>OU015761.1:40093881-40103881 GCA_907173295.1 Fagus sylvatica | reverse complement strand
CACAAACGGAAGAAGATAGAATGATAACAAGAAACAAAAGGTAAAAGGATAGTAAACCTGATTTTAGAGCCTAAGAGCTCTGATACCAAATGATGCGATCCTCAACAGACACGCTTTGAGACCCAGCAAACAATATTGGAATTACTTGCCCAAGAAAGCTAAAATCAGAATTTTGATAGAACACCCCAACCCAACGTTTATAAATGAAACGCGAATTGAAGGTATAAAGATAACAAACCCCGACCCAATGATTATAAATGAATCATGAACCGAAGGTATAAAATTTGAACGCCACAAGGAAGAATCCTTGATAAGTTCACAAGTTCACTGAAGAACTAATAGAAGAAACAAACCTCACGTTTTTCTTTGTATTCAGATTCAATAATGCTTTATTACAATGAGTGCAGGCTATTTATAACCTGTGTTTCAACCCTACACGCCCATACAATAAAAAGGAAAATAACTTTGGTTCTAAAAAGACTAAAATTAAGGGCCTAAAATTAGCACTAATTGTGTCTGACATTAGCAGCCAATAATAGACTGAAATAGATAAGGAAATCTCGCATAAGGAAAGTCTGAAATGGAAAAATCAATCAGCCAATTTAATTGGTATGGAACTGGAAAGTAAATCAGCCAATTAAATAGGCAAGTCAAACAGCCAATTAATTGGTCTGATTTTAGGAAAGTAATCAGCCACTTTCCCTTCTAAATCCTCGCCAAATAATCAGCCATTAATCCACGCCATTTCTGAGGAAATTACACCCAATTAAGCATGATCAGCCCCATCAGTAGCTTGGATTAAATTTATTACGCCTTCATCTTCCTTTGGGCCAAGCTTGGAATGCCGCGTTGTAGAATCAGCCCAAATATCTTGAATCAGCCCATTAAGTGCTTCTTTGATCTTCTTGGATCTTGCTCTAATAATAGGCCCAACTGGAACATGCAATGGATCCTTTAATAGTGCTTGTTGATCCTCATCATTATTCAATAATGCTTTATTACAATGAGTGCAGGCTATTTATAACTTTTTTCAGTCCTACACACCCCTATAAGAAAAGGAAACTAATTTGGTTCTAAAAAGGACTAAAATTAGGGGGCCTAAAATTAGCACTAATTGGGTCTGAAATTAGCAGCCAATAATAGACTGAAATGGGCAAGGAAATCACGCCTAAGGAAGATTTGAAATAGGCAAGTCAATCAGCCAATTTAATTGGTATGGAATTGGAAAGTAAATCAGCCAATTAATTGATCTGAAATTATAAAGTAATCAGCCACTTTCTCCTTCTAATTCCACGCCCATAATCAGCCATTAATCCACACCATTACTAAGGAAATTACACCCAATTAAGCAAGATCATCCCCATCAGTAGCTTGGATTAAATTTATTACGCCTTCATCTTCCTTTAGGCCAAGCTTGGAATGATGCCCTATTTTAGAATCAACCCTGTTACCCAAATATCAACCTAAGAGGGGGGGTGATTTAGGTTGAGGCAAACTTTTTTTATTTAAATGCGGAATTAAAAACTATCTTCAAATAGCAAATATTGATTTAGCAAATGTTTGATCACAATTCAATTGCAATATAGATATGTTATGAAATCAAGCACAAGTATATATATAAGCAATTAAATATGTAAGAGATAGAGAGAGAGAAAATCAAACACGATGATTGTTATCGAGGTTCGGCTTCCGTGCCTACGTCCCCGCCTCAAGAACACTTTTTGAGGATTCCTAAATCCACTATTTGATAATCTTCTTTCGAGTGAAGATCAAACCGTTACAAATCTTCCTTTCATAGTGAAGAGTAACCACCGAGTGAAAAATCCTTTTCACTCCTTAGGATTTATACCAAAACCCTAACAAAATGCTCACAGGTTTCAACAAAGTATTTGTTGTACAAGATAAGGCTCTCTCAAAGAGTAATTGTACACAATATGCTCACTCTAATAGTATATCAAGGATTTGATCAATATGGCTCAAAAAGTGTTTAGAGAAATTTGATTTTTCAATCAAGGATTTTGAATGATATGAAAATATAAGCTTGAGAAATGATGGATTGATGTAAGATATTTTCTTTTCTTTCTCTGATTTCTCTTGTATGCTCTGTTGTATATTTCTCTCTTCTATTCTCTTTATATATAGTTCAATCAACTGACTAAAGGAAATTTGAATTTGAAAATTTTTGTTCATTAGAAAACACAATCATGATTCCATATAATTTTAAATAATAAAGTACCAATGTCAGAAGATTACTTTAAACCGACAATTGAAAATGGCAATCAGCCTTTTGAATAATTAGCATGACTTTTTTTTAAAAAAATTCAAATAAACGGTGCCAATGTCAGAAGATGGTTTTAACCGACAATTGAAAATGGCAATCAGCCTTTTGAATAATTGGCATGACTTTTTAAAATTCAAATGACATTTTCAAATAAACGGTGCCAATGCATGCCAGCTTATATTTATTACTTTTCTACACCTAACTATGCTGCAAGTCTTTGGTAGAGCTTTGATTCTCCAATGGACACAGACTTAATTCAATCAATCAAACCGTCTTTTTTTTATTTTGAAATCTTTTGAAAAACTTTTCTGCTTCTTGTCAGCACAATTTTCAGCCAAAGATATCCAAATCTGCTAGTAGCTAATTTGTATGACTTTTGGAGATTCATGGGTTATTATCCCATGTTATTCATGCAATTAATTCAAGCCACCTAGCTTGTCAATCACCTTTAATAAGCTTGTGCCACTAAGTCAATATTTCCTTATATTTGTCAAGCTTACTTTCAGCAAGGTGTGCATGTATTGCACGTAGGTGAAGGCATATGGGATTGTAACTCATATGCTCCTACAATTCTTACATGTCGGCTACCTTAAGAAATTTTTTTTATCCGTAATTGATTTCATGGTTGTCTTTAAATATCAATCTAGCCATTAATGTTGACTTTGTCAATATTTTGAAAAACTTTTATGTTTAAGAAATTTTTCATACGTAATTGATTTCATGGTTGTCTTTAAATATCAATCTAGCCATTAATGTTGACTTTATCAATATTTTGAAAAACTTTTATGTTTAAGAAATTTAAGTTGTTTTTAAAGTTGAGCCTTAAAGATCAAATCTTAATAAACTTTACAAAACCTAACTCTTACTTCCATATGTCTCGGAGCATGATTCTTGAGCTTGATTTCTTTGTCTTGAGACTTGATGACTTTGATCTTCAGCAACTTGTCAACTTTGCATTTGCTTGATATTTGAATTGGCCATGTTAGTCCAATTAAATTAATAGTCAACTTTATGCTTTATACATAAATCATTAGTTCATATGAAAATATCATTTATGAATAACTTAAAATCATAGTTATTATCAAAACTACATGAATGTCCCTAGATTAATTAGCCAATTAATAGGTATTGAAACCTTGAGGCTAACAAACCCAAATCTGTTAAATCAGCCCATTAAGTGCTTCTTTGATCTTCTTGGATCTTGCTTTAGTAATAAGCCCAACAGGAACATGCAATGGATCCTTTAATTGGTGCTTGTTGATTCTCATCATTCCCCCTCTCTTTAAAAGGATTCGACCTCGAATCGTCACCTACATCAAAAAGAAAAAGATCAGAAACATTAAATGTAGCACTAATGTTATACTCACCTGGAAGATCCAGCTTGTATGCATTATCATTGATTCTCTCAAGGACTTGAAATCAACCATCCCCTCTAGGATGTAGCTTGGACCGCCTACGGGCTGGAAATCTTTCCTTTCTCATATACACCTAAACCCAATCACCCGGTTCAAAGATAACTTGTCTACGACCCTTGGTTGCTTTGGTCGCATATTGCTCATTTTTCTTTTCTATGTGTTGTCGTACGCTTTCATGGAGTTTCTTCACCATCTCAGCCTTCTTTTGACCATCCAAACTAGTTTTTTCATTAATTGGCAAAGGCAGCAAATCCAACGGAGTTAGCGGATTAAAACTATAAACAATCTCAAATGGTGAAAAATCAGTAGTGGAATGAACACTCAGATTATATGCAAACTCAATGAATGGCAAATAATCCTCCCAATTTTTTAAATTCTTTTGAATTATAGTATGCAACAAAGTAGATAAAGTTTTATTTACTACCTCGGTTTGTCCATCTGTTTGGGGGTGGCAAGTAGTTGAAAACAACAATTTAGTTCCCAACTTTCCCCACATTACTATCCTTGTTCCGTTTGTGTTCTTTATTCCTTGTTCTTGTTTTGTGTCGTGCACCAAATTGAAAAAAAAAAAAAAAAAAAGGGTGATATTGAAGCAACAGATACTATCATCCACCGTACTTCTCAAAGTTAATTTGTTCTTGAATCGTGACTTTTGTAGTTTTAGTTCTCTAAAAAAAAAAAAAATCTGATTTTTTGGTCCTCCTCATTTAATTTGTTGTTTCTATCATATTTTCTTACCGTCGGTATTGATTTAAATACTACAAGTTGAATTTCTTGATCAAGTTTATTAGTTTAATGAAGAACTAAAAAGGGGAAGCTTTGAGTAGAAAAAGGCAAGAGAGTGTGGGACTAATATCAGGAAAAACAAAGCCAATTTAAAAGTGAAACACGAGTGTGAGGGACATAATCTGAGTGCAAACACGTGAGGGAGTGTTGTGAGGAATTACTTCAAGCATTTCTCTATAGTTTCAAAAAAAAAAAAAAAAAAATTATGTCTTCCAAAGGCGACACATCAAACAAAGAAGGACAGGAAGAGTCGCCTTTCGTGTTGCGGGCTATGCAACAACAATTTGAATGCATGGACATGTTGTTTAATGAGATTTGGGATCGGATGGATAGGCAAGATGCTGTTATTGGTACTTGGCGTGAGGGACATCCTCAATGAGTCCTTAATGATAGAAGGCAAGAAAGGCGTGCGCTCGTGGATGATTCTGATGGCGACCACGAGGATGAGTTCGAAGGTGAAGAGGATTAAGCTTCATTGAACGGTGAGGGTAGGTTCATGCCAAGGGGAGAAAGGCGTGGTAAAGGTTTCTAAACAGGTCCAAGATGGCGAGATGGGACTGATAGAAACCTAGGAAACATCAAAATGAAGATACCGTCGTTCCAAGGGAAAAACGATCTTGAAGCATACTTGGAATGGGAGAAGAAGGTGAAGTTGACTTTTGAGTGCCACAACTATTCTGAGGAGAAAAGGTAAAACTCGTTGTGATTGAGTTTACTGACTATGCTATTATATGGTAGGATCAACTTGTGATGAACAAGAGGAGAAACCATGAGAGGGTTATTGAGACATGGGAGGAAATGAAGGCTATCATGAGGAGACGGTTTGTCCCTAGTCACTACTATAGAGACTTGTACCAGAAATTACAAAGTCTTACTCAAGGTTATAGGAGCGTGGATGACTACTACAAGGAGATGGAGATCGTCTTGATTCGGGCTAATGTAGAGGAGGATAGAGAAGCTACCATGGCGAGGTTTTTGAATGGACTGAACCGAGACATTGCTAATATGGTGGAACTGCAACACTACGTGGAGTTGGAGGACATGGTGCACATGGCAATAAAGGTGGAACTGCAGCTTAAAAGGAAAGGAACTTGGTCATTTCAAAATAAGGGCTCTTCTACTTCATGGAAGTCGAATTGGAGGAAAGACGAAGGGGCTGTTTTAAAGTCCAAAACCGAACCACCAAAAAGGAAAGAGGAAGTTCCCAGTGTCAACAAAGGTAAAACCAAATCCTAAACTCGTAATCGTGATATTAAGTGTTTTCGTTGTTTGGGAGTAGGCCACATAGCTTCACAATGCCCAAATAAGAGGACCATGATTGCAAGTGTTGATGGAGAGGTGGAAACCAAAAGTAAGAGTGATGCTGACCAAATGCCATTGCTTGAGGATACTTGTGACGATGATGTGGAGTATCCGGTGGAGGGTAAGTCACTTGTGGCTCAGTGTGCTTTAAGTGTCAAAGTCAAAAAGGATGACATGGAATAACAAAGGGAGAACATCTTTCATACGAGTTGTCACATCAACAACAAGGTATGTAGTATGATCATTGATGGGGGAAGTTGTACTAATGTGGCTAGCACTACTTTAGTTGAAAAATTGAATTTACCTACCTTGAAACACCTTAAGTCGTATAAGTTGTAGTGGTTGAATGATTGTGGGGAAATTAAGGTAAATAAGCAAGTGCTAATTTCTTTTTCAATTGAGAAGTATAAGGATGAAGTACTTTGTGATGTTGCTCCAATGCATGCGGGTCACATATTATTGGGCAGGTCATGGCAATTTGACAGGAAGGTCACTCATGATGAGTTCAAGAATAGGCATTCTTTTGTAAAAGACAATAAAACCGTTACTCTCATACCGTTGACTCCAAGACAAGTTTATGAAGATAAAATGAAATTGAAAAAAGAGAATGAGTTGAAAAAAAATTGTGAGACCGAGAGTTCAAAAAAAGATAATGAAAAAGAAAGTGAAAGGAAAAAATAGAGTGAAAAGAAAAATGAGAGTGTGAAGAATATGAGCGAAAAACATAAAAAAAACAAGTGAGTTTTTATGCTAAGGCGAGTGATGTAAAGAGTGCTTCTTATACAAACTAGTCTATATTTGTACTCTTGTACAAAGAGGCATGTTTTAATACTAACAAACTTGACGAATCTTTGCCTAGCGTTGTTGTCTCTTTGTTGCAGGAATATGAGGATGTGTTTCCTAACGATATGCCTAGTGGGTTGCCACCTATTAGAGGAATAGAACATCAAATTGATTTTGTACCAGGTGTGATAATTCCCAACCGACCACCCTATAAGAGTAATCCGGAGGAGACAAAAGAACTTCAAAGGCAAGTTGAGGAGTTGATGGCCAAAGGACATGTGAGAGAGAGCATGAGTCCATGCGTGGTACCGGTGCTACTTGTGCCTAAGAAGGATGAGACTTGGAGAATGTGTGTTGATTGCAAGGCTATCAACAACATTACGGTAAAATATAGACATCCCATTCCTAGGCTTGATGACATGTTGGATCAATTGCATGAGTCATGTATTTTCACAAAAATTGATCTGAAAAGTGGGTATTATCAAATTTGGATGAAAGAGGGTGATGATGGAAAACTGCCTTTAAAACTAAATATGGATTGTATGAGTGGTTGGTAATACCTTTTGGTCTAATGAAAGGATTCCCTTTCTCTCTCTCTCTAAAACACACAGATTCTCTCCTAAATCACACAATCAAAGAACAATATGAATAATTCAATCCGATAGGATTGATCCCCTTGCATTCATGAACAAAACCTACTAATTATTATTGAATTCTATCAACTAATGAATCTAATCTCCTGGAGAGAATTTCTAAGAGAAACAATGAAGGTATTTTGATAATGAGCAACAATGGAGGAATGGTAGAGATAACACACACAGTTTGCATGTGTTTTCTCATGCATGCCTCTCATTGGTTGATCTAGATCAAGCCTCCCATTGGCTGGTCCAGATCAAGGCTCCTATTGGCTATTGCTAGTAACAACCAAGGTACAACCCTTAGAAGCTCTAACAAACACGTACAAGGGGTTAAAGCCTAGAAATGTATTAGACCCCCAATGCACTCAATTAACCATCTAGGTACAAGCTTTTATAGCTTGGACCTTACTAATCATGAATATAAGCTCATACATGTTTTAATCAAATGTTAAACTAAGCCAATCCGTGCCTTAGTGGCTAGGGTAAGCATACCCATGGATGTGGGATGGTTGGGGTCTTAACATTGCCCCCTCCATCTAAAACACCTTGCCCACAAGGTGTGGGTAGTCTTCTTGGAGCTTGAACAAGAGCTCCCATGTAGCTTGAACACCTTTTTCTTACTAGAAGTGAGCAGCCCTTCCACAAAGTCCATACTACTGGAGAGCCACGGCCTAGGAGGTATGCCAAGAGGTTGGAGAAACCCTGCAGGCTTGCTAGTCTCATGCTTGAGTAGTATTTGGTGCTCATGATTCCTCTTGGGCGGCAAACCCTTGGGTTCCTCAAAGACTTGAGGAAATTCTTCTACTAACTCTCGGATTGGAGCACCAATCTCTTCTTGTATACTAGCCAACTCACAAGGCATAATCTGAAAGAGTACTCCCTTCATGGTAGCCTTCCCCTTGAAGTCTTTGCTACCTTGTATCAAGTTGGGTTTTTCCTTCAACCCTTGCAGCCACACTTTCTTTCCTTCATGCATGAACCCCATCATAAGGTTCTTGAAGTCCCAATTAATCATCCCAAGTGTGCTCAACCATTGGGTACCCAATACTATGCCATATCCTCCCAATTCTAGCAAGTTGAAAGTCAATTTCAAGTGCAAGCCTTGCATCTTGAACTTCACTTCTTTGCATTCACCCAAAGTTCTTATTACTTGGCCATTTGCTACCCTCACTCCAAAGTTGCTTTCCCCATCAATTGGTAGCTTCAATGTCTTTGCCAAAGTCCCATCCATGAAGTTATGGGTGCTTCCAGTATCAAGAAGAACAACAGTCGTCTGGCCATTCACAATGGCAATCACTCTCATGGTGGAAGGAGAGGTGCTGCCCAATAAAGCACATAAAGTGATCTCGGCCTTCGCTTCTTCTAATTCTGCCTCAACTTCTTCTTCCCTAATTTCTACCAATTCGGCCTCTTCATCTTCCACTTCTTCAATAAGATATAGTTTCCTATCCTTGCACCTGTGATCTGAACTCCATCTCTCATCACAATTGTAGCACAAACCCTTCTTCCTCCTCTCTGACATTTGCATAGGTGTTAACCTTTGCACTTTCATAGAAGGTCTTGCACTAAACTATTTGGAATCCCCACTCTTGTTCTCAACCTGAGCTGCCCCTTGTTGGGCTTGTGACTGGACCCATGAGCCTCGGCTGGGCTCATAGGTTGATCTTGTACTTCTCTTCATAGTTGCCAAGTACTCCTCTTGTATCTTGGCCAAGGCATAGGCCTCCCCTAAGTTCCTTGGCCCTTGCATTTTTACAGCCAACCTAATTTCATCTTTCATGCCACTCATGAAACAACTCAATTTATGCATGTCAGATAAATCCCTTACCCTATTACTAGTTGTCTTAAACTGACTCTTATATGCAGCAATAGTATGAGTTTGTTTCAATTTAGTCAACAATTCCATAGGATCATCATAACTAGCAGGCCCAAACCTAATTTGTATAGCTCTAACAAAATCATTTCATCCATACAATTCATGCTCACAATCTTGGAACCACACTAGGGCTTCCTCATCTAAGTGGTAAGAAGCATGTATTACCTTCTCGGGTTCAAGAACTTGATAGTAGTGGAAGTATTGCAATGCCCTATACACTCAAGCTGTTGGATCACCACCCTTGAACCTTGGAAAGTCCAACTTCATTGGCCTCGGGTCCCTTGCTCTCCCTTAGTTCCATGGAGGTCCATCTTGCTCTTGCCAATAAGGATCTCTATGGTGAGCTCCTTGGTACTGTCTTGGCCTTTCTCGAGCTTGTCTTCCTCCTCCTGGATCAAACCAAGCCTCATCTTGGTCATTCAAACCCCATTGTTCCTCTCTCGGGTCACCAAAGTGCATTCCATGTCTTGGAGGGGCTGCATGGGGCTCAAACTGTGCTTGCTGCCCTTGCTGCCTTCCTTGCCTCCTTCCTAGCCAAGGTTCCTCATAAGGAGCTTCAAAATGCCCTTGAAATGGAGGCATGAACCTAGCATTGTTCCTCACATTCCTTCTTTCCTCAATCGGGTCACCAAATTCACCCAAAATGGGTCCATTCTGACCATTTTCAAAAAACTCACCTGTTTGCATACCAACTCGTGGCTGATTAGCTTTGACTCTAAAGTCTTGATTCAATGGTCTCATGGGCATAGCATTTCTCACCTCAACCCATAATGGAACTCCATGAGCTTCTCGAGGAGCTATTGGAATTTGCTCTCCCAAATTAGCTTGAACCCGATTTGGACTTTGCTCCTCCTGCCTCGGTTGCACTGCTGGTTGCTCCACCACCGGTAATCTTTTCATCACCTCCTGCATCATAGCT
>OU015761.1:39963881-40083881 GCA_907173295.1 Fagus sylvatica | reverse complement strand
ATATTAAAACCAATTATCAAGATTAAAAATTACTTCACAATTTTTTTATCTTGGCTATAGAGAAAAATTACTATCTCAAATTTTCAATCCGTGTAAATAGGCCAAAAGAGTTGGTACTTGGCGCAGAATTTGAGCTTTTATAGTAAGCATGAGGTTCCGTGCAATAAATGGCAGGGCAGGAATTCACGAAGAATGGACAATAATTTCAACATCAATCAGTACAAATTTAAGGAGCTTTAGGAATGGGAAAAGAGTCAATTCAATGTTACATGCATTTTTTGTCACGGACCACACCATGGAGTTATTTTCATATTAATAACTTGTTGTACAAACAAGCCTTCGGGATATGGAGCTTGTGGACATTGAAGAATACAACTGATGTCAATTAACTAATTACTCTGACTCAATCACACTCCCCTTAAATTCCTCTGTCATCCAATTTGAATCCCTCTCTAATTAATTATAGTTTTTCAGGATGAGCAATACGGATTCAAACTAATAAAATAACATTTGGTCAAATTTTAATTCAATCCTCTAAATTTTGATTGTTTCAATTTAATCCGTTTAGTTTGGTTTTATTTCAATCAAATCTTTTAAATTTTAACCATATACTCTAAGTTTGGTTTTATACTCTAAATTTGATTTCATTTAAAAAAATTTGTTAGAGTGGGATCATTTCCCTCAAGCAGTTGTAATATCCAATCCATATAACGCTCTATGCAGAAAACATTAAGGCCTTGCTCAAGCCACAAACATAATGTTCAGCATAGTTTTTGAAATGAAACTAAAGTTAGAAGATTGAATTGAAACAAAAATAAATTTAGAAAACTAGGGTGAAATGGTCAAAACTTAGAGAACTAAATTAAAAAATTGACAAAATGTAGAATGAGTGGTTTATAATATGACATAAAACTAACTGTAAATACTTGTTAGATAATACTAAAAATGAAAAATATTCAATAAAATTACGGACATAACCGTTTTACAACAATTTTAAAATAATACTAATAATAGATAATAAAATTATATAAATGATTCGGTCCAAATAAATGCAAGACAAATATTGTGTCAAAACTAAACTAAAATATTGGTATTCATTCATGAAGTTAACCCAAAAAGAATTGATTAATTATAAAACAAATAAAGAGGAAGTATAGAGGCACCCACCCGCTTGGAAGTGTAGAGGAGCTCAGGAGGGATTTTATAGAGATCTTCATCAACAGGTTTAGATTTTAGAGGCCTAGGCCTAGCAGCATTAGCAGGACGAGGTGTTGGAACGGCGTCGTTGCGAGTGTGTTTCCTTGGCTGTTCCGTCACGTCATAGACCTTACCAACCTTTTTTTGCTCCTTAACCTGCGGATATCGTTTTTCTCCTCTCTACACATTTCAATACAACAATTTGGCCCGCATTTCCATGCTTCATCATTTTTTTTTTTTTTTTTTAAACCAAAATAAATATAACATTTGTAAAGAGAATGTTTGAGTTTTTATAGTTTTCAAATCTTTCCTATCTATAGATTAATTCAAAAAAAAAAAAAAAAAAAAATTGCTTTAGCCTTGTTAATTAATGAAACAAGTATTAATAATTTAAGTTTCATATTAAAATGTGTAAAAATGTTTTACTATTTCTTCAAATATGAAAACAAGATTAAATACTCCATCTTCGAGAAAAGAAATTAAATATTCCATTCTATCATACAAATTGCAATAAACAAATACAAAAAGTACGTGGCTTTTCTTCCCCTTACACTTTTGCAAATGAGAATGTGTGAAACTTGTACCAAAAGATAAATAGCAAAAAAATGGAAAAGTTGACTACCATTCCATTTTCTAAAGTAGTTCTGAATTTTGACATTGAATTCTGAAAAACGCGGTGCCAACCATATTTTCCGCAATGTCACTTTCTTTGCGTGCAAAAACAGGAAAAAATGCTTTTTCAAACAATAATCAACAAATACATTTTTCATTTTTAACACAAAAAACAAAAAACACACTTAGAACTTATAAGTTATAATGAATGTAAAAGAGAGAGTACCTTGCGGGAAGTAGGAACGGTGCGAGATGGTTTGTTGAAATCAACGGCGTACAAGTCGCCACGTACATAGGGATCACTTTCAGTCTCACCGGAGGAAGAGCTGTAGCGAATCAAACCGGCTTGTCTTGCACACTCGAAATACTGAGTGATTGGCAGCTCGTTTGCCTTATCCCAGTCCCCAAACGCTGGGATTTGTCCACTCCTCTTACAATATTCCTATAATATGTTACAACTTACATACATCAATCACATTCACAAGTGTATATATATATATATATTTTTTTTTTGAAAAAATAAAGCAAACCCAGAAAAATTTATACATAGAGAAACAAAATGAAGTTTAAAAAACCCAGAAAAATTAATAAAAAGCATATATATATGTATAAGGTTTTAGTCTTTTAGAGAGGTTTTAGAAGGAACTTACCTCCATTGGTTTGGTTGTGGGAGTAGAAGAGGGAAAGAGAAAGAGTGGAAGTGAAAAAAGGTGTTGGAAAGGTAATATGGAGATGGGTGTTTGAAACACAATGTGTTATGGGGGAGCAGAAAGGTAAAAGAAGCTTGCTTTGGGGGTTCCCCTAGAAACCAAAGAGCCAAAGGATATATATATGATATGAATAAAAACTTTTTAGTGTACTACTTGGGAGAGAATCTAGTAAGAGAAAGAGAGTGAAGATTTTTAGCTGTTTTTATGACAAACAGTGGCATAGTGTACTAGGAACAACAAGCAGAGAGCGGCAGAGTCACAGAGATCAGAGCTTTTGAATCAGAGAGTAAGAGAGCAAGACTGAATAAAGTTTTTTTTTTACCAACTTTCTGAGAAGTTAGAAAGGGAAAAGAACAAAAGACGTGCTGCTATTACTTCTTGTTTAGCGATGATCTATCTACTTTTATGGCATTACATAACTGGACTAAAAGCACACTGAGAAAAACAAAAACAACAGCCTTTGTTTTCAACTTTTGATGATTATAAAAATGGTGTTAGTGTTACTTTTACTTTAAGTCCATGGTGGTTGATGAAGTATCCAATCCAATGCCATGCCCCTCCCCCCACCCTATAATTATAAACAATGGGATTAATAATTCCTCGATTCACGAGATATGGACTTTGAGTCCTGCTTTCCCACAAGGACTATAGTTGTGGACCATAGTAAATATAATATAATAGTAATTGGTAAGTAGAGTAACTGTTACAACAAGTGGTGGTGATGGTGCCTGTGCCTGTGACTGTGTGAAAGTATGACCCCAAGTAGGAAAAAAAAGGAAAAAGCCTTCGAATTTGATAATAATGGCTGCTGCCAAATTGACACTGTTTGCTTGCCATTGGTGCTTCCACTAAAAGCCACTCAAGTACATTGGGAAAAACATTTTCGAAAGCAACCAAATTTGAAATTTCCATAAAGTTTTGAGATCTTGTCTGTGCGTAGTCAATGTTAGATCCAACCTATTCCGGATCTTATCTTTTTACCCAGATTCAAAAAGGTACTTGGATTCGATTCTTAAGTTTTGGTGTTATTTGGACCAATTAGATTTGGTTGCTGGTAAGCCGTGATCAAAATTAATAACTTGAATAGTTGAACTCTTTTTTCTTTTCTTTTTTGAATAATTGAATGGTTGAATTCTTTTTTATTTTCTTTTCTCAATAATTGAATAGTTGAATTCTAACATAAAGCTGAGATGTTTAAAGAAAATGAGAGAGATTTCTTAAAAAAATATATTATATAACTAATGGTCCCAAAAGATTAATTTCAAATTTCAATTCTGAAAAATGTAGTCAAATTATAATTAAATGGGTTATCTAAAAAAATGTAATTAAATGGGAAAACCTAGGGTAGTTTAATATTTGAAACCAATGCATAAAATAATTGACACAGACGTAAAAGGCATGATTGAGAGGTGGGTATATCAACTGCTGCACTAAATTTCAATAAATACCAACCTAGGTTTTCTTGTGGTACTAAATCTTAGAAAATAGCACCCGTATTGTTTTCGTTTTTATAGGGATGACAATTTTTTTATTTTTTTTTATTTTTTGAGATGTACAGCATTGTTGTACTTTTGGACTAGAGCGGAACCAAAAATTTTTGTCTAGGAGAACCGAGTTGTGGTACTGATACAATAGTTCAGGCAATACAATAGTCGAGGCAAACCCTACATGCGCGCACGCACACACACATATTTATAGCTTTTTTTTATTTTTTTATTTTTTTTTTTAGGATTATTACACCCAATGATACATTTAGTCTTGTCTTTGCTCTTGGAGTACTACATTGTTGTGCTCTTCGAATACTGAATAATTACTTGTCGGACAGTAATTTACAATAAGGGTGGTCAAACGTTTTAGTAATAGGTAAAAAAAAAAAAGAGTCAAATTTTATACTCCATTTGTTTCATAAATTTTAAAGGAGAGTGATATTTCCACACTAATATTAAAAAGTGTGTTTTAAAAAGACCAAAAAGCCCTTAAGTATGCAAGTGATCAATGATTAAACATTTGTTGAGTACAAAGACAATTTGGTCTTTTGACGACACACTTTTCTATATTAGTGTGGAAATAACAATTTCAAGTGTGGAAATATCATTCTCTATTTTAAATTCAGTAGATATTAAGTCGTTTTAATATTTTTATTTTTAAAGATTATACTAAAACACTAGGTTCAGCTCAATTTATTTTGTGACCTAAGGGGATAAATTTAAATGAGCTTTTTTTAATATTAAGATACTATTTTCTTTTTTAGTGAAACATGTGTTTCAATTGAGTTAAAAGTTTACTGGCTAAATATTTTGAGGATCTTCTTGGAGGTGGAGAGGTGGAGGAAAGATTAATGAAAAATCACCCATATTTTTCTCTTAAAAAAAAAAAAAAAGAAAAAACGCACAATTATCATTCTACAACTTTGAGACATTTTTGTATTATTTTGGTAGCCTTTTATTTATGTTATGAAGGGTCTTAAGGCCTTCTTATATTTTTGGAGCAGGTTGGAACCTTAAGCTTAGGCCTTGAGCCAACCTTAAATCATTATAGATCAAGGAAAAAAAGAAAGTTAAATGTTACTATGGAAAACGTAGGGTGGCTTAATATTTGAATCCAATGGATAAGTATATGATACAAATGTATAAAACATGATTGAGGGAAACGGTATCATATCAATTGCTGCATTGAATTTAGATTTTGCCGTGGTGCTAAAACTAAAACTAAACTTCCATATCTATATTATACTATGTTTTGGATGAAAGGAGACAAAAGAGAGGAGATGATAGAATACATTCGGTCGCCTTCTATTTTCCTCTTCTTCCTCTGTTCCAAACATGCCTTAAATTGGACACAATGGCAGTCGACAGAGTCACGTTGATCCTTCTCTTTATTTTATTTTTTTTTATAACATTTGTATTTTTTAAACTTTTTACAGTTTGAACATTATAAAATTTAACTTGTCCCAGTGATAGCTAATCTAATGACCCTCCAAAAAGAGTCTGAGTAGAGCTCTCTCTCAAAAAACCCTAGCCGCCCTCTCTCACCCCCCCCCCCTTTTTTTTTATTAGCTGTCGCCTCTTCCCCCCTCTCTTTCTTCCTTCTCCAGCCGCTCCCACTCCCTCCCTTCTCGGATCTCACCTCCATTCGTCCTATGGGGTCATGCAACCCACAGATTGGGACTGGAGATGGTCCGATCTGGGTTACATGACCCTCCCACAACCCCCCTGCGAGCCTCCTCCACCTCCACCCCTTTTCCCCCATTTCATCCCTTTTCTCCATCTATTCAGCCTCTTCTTTTTTGTGCGGGTCATCTTCAACTCGTTCTTGTTCGCAGGTTATTTTGTCGTCCGCTGGAGTTTTTCTTTTGCATGAGATTCTGGCTCTCTATCTTTCTCTTTTCTTCAAGATGGTTGTCGTCCAGTAGGTGGCGAGACCTTTAGTAGCCATGGATGATTAGCTGGCAACGAATTTAGGGTCTTCTCCCATTTCGAGTTTTTATCGTCTACCCTTTAGGTGATTAGGGGGTAGTTCTGACACAGCTCTTTATGGAGAGTCCCTATACCTGAATCGCATGGCATTTGATGCCATGGACCATCCAATTTGACTTATTCTTTATTGATTACTCGAATGGGTTTTTGGCTCCAAGCTCTATGTCGCTTTGGACATCTCTAACGACTGTTTGATGAGAATCAACAAGCACCATTAAAGGATCCATTGCATGTTCCAGTTGGGCCAATTACTAGAGCAAGATCCAAGAAGATCAAAGAAGCACTTAATGGGCTGATTCAAGATATTTAGGCTGATTCTACAATGGGGCATTCCAAGCTTGGCCCAAAAGAAGATGAAGGCGTAATAAATTTAATCCAAGCTACTAATGGGGCTGATCATGCTTAATTGGGCGTAATTCCCTAAAAAATGGCGTGGATTAATGACTGATTATTTGCGAGGATTTAGAAAGGGAAAGAGGCTGATTACTTTCCAAAATCAGACCAATTAATTGGCTGGTTGACTTGCTGATTTAATTAGCTGATTTACTTTCCTTTTCCATACCAATTAAATTGGTTGATTGACTTTTCCATTTCAGACTTTCTTTATGCGAAGTTTCCTTATCTATTTCAGTCTATTATTGGCTACTAATGTTAGACACAATTAGTGCTAATTTTAGGCCCTTAATTTTAGTCTTTTTAGAATCAAGTTATTTTCCTTTTATTGTATGGGCGTCTAGGGTTGAAAACAGGTTATAAATAGCCTGCACTCATTGTAATAGAGCATTATTGAATCTGAATACAAAGAAAAATGTGAGGTTTGTTTCTTCTATTAGTTCTTCAGTGAACTTGTGAACTTATCAAGGATTCTTCCTTGTGGCGTTCAAATTTTATACCTTCGGTTCATGATTCTTTCATAATCATTGGGTCGGGGTCTGTTATCTTTATACTTTCAATTCGTCGGTTATTGGTCTGGGGTTATCTTTTATACTTTCAATTCGCGTTTCATTTATAAACGTTGGGTTGAGGTGTTCTATCAAAACTCTGATTTTAGCTTTCTTGGGCAAGTAATCCAATATTGTTTGCTGGGTCTCAAAGCATGTCTGTTGAGGATCGCATCACTGTTGCTCTTCCAATTAACCGGATTGTCATTAAGTCTTGTATTTTTGTTGATTTGTGTTGTTGTTTGTTTTTTGTAATGTTGTCATTTTATGGTGTTTTCTGTTGTTGTATTGATGTTTGTTTTGTTGTTGTTGTTGTTTTTCTTTCTTGAAGTTTGTATTTTTGTTGATTGTGTGTTTTTGTGTTGCATGGGTTATGGGCCATAATGTATGTTATTTTTGTTATTGATGTTTGTTTTGTTGTTGTTGTTGTTTTTCTTTCTTGCCCTGTATGCAGGGTTATGGGCCATAATGTATGTTATTTTTGCCACCCACTTTGTGGGGTTGTTGCCACTCTCTTTGCAGGGTTTTGATGCTTTGTTGTATAATCACGATGGTTTCCTTCCATCTTATTTGAGTGGAAGGGTTCTAATGTGTTGATTTTCAATGAAGCTATTTATACTTAAAAAAAAAAAAGACCCTCCCAAAAAAAGAGGGAAATAGAATTGGTCAACTAAACCAATGGCTTCTTAAGGAAGAAAAAGAAATTTGTTCTGGTTACATAGCCTCCTAAAAAGAAAAGAAAAACTATGTCTTTTCTTATTAACGACTCCTTTTATCATAGTTGTTATTCTTTTATATCCACAAGGATTATATATTATGTTTTGATTTATAAATGTAGAGAATCTTAATTATTTTCTCTCTCTCTCTCTCTCTCTCTCTCTCTCTCTCTCTCTCTCTCTCTCTGGATTTTTTTATGTTCAAAGAAAACTAGATAAATGGATTCAGTTAGTTTAACTGGTAAAATCTCTTGTCGTTGTATCAGAGATATGTGTTCGAATCTCGCCTACACCAAAAACCAACTGGTGTCTCGACGTGATGATAAAGAGCAATTATCATAGAGCGGACGCATATGTTCAAATTCTATCGTAATGTTATATAAACTTGATATGATAAAATGATGTTAGTGGTGGATCTAGATGAGAATTAATAAAAAATTACCAACTTAACTTTTATAAAAATGCATGTAGTATTACTTGTTTTATTAATATCATGATTCAATCCCAAAACAAATTTTTATTTTTTTATTTTTTTATGGCTCCACCACTAGTTGAACAGAATTTTCCTAAAAAGTTAGCCAGACATTTTACTAATAGGGAAAAAAAAAAAAGAATCAAATTTTATATGCATACTTTTCTCAAAATAATTTCTTACAAAAAATTAAGAAAGCAAGTAATTAAGTTTAGACTTTTGATGGATAAGGTGATTATTCCACAATTCAGCCTTATCTGTTTTACTAGAATACACTTCAATAGTAATTGGGAATTGAGATAAATAATTTCATAAAGCATTGTGGAAGTTAGGAAGATTCAAAGGTTTCTCTCATAATTCTGCGCAAGTGTCACTCACTGGACTACATTTTCCTAGGAGAGAGAAAAATCATAATTAGAAACAGTAAAAGAAAGAATATGGGGGCAATGCCAAAAGCAAGTGAAAATATGAGTAAAAATCTCATAAAATAGTTAAAACCCAAGATTTAAAAAATAAAGAATTTTATTGTAAGAATGAAGAAAGAAAGAGAAGAGAGACAAAGGTCTGCGTGATGTAACATAAGAAGTCCAGGAAGCCTGACCTCGTGGAGTGATTTGTGCTCTCTCCCAAGTCTAAAGTTTGAGACAAATTTGACATTTAGGGCCAGGTCTCGAGTTTGACCTCATTATACAACTTTGGGGCATGTGCCAATGACCAAATGCCACAACACAAACACTTAACACGAGGAGGGACCGCATAAGCATCAATCAAACCCTAACTTTAAGAATTAAGTCAAACACCGTTTACTTTCCACTGAGACACCGGACGATGCCTCACCGTTTTACCTTTTGCATTTGCCAAACGAGACAAACCGCCCAAAATGAGTGATTACTTTTGGATTTTGGATTTTTGTCTTCTTGTTCACGTCATCATTCTGCATATTGCATTTATGTATTAAGTCCGGTATAATGGAGTCTGGCCCAAGTCTTAATGGGTAAAATATTACATTTGGGCCACAAATATACTAAGTCAATTTTGGCCCAAGCATGCGTTTTGAAGACTCATATTTAAGCCCAAGACAACCCAAGTATCTATGTCCCACTCCACTAAATGACAAAAATGATAAGTGAGTAATAAGCTAGTGACGTGGGAGGCTCAAAAGCAGAACAGAACCAACTCAGTTCATTAAAAATCAATAGTGTTGGTGGCACGTGCCTTTGATAAAAGTTACATTATATTAATTAGAATAAATAACACTAATTTATCATATGATTTTAAGAAAAAAATAATTGTAGTCAATAACAATGATAAAAATTGAATCATATGTTCATCTC
Organism: Fagus sylvatica; assembly: GCA_907173295.1. NCBI lineage: Eukaryota > Viridiplantae > Streptophyta > Magnoliopsida > Fagales > Fagaceae > Fagus > Fagus sylvatica. Next base: position 40,074,423 of record OU015761.1, on the reverse strand, counting down.
TAGGGTATTTCAAAAAATTTTTGAATGCTTCCATAGACCATAGGTAAGAGCCAAGCCCAAAAGAATGTGCACATTCTTAGCCAAGGAAGCTCCATAAACCACCACTCTAAAAAACCTAACAAAGTCATAATGCAAAATAAAAAATTATAAGTATAAACAATTCAAAATTAAAAGGTATTTCTTAAAAGTAATAACTTAGAATAATGCAATATGAAATAGTTTAGTTTAATTAGTAAAATTTTTGAAAATATCTCACATAATTATGATACTCGGCAAATGGCATGATGCTTATCAATGAGCAAACTGGACATCAGACAAGGGCAGCCCGATCTTCAATCTCAAATCTCTATGCAATCAATAGGAGATAGTGGACATGAAATACTCCCCTGTTTGGCTGGTATATTTATGTTGTAGCACTTAAAAAAAAAAACGCAAGCAAGCATAATCTTAACAATATCTTACCTTGTTCTTTTACATTTTTAAGCAACGCATATCAAGAACAATAAGTCCAACATCATTTTTACTTCACCAACATGGCTGGTATGGAAGAAATCATTTTTACTTCACCAACACACACAATGAATTGTTTATGGAAGAAATCCCTATTTCATGACGTAAATCTTATCCCAATTCTAAATATTCAATCAAGCAAACTACCAAGTAAAAATAACTCAGCTGCTGATGGCCATCGTCCTCCACTACAATATTTTTACTCATCTTTCGTCCATCTATTCTGTAACAAGAGATGAGTAGGTAAAATTTATTTGCCTTTTTTGGTAGAAAGGTAAAAAGTAATTTCAAAGGCCTAGAGAGTATGTCCTAGGGTGTTTTTGGCAGAATCAATTGAGCTCTTAATATTTGTCTGATTTACTAAACATCTCATATATCAGACAATAAGTAACACAGGATGATAAAAAACTTAGAATATATTTTCCTTGTTTTTTCTTCTCTTTTGAAAAACATTTACCAGCTAATTGTCTTAGTTCCATGCCAATCTGTCTCATCTTCTAGGAAGAAAATAATTGATATTTTTTATTGCCTCATTGGCTTCCAATTAGCCAGCTTTCTCAAACCAAGACAGGCACATATACAATTAGTGATCCTTGTAATGGAAAGATAGGAAACCAGCTATGGGAAACAACATTAAATCCAATTAAAGATCCAATAGTATTGCTGAATATTTACCACTAACTGTTCATGATTCCTATGTTGGGGGAAATGCGCGATAGCTTGATTTTCACAACAATTTTGCAAAAAATGACTGTTTTGAAACAAATGAGTTATCTAGCCTCGTCTCTCGTAGAGACGAGTTCCACATGGATCTCGTCTCTACCAGTAACGAGTTCCATTAAAAAAGTATCGCATGGCAGTATTGAGTGGCATTCTGGCGTGGAGAAATTTGAACCGCTGGAACTCGTCTCTTGTAGAGACGAGTTACACAAAAATTTTTAAATTCCCTACCTCTGGCGCGAACGCGCACGTTGTTATTAAAAAAAAATTAATTTGGCTGGAACTCGTCTCTGCTAGAGACGAGTTCCATTGAAATGTAACAGGTTATTTAAAAAAAAAAAAAAAATTTTGCTGGAACTCGTCTCTAGCAAAGACGAGTTCCATTGGTGAAATTAAAAAAAAAAAAATTTGGCTAGAAAGTTCCATTGAAATGGCAGGTGAGATATTATTTAAAAAAAAAAAAATTGGCTGGAACTCGTCTCTAGCAGAGACGAGTTCCATTGAAATTGGAACAAGTGAGATTATAAATGACAAAAAAGAAAAAAATTGGCTATTGAAATGGCAGGTGAGATATTATTTAAAAAAAAAATTAAAAAAATTGTCTGGAACTCCTCATCTCAGAGCCTTCTCGCCAGAATCAAAACTTTCAGATCATCACCGTGGGTCGCTAACGTGGATGTCGTCTGCGGTGGCCAATCTGGCCGTTGGGTGTTGTGGCGGCGTCGTTGTTTGGGTTTGGGCCTCGTTGACGTCGTCGTTTGGGGTTTGAGATTTGGGATTTGGGTTGCTCCGCCTCCGATGATGAAATGGGTTTGGGCTTTGGGTTTTGGGTTTCTCCGACGGCAAAATGGGTTTGGCCGATGGGTTTTATGGCTGTTGGTGTTTTCTGGTGAATTTTTCCGGCAAGTGTACAGCTAAAAAAAATTCATAACCAAAAAAGTTTTACTTAGATAAAATAAAAAAAAAACCTGAATAGAGAAGAGATGAGTTCCAGCCATTTTTTTTTTATATTAAATAATATGCCAAATTAAAAAAAAAAAACAAACTTTGAATATGGTTTAAAAAAAAATTAATCTGGCTGGAACTCGTCTCTTCTAAAAACGAGTTCCGTTGAAATTAAGAAGAGAAACTCGCACATATTATTTAAAAAAAAAAAATTAATTTGGTTTTTTTTTAAGCAAAACTACATGCTAAAGTGGCTTAAAAATGCATTTTTTTAAAGTTTTATGGCCAAACATGACTCTTGTGAAGTTAATTTGAAACATGAACTCATTCAAAATCGTCTTTTGTAAAGACGCTTTATGACCAAATTTTTTGTTTTTAATTTTCTGACGTGGCCATTTTTTCCACCTGGATTTTATTAAAAATCGTCTTTAGAAAAGACGCTTTCTGAAAAAATTTTATATTTCTCAAAATCGTCTTTTCTAAAGACAACTTCTGGCCAAATACGACTTTCACGTTTGATTTAAAAAAAAAAAAATTAACCAAAAGTCGTCTTTACAAAAGACAACTTTGACAAATTTGACAAATTTGATCTCATACGTTTGACAACTTCTGACTTATTTTAGCAGGGTACTTGGGCTCAACCGCATTCAATGAGGTTGTTCAGACACATTATAACCATTCTACATGACTACTATTTTTTCCATTTTGTTTGCAACAAATGGAACGATCCTAGTTGAAGATAAATTAGCCAATCATGTAGCAAAATTGTATCAATTTACTCGTGGACATAATTATGTTCAAAGAGGAGATTTTTGTTTATACATGTGTACATAATTATATCAATTTACAATATGATATACTATTACCATTGATAAGGTTGTATCTCAAACTGCATAATACATGTAAGCCTCAATAGACACAATCTGTTCTCTGTTTTCAAAGTAACACAAATTTGTATCTAATATGGTATACTATTACTAAGGTCAATGAACAAATAACTAGTGCTATCATTTCAAAAATAAAACATTACGAGTCATCTAATTTCCAATAAGAATTATCACAAATATTACAAGCAATCCTCTTTCTTAGTTTCTTCAAACCAATTTACAAACCATCCCCTTTCTTTCCGATATCAAGAATACCAGACGAGTGCCAACTACTTACAGTTCTTTTGTCTTTACCATCCTCATCTTTTACTTTCACTTCTTGAAAAATCAGTTTACTCTTGAGAATAAAGAGTAAACCCCGATTGCATGCACCAATTACACGGAAGTTTTCAGGACGACTAACAACATCGAGGATGGAATCAAATATACCGGAATATTTTAGTACCCAAAGTAAATCATCATTAATGTTTCTGGTATCCCAGTACCAAGAATTGTGTCCAACAAACTTTTTCTGTAGAAAGGAGCACCTCAAGAAGCCACAGGGGTCTTTAATTTTCATAGGCTGGCATTCATACTTGCACAAGTCATGAAATAGTTTTCAAACTTCCACCATATAAACCTAAATATAAGATAGATTCAATGAGACGAGTGCACAAAAACACTGACCAAGTTTAATATAGAAAATTTTGAATCCAGGTTTCAAAATCATACCTTAAAATGATTGATCATTTGAACAGCATACTAATGTTCAGATATCGCCCAACGTTGAGATCTACAAATTAAAAGCACAAGCATGATGAAGGATTTTGACATTAAAACCATACTCTTAAGGGTGTGCAGAAATCAGCTATCAGAGTTGGATAAATATTGTCTCACAGCACTCACAAGTCACACCACACACCACCTAAGGGTGGACAAATGTCCACAATTTTGAATGATGTGAAAAAGATGGTGTGAGACAAGACAATCATTACCTGACAGAGTTAGGCAATCAAGGGTTAATTTAAATTTTCATTGTGCTTCAAAAAACGAAATGAAAAGGCTAAGAAAAAGATAGCAGGGGCTTTAATTTGCTTTCAATTGGTTACATCAACTTCTTTCAGATCATAATAATATAATGCAGGTATCACATTATGTCCCCTTCATATAATGTCCTAGCTCCACTAAATATTTCTAAACCTCAAGGCGATACTAAATTACTAATTTCATTGACGGTTTGAGATTGGTAAAATAGATTCCTCATACCCAAATAATTAGGAGACATGCAAAATAGAGCAAACAAATTAAGAAAACCTGATGTAAGTAATTTCCAGAGATAGATTTTCAATCCTATGCTGCTAAAGAAGATCAACATGAGCATCACATTCCTTATTGTTCTGTTGTTGTGTTAACCTGTTTAATTTTCAGTAGATACAAATCATTAATAATTCAAAAGTCATCGAAAGCCAAATAAGTTTAAACCATGAAGCACAGATGCATATATTGGATACCGGTATGTTGATATTATAGTGTATGTATAAACATGTTAGAATAACAGTAAAACTTCACATATGAATAGATGGGCAAACTGAGATCTTAATAAATTCGTAGATTGATTCAAAAGATTGAGCAACGTTGACACCAAAACCGCCACACTAACAACGATAAAACGAAGGGAAGAAAAAAGACATACCTCTAACAAAAACCCATCAAGTGATAGCCCTCCAAATGCATCTTTCTCTGCTGCATCCACATATTAGTAGATCCCTCATTATTTCACCTGAATAATTGTAAAATAAAACTCAAACTTCAAAATTAGGACAATGGTTGCAAACAAACCTGAAAATCATTCAACTCCGCATCACTGAGGGCACCATATTGCACATCTAGAACCCAATTAGATGCCTTTACAACGGCAAAACCAGGAACCTATCCTTGGGGGGCCAGAACATATCATGTATAAATATGCACAAATTTTTTTTTTGATAAGTATGAATATGGACAAATTAATATCGTTCCTTTTATGAAAATCGAACCTAATCAATATGAATTTGTTTACTTCGATCTTAAGCCAGATTTCACAAAAAAATATTTATCATGATCTACTTTATTGATTAGAGTAGTTCAAAATGTCATCATGTCTTCATTATCCAACCATCAAGTCAATTTCTCAAGTCGTTTTTTTGTTTTTGAAGAATAGTAAAAGTAATTCTTTTGCTTCTATTTGATATTAAAAAAAAAAAAATGGCTTCTTATTTAAACCTATTAAATTCATATGAATTCTTAGGCCATGGTATAAGAAGAAATATGACAAAATAATAACACATTTCAGGTTTGCACATGTGGGGACTGCCTATGTTAAAACAAAGTGAGGTATGAAATGCTTGTTTGAGTGGACATGGTGGCTGGTAGGTCTTTATCCCACAAAATATATCCAATTATTCTTGCAGAACCAGACAAAGCCACTTTTTTTTTTTTTTCTTCATTATTTCTTCTCAATACTTTTTCTAATCTTTCACCCATCTCACCCAACCAAATATCTCCGCATCTCAAATACTCATATGAACAACAACATAATCAATAAACCACAAATAGCATGTCTTTTTCAGATGTGAGGGTTCATTCAACATGTGTCTCTAGATTTTATTCATGCAAAAAAATAGAAGGAATCAAGTGAAAAAGATTGTTACCTGAACGAGCGAGCAAGAGAGCGACAGAGAGAGACTGAGTTGCGATGGAGAGAGAGAGTGAGACGGTAACAGCCGAAGATTCAAGTGGCGTGGAGGGTGGCTTGGAAGCAACGGCGGCGTGAGGGTGCCTTGGAGCAACGGCTGGCTTGGAGGCTGAGTGAGAGAGCTGAGAGACCGATTTGGGGATGTAGGGCGGCGTGAAGTGGCTTGGATTAGAGGCTGAGTGAGAGCTGAGATACCGATTGGGGATTTAGGGATTTTGATTTTTACGGTGAAGGGATTTTGAAACCAGCGGAGCGAGCGAGAGGAAGAGAGGGAGTTCTCGTAACCACCTAAGCCACCGAGTGGAAGTTGCGACGGAGATAGAGGGAGGGAGAAGGAGTTTCAGCTTTTGAGACCGAGAGAGTTGAGACCGAGAGAGTAAGAGAGAGAAAGAGTTTCAGCTTTTGAGAGTGTTGAGAGTCAGGCGTTTCAGGCGGGGAGATAGATATTTTTTTCATTTTAAGTGGAACTCGTCTCTAGAAGAGACGAGTTCCAGCTGGAACTTCTTCCCCTTTCCAATTGCAGACGTGGCAAAATTGAGGTGGAACTCGTCTCTAGCAGAGACGAGTTTCAACTGGAACTCGTCTCTGCAAGAGATGAGAAGGCTATTTCCCTCAAATGTTTTGAAACAGTATTTTCTTGCAAAATAGTATTAAAAATAATATTATTAAACAAAAAAAATCTTCCTATGTTAAAATTGGGTTTTCATTAATTGGGCTTTATGTTTTCATGAAACGGGTTGGATGTGACTCAGTTAATTTACCTGATGGCTCATTAGTATGTTGTGGTCATATTCAGTACAGGGCCTTGGCTCATTAGTATGTTGTGTTTCAATATATTTATACTTGCTATATTTTCATAATTTGTTAGTAAATAATTAATTATGGAGGGAACACAAAAAGTGAAATATGGGCATGTTACTTGTTCCTAGTTGGGGACTCTTTGAATTAAGATGGGTGATACCACCAAAGTGGGTCGTTCATTGAAATTCATAGAGTTACCCATGAAAGGTTTCGGGATGTAATTATTGTTATAAATTATTTCATATAATCACCTATCCAACGGGGGTTATCATGTGTTTTAATTTGAAAGCAGTGTTGTGAAGTTATTATGTGTTTTAATTTGAAAGCAGTGTTGTGAAATTGATAATGGAAGTGATAAATTATTCGAAAACTTTTATTCTTATCAATTGGATTATTGTGGAGGGTGGACTTATAGCATGTTACAATCTCTACCCAAAGGAGAGTTTGTGATGGTGTCCTTAAGACCTTCTTGTAAGGATGTTTTATGCATGTTCTATATAACCAAAATTGTTGCCTATATTGTATAACTAATATTTGTATGCTATCATGGCTCTTATAGCCCCTTGTTTGTTCTCCATTAAAGTTAAAATATGTGTGAATTGTTATTAAGCTTTGAATAATTTAGCTGTATACGTTTTGATATACTTGCATGTATCGACATTTTGCTCACCATATTTTATGGTCAATGGTTGATATGAAATATCAATGTATTTTACTGCCTGCATTTTTACTATAATTGATCATTATATTTCAGACATATTGTGAGCATTAATATCATAAAGCTTTTTTCATAATTGAGGTTCTAACCTTTGTCTAGAGAAGGGGTGCTATTATTTTGCAAAAAAAATAATATAATGATTGACATAAAAGTAAGTTAATCAATCTGGTATGATCACTTTTCACGTGTTTCATATTCCTTATATGATATTTCTGCAATAGTATTTGCCCTTAAAGCTCAACTATTGAAATTTTCCTTGTGCTAATAAAGCATATGCATTACTTCTGCTGTGTTTTGAGACATAAGATTTAGTTGACAAATTTTGCCTATCACAATAAAGTGATGAAATCTTATTGTCTTATTATTTATATATTATATGTGTAATTGAGTTTTACCAGATAAATATGTTACAGTTTTCAACCATACAGTCTAATTGGTTGATTGTTACTAGTAATTGTTGTAACTCTATTTTTACCTTCGGGATTTCTTCGGGTATTGGTATGCAAAACGAGGCGGTCAGACTGAGCCAAGTTCGATCCGATAGTAGCTCAAATACATCAAAAAGTTCTCAAAATATGGTCGGGGGCACATTTCCTAAGGTTTGGAAAGATTTGACCAATGTTGACCAAGTTTGACAAAAAGTTGACTGAGTTGACCAAAGTTTGACCAAGACCATGACTAGGCCAAAAGCAAGATATGATTAACCACTTTTTGACCTTTGATTCGATACTTCATGGGTCAAAAATGGACGAGGAACGAGGGAGTTATGGGCAAAACCGTAAAAATTGGTCCGACACTTATTGACAAAAACAGGCCCATTCTGGGACGACATTCGTGCACAGAGTCTTCTCAGCTCACTATGAGTTGACCCGCAAGTTTGAAACTTTAAAGAAGAGAGTAAGTTCAGCTGCAACGTGCAACTCTCAGATTGCTAAAAGCTTCCCCAGTCAGGCCGGAATCTCGGTCGGAAAATAACTCCTCATCATGAAAAAACACTTTGGGGGCCTCTGTTCGCAAGGTTGTAGCTCATGGGCCCAAGTCCGACTCCTCACGAGATTTGTGACACTTCGAAGAAGACATCATAAACTTTCCAGAGACATCAAGATCATCAAAAATCGACACCGGGAGCCACGTCAACCGTGCGGGGGAAAATTGATGAAAAGTAAGGAAATTGTGATGGAAATCCGACACATTTTTCCACCTGGGAGACCGCCTTCGCGCGCATAGTCTTCCTAACTCACTACGAGTTGGTCCACAAGTCCAGAAATTTAAGAAAGAGGGTGACTTCAGTTGTGACGTGCAACTCTCAGTTCGTCGGCAACATCTCCGGTTTGGCTGGAATCCTCGCTGGAAAAACACAGAAAAACTGCTCAGACATCCCTACTTCCGACAGCCATAACTTTTTCATCCGGGCTCCGATTTGCACGAACATGATATTGTTAGAAAGTATACTTCTCAAGATTTCCAAAGGTACCACACATGACCCATTTGGAATACCAGAAGGCCTCCAAAAGCTGCCTCGAAAAAGAAGGTAAAAAGCTGTCCAAAGTTCTAGGCCAAAAGAGGTAAGTTTTGCAGGAGGGGCAGGTGGCAGATAAGAATGCCAAGAGTCACGCAGCATCATGCTGCGGCACGCATCATCATGCTGTGTGACCCTTGGCTATAAATATAGCCCTTTTCCCCCCTCATTTTATAAGGTTGGCTCGTGAGTTTAGGGCAGAAAATAGAGAGAAAAGAGGCAGAAACTCGAAAAAGGTCTTTTTCCTTTAGTTTTAAGTGATTTTTGAGAGATTAAAAGAGGTTTTGATTAGGTAATCCATCTCCCTACCTCTCAAAGCTTTCCTCACCCATTCCTTTTCTTCATTCACACACCCTCCATACCCATTCTTCATTGTTTATAGTGGAAATGATAAGTGATGATCCTACAATGGGAAATGATTCACAATGATCCATGATTTAATGCTTTCATTATGTATTTAGTACTTTCATTATTTATTTAATGCTTTCACTATGTTTTACAAGCTTTCATTATGTTTTATAAGCTTTCACTATACTTTACAAGCTTTCATTGTATTTATAGCTTTCATTATGTATAGCTTTTACAACATGTTTATTAATTAATCCTTTCCCCTTTTCTCTTTGGGGCATGTAAATCCGAATTGGTTTTGGAGGTTTATGTAAGTCTTTCAATTGCATTAACCTCCACGTAATCCTATAAGGTATTGGACCCTTGAGAATCCCTCTTGTTATTTAATTGATTTTCCCCTTTGGTTTAATCTTAAATATTTATTTGGGCATGTAAACTCTAATTGGTCTTGGAGGTTGAGGTAAGACTTTCAATAGCACTAACCTCCATGTAATGCCATAAGGTATTGGACCCTTGAGAATTCCCCTTGCTTTAATTTCATTATTTCCCCTCTTTTTATGATTTTCCCCTAATTTGGGCATATAAACCCTAATTGGTCTTGGAGGTTGAGGTAAGACTTTCAATAGCACTAACCTCCATGTAAATAAGGTATTAGACCCTTGAGAATTCCCATTGCTTTAATTTCATTATTCCCCCCTCTTTGATGATTTCCCCTAATTTGGGCATATAAACCTAAATTGGTCTTGGTGGTTAAGGTAAGACTTTCAATAGTACTAACCTCCATGTAATCCCATAAGGTATTGGACCCTTGAGAATTCCCCTTGCTTTAATTTCATTATTCCCCCCTCTTTGATGATTTCCCCTAATTTGGGCATATAAACCCTAATTGGTCTTGGAGGTTGAGGTAAGACTTTCAATAGGACTAACCTCTATGTAATCCCATAAGATATTGGACTCTTGAGAATTCCCCTTACTTTAATTTCATTGTTCCCCTCTCTTTGTTGATTTTCCCTAATTTGGGCATATAAACCATAATTGGTCTTGGAGGTTTATGTAAGATTTTCAATTGCATTAACCTTCATGTAATCCCATAAAATATTGGACCCTCGAGAATCCTCTTTTTATTTAATTAATATTTCCTTTTTGTTTAATCTTGACTATTTAATTTAATTAAGTCTTTCAATAGCACTAACCCTCTACGTAATCCCATGAGGTATTGAACTCCTCTTTACATTTTCCCTCTTTTATACATGTAAACCCTAAGGTGGTATTGAAGATTATGTAAGCCTTTCAATAGCATTAATCTCCTATCCCATGAGGTATTGACCCTTTCCCTAAACCCATCTCATATTGTCATCTCATGATCATTCCATATTCACCATTTGATTAATATTATAATTATTGTTAGCCTCAAGGTTTCAATACCTATTATTTGGCTAATTAATCCAAGGACATTGATGTAATTTTGATGATAACAATGATTTAAAGATATTCATAAATGATATTTTCATATGAACTAATGATTTATGTTTAAAGCATGATGTTGACTAGTTATTTGATTGGACCGCCATGGTCAATCAAGAATCAAACAAATGCAAAGTCGTCAAAATACAAATTCATTGAAGATCAAGTCATCAAAACCAAAGTCAAAGGAATCAAGCTCAAAGAATTATGTTCCAAAACAAATGAGAGTAAGAGTTAGGTTTTGTAAAGTTTATTAAGTTTTGATCTTTATGGCTTAACTTTAAAACCAACTCAAAATGATTTTCAAAAGTAATTATTTGTGTAGTCCTAAATTCACTTTATATTAATATTTGTATAGGACTAACATGTTCTCAAAGAAAATAATCAAACCACTCAAAAGAAATAAATTTATAAAAGTTTGATTATCCAAAACAAAGCCAAAAACATTTTAAGGTTGGAAACCCTAGATGCAGGCGACTGTATTTAGTCCAGCCGACTGAATTGACCCAGTTGACTGAATATTCCAACCCGAGAGTTTCTGTCCAAATCTGCTCAATTAATCCAGGTGACTGATACTCAATCCAGGCGATTGGATATCTCAGAATTTAAATTATAACGGCTAGTTGTCTCACTGTAACAGATTATTTTCAAAAGATTTTTTTTCCATATTTATAATCCAGGTGACTGCTTATATGTCTAGGCGACTGGATTACTTGAAATTCAAATGAACAGTTAGGTCAGCCACCATAATGAGAAGAAACCATTTTTGGCTATAAATACTGAACTTTCTGAGTTTCAAAACAAAAGAGAGAACGAAAGAAAAACCCTAGAAACTTGCTCAAGTATTCTCTATTCAATCAAAATCTTTCTCAAGCTTAAGTTTTCTTACCTTGATTCAAAACCAATTTTCTCATAATAGTTGTTGAGCCATTTTGATCAATTCTTTGATATACTATTAGAGTGAGCATATTTGTGTACTACTACTCTTTGAGAGAGCGTTCTATTGTACAACAATCCCTTGTTAATTCTTGTGGGTGATTGTTAGGGTTTGGGTATAAATCCTAAGGAGTGGAAAGCATTTTTTCATTTGGTGGTTACTCTTGATCGTGTAAGCAAGATTGTAACGGTTTGATCTTCACCCGAAAGAAGATTGTCCAATAGTGGATTTGGGAATCCTCAAGAAGTGTTCTTGAGGCACGGACGTAGGCAGGGAAGCTGAACCTCGATAAAAATCACTGAGTTTGATTTTTTTTTTCTCTCTCTCTCTCTCTCTCTCTCTCTTACTTATTTAATTGCGTATATACACTTGTACTTGATTGCCTATCATATTTGTATTGCAATTGAACTGTGTACTTGAGTTGTGTTCTTATATTTGTTTAACTAATATTTGTGATTTCAAAATAGTTTTTAATTTCGCATTTAAATCGAAAAAGTTTGCCCCAACCTAAATCAGCCCCCCTCTTAGGTTGATATTTGGATAACAATTATGTCATAAACTATGCTTGTCATTTCGATTAAGTATTGTATTTACATCATAATCATCCTATATTTGTCATTTTGATTGTTTCCATTATGTCATAATCATCCCATATTGTTCTTTGTGATTAAAGTGCCGCAAACATGCCATGATCACATGCTTTGAATGCTTACTTGCTTTGTTATAAATGTGGTTAAAATATGTACATTTTGCCATGAAAACTTTAAAAAGAGAAAGCATGGTAATGTGGGCATTACAAACGAGATTGGTCCATCCTAAATTCTATGGCTTGACCTAGTCTTGGGATACCATGGTATGAGTCATTTATGTATCGAAATGGCTTGCCGTTGACGCACTATAAAGGATTCTACACGTTATAATACCCACAATATTATGGTATAAAAATTCCCAAAGAGAGAATTAATCATCCAAAAGCCCGCTATTCGACGGACCGCTTTATTCTTGGAAATCAAGGGTAAAGAGATCCCAAATATAGCATTAAAAATATAATTGTTTGTCCCGGCATTCAATGTTAGGATTTCAAATACATCCTACCATTGATTTGCCTGGAACCCTAAAAAATACAAAAAGATAAGGAAAAGTAAAACAAAGAGTCTAAACAAAACCAAATGAAGTCAAATTGCATATACCATTCTTGGTATATTGCTTGATGGAAATTGGGACATTTGTGTCTAATTTAAACCAACATCCATGCTAAGCAAACATAAAAGAACACTTGAAGGGAGGTAACCGTTTTTAACGGATGTCGTAGGATGCCTAACACTTTCCCCATGCATAATCTAACCCCCGAACCCTTCTCTGGTTCAAGACCATTTTTAATATGTCTAAGCAAGATAAAATCTATTAAACATAGGTGCCCAATCACACCTCAATTTCTCATGATTGGTGGCGACTCCAAATTTGTGCTCACTTGCACACATACACACGTGTTCCCCTCTCACCCACACACACATTGCAATATAGAAATTCACCAATGGGAGTCGAAATAGGATTATTTCCATTTTAATCACGTCATGCCATATCATGCTAGCCCCCAATACGGTGGTAAGCACATCTCATGTGAAGAGAAAGGAAATTCTCCGGTGTCGACAATTGTACATACTTGTTTCACACTATTAGGTAACTGTTAAAGTGTTTTAATGCAAAATGTTGTGTAATTGTTAAAATGTTTTAGAGACATGTTTTAGTAATATTATATATCATTTCTGATATTTTTGTCTCATAATAGTGAATATATGCATGCTTGATTGCAGTTATGAATAAAGTATAATGGTTCAATTATATATATATATTATTTCAGATTATGTGAACCATTATTATTATATGCTATATTCTTATTCAATGTGTATACTATAGTTTTCCCAATTGAGGAAGTCTATAAGTCAAAGTGGATGATACTGCCAAAGTAGGTCATCTATTGAGACTTGTAGGATTCTCCCATGGATGGTTTTGGGATGTTCTCATTTCTCTAGGTTAATGCATACAATTGCTTGCCCAAAGGGGGTTATTCTTTGTTTTAATTTTGGAGGGGATATAGAGCCATATGTGAGGGTATGATAGTCTAGAGGGTCTATCAACCCAAAAGGGTAGGCTTTTCGAAAACTATTTATCTATTACGGATTGGCTTGTTAAGAGTTTCTTATTACATCTTGCATTCTCTACCCAAAGGGGAGTTTCTAATGATACACTTAAGGCTCTCTGAAGAATAGCGCTCATTGATTTAAAGCTTGTTCTTGGTTTTTTATACAATACATAAGATATATACATGGTTGTGCCCATTTTATTGTTGATTGTTATTCATCACTAATGTATCATGCATGACTTAAAGTTTTGGAATCTGACCATGATTAATATGTCACTTGATTATAATTCAATATAATGTGAATTGATTCTTGGGGTGGTGATTGCTTTAGTTAAGCAAATAATTTTGTAAGCCACATTTTAAAATCAAGTGGGAGTCTACTTGGATACAACTTGTATGCTTAGCATTGTTAAAACAATACATTATCATGTTAGCTCCCATGCATGGATTGATTGATTGATACTAAAATCTTCATAATATTACTTTTGGATTTAAAGTTGCTTTCAAAAAAAAAAAAAAATGATGAGAATCAGTGCTATGGTTCTTTATAAGTTTTATTCTTTTATTTCTTATATTTTGAAAAGAAAAAGGGGAATATTGATTCAATGTAAATGAGTTGAAGTTTTCAATCAACTATTATTAAGCCAATATTATTATTGGGTATAAAAGTTATGGATTATTAAATTTAATAATCATAAAGGCAGCAAGAAGGGAGCTTACATTATTTAAATTTTTATAAATTCATTGTTTACACTCCTTTTCAAATTTCAATTTTAATATTTATTAAGTTTAAGTAAATCTCACGATTTTAGTCTTTATTTATGTTATTTACCTATGACTATTAAGTTTTCAATTACAGGTAAAATAATACATGATTATAAAGTACATGATGTCGATAGACATCAAATGTTAAAGTCTCTTTTATGATTGAAACTGTAAAATCAGTGGGAGCTAGTCAAAGTTAATGTACGAGTACGACAAACATATTAAATTTTGTCATTAATTAATGATATGTGTTAAGATTTTATTAGATATTTGTATATGCATTTTTTGTATGGTTGTTTTAAACGAAATCTAATTGATAAAAGATTATAGGGTAAACTACACTATTGGTCCCTAACGTTTACCCAAGTTGCGTGTTTGGTCTCTAACGTTTAAAATGGGCAGAAATGGTTCCTAACGTTTCAAAACGATGCACCATTGGTCCTTCCGTTAGTCTCCGTTAACTTAGTGTATACGTGGCTAACGGAATTATGACGTGGACAATTTTTAATTGACATGTACTTTTTTTTTTTAATGACAACTAGGATATGACATGACATACCCATTTAAAAACAACCCAACTAAAAAAAAATTAACCCAATCCAAATAAAAAAAACCCACCCAAATTAAAATTAACCCACCCCACTCAAATCAAATTAACCCTAAAATTAGATTCTAATTCTCTAACACACACTCTCTCTCTCTCTCTCTCTCTCTCTCTCTCTGATCCTCTTTCTGTGTTTTGTCTCTAAGCTGTAACATTTTCTAGGATAGTGCAAGATAGAAAGAAATGGACTCAAAACCCAACTCATTACTCATTGGGTCTCTCACTCTCACGCACACTCTCACCCTCTCCTAATCTCATTTCAAATTTGAATACCCTTTTCCACCCCCTACTCATTTTGGGTCTCTACGCTTAGCTCTCTTCGCGCCCGCGTCTCTCTCGCTCTCTCTTTGACCACCTCGGTCTCACCCCCACCCACCTTGACCCTCACATTTTTAACCCCAAAACCCTTTTCTCACAACTTTCATCAAACACTTTTAAAAATAAAAAATCAAGTTTACCTTATATCTCTCTCACTCAAGGCATGGAAAAACAAAAACCAGCCCTCAGTTACTCAGTAGTGAAAACAATGACACCGAATCCATCTCTACCAACATCCAAGACCTTAGTTTCAAACCCAGTGTTAGCATTAGTCTTTGTAGCAGCACAGTTTTTGGGTCTGATATCAGTGTGAGTAGTAGCAACATGAGCAATGCCAGCACTGTTGAGACTCACAACAAGAATGCTGAACTTGTAGTGGACTGTGAGGAAAGTGACACAAGCAGTTTGAGTTATGCAAGCAAATCCAACAGCTTTGATGGAAATGAATCAGAATTAGAATTTAATTTTAGGGTTAATTTGATTTGGGTGGGGTGGGTTAATTTTAATTTGGGTGGGTTTTTTTTATTTGGATTGGGTTAATTTTTTTTAGGTTGGGCTGTTTTTAAATAAGTATGCCATGTCATATCCTAGTTGTCATTAAAAAAAAAAAAGTATATGTCAATTAAAAATTGTCCACGTCATAATTCCGTTAGCCACGTATACACCAAGTTAACGGAGACTAACGGAAGGACAAATGGTGCATCGTTTTGAAACGTTAGGGACCAAACGCGCAACTTGAGTAAACGTTAGGGACTAATAGTGTAGTTTATCCAAGATTATATCATATGATTGTTCATTGCTTGTTCTTGAAAAGATTTTAACTATGGTTACTAAATTTGAGATTGATTAATGTCCACTATAAGACAGTGTATGAGTGGAAGATAATTTCTCATACATATAGCATTTTTTGTTATGCCTTATGTATTTTATTATTGGACACTAAGGAAAAATGTTTTATCTCACGCTTTTTACGGCTATAGCGTTATGTGGCTATTATTTTCCAAGAATGATAATAGAATTTGTTTAAGGTGTACATATGAAATAATTGGTTAGACATATATATGGCAAGCATAAAATTAGTGTTTAAATTACAATTTTATTTCACTGATCAAAGTAGTCCCCTTACATGTTTTGAATTTGTCTTATGTGTAATTTGTTAACATGTGTGATCGGTAGAGGTTGTTTGCTTACTTGTGACACATGGTATGTGATGGATTATTTCTACGAAGGATTATAACATCATATAATGTTGGTTGGAAAAGAAACCATTTTTATGGGCACTATTAATATTAATTATTGTCTTTTGTCAAAGAAACTCATATTGATCAATTAAGCTTGTTTCATAACAAGGTGCTTAAGATATTTCAATTATAATATTGATTCTGTCAAATATTATTGAGTTTCTTGATTGTTTCAAGGATCTTGAATATAGTGTGGATGTCTCATGAGAGATGGTGCATCCAAGTTACATTTATTTTGTATGAGTTGTATGAGAATTTAAGATATTTAATGTTACAACTGTTTTGGTTAATTGGGTTCTGATTATAGTTATGTCATCATTTGGTTGTGCACATTATTAATTAGTGATGACATGGTTGATAAAAGGCCTTAAAGTGCATGATATCCATCTTAAGCATGACTGTTTTTGTCAATTATATTTGATTGATATCATTAAAGATCTCGAGATGTATTGATGGCTGTATTGCCATTAGGTAACAGATGTCACTGTTTATCACTGCATGGTGGTATGTTATTTTTCATACTATTGTTAGAAGATATGTTGTTTGTCTTTGCTCAGGAAGCATTTTAAGTTTCCAATTGATAGTATGAGGGTTTCATGAGAAACCAATTTAGAGGAACAATGAACTTAATTTGCACAATTGACCACATAAAGGGTGCTATTGAGTTCATTCTACACGCATCACATCTGATAGTGATCGTGTCAATAGAATTGCTGACATTTGTGGTCAAAGATGAATTTATACGAATTGCATAATGCCAGCTTTGATCCATGTTAGTTGTTTTGTTGGACCGGATCATGTTGGAGGTGTTTTTTTTAACTGAGTTGATAATTTGATGGCCACCATGATAGTTGTTCAACCCGAGAGTCATTTTCAAAATTATTTCTAAAATTATAAAACGCCAATTAATGATTGCCCAAGTGGGAGAATGTTAGAATTGGGCTTTTATGTTTTCCTGAAACGGGTTGGATGTGACTCAGTTAATTTACCTGATAGCTCATTAGTATGTTGTGGTCATATTCAGTACTGGGCCTTGGTACACCTTGTTTCTATTGGGCTCTTAGTTTGATGTTGAGGTAGAGTGTAGAGTTTTAAGCCTGATCCATGATGGGTGGATGTTTAATATAAATATAAGGCTAGGTCCCCTCTCCACTCCAAACATTAGACAAAACCCTAGATCTCATTCTAGAGATTAGGGTGGCTTGCCCCATTGAGAGCCGTCTTGAAAGTAGGAGTTAGGAGAGGAAGATTTGCCTAGGCTGTGTGCCAAGTGTGCGCGTGCTGTTTCACAGTTGCTAATGATTTGTACAGGTTTGCTCATAGTATCTACTATATAGAGGTACATGTCTAAACCCTTATAGATTTATTGATTATCTGTGTTCTAGTATCTAGCATGGGTGAATATTAAAATCTAACATCCTATACAATGATTGCAAAGCCATCACATGGCTTTGTTGAGAATAACAAGTAACAATGTGAAAATAACAAAACACTAAGAGTGATCTATCTAACTAAAAGGCTTAAATAATAGTGATAACAAAATAGTAATTATGTAATGGTAATTAATTCCCACTAAGAGCATAAGGTTATTGTTAAAATGGGTCGATTGCTCAACATTTACAGCTTAAGTCATAGTAATCATACAAAATTTGAAGTCTCAATTCATTGTTACTCACATCATAGCTCGTGGAAAAAACCATAATCCAATTATGTACCTGACAAGTACCTAAACACGTCTGGGTTCACTCCTTACCTCTCCAGATAATCACAAAAAGTGATTGATTATTTTAATATCAGGTTACACATTCCAAGTTCATCCATGATCAGATTCTAAAGGAGAAGTTACCAGAGAAATAATATAGCAGAAAAGAATACAGACCATATCCCCTACAATTACTCAATCCATATCTTATTTTTTAACTTCAGATAAAAAGAGAAAAGTTGCATGAGAATTTTTTCTTTTTACTCCTATTTTTCTTTTAAAAAAAAATTGTAACTGCCTCAAACGAAATAGTCTCTAAAGAGAACACTGACTATCTAAATTGTTAATATCATAAGCTTAAAACTCACCAATCAAAACCCCATTATCTAACTTCCACTAAATCATCAACTTTAACAAAGCAGAGATTTTTTTATTTCGACCATCTTTCGATTGTTAATACGATATATAAGGACCACTACTACAAATAGTACTACACTAAAAAATCTTAAAAATTCTAACACATAGAAGCAAACCCAATAAAGACATTTTACATCAATAATCACCACCCAAACAAAAATCCATCCTCTTCAATTCCATCAACCCAAATGGGAACATAAACATATCAAACAAAGGGAGAGATTCAAAGACCAGGAAAAGAGTCCTATTTTCAGACCCTACAAAGGAACCCAGGGGACACAATCACATGTACACCAGAACAGCAATTGAGAGCAACCCCTTCACTCAACCAGAATCAAGGAAAAAGAGCATCCTTTTTTCTAAGATCATATCAGAATGCACACTTCACTACAAAATGTAAAGGATCAATTGACCAACAAATTATTACTGAAAACTAATGACCCTTGCCAAACTCCTACTTGGGGAAACAACAGAGAACTCCTTACACACACACACAAAAACAATACTTGGAACAACGCAAACTAATTATATGTAATTGAATGGTTTGGAGGACTTCTCAAAATTTCATGTCAAATTGTAGATACTTACTACATATATTCTTATATGTCTTCTTTAGTTTTCTTCCTTCAAAATTCAGAGTCTGAAATTTGCAAGTGTCGAGTTTCCAAGTCCTTTCGAGGCATAATGGACTTTATATTCCCTCACTTGTGTTTCCCTGTATAAAGGAGGATTGTCATCTGAAAACAACTCTTTTATTGGACCATAAAGCCGATTGACTTGCTGATGAGTGTCGAAGAAACATGCCACTGATATTCTAGGGCCTTCTCGGTTTGCCAGGACTCTATGTGTAACACTTTTGAACTTGTCATTTGAGATAAGCTGTGCCAAAACAATGCCAACAGTCACATGTTTTATATTTATATAAGTAGATCCCTCACAAAGAGAGAGAGAGAGAGAGAGAGAGAGAGAGAGAGAGAGAGAGAGAGAGAGAGAGAGAGAGAGAATAAAAACTGGGTGCAAAAATATGTGTCATAGAAGCTTCAAAATTTCTTCATTCTTTACTTTTGTATGTCTCCTTAGCATTGGAACCCATTTTTGTTCACGAAAAAGACAGATGGAAGGAGATGAAAATTGTAGAATGTTATGACAGGTTTGGAGTGGATGTTGTTAGTTTTCATGCTCTCCAATTTCCTAGAACATCTTGGTAATCAAACAAAATGAGGAAATTCTGTGAGAAGTTCATCAAATACAGATTGACATGTCACACACAGAACTCATGTTAATCACCAATTCAACAGTCATAGCAATGACAATGTATGGGGAGTAAGTAATTAGGAATCATTTCCAAAATCACTTCTTATTAAATTGTTTCTTGTATGACGTATGGCTATATTTGATAAATTACTGATTGTCCCAACAGTTTAAACAGTTAGAAAATGATGAATTTAATAATTTTAACCATAATTCTATCAGTACTTGCCTGAAAAATGTCTCCAAGATTGACCACCAAAGCTCCAGTCACAGGAGTGACATCAGCCCACTGATTTTGATAAAGGGCTTGGAGGCCTCTAGTTTGGTCTTGTAAAAGAATAGTGAAGAAATCAGGATCTGAGTGTTCTTGTTAGGCTCAGGGCATGCTGGATAGTAATGACCATCAAGGTCTTGTACAACAGCACATTCCATCTCAATCAGATGATTAGGTTTGAGCCCTAAGGCCTCTGGTAGCAACTCCAAGAGGGTAACTCCCAGCCTCTTTACATTGTCTGAATAACTGATTATAATGTCCTTGCAGTGTGAAAATTACTACATGAGAAACCGGCAAAGCTCTATTAACAGGTAAGTTAAATTGCTTGGCTAGTGTTTCTGGGAGCAGCTTCATGCAGGAATTAACGCCAGCTATACATGTACACGGTATAATTTTCAAGATCATATGCTTTTTCTCTTAATTTGAAGAGACTACTGACTGGAAAATAGTTCAACCACCTACTTTGAGTAATTGAATATAAGCATATATTGTTAGGTACACCTTATAGCTACTCCATCAAGTAAATTTGATTTATTGTTACATTTTTCAGTATCATTTATATTTTCAGTAGTTTAAGATTTATTCTTTCGTAATTAATATCATCCTTTTTCACTTAAGAGTTCAGTGATATGAGTAATCTTCACTAAATAAAAAGTATCTGAAACATCTTTCACTTGCTTGAGTCTGTCTAATTATAATTCAACTGTCTAACTCTATGCAATGGTACCGATTATGTGAGGGCTACCACTATCCCTCCTATTCTTTTTATTTGAAAAATCATCTATCTGAAAAATTGGAGAACACAATTTTGTGCAAAGAATAATTTTTAACTGATGGGAAAATTTTATGGAGTAAAGTGTCAAATATTACACAATGTATCAGATTAGAAGTTATGATCTTTGTTTTAATTCTAAAATTTCCATTGATTATAACAGAGGATTTACTGTCAATAACAAACCCTCCTAGCAATTTATTTCTAGGAATTTTCACAAAAGTTTTTGTTTACTTCAAAATTTATCACTCAAATTTTATCAATGAATAGTTGTAGTAAATCTTAGAAGAAAATAATTTTGCCTTGTTTGTTAGATTCTAGATATAATATCTTCTAATATCTTAAACTCCTTACTTTTCCATGAGAAAAAGTTTTTAAGGACCATACAGAGCATTTTATTTCTTTCAAAATGAAAGTGGTATAAACTGTTTAAGGATACTTTTTTTATAATATTGCTGTTGCAACTTGCAAGAATTCAAAGCAAACATGAAGTTTAAAGAAGGCCTAAGGGTACCTGCAGGCTGCTGGCAATTCTTCAGGATTTGGAGCATCAGGAGCAATGGTAGAAAACAAAGTATCTCTCCAATTTGCAGCTTTGCTCTGATAAAAGATGAAAATTACTCAAAACTTCACCTTCTTTGTTATGTCACGCGAGTAATACTCCCTTTTTACTTCAGTTGGTTGTTCATGAAACATGCAAACTCCTTTGATCATATCATCCATGACATCCTCAGAGATCCCATGATTCACAATCTGGAAGAACCCCCATCTCTCCGAAGCACGCTGAATTTCCTCAACAGCTTGTTTATGTAGAAAACCACCTTCATGGATGTCTTTGAGGTCTATCACTGGAATTTGGAGGTGGGTTAACCCTGAATTTGATGTCTCACATGAGAGTTCATTTGTTTGTATCGCAAACATGGGAGGGACTTTCACTATCCCACTGTCAACAACTCCTTTAACACCAGCCTTAGTATCATCAAAGGCTTTCAGCTCTTTCTCTCTATCATAGTCCAATACATCTTGGACTGAGTTTTGGTGCAGATGGGTGTCCACCATTTTTCTGATCACTGTATGCTTTTGGGTCAAAATTTCGAGTTTTCTTGCCCAATAACTTATTTTTTTTTAAAGTTATATAGTCAAACAGGGTACTTTTAAAGTTATATAAAAAGATAGGGTACTTTTGAAAATCGTCTCTTGAAGAGACGATTTTCTTGAATTTTTTATATATTATTATTTTTTATTTTAACGCCTTTTATAAATATCTGTTTAAAAATTAAAAAAAAAAAAAAAATTGTGAAATCGTCTCTACAAGAGACGATTTGGTGGTTTTATTTTTTTTTAAAACTCTTATTTTTTTTAACGTAAAAAAAAAAAAAAAAAATAAAAAAATCAAAATCGTCTCTTCCAGAGACGATTTGCGCTTCATTTTTTATTTTTACATCTTTTTCCCTCTCTTTTTCTCTTTCTTTTCTCTCTTTTTCTTTCTTCTCAGTTTCCCTCTTTTCTCTCTCGTTCTTCTCTTTCTGAACAAACCCTAACCCATATTCTCTCTCTTTCTTCTTCATACCAGATCAAGCCAGGCAGATGAACTCAGACCACCACCGATGAATCAACTCCAGATGAACTCAGACCACCTACCTCCTTCCAGCCACCGTTTTCCGGCCAGCGCGAGCGAGAGCCGAAGCTTCGAAGATTCGAACCCGATCCCACTGAGTCAGGTTCGATTTCTCTACAATTCGTGAAGTTGGTCGAAAGGTCAGTGCTCAATTAATCTCTAACCCGCTCTCAAGCTTAGTTTTTGCTCTTCATTGTTGCTTCCTTTCTCTCTGCAAAAAAAAAAATTCCTGCTCTGTTCGTCTTAATTTGACGAACTCACTGATCTCTTTTGTTCGACTTCAAAATTCCGGATTTTTTTTGCTTCTTGTTGTTGAAGTTTTAAGCATTTGAATTTCGTGAAAAGGAATGAGGGGTTTTGGTTGGTGCAGTGGTGCAATTTGTGGTTTGTGCAGTGCGTGAGAAAGCCACGGTCCAAGTTTTTTTCTTTTTTTTGGTGATTCAAAACTTTAGGGTTTTGATTGAGTATGGTTTTGAATAAATTGAAGATGAGATTTGGGTTTGCATTGTATGGTTTGTGGGTGGGTGAATTCAGGGTT
Source organism: Fagus sylvatica (assembly GCA_907173295.1). Lineage (NCBI taxonomy): Eukaryota > Viridiplantae > Streptophyta > Magnoliopsida > Fagales > Fagaceae > Fagus > Fagus sylvatica. The sequence goes on along the minus strand of OU015761.1, from coordinate 40,051,218 downwards.
GTTTGGAAATAAGGATACCGGTATTCCGGTTGGGAATTGGGGGTTTCAGTGATTCGTTACTGAGAGACTTGATTTACATTGAATGATATGTGGGAGGGAAATTTTTGGGTGGTTTGGAAACAGAAAGAAGTGTAATTTAGGTTGAATTGGGGTTACTGGGGGTGGGGTTTCTCATTCTGTGGACTGTGTATGAATCTTTTTCTCGAGAAATGCAACCTCAGCAGAGCTCGAGAATTGATTTGGTTGACTTGAAAGCTCAGATAGCCAAGAAGTTTGGTGTGAATAAGTCCAAACTCTACTTTTATCACTTGAATGGGTTTTTGAACAACAAATTGGGCAAGAGTCAGTTTGAAAGTTTTTGTATTCGGGCTTTATGATATTGTATAGTTTGTTATATACTGTAAATATGCTTTGGACCTTGACAACCATGTTATGTATGTATTTATTTTCATTTTGGTCATTGAATTGATATGCATTATGATCTAAAAAATGGCACTTGGAATTTTTAGTTTTTATTTTAAATGGATCTCTTTTATGTGTGCAGAATCATATATAATAGCTTCTTTTTTTTGTTGGGAATATCTTAGTGAAATCAGTTTGATGCATTTTGTATTTTAATTCCATATTTGGTTGACAATTATGTGTTCTTGCTAATCCACACAATATCCAAGCTTTTCATCTCAGAAGATTTGACTAGTGCTGATTTATTGTTGCTAACTCCAAATCTGTCAGATTTGAGTCAGCCACATTGCGGGATTTTTAATAAATTGTGTAGAACTCTTTTTGAGCTGAAATTTCTGTGGTACATTATACACATATAGAAGTACATCCTTATAAATTTTCAGGCTAATCGGATGACTCTAAGTGGGTCAAACGAATTTTACAAAGGGCTGACCTGCTTTCATTTTAATCTGAAAATAGATGGTTTTGCAGAATTTGTCCCAAGCTTTTATTTATTGAATTGAGTTGAAATTTCATATGGGTATTCTTTGATGTGTGTACTACTTGGTTGATTTTTATTATCATGTTAAGTTGGAGGTGAAGTAATTTATCAAAAAAAAAGTTTGAGGTGAAGTGGGAGATGGCGTGCATGCTGAAGGGGAAGGGGAACTTAAAATATGTCATGTATTTTCGTTCATTAAGCTGATCTTGGTTAGTGGTATTATGCTTTCAGGCTGAACTGGTTAGTCTTGAGACTTGAGAGGGGTGAGATAGGTCCAAATATGGTAGCAGTGATACATGGGAATATATGGATTATATATTGGAAGTTGGGCAAGTGGAATCACATTCACACAAACAAGAAATTAACATCTATGCAACTCTCTATTTATAGGGATTAACAAGTGGGTAAGTGCTGTTATTTCAAAGGGCACTGTCATGCCTATAATCTGACCTAGCTTAGTTTTATTTCAAACTTTTAATTTTATATGTTTAAGTTTTGCGCTGTATAATATTTACCTGGTGATATTTCAATTTATAGGATCACAAGTGGCCCTCTATCAGGACTAGTTGGAAGGTGAGCTTAGTGATTCTATTATTTGATTGGTTCATTTTTCCAATTTTAATTCTTCTTTGTGCTTCATTACGTGATATTTATGATTGTAATAACGCGCAAAAAGGTATTTTTACAGAAAAAGGTATTCTAATATTCTGTGTACATAACTTGTTGTTTGATTTATGTCTCTTTTAATATGTTAGAGAAATCCCAATCTTGTTGAACTGGAGGATAAGCTTTTGGCAATGCAACAGCCAGAATCTAAAACTCGAGAACCGGTATGTTGATCTAATACTGGTGTTTGCTTTTCTCTTTCTGAGTTTGTTTATTTTGGGGTTGTAATTCATTCTCATTTCAATTTTTGTTTGTTTTCCAGCCATTGCTAATCCAGTTTCGTCTCTTTAACAATGGTTGTGCTGTTAAGGGAACTCTTTTGGTCAATAAGAAGGTACTTTCTTTTCAATTTTCTGTTGGAGAAGAAAAATATTGTATTGATTTTGTATTCTGTAAAATTTAATTCCAAAGGATCAAACTTTAAGTGAAAATGAAATTATACGTATTGGAACAAACTTTTCTCTAAGCTAGTGCTGATGGATGAGCTTATCTTTGGATTTTTATTGGAACAAAATGTTTTAATTGGTGTGGAACATTTTGACTTGGAGCATTAGTGGAACAGATTAGACAATACTTGAACATGACTTTGATGTTATTGGTTTTACCATGTATCACCTGACTATGTACAGCTTCTTAGCTGAGTTCACTGTGGGGCATACTTGTTTTCCTACTTTTTTCTTTGTTTCGTCTTTAATGAAATTATACGTTACTTATATATATAAAAAAAAAAATCTAATATGAGATTACTTAGACTAAATATTATTTTTGGCTGCTATTGGAAATCACCTCCAACTTCTCTTTAATAATCACGTGATAAAAAGTTCTTATAATTCAGTATCATTCAACCTCAGTTGCAGCTTTGTGTTTAATAATTATGTCAAATTGAGCAACGTATACTCTGATGTTAGTGTAATACATTATGCACTCACTTAAGTGTAAAAATACTGGTTTCGGCTCTCATATCTAATATGTTATAATTATCAAATGTCCTAAATGACAGTAATGATTGGCTGGTGAGGCTCTTAGTTCTTTTTCCTCTTTCCATCATCATAATTTGTAATCTTTGATTGATTTCCTAGTCACTGTAAATGCCCAATCAAGTCTGTTGTTAGTCTGAATATTTTTGCACTCAAATTCATTTAGCCTCATATGCTTCTTTAATTAAGGTTGATTTGGTTTTCTTGCTTCTTAATGAAACATGCTCTTTTTTCCCTTCTTAATTGTAAATAAAAAAAAATAAAAAAAATTCCTTTAATATAATGTAGTCCTAGATTGTGTAGCTGGGATTCTTTGTAATTTCTGAATTTCTAGAGAAGTGAATGTGCAAAGAATGTGGAGGGTTAACATGCATTATATAGACGTGAGGAATACACTTTTGATTTGACGTATATGCACGTGTTATTTTCTTCATTTTTGCAGAGGCATTTCTTTGCTTCCTCAAGAGTAGCTCCGAGGAAAAGGTATATTGTTCATGTTCTTACTTCCTATATTTTATGATATTAACACTTAGTAAGATACTTGAAATGTGATAAGGAAAACTTGGGGTTGGGGAGGGGCAGGAAAGAAAATAACACCTAAGATGTATTGCATCGAAATTAAAGCTGGCAACAAATCATAGATCTTTATAGCTCCTCTCTTTTTGTTTACTTTAATGATCATTTGGCTATTGAGGAGATTGGAGAACACAATTAAGAGTGTTTCCTAATTTTTTAAATACTAATTAAGATGTTGCTTGAATATTCATGTCTCCCGTCTTCCCTGCTACCAAATGGCACATTGTAGGGTTCGAGGGCTCGTATCTTTGTAGTTTGTTGGCAGTTCTGCTTTGTACATAATTTGATGCTGTCAATCTGCTTTTACACGGTTGATGGCCAGGAAATTTATATACTGGATGCTTGGAAGTTAAGGGCCATTAAGTCTTGCATCACTAGGGCATGGTTTTTGTAGGATCAAATTATCAACTATATTTTTGTTGTTAAGAATCACTTCAACTTTCAAAGGTGGGGCTAACCTATAGAAATTTTGTTCTTTGAAGGGCTCAGACTATGTGCATCCGTTCGTTGCTTTGAGAGTTGTATTAAAGCTAACCCCAATGCCTTCTCCGAGGATGTTCTAGAAGAGAAAGAAGTGGAGAAAGAGGAAAAGCCAACACAAGAGTACAAAATCAGGCTCCCTCTGTGGGTCAAGAAGTCCAAAACCTGAGCTCTCAAGAATATTGTTTTTGTTTCCCTTCTTCCCCATTCTACACCTAAATTTTTGCTTAGGAATCAGAAATGATAGAATCTTCTTGGTGAATAAAAATAACTTTTGTTGTTATAAAGCAAAACAATGATGTAATAACATGGCCAAAAAGATGTCCTAACATTTCACCACATATTTGTGATTTCACATCAGAATGAGAATTTTTCTTAATAGAGATCTACTGAAGCATATTGTAAACGAGCAGATGATGAGGAAGATATGACCGGAGATAAATGAAGTAGTGTTATGTAGTTGAGGTTGAGCACCTAATATCAGGAGAAATGAGTAGGGAATGTGATCTAAAAATTGTCGTTTCCCTTATTATACATAATTTTTTTTAATTTATATGAAGAATTTAAATGCTAAATATTATGTTAGAGAAGAAAAACTAAGTTGACAAACCTAGTTTTTTTTTGGGGGGGTCCTAAAATGGAGAAAGTAGACAAATTTGATCAAAAGTTATCTTTTGTAAAGACAATTTTCAAGTTTGATTTAAAAAAAATTAACCAAAAGTTGTCTTTAGAAAAAACGTTTTATGACAAAATTTTTAAATTTGTCAAAATCGTCTTTTCTAAAGACAACTTCTGACAAAAATTTCTAAAATTAAAAAAAAAAAAAACGTGAAAGTTGTCTTTTGTATAGACAACTTTCAGGTTTGATTTAAAAAAATTAACTAAAAGTCGTCTTTACAAAAGACAACTTTGACAAATTTGGTCAAAAGTTGTCTTTTGTAAAGACACTTTTAAGTCTGATTTTAAAAAAATTTGATCAAAAGTTGTCTTTACTAAAGACGACTTTTGATCAAATTTGTTAAAATTTTGTCAAAGTTGTCTTTTGTAAAGACACTTTTAAGTCTGATTTTAAAAAAATTTGATCAAAAGTTGTCTTTACAAAAGACAACTTTTGATCAAATTTGTTAAAGTTGTCTTTTGTAAAGACGACTTTTGATCAAATTTTTTTAAAATCAAACCTGAAAGTTGTCTTTACAAAAGACGACTTTCACATTTAAAAAAAAAAAAATTAGAAATATTTGGTCAAAAATCGTCTTTAGAAAAGACAATTTTGGGAAATATAATTTTTTTTCTTCAGAAAACGTCTTTTCTAAAGACGATTTTTGATAAAATCCAGTGGCAAAAATATAAAAATAAAATGACCAAAATCGTCTCTACAAGAGACGATTTTCACAATTTTTTTTTATTTAATTTTTAAACAGATATTTAAAAGGTGTTAAAAAAAAAAAAAAAAAAAAAAAAAATTCAAGGAAATCGTCTCTTCTGGAAGAGACGATTTTCAAATTTTTTTTTTTTAATTTTTTTTTAAAATCAAATATGTTAAAAAAAGTAAAAATAAAAAAGGACCAAAATCGTCTCTACAAGAGACGATTTTGGTCACAATTTTTTTTTTTTTTTTTAATTTTTAAATAGATATTTAAAAGGCATTAAAATAAAAAAAATAATAAAAAATTCAAGAAAATCGTCTCTTCAAGAGACAATTTTCAAAAGTACCATATCTTTTGATATAACTGTGAAAGTACCCTATTTGGCTATATAACTTAAAAAAAGGGGTTATTGGGCTAAAAAACCCCAAAATTTTGGGAGTTAAAAAGGGACACTCCAAAGCCCAAATGCTATCTCACTAGTATGAAACTTCTTGATGACTATTTGACTTTTAACGTGTGGCTCATCTAATATTGACACAATCAAATCTGCTCATTCTCAAGATTCCAAATTGCACAAAATCAGCCATGGAATCATCACCATAATTCTAGGAATAGCCATTAATTTGTAAATATTAATTATTTCCTTATCTTTGTTTATTTCCATACTTAGTCTAGCCTCTTGTATCTATTTAAACAAGAATGTATCATTGTATTTCGTGAGACGAAAGAAATAAAAATCATCTCTGTCCTTTACATTCTTAATATGGTATCAGCCTAAATACGATCCCTACCCGAGACCTCCATGGCTTCTTCGTCCTCCTCCAACTCCACGTCTTCCCCTCCAACCTCCACTGTTTCCTCTCCATATACCCTCCACCCCTCTGACTCCCCTAGTCTAGTCCTTGTCTCTAGTCTCCTTACAGGAGATAATTTCCCAAAATGGCAAAAGGCCATGACTCGAGCACTCAACGCCAAGAACAAACTCAGTTTTGTCGATGGCTCTCTCCCTACCCCTGATCCGAACTCTCCAAAATACAAACAATGGAACCAAACCAAGGACATGGTCCTTACCTGGATTTTAAACTCCATCAGTCCATCTATAGCCAACTCCCTTGAATACCACACCAATCCACGAGAAGTTTGGATTGACCTCTAATCTTGTTTCAACCACGGGAATAATGCCTGTCTCTATCACCTCAAACGTGAGCTTTCCTCTCTGCAACAAAACACCACCTCTATTCATGAGTATTACAACCATATCAAACAAATATGGGATGAATTAAGCCATCTTCAAAACAACAATGACCTCAAGGATTTGCAAAAACAAGCAGATGATGAACGCATCTTCCAGTTCCTTCTTGGCCTAAATGATTCCTTTGCCCAACTCAGAACCCAAATCCTAGCTATGGAACCCCTTCCCCCCATCACAAAAGTTTTTTCTATCTTGTTTCAGGAAGAGCAGCAGCGCCTCCTGCACATCCGTCCACTGTCGACGGAATCCATGGCCTTCGCAGCAGCCAACTTTGGCACCACCCGCAGCAACCTCTGTTGCACTGAGTGTGGCAAAATGGGTCACACCCGTGACCGTTGCTGGCGCGTTATTGGATATCCATCTGGCCGCGATCCACGCTCCAAGCCGCGCCCCTCTCTTCTCGGCAAACCACCGTCCAGCTTGACTCCGGTGGCCAATCAAGCATCTTTCTCCTCAGATTCCTCGTCGGTATCGGGACTGACGCCAGATCTCTACCAAAAACTGCTGGATTTGCTCAACCCGACACCCACTTCCTGCAACTTTGTCGGTAATGTAACTTCTTCCCCCTTTTCCTTCGACAGCCACCATGACTGGGTTGTGGACAGCGGCGCTAGCGCCCACATGTGCCACAATCGCCGTCTATTCTCTGCACTAAAACCCCCACCCCCTTCTCTCTCAGTAAAGTTGCCGAATGGCCATACCCTTTCCATTATGGGTATCGGCCATTGCACATTATCCCCAACTCTTACCCTTTCAAATGTCTATTATATCTCTGACTTCCATTTTAATCTCTTATCTGTCTCTCAGCTTACCTCTAACACCAATTGCATTATTTCTTTTTCCTCTAAAAATTTTTTGTTTCAGGACCCACAGTCGATAAGGCTGATTGGAGCGGGTGATTTTTGCAATGGGCTTTATGTGTATCGGCCCAACAATGTTCTGGCTCTCTTCGTCCACTCCACTGCTAATAAAGACTTATGGCATCGACGCCTAGGTCATCCTTCCCGTCTTTTTCTTCCTCAATTATTTAATAATTCTCATGTTATTTCGGATTGTGATGTTTGTGCTCGTTCTAAGCACACACGTTTGCCTTTTTCCTCTAGTGATTATAAAAGTTCTTTTGCTTTCAATAGAATATTTTGTGACATTTGGGGTGGCTATCATACTTCTTGCATTTGTGGCTCTCATTATTTTCTCACTATAGTCGATGATTTTTCCCGCACCACTTAGATCTATCTTATGCGTTATAAATCAGAGGCATATACAAATCTCATACATTTTTTTGCCTTTGTTCAAACTCAGTTCAATACCATAGTAAAAAAAATTCGCACTGATAATGGACAAGAATTTCTTAAGCAAACATTTTAATCTTATCTTCAAAATCACGGCATTATTCATGAACGTACCTGCGTTGAAACTCCGCAACAAAATGGTGTTGCGGGGCGCAAGCACAGGCACCTTCTAAATATTGCTCGCAGTCTTCGCTTCCAAGCACACTTACCTCTAAAATTTTGGGGAGAATGTGTACTCATTGTGGCATATCTCATTAACCGTACACCGAGTCGCATTCTTCAAAATAAATCTCCTTTTGAACTTCTCTTCAATACCATTCCAAATTACAATCACCTTCGTGTGTTCGGTTGCTTATGCTACGCACAAACCCTCCGTGCTCATCGAGATAAATTCTCTCCCCGTGCCTCCAAATGCCTATTTCTTGGCTACCCCAGTAACCACAAAGCATACAAACTCTATAATCTCGACACACAACAAATCTTCTTTTCTCGAGATGTCACCTTCCATGAAGACATTTTTCCTTTTCAAGATCTTCCAGATATTTCCCATCCATCCATCCCCATTCTTCCCTTACCCGTTCCCGAACCTATCCTCTCATTACCCGTTCCCGAACCAATCCTACCAACCCCATCCTCTCCTCCTTCTACTACCACCACAGACTCTCCTCCTCCTCCCTCTACTTCTCTTCGTCCTCGTCGCACTACTTCTCACCCAGCTTACCTCCAGGATTATGTTTGTCCGACTCTACATGTAAGGCCCACGGCATCATCACTCATTACATCAACCTCAGGTATTGCTCACCCTTTATCTGCTTTTCTTTCATATTCTCGTTTCTCACCTTCTCATCTTACTTTTTTACATGCTCTCACCTCTTCTGTTGAACCTTCTTGCTATTCCACTGCCCTTTGTCATTCCCATTGGCATGAAGCAATGTCTAATGAGCTTCGTGCCCTTGAAGCCAATTCTACCTGGACACTTGAACCCCTCCCTCCTGGTAAAAAGCCCATTGGTTGCAAATGGGTCTTTAAAACCAAACTCAAAGCAGATGGTTCCATTGAAAGGTATAAAGCTCGCCTGGTTGCCAAAGGCTATACTCAAGTTGAAGGCCTTGATTATCATGAGACTTTTGCTCCTGTTGCAAAAATGACTACTGTTCGGTGCTTGCTAGCTGTAGCCGCCGCTCAACAATGGATCATTCACCAACTTGATGTCAACAATGCCTTCTTACATGGTGATCTTGATGAAGAAGTATACATGACACCACCTCCTGGATATTGCCCTAAGGGGGAGACTCGTGTCTGCCGCCTCCGCAAATCCCTTTACGGCCTCAAACAAGCATCCCGCAACTGGTTTTTTAAACTAACCACTGTGCTTCTTGATGCAGGTTTTACTCAGTCTCAAGCAGATCACTCTTTATTCACTTTGGTCAAAACCACGAGTATCACCATTGTGCTTGTCTATGTTGATGACATTCTAGTTGCTGGAAATGATCTTTCCCAAATTGAGACATTCAAACATGCACTCTCTACCAATTTCAAAACCAAGGATCTCGGCCCTCTCAAATATTTTCTTGGTCTCGAAGTTGCTCGTTCACAAAAAGGCATCTTCCTTAATCAACGAAAATATGCTCTTGATATTCTGAATGACAGTGGTCAACTTGGCGCCCGGATCGCTTCCTTTCCCATGGAACAAAACTTGAAGCACACAATTCAAGATGGCGCTCTTCTTTTTGACCCTAGTGCCTATCGGCGACTTGTGGGACGCCTCATCTACCTGACCATCACTCATCTTGATATTGTCTTCGCAGTGAACATCCTCAATTAGTTTATGCATGCCCCTCGCTTTCCGCACATGCAAGCCGCCACTCGTGTTCTTCGATACATCAAAGGCAGCCCAGGCCAAGGCATTCTCTTTCCCTCTTCCAATACTTTACATGTTACTGCCAGTATTCAGATTGGGCCAGCTGTCCTACTACTCGTCGCTCCACCACCGGCTATTTCATTCAACTTGGCACGAGTCCTATTTCATGGCGCACCAAGAAACAAATGACAGTAGATCGCTCTTCTGCTGAAGCTGAATATCGTGCCATGGCCGTCACTACTTGCGAGCTCACCTGGTTAAAACAACTTCTTGCTGATTTTGGTATTTCTCATCCTGAACCTTTCAGCTTACATTGTGATAATCAATCTGCTCTACACATTGCTCATAATCCTGTGTTCCATGAACGTACCAAGCATATTAAGATTGATTGTCACATTATTCGAGATAAGATCCGGTCTGGTCTCCTCACTGCCGTCCATACGTCATCACATGAGCAAATTGCGGACATCTTCACCAAAGCCTTAGGCCGAGAACTTTTTCATCATTTCCTATGCAAGTTGGGCATTACGGATCTACATGCGCCAACTTGAGGGGGAGTATTGACACAATCAAATCTGCTCATTCTCAGGATTCCAAATTGCACAAAATCAGCCATGGAATCATCACCATAATTCTAGGAATAGCCATTAATTTGTAAATATTAATTATTTCCTTATCTTTGTTTATTTTCATATTTAGTCTAGCCTCTTGTATCTATTTAAACAAGAATGTATAATTGTATTTCGTGAGACGAAATAAATAAAAATCATCTCTATCCTTTACATTCTTAATATCTAATGTGGCTTTTGGCTTTTGGAGTTAAACCGCATGTGGATAATATTGTGCTGGTTGGGAGGGTCAGACAAGATTTTGCTAGATCTTGTTTGATTAGAGGCAAATATATTTTAACGGAAATAATTTGTGCACATTTTCATTGCAGACACAATGCACATTTTATAATCAACCCCACAGCCCACGATTCCAACAAAGTTCCAATCCACAAACAGATCAGCGATGAGCTCCTATTCCAACTTCAGATTGCTGGGGAAAATGTTGCGATCTTGGTGACATACGACATCAGCGTTGGTGTTTGGAATTTGGACGGTGGTTTTTTTAATTTTTTAAAGAAATTTTTATATTTTATATTTTTTTAAATAAATATATAAAAAATTACTATTTTACAAAAGTTCCCCTTTTAACACTCAACTTTCTATGTAGTCACCATAAAAAAATAAAATTCTATTCTAGATTAATATCTTATAGTATGGTACCCAATGATGAAAATGCTATTATTTTCAAGGACCAACAATCATGTCGTAAATTTTATCAAAAAAAAAAAAAAAACAATCATGTTGTAAAAACATGATGGTGCTCCTCATAGTCTTGCCACTTGGTCTCTTAGTAACCGTATCCGGGGTACTTTTGATTGTTTAGTTGGCCCGTCTTGTTTTGTGGATGCTTGTTGATGTAGAACATATAGGACACGCTTTCTTGGAACAACAATACAAACACAAGTCAGCGCGCAAGCTTGGAAAGCAGAACCCAAAAAGGCACTAGTAGAAATCATTTTGGCGCCAACGTCGGAATTGAGTGAAATTTGGCGAGCTTGATTGGAATCGATGCAAGGATCAAGACTCATTGCCTTTGGCCATGAGCACCATCAGATTTCGAGCGAATTCCTTTGTCTAGGCCTTTAATTAATGAATTTTTCCGTTTATAGCATTTTTCCTTTTAATTGTAATTTTCAATTTAAAAGTCAGAATAAGGTTTCGCCTATTTTGGAACGTTTCCTAGGACTAGTAGGAGTTGATTTAGCAATTAACTCACTTTTTCCGTTTTGGTAATTTTTCCTATTTCTAGTCTAATTTCGTGCCTACCACGAATTAGGGTTTTTAGAGTCTTCCTATGGGTCACCTAGCAACCCTAGGAATCCTTTGGTATTTATATTGCTTGTAGTCGTCAAGGCAAATCAGTTTTTCATTAATAATATTTCAGAAAAAGAGGTTTTCCTCAATTGTTATCTCTTCCTTGTGGGTTCAAGGAACCCTTAGTGGATTCTAAGGTTTCACTCAAAGGAGAACGACATGTTCTTCTCCTTGCTATTCCATTGCATCACTTGTAGACCTGATTTGTATCCTCTGGGGCTTAATGCTCCTTATTATTATTATTATTATTATTTCTTCATATTATTAATAATTATTAATCTTTTATCAATCTAAAAAAAAAAAAAATAAAAAAAAATCATATCTTAAAAACTAAAGGATTTATTTTTTATTTTTTTTGCAAAATTCTCTGTTTCAACTTCCAACACATAACTTTCTAGTTTTTATTTTTTAATTTATCTATTTAAGACAAAATTCTTAATTAAGTAGATTGAAAGACACTATGACCAAATGTCTGGTGGATCACAACTTCCCAGTTCAGTTAACTTCTTGTGGAGTTTTTCTTTTGGCAACGTCTTTAATATCTGACAATATGTTTTTTTTTTATAAAAATATCTGACAATATGTTGTACATCACTTCAACATACTTTTTCATTAGACAATGATGAAAAGCCAAGGGAAACAAAAAGTTGAAACTTAACAATTAAGTTCATATCCAAGGCTTATTGCAGTCTGTATCATATATAAAGAGAAGCTTATATTGAAAGAGTATAAAAAAAGAACAAGAGAAGCTTTGCTATTGGAGGGGTTAAAGTAAATAAATAAAAGGAAAAGTCAATTTCGGCCCAAGACGAACATGGTCCGGTCCATAGCAAAGCACGGAAGGAAATGTATAGGGCTCCGACCCAGCTTATGTGGAAAGATGGGCTTAGTTTTTAGATAAGTGAGAAATGGCATGAGCCCCATTTATGATAGGGTTGTCAGTGTATCTAGAATAAAAACAAAAATAATGTAAGTATTCCGTACCACACCGGAAAGGTGGGCACGAAGTACGAGGGGATATGTACTATAAAATAGAATAAAGATATTAATAGAGGGGATCTTCTTTTTCTGGAAACTCTGACCAAAGTATTTATTTTTACTTTAAGAAATTAATTGTAGTATAAAAAAGACATACTACAATTGGCGCCGTCTGTGAGAATATACTTTTCAAAGATAAAAACTTCCAGAAAGAATGAAGAATCAGATAGAAAAGATTACCATGTATTCGGGAAACGGAAAGAAGCCGATGGAGAATCTCGAGACCGAGGTCTCTTCTAACAACGATAATCGATGGCCCGAGGAGTTCGCTTCTGACAAAGCCCTCAGAAGGGTGGTGGTAAGGTCAGAGATTTGGACTGAACGTAGAGAGTCGGAGCCATCATCCTGACACCATAAGAAGCCAAGAACAGTTCAGGAGCCTAAAAGAATTGAAGCAAATAACAGCATGTCTTCTACCAACCAAATTGTTGACAAAGAGAACTTAAATATGGTGAAAGCATTGAAGCGCCAAGTCCAGGACTTGAAGAGGAAGCTGAAGAAAAATACCTAGGGTTCGCGTAAGTTAGAACGCTTTAGTAGGCCGAAGACTAGGAGTAAGCCTAGCCGATCTTTGTCAGCACCAAGTTCAAATTCCTCTGTTTCTAAATTCGAGGAAGAAGAGAGCTCGGATGGGAGGAAACGTCCGGGAAAGATTTCGGGTAGAGGATCCAGGGGCAATTGGTCTGAAACTCCTGTGTCAACAAGGCAATTGTACCGAGACAGGAGAGGGCAGGATATGGTCTGGAAAGCCCTTCATCAGATCTCTAATTTTCCTTTTTCTAAGGAAATTGAGAGAGCTCGGTTACCTAGAAAATTCTCTCCCCTGAATTATGCAATGTACGATGGCAGGGCCGACCCAATCGAACATATTAGCCATTTCAGACAGAGCATGACCCTCTACCTTAATAACGACGCTCTAATGTGCCGCATGTTCCCATCAAGTTTAGGATCAGTATCACTCAGGTGGTTCAACCGCCTTGGGCACGCCTCAGTGCATTCTTGGGATGAGATGACCAAGGCATTCGTTTCACAGTTTATCACAAACAACCAGAAACCAAGGGAGTTAGATTCCCTTCTATTAATGAGCATGAAAGACTCAGAATCCTTGAAGAGTTATTCCTCCAGATATTGGGAGGTATATAATGAAGTGGTTGGATGCACCGAAGAGATAGCTGTCAAAACCTTTAAATTAGGTTTGGACCTAGACTCCAAATTAAGACAAAATCTCACCAGGAGACCGGCCAAAAGTATTAGAGATCTTATGTCCTGAATTGAGCAATTTGTGTGGGTGGAAGATGACCGAACGAGAACAAGAGCGGTGCCGGTTCAAAATCGAACACCGAAAAATGACCACACATGTAGAGCCGAAGAATCTCGAACCCCCCATAAATAACCAAAGACATTTTCCACAGCCCTGGAATTTGGGCGGAATACACACGATCTTCAATGAGCCGATCTATCGGATCATGGTGGAGATCAAGAACGAGCCATTTTTCTCTTGGGCAGCCCCCCTTGGTGGAGATCCATCGCGGAGAGACCCGAACAAATACTGTACTTACCATAGGGAAAAAAGACACATGACCGAGAAATGTTTTTCTTTAAAACAACACCTAGACCAGCTGGTGAAAGAAGGACACCTGCGTTGCTATCTATGTGACGGTCAGAAGCAACACCTCACGGGTGAACCTAGGGCCGTCCATAATACTAAACCCCATGCCAGAGTTATAGAGATGATCGACACTTCGCGACTGAGTAGTCAATCTCACGATCGGCTTAGGTCCGAATTAAGAAAAGCGCAACACCTGCGAGAGGTTTTCCATGTGGTTGAGGGTTTAGTCGTCTCCAAAAAACCTAGAAAAGATCTCCTGGCTAGCGAGCAACATATATTCTTCTCTGCAGAAGATCTGAGGGACGTCCAGACCCTACACGACGATCCCTTAGTCATCAAGTTAAGAATTGGAGATTTAGATGTCAAGAGGGTACTAGTGGACCAGGGAAGCTGTTCAGAAATAATGTATCTCGACCTATTCCATGGTCTCGGCCTTAAGCAGTTTGACTTACAGCCATATGATACCCCATTGGTGGGATTTTCAGGAAAGAGCATCCGACCGAGGGAGAAGATCATTTTGACCATTCATTCGGGCCCAATCAGTCTGGAAACAAAATTTTTGGTAGTTGATATACCTTTACCATACACGGCGATCATGAGCTGACGTTGGTTGCATAAACTAAAAGTCGTACCCTCTTCTCTCCACTAGAAACTCCGTTTTCCAATAGATTATGGAGTTATGGAAATTAAAGGTGACCAGGTCTCCTCCAAGTAGTGTATCATGGCCGCCATCAAACAAAATCCTCTAGGGCCAAAGCATAAAGGGAAGGTTATGGCCGAATGCTCCAAGGGTTTATAGTAGTTACAAAAGGGGGAGGACGCCCGCCCAACAAGCACTCATAAACCATTCGAGCCTTGCAAAGAGTTGGAGTTGGTCTTTTTTTCTTCAGACCCAGAAAAATATTTCTAGATCGGGCGTGGTTTGGATGCGACTAAACGATCTGAACTCATAAGCTTTCTGGTGAGCAACTTGGACATTTTGGCTTGGGATCCGTATGAGGTTCCAGGGGTGGATCCAAGCTTTATTCAGCATCAACTCAATGTGAATCCCCAATCCAAGCCTGTACAACAAAAAGTAAGAAGAGCGGCTCCAGTACATGCCAAGACTGTTCAATAAGAGGTAGAAAAACTATTACGAGCGGGCGCCATACGGGAACTTCAGTACCCAACATGGCTATCAAACATGGTGGAAGTGAAGAAAAAGAATGGCAAATGGAGGGTTTGCGTGGACTTCACCGATTTGAACCAAACCTGCCCTAAGGACCCTTTTCCTTTACCAAAAATAGACCTTTTAGTAGATGCAACTGCTGGACATAACCAAATGAGTTTCCTTGACGCTTTTTAGGGTTTCCATTAGGTCGCGTTATCGCCTGAAGATCTAGAGAAGACCGCCTTCATAACCCTGCTTGGGATTTACTGTTATAAGGTGATGCTGTTTGGCCTAAAAAATACTGGAGCAACTTATCAGCGAAGAAGGATAAATGAAGGAAAAACTCCTAGTTGTAACCCAAAGAATCTCAATGAATGAAGTTAACTTTTGAATGAATTTTACTTTCTCTCATTTCATATCGTCTTTAAGCAAATAAAAAACTAAACTTGACTTAAGTTTCAGTCAACATCTAAGGTTCCTTAGTGCTAAGGTCCAGGATGACTGGCAAGTTAAAAAACCAAACTTGACTTAGGCTTCGGTCAACCTTTAAGGTTCCTAAGTGCTAAGGTCTAGGATGACTGGCAAGTTAAAAAACCAAACTTGACTTAGGTTTCGGTCAATCTCTAAGGTTCCTAAGTGCTAAGGTCCAAGATAACTGACAAGTTAGAAAACCAAACTTGACTTAGGCTTCGGTCAACCTCTAAGGTTCCTAAGTGCTAAGGTCCAGGATGACTGGCAAGTTAAAAAACGAAACTTGACTTAGGTTTCGGTCAAGGTTCCTAAGTGCTAAGTACTAGGATGACTGGCAAGATAAAAAACTAACCTAACTCAAACTTCGGTTAAATATCAAATTAATTGGCAAAGTCTCTTTCGATACTTGAGAAAAAAGAACAAGGTCGTAGTTAAGCCCAAAACAAAACATTATATATAGAGAAACGTATATAAATGAGGCAAGAAAGAGAAATTTATAACTTTAAAAAGGAAAAAGCATCATCTGTTCATTTCCCCCCTCCACCAAGAAGGAAAAAGGGAACTACAAAAATAATATATTGTTTCATGCATTAGCATCGGTCAAACGATTAGTAACATCTTCCACTTCATCATCTTCTTCATCATCATCTTCATCTTCTCCTTCATTGACATCTTCCACTTGGACTTGTTCAAGGTTTTGAGGATCATCAACAGGCGTCTCTTTAATCTCCTCGGTCGGTGCTACCTTGTAAGGTTGAAGCATTCAACCCTTGTTATACAAGTCCGAAGCGTCATCAACCTTGGCTTGATCAAGAGCCGAATACCAACCTTGTAGAAAGCATAAGTTGTACTTCTTCCCAAGTTGAGACTTCAGAGACGCGGTTTCTTCATCGAAGCCTTGGTCATAGTAGGCTTGACCCGTATCTTCAGCCTTCTTGAAATTTCGCCTGAGCAGCCTCCAAATCAGCTAGGAGGTTCTTGTTTTCAGCACGAAGTTCGTAGACTCTATTGAATTCGTCATCATACTTTTTCTGGAGCTCCCTCACTTGACGTTTAGTCGACATCAACCCAGCTTCGGGGCTCTTGTGTTGACTTTCGGCAGCCTGAATCCGGGTAAAGGCTGTTTTCTCAAGCTCTTTAAGCAAAGCATTCCCACCCAGAGCTTCCTTCAGAAGACGCTATGTCTCTAAAAGCCTAAAGCTCACTTCAAAGATGCCTTTAACATACTGAAATCAAATATAAAGTTGTTAGTATATAGCACATAAGAACAATAGTAGAAGGATGAAAATTTTTGTCATTTGAAACTCACCAAGACCGAGGGACGCTTGAGATTCTTTATTAGATGCTCAGATTTGTTCTTTTGCCAAGATTTCATATCTTTTGGCAAAAGAAGAGATTTCCCAACGGCATTGGCCACAAGACCCCCATGACCGTCCTTGTTCTTCATGACTGAATCTTCCATGTCAACAAGACGTCCATCCACCATGAAATTACAAGTCCATTTTTCCCTTGAGCTGCTCCCAGAGTTGTGATTTCAGTGTTTCCGCTTATGGGAAACACGGCTCTCACCTTTGCAAATGGATCGGTCATCCTTGGATTTCCCTTTAGATGCTGGAATTGGAGACTTTAGAGGTTCGGCCGGAGCAACAAGCTGTTGTTCTTTTGCTCCTTGGCCTTCATCTTCTTCCACCCTCTTTCTCTTCACTATTTTCTTCTCCCCTTGAATAAAACCGGGAGGTGGAGAGAGCAAAGGAAGGGCGTCATTTGTAGGTGGGGGGTTGGACTTTTCTAACATCGAACCCAAGCTAATTGTTCTCTTTTGGATCGACATTTCTTTTGGTGTTTTCGGTGTAGGGTCAAACAGGGAGGGAAATCTGATTTCTCGAAGACCGATGTCTGAAGATGAGACCGAAGGAACAAAGTGTGGATTAGTTAAGGGAGTGACTAAAAGAGGGACTGGGATTTTCCTTTTGGATATTGAGTCTGCTTCTATAATGGCTTCGTTACTTTTTCCGGGCTGTGAAACAGTGACCTCGACCTGGCGAAGGTCCTTGACTCTCGGCACATCTTGAAACGAATTGTAGGAGGGGACGTACTCCAACGAGATTGGTCCTGAACGAGAGAATCCTCTACAATCAACGAAACATGGATTTTTTAATAAGTGTTCTACCGTTTTCCATTCGACAAATTCGACTTTCTTTTCGGTAAACTCCTTATCTGAAAGAAAAAAGCAACACAAATAAGAAAATGAATCAAGAAACAAAGGAGATTTTGTAAAAGTATAATGATGAAAACCTGGTTTCCTGGGAGTTAAGGGGCAATTGAAGAGAGGGTCACGCCAATTTCCCGTAATCACAAGGAAATCCATATCTTGGTCCTTACTAGAATTTGGCAATCCGGTCATAAGTTTTCGTTGTGAGTTACGTGATGAGTTATGAATTATGACTCATTAACCTTATTTTCATATGACTTTAATGAAATTTTCTTGCATTCAATTCTCAATTACATGTAAATTAGGACAATTCTTTTCATACCATTGCATAACATGGAATTTATTCTTTTACGTGTATTATTTTATTAAAAATTCTACATGCCTCACTTGTACTTAATTTATTAATGCAGACCCACTCTCAATGGAGCACACTGAAGTACTCTTATTGTCTGGACTATTGGTGCAAAGTTTAGTCATTTATATAAATCTACAAAGTGTCAAGTGGATGCAATTGATTGCCTAAAGGGTTGTTTTGAGGAGAATTCAAGGGAGAGATTCTATACAATAAAACTGGGCAGACTTGATAAAGGGAAGAAACAAAAAGAAAATAAATAGTCCAAGGAGCAGCACGTGGCAGTGGAAAATATATGTTAGTAATATGCTATGTTAGTACACTACCATATGCCTAAGGAGCAGCATGCTTATATGCTTGGTCCTAAGTTATTTTGTGATGATTTTGGAGATATATACTATCATTCCATCTAACAAACAGTGGCAATACATATATAATCTAAAGGGACCAAGCAATGTGCACGTGCGGCAAGCATAGAATAATAAAAAGGGCAAAGCGTGAACTTACAAGGGGGCATGAGAATTGAAAAAGGAAATTTTTGTTTTATTAACCTAGAAGGGGGCGGCAACAAGAAAAGGGGGATTATTAGTTTTATTCCTTGGACAGTCCAGCCGCAAGAAAAAAAGGAGATGAGGCAGTGCTGAACAGAAAAAGCGAAGAAGAAGAAAATCAAGACCATGAGTTTATCTTGTGCTTTGATATTTTTTTGCTCTTTAATATTATTTTTCAATACTATGATTTGCTAAACTTTTTGCTAGGGTTATGGGTGAACTCTAATATTTTGTCTATGTGTATTTGGATTATTGAGTGTTTTTAATGTATCAATGATAGATTTGTGATTGGTTATATGTTAACATGTTATTGATTTAATATGATTTTTAGATATATCGAATGCATGAGTCCGTGATTCGTTATGATTTGAGAATATATCGAATGCTTTCGTATGTTGACAATGTATTGAGATTTAATATGATTTTTGGATATATTGTATGCATGCTTCATGATACATTATGATTTAAGAATATATTGAATGCTTAATCTCTTTTCGAAACCATGCTTAATTTTTAGCTATCAATCTTCTACATACCCTTAGGAAGTGCTTTTATTGTCAAATCTTCCGATTAGGTGAGTTTGCCTCTCTAACCTAATTGAGTTAAAATATAATCCAAATTCATATAGATGAAATATTAGGTGGATCCTTGAAACCCTAGTGCCTTCCTCCATTAATTTATTCCAAAATTATTTAATTGCTTTTAATCATAGTTTTCATAATCTCTTTGCTCCATCTTTAGGTGGAAATCAACCAAATTTACTCTTATTTTCTTTTCATAATAATAGTAGAAGTTTTACACTGTGTCAACCATTCCCTGTGGTTCGACCTCGGTCTTACCGAGATTTTATTACTACTTGCGAAACCTGCACTTGGGTGCACTTTAAAAAATCGCAACATTACGGGCGACTAATGTGTATTGTTTCTTACCCGTTTCTTGTAATCTATACACGTAAGCTATATATCATGGACGATCAAGTTTAGATCGAGTTTATCGTTTAGGATGGCCGTACCCATTACTATTCTAAAAACGTTGGGGACACACTGAAAAGGATTTAATCTATAGTGGGTCAAGAATTGTATCAAGAAAGGATGCATAGGTATCCTAGCTCCACCCTCAACTATGGAAATAATTAGTAAGACTAGATCTTGATACTGAAGTAAAGCAAGATCATCCTGAGAAACGTACCGAACTTGTACATCTTCGGGAAAGTTGTATTGTTTTTTAAATGATTCTATTTTATCTTCGGTATTTACGAGTTTAGCAAGGCAACCCATGTCTAAAAGCCTAAAGGACCGAAAAGGAAACAAGTGTAAAAGAAGACAAGGAAGAGAGCAAGCAACTTACAAACAAAGAATAGTTTTGACCCTGGCACGAGGAGGGGAGATGTGAAGAAGACTGACTTGGAGAACAAAAGAAGCGCTTTTATCTCTCTTCTCAGTTTGGGTGAAAGGTAAAAATGAGTGGGGTCACTCTTCCTATTATAGGATTTGTGGGGACCATGGGCAACCGGGGTCCTACTGGTTGTGAACTAGTGAAAACCCTAGGAGCAAAAGGTAATGCCGTTTCGTACATCTTCGGGAAAGTTGTATTGTTTTTTAAATGATTCTATTTTATCTTCGGTATTTATGAGTTTAGCAAGGCAACCCGTGTCTAAAAAGCCTAAAGGACCGAAAAGGAAACAAGTGTAAAAGAAGACAAGGAAGAGAGCAAGAAACTTACAAACAAAGAATAGTTTTAACCCAGGCACGAGGAGGAGAGATGTGAAGAAGACTGACTCGGGGAACAAAAGAATTGCTTTTATCTCTCTTCTCAGTTTGGGTGAAAGGTAAAAATGAGTGGGGTCACTCTTCCTATTATAGGATTTGTGGGGACCATGGGCAACCAGGGTCCAACCGGTTGTGAACTAGTGAAAACCCTAGGAGCAAAAGGTAATGCTGTTTCGTACATCTTCGGGAAAGTTGTATTGTTTTTTAAATGATTCTATTTTATCTTCGGTATTTATGAGTTTAGCAAGGCAACCCATGTCTAAAAAGCCTAAAGGACTGAAAAGGAAACAAGTGTAAAAGAAGACAAGGAAGAGAGCAAGAAACTTACAAACAAAGAATAGTTTTGACCCAGGCACGAGGAGGGGAGATGTGAAGAAGACTGACTCGGGGAACAAAAGAATTGCTTTTATCTCTCTTCTTAGTTTGGGTGAAAGGTAAAAATGAGTGGGGTCACTCTTCCTATTATAGGATTTGTGGGGACTATGGGCAACCGGGGTCCTACCGGTTGTGAACCAGTGAAAACCCTAGGAGCAAAAGGTAATGCCATTTCGGCTCCCAATATGTTTTAATGATTAGACAGTATTGGGAATCTGAAACGGAGCATTGAATGGGGCAAAAAGGGGGGCTTTAAGACGTTAGCACACTGGGAAGGTACCACCAACAGTTCATTTTTCTTTACAGATATTTTTACTGTTGGTGGTACTAGGAAGGTACCACCAACAGTAAGATTTCTGATTTCTTCCTTGGCCATTTAAACAGTTCGGCCCATAATGCTGACCGAAAGGGGTGAGACTTCAGACCTCTTCCGTATAGACAACTTGGCCCATAACGATGATCGAGGTACTCACGTACCGAATGCTAAGATTCCTCTTTAGGTGTTTCGGTCAAATCTTCCTCTTTTCAAAGAGTAAAGATTTGAGGGGCAATTGGAGGGGTTAAAGTAAAGAAATAAAAGGAAAAGTCAATTTCTGCCCAAGATGAATATGGTCTGATTCATAGCAAAGCACAGAAGGAAATGTATAGGGCCTGGCCTAGCTTATGTGGAAAAATGGGCTTAGTAAAAGGCTTAGATAAGTGAGAAGTGGCGTGGGCCCCATTTATGATAAGGTTGTCAGTGTATCTAGAATAAAAACAAAAATAATGTAGGTATTTCGTACCACACCGAAAAGGTGGGCACAAAGTACGATGGGATATATACTATAAAATATAATAAAGATATTAATATAGGGGATCTTCTTTTTCTGGAAACTCTCACAAAAATATTTATTTCTACTTTAAAAAATTAATTGTAATATAAAAAAGGCCCATTACAGCAATGTACTACTTTCGAATTAACTATCTGTTTTTTAATTTCTTACGTACCCCACACAAGCGTGACTCAAAGGAAGCTGCTGATAGTAAGAGCAACTCCAGCAGTGCTTTCTATTTTATCTCTATATGTGCACTATTCAGCAACTCTCTATTTATTTTTTCAGACAAACTCTCCAATAGTACTCTCTATTCTATTTAAATATATTTTTTTATTCTTTTATCCCATTTAAATATTATATTTTTTATTCATTCTTTATTATTATTTCCCGGCAACAATTACCCGAAATAACTAACAGCCATAACCCAAATCCTTCCCACCCACCACTGCCACCACCACCACCACCACCACCACCGTGAATCAACCCAGAGCAACCAAAACCCACCGCGACCACCACCGTGAATCAACTGTCAACCACCACAAACCCAACAAAAACCACCACAAAATCAGTTTCTCAGCAACCAAATAGAGTCACGGTTCCACCACCTCAAGGCCGAGACCCACACCTTCAGGCCGAGATCGGCACGGCTCCACCACCTCCAGGCCGAGACCCACGCCTCCAAGCCGAGATCGGCACGGCTCCACCACTTCTAGGCTGAGACCCACGCCTCCAGGCCGAGATCGGCACGGCTCCACTGTGAGACCAGACCGACCCACACCAGTTGGGTTTGATGAAAACGGGAGCACAAAGAAGGAAGAGAGAGAAAAAATCGTATGAAATGAGAAGGAAGGAAAAAAATAAAAGTTATTTACTCGGTACGGGCGACGGAGAAGAAATGGTTTTTTTAATGGATACAAAGTGTACAATAGCTTTTCAAAAATGAAAAGTTGTTGTACACTTTGTATCCAAAATTGGAGATAGAGAGTGAATTTAGAGGACTGCTGGAGCAATTATCTCTATTTTACTGTCTATTTGTGGAGATAGAGAGTGAATTTAGAGCACTGTTGGAGTTGCTCTAAGCCCTCACCACCAATATCACAATCCCTTACTCATCAATTCAGGAGAAAATTTAGTTTGAAGCCGTCACCCAAATCCATTGCTCATCAATATGCAGAAGAGCAGGCTATTTCCAAATGGTTTGCTGTTGGTTTGGATGACAATAACCAATTCCCATCTTCCGTACATGTTGATCCTGTTTCCTTGGAGTCTATTGGGAGAAAAACAAGAGTTCTACTTTCTTTTTCACTCTTTCTTTTTTGCTCATTTTCACTCTCACTCTTTCTTTTTTGCTCAATCTCTTTTTCACTCTTTCTTTTTTGATCACTCCCATTTTCACTCTTTCTTCTTTGATCACTCTCATTTTCACTCTTTCTTTTTTGAACAACCTCACTTTTTAGTTTCAGTTGGTCCTTATAGACCTGGCTTGGAGTTAAAGGAGCAAGCTTGATTGTTTTGCCCTCCTTTACAAAGCTGTACATGTTCTTAAACCCATCATGTGTCACCCTCCTATCATATTGCCACGGCCTCCCCAACAAAATATGGCCAGCATGCATAGGCACAACATCACAAAGCACCTCATCTAGATACTTTCCAATTGAAAAAGTAACTAACACTTGTCTATCCACCCTAACCTCTCCACAATCATTCAACCACTGCAATTTGTATGGTCTAGAGTGTTTTAAGGTTGGTAAATTCAATTTCTCAACTAAAGTAGTGCTAGCCACATAAGTACAACTCCCCCCATCTATATCTATATATATATTAAAGCAGAAGACGTTGCCATCTATCTGCCATTTGGCATGTATGGCAACGTCTTCTGCATGACACGTGGTAGCTTAGTTGGATAAATGCTGCCACGTATTTGCCATTTATCTATAATAAATGAAAAAAAAAATGTAATGCCCTTAAATGTGCAATATTAAATGTGAACTATTAATTCCACTAATTTCCTATATTCATACTTCAAAAATTATGTGGTTTCACCAAGGGAAAAAATAAAATAAAATAAAATAACTTATAAATAATGAAGCTTTAATAGTGTATATTATTGCTCCTTAATTGTCACGAGTTAATATGTGTCAATATCTATCTATATAATATATATGGCAATTAATTATTTGAAACATAAAAAATGTCCCTTCAAATTTCTTCTTCATATATATATATATATATATATATATTATATGAATTTCTCATTTGCAAATCAGTTTTCCAAATCATTCATATTCCATGACTTTGAAATTGCCAAAAATGTCAAATGACCTTATATATTTTTTTTAACCCATTTATTTTAATCCTTAAACACAATAGTTATAATATGTTGTTTCAAATATGCATTTAAATTACAACTTGGACATTTGGCCCAGTGGTCATTTTTCTCCCCAAAAAGTCTCACCCTTCTGTGAGGGTGTGAGTTCAATTCCCGAGATCCACAAATCGTTTAGAATATAATTTTACGACGTATGTATATTTTACATTCAAAATATTTTTGCTTGGTTAAGTTGTAATCCTTTATTTTATGCAACCAAAAATGCCTTTTTTTTTTTTTTTACAATTTCTGATACTATCTAATTGCATATAAAATTTAGTTTGACTTGATCTTTTTATTTTTATACAATTGGATATGCTAAATTGCGTGGTAAGTATATGTTTAATATATATTTTGGGGGGAAGTGTTAAGCATAAATTATATTTCATCACTCATATTGGAATTGATGAGGCAACATTCAAATTATCTTAGATTTAGGACATCAATGAACTATCATTTAGAGATAACCAAAAAAGGCAATTGTAAATTTGTTTTAGGGGCAGAGGAATAACATCTTAACATTTTTGTTCTCTGTGTTAAATTTTCCTAAGATACGTATTAGACTTAAGATGACATTGTCATTTTTATCTTCGTCGACCAATTTGTTATAGGATAGACTTCTAAGGTCACAAATATTGTTTCTAGATCTGTGATTATTAATAAGCAAGAAATTACCCAAAAAAAAAAGAGAAACAAAAAAAGTCAAAAAATGTATAGATGGGATAAATATGTGACAAATTGAAATAAGGAACCTCTGAATATTTGGAATCCCTGTATGTAACAATTAAGGTTCACCAAAGTGATTAAAATTCATAAAAGATGTGAAGTGAGTTTTTTTTTTTTTTTTTCTAAGTGAATGTAACCCCGAGATATAAACCCCCATTGAAAGGAATTGATGCAACTAGGCTAAAAAGTTATTGGTAGTTATCTTTATAGCCTTAGTTTAATACATTTGATGAAATATAAGAAGAAATCATTTCTATTTTTAAGCGCAAAAAAAAAAAAATTATTTACATTTTCTATTATACGCTTTTCTTTTCTTTCTTATTTTTTTTCCTTTTCATTATTGTTATTATTTCTTCCCTCTTCTTGGTTAAGTTGCTTTGTTAGGAATATATTTATAGAAAAACAATAAAAAAGAGCCGCGCATTGCGCGGGTTATTGTCTAGTTAATGATAATACTACATACCTTATTGTTGACGTGGCATCTAGTATGGAAAATGTTCTCTCTCTGTTGCTTTACATCATCCACCTTAATGTGTGTATTGAGAGCATGCCTGGCAACAAGAGACTCACCTGTCACGGGGTATACCACTCCATCATCATCACTAGCATCAACTAACTCGGGCACCCCATCACTATCATCTTCACTCTCAGTCATCACCTCCCCATTGTCACGCATAATCATCACCCGTCCTATTTGGACATTGAGAAGCGATGTGCCCTGAATCCAAACACTTAAAGCATTTAATATCTCTATTCCGTGAAGGTTGAGATTCTACCTTGGGTTTGTTGCTAGTTCCCTCATCTTTTCCCTTAGGTGGTTCGGTCTTTCTCTTTGCTTCAGCTGAATCATTCCTATCCCACTTTGATTTCCAAGTAGTGCTTAGAAACCGAAGTGTACCTTGCTGTCCCTTTTCTCTTTAACTGCCTCTCCACCTTCATAGCCATGTGCACCATGTCCTCTATCTCCACATAATGCTGCAATTCAATTACATTGGCTATGTCCCTATTCAAACCACTCAAAAATCTAGCCATGGTGGCCTCCCGATCCTCCTCTACATTAGCCCGAATCATCGCCACCTCCATCTCCTTATGGTAATCCTCCACACTCCTAGACCCCTGTGTAAGATTTTGGAGCTTTTGGTAAAGGTCCCTATAGAAGTGGCTAGGTACAAATCTCCGCCTCATGAGAGCTTTCAACTCTCCCCACGTCTCTACAGGCCTCTCATAATTCCTCCTTCTATTGGTCACTAATTGATCCCACCAAATAATAGCATAATCAATGAACTCAATTACCGCCAACTTCACTTTCTTCTCTTCAGAGTAATTATGACAATCAAACACCAGGTCTATTTTTTTCTCCCACTCTAGATAAACCTCAGGGTCAGTTCTACCTTGGAAAGATGGTATTTTCATTTTGATGCTCCCAAGGTCTTCGATCTACACCATCCCGACCCCCTGGGTTCCACTCATGTCCTCTTTCACGCCTAACTCGTCTATGTCTACCCGACCCAACTTCAGATGCTAAGTCTTCCTCATCCTCACCATCTCCTTCATTCTCATACTCATTTTCAACCCTACGCTCACGTCGCCTCCTATCTCTCCCACCTTGCAGATTTCTAATCGCTGCTTCTTGATGATCCATCCTATCCCTCACTTCACCCAACACAAAGTTCAACCGCTCAAACTGTTGTTGCATGGCTTGCAACACAAAGGATGAGTTATCTGCCTTCCCCTTTGGTGATGAGTCACTCCTATGAGACATCGTAATGTGCTGCACAAAAAAAAATGTTAGTGGAAAACCTCACACACTCCCTTACGTGTTTACACTCGAATAATGGCACTCCACTCGTATTTCACTCTTAATTGGCTTTTTTTTTTTTTTTGATAATAGTCTCACACTCTCTTGCCTTTTACCTCAAGAGTTTTCCCACTCAAGTTCTTTAAGAACTAATTGAACTCAATCAAGAAACAATGAACAAGAACCTTGTTTTATCCCAACTAGTAATTAGGTCCAAAAAACAAGAACAAGAGAAACACAGAAGGAATAAAAACAACACGAGAATCAAGGAAATTATACGAATGAAATAGTAACTATAAGACAAGATACCAACTATAATGATGTATGCAGCCCCGTTGATGATAAGGCTCAAGAAAAAATTTTCGGATTTTTTTTTTTTTTTTTTTTTTTTTTTTTTTCAGCAACTGATTTGATCACAATCAAAAGAATAAGCAATTGACAAAACCTTAACAATAACTCAAAAACCCTAGAATAAGTGATATACGGCAGCCCCTAGAACAAGAGATTTCAACCAACACAAACTCTAGAACAAGCCAACACAAACTCTTCAATAGAAAGCAACACAAACACTAGAACAATTCGGCAGCCCTAAGAATAGTGAAGAAATTCGGCAGCCACCTTTTTTTTTTTTTTTTTGTAACCCTAGAACAATGAAGCCCTAGAATCAAATACGCAAGAAAGAAAAGATAGAATCAGACCTGATTGGAAACCTTGCTCTGATACCAAATGATATGAACCCGCAGGAATGGAATCCCTTGAACCCACAATCAATTTGAAAACTCACCCAAGAAAGCCAAGATCAAGTCAATGGATGGAGAATCTAGACCCGTTGAGAACTCCGTTTCAAGAACCTAGATTATATTAAAATCTAGACCCGTTGAAGAACCTGTCTCAAGAACCCAGATTACATGGAGGAACGCCACAAAGGTTGTGATTTACCTTTGATAAGTTCAAAAGTTCAATTAACATTAAGAGGAGTAAACACAACTCACAATAAAAATTCAATATTGTCTAACCCTTCAAATGAGGCTACAAAGAGTATTTAAACCAAAACCTAATTAAAACCCTAGCCAAAATAAAGCCCTTTCTCCCAAAAATACCCCTGCATGAACAATGTCGCGCTACAGTAATTCGGCTACAGTAACTTCTTGAAACCCTAGTTTCTAAAAAGTAACTTTCCAAATAAGCCCTTGGCCATAATACAAGGCCTTCCCAAAACCCTAGTTCATAAGAAATAAGACATATGCGGGCGAAGCATCCTCAAGCCCACTTATTCTAAACTAATAAAATAAATCATTTAATAAATTGAAACCCTTCAATAACAATAGGCCCAAACAATAACCCTAAATCATGTCTTCCACAGCTTGTATCAAGTGGATCAAAATTGGTTCTCCTTCTTTCAAACCCATCTTGAGTGTTGGGCTCTTGCTAGCTTCATCCTAAGTGGATTGCACCAATTTTTACATTGCTTCCTTGATCTTCTTAGTTCTTGATCTTGTAATTGGCCCATCTGGAACTTGCAAAGGATTTTTAAGACTAGGCCCACCTTGGTTCCCATCAATCATGAAGAAATGAAAAGAAATAAAAAAGTAAATGTTCTGATGTAGGAGTGTTATTTTTAAGATAATGGTAGAGTCTAATTTGAAATTTAAAATAAACCAACTTAATTTTTTTTAAAAAGATCAGTTAACTTATTTAGAATCTAAATTGTAGGAATTTTAATTGGGAAAGTGGAAAGTGGGTACATTTTTTTTTCTTTTAAGAACTGATCTATATGTGTGTGTTTATGGAATATTCAAATACAACCTTAGTTTATTTTTAAAGTAATTTAAAATATTGTGAATAGATTTTTTGTTCATAGGGGTATTTTTTAGAGGACATAAAAGTGGACATGAAGGGAATGAAAGAATCTTTTTAATAGTACTAGAAGATAATAATGACAATAATAATAAGAATAACAATGATAATCTATTACTATTAAGAAGATTCATTCCCATCATTTCCACTTTAATAAACTTCCCAAAACATTTTTAGAAAATATTGTTATAAATAATAATTAAATGAGGGTGAAAAAGTAATTCACTCCACATAAAAGATTTTGAATTTCATCTTTAGGCCTAAAATATCATTACATTTACTATTTACTAAAAAAAAAATAAAAATAAATAAACCTAAAACTACGTATCCAACCATGTCTTCTCATCAAACACTACTATTATAAAAGAGAAAAAAAAAAATTAAAATAGATAGAACTTAAAGAAAAAAAAAAAAAGATATATATGTAATCTGTAACAAAAAAAATAAAAATAAATAACTACCTCAAACCACTCTCCCACGTATCCACACCATGAATCTTCTCATTAGTAACCACTACTATTATAAAAGAGAAAAACAAAAACAAAAACCACTTCTCAAAAAATTTAGTACACTTCAAATAAGATAATTATGATCTAAGATTTATATGATAAAAGTTTATTGTATGTATAATATAATACATAAAAATTAAAAAAAAAAAAAAAGATTGAATCAAATAAATCCGGAATGTAGAGTCATAATTAAAATAATTAAAATAGAATTCTTTAATTATTGTATAACTTAATAAGTGAAATGTCAAAAATAAAATAAAAATAAAGAACAACTTTCAAAAAAAAAAAGTACACATCTACCAAGAACTTGCGATCGATCACGTTTTTTATAACCAAATGTGCAATCGATCACTTTAGCCTCTGAATGAATTACACATATACCCAGAGGCTGAAGTGATCGATCGAATATTTGGTTAATGGATTCACGATCGATCACTTTGGGTGTTAAAACTTGTAAATGGCCTCTACTATGTGAATGGGTCCACATTTTTCCAGAGGGTATAGCGATCGATCGCATTTTTTATAACCAAATGTACAATCAATCACTTTAGTCTCTGAATGAATTACACATATACCCAAAGTCTGAAGTGATCGATTGAATATTTGGTTAATGGATTCACGATCGATCACTTTGGGTGTTAAAACTTGTAAATGACCTCCACTGTGTGAAATGAGTCACATTTTTCAAGAGGGTATAGTGATCGATCGCGTTTTTGCATAACAAAATATGCGATTGATCACTTTAGTCTCTGATTGAATTACACATCTACCCAGAGGCTAATGCGATAGATCACAAATGTTGTTAATGAGATCTATGATCGATCGCGATGGATGTTAAAAAATGTAAATGGCTCTTACTGCTTGTAATTAGTCTTAAATTTTGTAACTTATGTGTTTGGAAGAGCAAATCATGTGATAAAATTGGTAAATTGTCTCATTTATTGTAAAGTGGAATCTAATTTTGGTGGCTTTTGACGGCTTGGGTGAATGTTTGTAATCTTCTTATAGAATTATGTAATTGATTGATAAATATTGTAAACAGGTGTCAATAATTGTAACTGGTCTCATTGTTTGTAAAATGTTTGTTTAGATGAGCAATTCGTGTGTTAAAATTAATAATTGGTCTCATTAATTGTAAAATGGAATCAAATTTTGGCGGCTATGACGGCTTGGGTGAAACTTTGTAATTAATTTGTTAAGATATGTATTTTGGTGATAAATATAGTAAAGCGTGTTTTAGTACTTATATTTGATCTCAATTGTTGTAAGCATTTGTTTAAGAGTGCAACACAAATGATAAAATCCGTAAACTTTCTCATTTATTGTAAAATAGAATCTATTTTCGACAGCCAGTGATTTTTAGTAACTAGTTTTTAAATCTAGTACTGTTTGTGATAAATTTAGTAAACTTTCTTATTTATTGTAAAGTAGAATCTATTTTTGATGGCTGGTGATTTTTAGTAATTAGTTTCTAAATCTAGTACTATTTGTGATAAATTTAGTACACTTTTGTTATAATTCGTAATAACTCTCACTCTCACTTTCAATATTAATGTTGTTTATTATTGTAAAGAAGTGTGAAGACGTGTAAATGGTCTCAATTGAAGTAAATTTTTGGCGGCGTTGCTTAGTAATATATGTGTGAAATATTGTTAATGGTTGATAAAATTTGTAATTCTGTGTGAATAATTGTATTAGAGTGGGGAGTTTTGGCAAAATATATATATATAAGTTAATTTGCTAAATATGATGAGGGAGAAGTTAATTTGAAATATAGACTTTGTATTTTGTCTTTACAAAACACAAGATTGGTGATTTTAAATTTTTTTTTTTGTCAATCTTGTTTGTTAGAAACACAAGATTCATTTTTGAATTTAGGTCACCAGTAACTAAATCTGCCATTAACATTTTTTTTTTCTCAAAAACAAGTTTCCAAAAAATTTAAATGAAACTTGTGTTTTCTATAGACAAGATTCATTTGAATCTTGACTTTTGAAAAGACAAGATTGAGGAAAATTTGAAATTATGTATCTGCACACGCGGTGGTTGTGAAATTTTAAATGAAACTTGAATCTTGTCTATACAAAACACAAGTTACATTTAAATTGAGATATGACCGTTCACAACCCGTGACCGCACAGGAATCAAAATATTTAGATGAATTTTGTATTTAGTAAAGACAAGATTCATCAAAAATTACTTTTTTTAAATAAATCTTGTCTTTAACAAACACAAGATTCAACTCTAACTTTTTCTCAACTTTAACTTTCTCAGATTTCAGATCGGCGATCTGACACTACTGACTACTTTAAATAAAATTGAATCTTGTATTTCTTAAAAACAAGATTCACTAAAATCGATAGTTTTACATTGCTTTATACTCATTCTTTTGGTTCATATTTAGTCTTTCCTCCCAACACAGAAACGACCATTTTCTCAATTTTCACTTGTTCACTCAAATCTTCATCTTACTTCATTGATCTATTTGGATATTATCTTAAAATACGGCAAACAAATCTACATCCTTATTATTTTCAAATCTTTTTCATCTATTATTTTAAGATCTTTTTTTTTTTTGTTAAATTATTATTTTCAGATGTAGTCTAGGAAACACTAACAATAATTTTGACAATCTCAGCAATAGACTATGATTTGTGGCTTGTTTGATGTTCTAATGTCTTATCTATTTTTTTTTTCTTTAATAAATTATTATTTTAGATCAACATATATTTGATTATATCTTTTTGTTTTACCTTTATTTCTTTATAAATGCCAAACACTAGATTAGGTACCAAAAAAAAAAATTTTGTTTTATTAATAATGTTATGAGAAATTTAATAAAAATAAGAATAAAATCTAAACTAAACTTTAGAATACACAAGTTGAATGAAGAAATAACAGTAAGTAACATTAATTGTGACAGGAAAAAAAAAAACTTTCACAAAAATGTATAAATGAAGAAAAAAAATACAATTGGCTCACATTGATGTTCATAGCTGATGATCATAGTATATTTATAACCATCATAGGCATATAATATTGCATTAAAAAAAAAAAATCAGAAGAAAAATAGAATCACCCAATAATATGTTGAAACCATTTATTAATTTTCTGAAAATAAAAATAAATAAGACATAGTCATCTTAAAATAAATTCTTGTACCATGAGATTCTATTGTGTTCATACTTAATATGTGTTATTTGTCACTAACATGTTATAATTTGAATTGATTGAAATAGGTTTATTCATGACTCCAATTATCATCTATGTTCAATATGATGGAGAAATAACTAATAGTCATGAAGGGATTCAGTATCAAGGGGAATAAGCGGAGACAAAGATTATTCGATTAAAACATAGAATTTCGAAGTTGAGTAAACTGAAGAAGCAAATATGCAGAGCACTGGAATTGGATCATCATTTGCATGTCATGACTATTACTTATCGGCATTCTCGTATAATACTCTACAACGTTGCTCAGTTCATACTTGTTTTGATAATATCCGGCGATGATGTTAATCTCATATTTGATGTACACAATGCTTGGCCTCAACTTGCAGTTATTGAGTTATATATAGTTGTGGAGCCTATAACACAACATGATCTTACCCAACCCCTCATAACACCGTCTCACAAGGGACAAACACTCGCAGAGGAATGTGGTCCTAGCAATCAACATCACTATTTTCCATCTGAACAAAGTCATTTAGATGAATAGGTTATAATGAATGCTCAGACTCTTCAAGTGGATCATCTTGATGATGAGTTCATCGATAGGATTGTTAGTGAGTCGAGACATCATCTTGATGTTGATGATCAGTATGAAGATTCAGATATTGAGATAGCCATTAGTGGTGGTGGTGTTGATGGTCAAGCTGATGATGATGATGATGACGACGATGACAATAATGCACTGGGGGATGATCATAGTGAACAAGAACACGCTATGCCTAGTTATCGTATCATGGAAGCTCAATCACTGACGTTTATTGCAAATACATGGGACAACATTATAGTTCCATCAAATGATGAGGTGCAGTGTGTATCCGTATGGAAAAGGGGGATGGAATTGAGCAAAGGGATGTTGTTCAACAACAAAGATGAGCTGCAATTTGCAGTTAGGGCGTACTCCATAGACAAGAACCAAAGTTATAAAGTGAGTGAGTCAAGCATGGTGAAATGGGCAACTTATTGCTCTAAATGTGAATGGTACATCCGGGCATGGAAGCGCAAGAAGAAAGTATATTGGGAGATCACAATATATAATGGTCATCACACATGTACAAGTAGCACCGTTACTAATGATGGTAAGATGATAAATTCAAAATTTATTGAAAGACAGATTCACCATTTAGTAAAGATTGATCCTGCTGCCAAATTAAAGCTTTTAACTGGCGAAGTAAAGGAGAGATGGGGACAAGATGTTTCTTACTTTAAGATGTGGGATGCGAAACAGAAAGCAATTGGCAATATATTTGGGGATTGGGATAAGTCTTATGAGAAGTTACTCAAGTTTTTGTTGGAAGTACAAGATAGAAATCCAGTTACACAAGTGGAATACCAAAACTATCATACCAACCATGCAGGTACTAATTTTTTTCACCGTGTTTTTTGGGCATTTGGTCCTTGCATTACAGGGTTCCAACATTGTAGGACAGTTATCAGCATCAATGGAACATATCTTTATGGTAGATATAAAGGGAAGTTGTTGATTGCGATGGCCACCGAGGCGAATAATGAGGTTTATCCACTCGCATTTGCGGTTGTTGAAAGCGAAAATGGTGATATTCGGTCATGGTTTTTGGACTACATCAGAAAACATGTCACAAGTAGAAAACATCTTTGCATCATATCAGATTGTCATGGAGGGAATTTTGCATGCCATTAATGGGAGAACTGTTGATGATTGGCGGGGTGAGAACGATCGTCACCGATATTGCCTTCGTCACTTAGCCATCAACTTCAATAAACAATTTAAAGACAAACGATTGAAAAATATGATAATGAGAGCTGGATGTGCTAACCAGATTCGTAAATTTGACATGACAATGGAGGTCATTAAAAGATACAATGAGGAAGCTCGCATAGAGCTAGATATGATCTCGAAGGAACTTTAGGGCATTGGCCCATGATAATGGACGGCGATATGGGGCAATGACCACAAATTTGTCTCAGTGCTTCAATGGTGTATTAAAAGGTGCACACAGCCTACCCATTACTGCAATGGTCCAATACATTTTTTTCAAACTTGTGAGTTATTTCAATGCCAAACGTAACCAAACTCAAGCTCAACTAGATGATAGTCAAGTGTTTAGTAAATATTCTACGGATATATTTGAGAAGAATAAAGAAAAGGCAACCAAGCATGGACCAGTGAATAGATATGATCGTCGGTCAGGTATCTTTGATGTTCAAACACCTGTTAATGCTTTCTCTGCAAATAGGGGCAACCACATTCAAGTTGTGAACTTGTTTGAGAAAAATTGCACCTGTGGGAAATAGCAATTGTATAAGATCCCTTATTCACATGCAATCGCAGCTTGTAACAGCGTGAGCGTTGATGTGCGACAGTTTATTGACCTATTTTTTACATTGATTGAACGACTAGCCTGCTATGATCATTCTTTTATGCCTATTCATGACAAGGGATACTAGCGTAATGTTGAGGGCCCTAGGCTGATACCTAACCTCGCACAGAAAAGAGGACGTGGTAGCCTAAACGCAACAAGAATAAGGAATGAGATGGATTGGATTGAGCGTCAAAGTGGTCGTCCAAGTTGTGGAATCTGTCATGAGGAAGGACATAATCGTCGAAGATGTCCTAATGCGCATCCTACATCAACCAGTGGTAGTGGTAGAGGTGCAAACTAGGTATTCAATTCAGCCCTCATTGAGTTGTAAAATATAATGACTACTAAATGCAACTTGTATTGTTGATATGTCATGTTTTATTATTGAGATTAGTTAGCCCTTTCCTTTTGAAGGGTTTCTTTTGAAATTTATCAATCACCTAGCCATTTATATCCCTCAATCTTTTCTTGTTTATTTGAATAATTGCATATATAATAAAATTCTGCATCCATTTCTCGTTCAATTCAACATGAATAAAAGGAAGCATCAATGATTCTGAGATTAATAAAATTCTACATTAACAAAATTCTGCACCAATTTTTCATAAAATTCTGCATCATAAAATATCTGCTTCAAAATCTCATAAAATTCTACATCAATTTCTCATAAAACTCTGCAATGTTAAATAAAATTCTCCATGATAAAATCACAAAATTCTGCATCAATTTCTCATAAAACTCTACATCAATAAATCATAAAATCCAGTATCATAAAATCACAAAATATAATTCTACACCTGCATCATAAAATCACAAAATATGATTCTGAACCAATTACTCATAAAATTCTGCATCAATAAATCATAAAATTCAGCATCATAAAATCACAAAATATAATTCTGCACCAATTACTCATAAGATCTGCATCAATTTCTCATAAAATTCTGCATCCATAAAATTCTTCATCATTAATTACTCAGAAAATTCTGCATCAATAACATAAATATAATAAATGGATCTTCAACCAAAAACAGAACATAAGACATAGTAAGCACATACTAATCAAATTTTAGCCAACTAATCATATTGTAATACTTGTATCAAATTGTATACTATTGTCAAAAGCTTTACATGAAGTACGCAGAACAAATCTGAGGGAATTTTAAAGGGCTATCACAAAAAGACTACCTTATCAAGATCAACCCAAAAAGATGAAAACTTTAACTTTAGAGAGAGATAAAAAAACCTAAGGAAATTTTAGAGAGCTTTCACAAGTACTCGGAACAAATCTACAATAGAGAGATGATGGTTTTTGTTAGAGAGAAATAAAAATAACACGCAATATTATTAGAGGGAAAATAAACTTAAGAAGAGAAATGAACTTTGCTATCTGTAACCCCTTGCACTTAACTTTCTCCAAATCTCACCTAGTTTGAGTGTAAGATTTTGGTGAGCCAGAAATAAAAAACCATGAGTCTTATATCTCTTGTACCCTTGCTAACCAGAATAACAAAACAAAAAAGTCAAACACAAAGCCAGAAAACAAAGTGATTTTATAACTATAGTCTCTATTCCTTTCCTACATTTTCTAAGCAACCAAACACACAAAAATCACAGCAAAGCATGTTAGAAACACAAAACACACATAGCTTTAACAAGGTCAATATCCAAAACATCAACATCAGCTCCATCAAACTCAACCCCACTTCCTAAAATCTTAACCAAAATATTAATTTTTTCACAATCCCACTTTACCACAAACAAGGTTTGTGATAAGTCATGAAATATGACTTATTTACATGCATTTAGAGAGATTTTATTGGGGTTGTGTTGCATTTCATGTCTAATTACACTTAAATGGATGTTTGTTGTTCAATTCATTGAATTACATGACTTATGCATTTAAGTGTATTAATTTAATCCCTTATATGTTAATTTGGGCTATGTTTGATTGTAGGCACAAGCTAGATCAAATTGGAGTTAAATATCACAAGCTGGAAGGAGCAAAAGAGAAGAAAAGAGGTGCAAATTAATGTTTGAAAAGAAAAAGAAAAACAAAGCCCACAAACCCAAAAGGCCCACATGGCCCACATGGCCACTAAAGCCCACAAGCTCACATTATCCATTGTACTCGCATCACACAAGATCACTACTCAAAGGAGCTTTAATGAAATTCACGTGGGAGCCTTGCTTTGGCTATGGATTGCACATCCTCAACACTTACCCGCATCACACTAGATTATTTTTCCAATGGAGCCCTAAATGAAAGAAGCGTGGATAGCAATTGGAGAGTAGTAGCCGCCAAGGAGCATTATTATTATTTTTTAGTTTTCTCTCTAGTTTTCTCTCTAGATATTATTTTCTCTAGTTTTCTTTTTTCTTAGCCATGATTGGCTAAGCCTCTTGCTAGGGCTAGGGGCTATGTTTTCTGCATAACGGTATGAATACTTGTAGTCCCTTTTATTTTTAATGCTAAATTACAGTTGATTGTTAATTTATTAATTCCTAATTGATGTATGTTTTATTCCATACTTTCTATAAGTTCAATCATGTTTTTCTTATGATTAAGGAGGAATATTGCATGGTTTTAATTAGGTATTGTGATTTATAAATTGAAAGGTCTTTCTAATTATTACTCTAGCCACTTTATTTTCTCCGGTAATATAGTGTTCCTGAGTTTTATTAGTTCAACCATGTCAAGAGCTTTTTAAAAGGAAAATAATCAACTTGTAAACTGTTATTAGAACAAGGTTTTTAACCGGGATTACAAGGAATCATACTGGTATAGAGAAACACCCCGAAACCTTAGTGCCTTTTTACATAAATTACTTACAAAATTTCCATAAACCAAATTTATCTTACCTTTCTTGCATATTAAATTACATTGTCTTTTGAAAACACAAACTCCCTGAGGATCGACAACCCCTTACACGTACTACAAGGTACCGCTTATTATTGAGCGACATCAATTTTTGGCGCCGTTGCCGGGGAGTTTCGGCTTATTCAAGAGACAATTTTTTTGGTAATTTCGTTCCATTCTCTTTTCATTTTGTTTTTCTTTTAGTTATTTTCTTTTATTTGTTTATTTTGTTACTTTGACCTATTTTGTTTTACTGTGCATGAGCGTTTGGGTTAGGAACAGCAAAGGTAGATTGGAGACTTTTGAGACACTTTTTGGAAGTCTATTTGATACACCTACAAGCTCACCCACATCTTCCATCATGGCTGAAGAAAGAGTAATTCCACCTGAGGCACCTAGGATGACCATGTATCAGCTGCTGCACCCTACTCAGAGCTCCATTCCGTCATGCATTATGTTTCCTCCAAATGCACCTCATGTGGAGATCAAACAAGGGCTAATGGCCATACTTCCAGATTTCAGGGGATTGGAGAATGAGAACCCCTATGTGCATGTGAGAGCATTTGAAGAAGTGATTGGCAGTTTCTATGCACAGAATGTGATTGAGACAGCCAAGTTGAGATTCTTTCCATTCTCACTCAAGGACAAAGCTAAGGGATGGCTGTACACAGTAAAGCCTAGGTCCATAGGAAGTTGGGGGGAGATGACCCAAGAGTTCTACAAGAAGTTTTTCCCTCCCCACAAGGTCCAACAAGTAAAGAGGAAGATTTCTAGTTTCGTCCAGGGACATGATGAGACTCTATTCATGGCATGGGAAAGATTCAAGGATACATACAACTTCTGCCCAACACATGGATATGACACCTGGAGGTTGGTAAGTTACTTCTATGAGGGACTCCAACCTAGAGATCGTCAGTTTGTTCAAATTGCATGTGGAGGTGAATTTCTACAAAAGGAGCCTGAAGATGCTATGGACTACTTGGATGAAATAGCTGAGAATTCCAACACCTGGAATGGACCAAGTCCCTTAGACTCCACAGACCGGAACAGAAGTGGTGCTACTACATCTGGTGGTAGTATTTTCAAGTTAAGGGAAGAAGATAATCTGAGTGCCAAGATCAGTTTCTTGACAAAGGAGATAGAGGCACTTAAGCTGAAGGGAAGTAGAGGAGTCAATGCTGTTTACAGAGAGGAACCTATGGAGGCATGCCGGATTTGCCAAGAGTTAGACCACACCACAAGTGACTGTAAGTCTCTACCTCAATTTCTAAATGTGCCGGAAGAACAGGTGTGTGCATTTAACCAATACCGGCCAAATAATGCCTCATATTCGAACAATTATAACCCAAATATGAGAAATCATCCATATTTGAGTTATAAAAGTGACAATGTGCTGAATCCTCCACCTCCAAGGAACAATTTTGTACCTTCATCATCATCATCTAGACCTCCCTTGGAAGATGTTCTTGGAACTTTCATGCAGAAGCAAAGTGAACAAAATCAGAGGTTCGAGACTATGTTCACTAGGATGGATGAAGAGGTTAGAGAGACCAAGAACCATTTGGCCAAACTCACCAATGCCTTGAGTGCAACTGAGAAAGGGAAACTCCCTTCACAAACTCAACCAAATCCGAATAATCAGAGTGTGAAGATAGTTTCCAAGGATAATCATGAAGAGTGCAAGACTGTTACCATTTTGAGAAGTGGTAAGGCAATTGGTGAAGAGGATGAGAGTGGGACACCTAAAGTCAAGGAAGCTGAACCGTGTCTAATTCCCACTCCTTTCCCACAAGCTTTGAGACTACCTAAGAATTTGGATGTGACAACTGAGATCTTGGAGCATCTACATCAAGTCAAGGTTAATTTGCCCTTATTGCACATCATAAAGCAGATGCCTGCCTATGCTAAGGTAATCAAGGACCTGTGCACTGTAAAGAGGAAGCATCACTTGAAGAAGACTGCATTTTTGACTGAACAAGTAAGTGCCATCATCCAACACAAGGTCCCACCCAAGTACAAAGATCCAGGTTGCCCCACAATATCTTGTACCATTGGTGAGTACTTGGTTGAGCGTGCTTTGCTCGACCTGGGAGCTAGCATTAACCTACTCCCATTCACTGTCTATCAACAAATGGGACTTGGTGATTTGAAGCCCACTTCAATGACATTGCAGCTAGCTGACCGTTCAGTAAGGACACCTAAAGGGATGGTTGAGGATGTGCTTATCAAGATAGAGAATTTCTACTACCCTGTGGATTTCATCATTCTAGACACTGAACCTACATTGCATCCTGATAACGGTATTCCTATCATTCTGGGTAGACCTTTCCTTGCCACAGCTAATGCTTTAATTAATTGCAGGAATGGAAGAATGAAGATCACATTTGGATCCATGACAGCTGAGCTTAACATATTCAATGTGATGCGACAACAACTGGAAGATGATGAGTGCCACTATGTGAACCTCGTTGATACAGTGGTGCAAGAAGAGTTCAACCGAAATTGTTTTTCAGATCCCTTAGAAACTCTTCTTACTAATTCAGTTAATTCATATGATATTGAACATGATGCTAAATTAACTGAAATTTGTTCTTTATTGGATTCTTCACAGGTTTTGGAGGAGGAGCAAGTGATGGCAGTCAATGAACCATGGAGACCTCGCTTTGAGGAACTTCCAGAAACTGAGAAGAAGCCAATGCCTTCAAGTGAAGAGATCCCACAGCTAGAGCTCAAACCACTTCCAAATGGTTTTAAATATGCCTATTTAGGCCCAGGTGAGACCTTTCCTGTAGTAATTTCTGCTGCATTGAAT
This sequence comes from Fagus sylvatica, assembly GCA_907173295.1. Lineage (NCBI taxonomy): Eukaryota > Viridiplantae > Streptophyta > Magnoliopsida > Fagales > Fagaceae > Fagus > Fagus sylvatica. The sequence continues at coordinate 40,011,037 of OU015761.1, read as the reverse complement.
GAAGAACAGGAAGGTAAGTTGTTATGTGTTTTGAGAGACCACAAATTAGCCTTAGGTTGGACCATAGCTGACATCAAGGGCATAAGCCCATTGATTTGCACACACAAGATATACCTAGAGGATGATTGTAAGACTTCTAGAGAACCTCAACGTAGGCTTAACCCAACTATGAAAGATGTAGTGAAGAATGAGGTAATTAAGCTACTAGATGCGGGTATCATATACCCCATCTCTGATAGTAAGTGGGTTAGCCCAACTCAGGTTGTTCCTAAGAAGTCAGGCATTACTGTAGTCAAGAATGCAAATGATGAGTTGATTCCAACCCGTTTAGTTACAGGTTGGAGAATGTGCATAGACTATAGGAAGCTTAATTCTGCAACTAGGAAAGACCACTTCCCCCTACCCTTCATTGATCAAATATTGGAGAGGGTAGCTGGTCATGAGTACTATTGTTTCCTAGATGGGTACTCAGGCTATTACCAGATAGAGATTGCATTAGAAGACCAAGGAAAGACCACTTTTACTTGCCCATTTGGTACCTTTGCATTCCGAAGAATGCCATTTGGGTTGTGTAATGCACCTGCCACCTTCCAGAGATGTATGGTGAGTATCTTTAGTGATATGGTTGAAAAATTTATGGAGGTGTTCATGGATGATTTGTCTGTCTTTGGTGATTCTTTTGATGATTGTCTTAATAATTTGAAATTGGTTTTAGCCAGGTGTGTTGAAAAAGGCCTAGTGCTTAATTGGGAGAAGTGCCATTTCATGGTCACTTCTGGAATTGTGCTAGGACATGTAGTGTCCTCTAAAGGCATAGAGGTAGATAAAGCCAAAGTTGACTTAATCCTTAATCTACCTACCCCTAAGACAGTGAGAGATGTCAGATCCTTTTTGGGGCATGCTGGTTTCTATAGGAGATTTATAAAGGACTTTAGTGCCATATCTAGACCCCTTTGTAATCTCCTACTCAAGGAGTCCACCTTTGAGTGGACAGAGTCATGTGAGGTAGCTTTCAAAAAGCTAGTTCAGTTGCTTACATCTGCCCCTATCATGCAAGCCCCAGATTGGTCTCTCCCATTTGAGATCATGTGTGATGCTAGTGATTATGCTGTGGGGGCTGTCCTAGGCCAAAGAAAAGACAAAAAGCCTCATGTTATATACTATGCTAGTCGAACTCTTAATAGTGCTCAAATGAATTACACTACCACAGAGAAAGAGTTATTAGCTGTAGTATTTGCCTTGGATAAATTCCGTTCTTATTTGATGGGTACTTCTATTGTTGTTTTTACAGATCATGCTGCCCTTAGGTACCTTCTTTCCAAGAAGGATGCTAAGGCACGTTTAATACGTTGGATTTTGCTTTTGCAGGAATTCAATCTTCAGATCAAAGACAAGAAAGGAGTGGAGAACGTGGTGGCAGATCATCTATCCAGGCTCACATTTGAAGAAGTAAAAGAAGAGATCCACATTCGAGATTCGTTTCCAGATGAGCAACTTTTTGCTGTTACAAAGCTTCTATGGTATGCAAACATAGTGAACTACCTTGTCAAGGGTTTCATTCCTGAGACTTGGACAACGCAGGATAGGCGCAAATTCTTTGTTGAGGTAAGAAATTTCTATTGGGATGATCCTTATTTGTTTAAATACTGCCCTAATCAAATCTTGAGGAGATGTATCCCAGATAATGAGACCCTTAGTGTCATAAAATTCTGCCATACAGAAGCTTGTGGTGGCCATTTTTTTGTGAAGAAAACCACTGCAAAAGTTTTGCAGTGTGGATTTTATTGGCCTACTATGTTTTAGGACACTCATAGCTTCTGTAAAGGGTGTTTAGAATGTCAAAAATTGGGGAGAGTTACACGTAGGAACATGATGCCGATGTCCCCTATCCTTGAGATAGAAGTTTTTGATTGTTGGGGAATCGATTTCATGGGACCTTTTCCCCAATCTTTTGGCAATCTATATATCCTCTTGGCAGTAGATTATGTTTCTAAATGGGTTGAGGCCATTGCATGTAAGGTAAATGATCATAAGGTTGTGCTGAAATTCTTGAGAGAACACATTTTCTCTCGTTTTGGGATGCCCAAGGCAGTCATTAGTGACAATGGGAAGCACTTTTGCAACCGACCTTTCGAGGTCCTTGTGAAAAAGTATGGAGTGGTACACCGGTTGTCCACCTCCTATCATTCCCAAACTTGTGGGCAAGTTGAACTTGCCAATAGGGAGATAAAACAAATTTTGGAAAAGACGGTTAGCCCTAACCGTAAAGATTGGTCTTTGAGACTAACAGATGCATTATGGGCTTATCGGACAGCTTATAAAGGACCTCTAGGAATGTCTCCCTATCGCCTTGTGTATGGGAAACCTTGTCATTTACCTACAGAGATGGAACATAGAGCTTATTGGGCCATTAAGGTTTTTAATTTTGACCTCAAGGAGGCTAGTGAATTGAGGAAGTTCCAAATGAGTGAGCTTGAAGAACTGAGAAACGAGACTTACATAAGCACTCGCCATTATAAAGAGAGGATGAAGCTCTTTCATGATAAGAAAATTGTGAGGAAAACTTTTGAACCAAACCAAACTGTCATTCTTTATGATTCAAAACTCCACACATTTTCTGGGAAGTTAAGGACAAGATGGGATGGCCCCTACATTGTTAAAGAAGTGTTTGACTATGGGGCTGTAGTGATTGAGGATCCTAGGGATGGTAGAATTTTGAAAGTGAATGGCCAAAGACTAAGGCCATACCTAGGAGAAGTTGTTCCAGCAGAAGAGATCATGTCTCTTGAGCTCCCTACATATGGGGATGCTAGTTAGATCCTCTTTGAAATTTCACATCTGTTGTATATATTGGTTTTCTTTTGTTTTGTTTTGGATATCTAACCATTTTGCAGGAAATAGCTTGAGGAGTTCATCATCATATCAGGTGCTTTCTTTTCTTTTCCCTTGTTCTTTCATTTCAAGACTTGTCTTTGATTCTCACATACATTTGTTTGAACATTGAGGACAATGTCAACTTTAAGTTGGGGGGAGTATTGATTGTTTATTTGATTGTGTGATGAACTTTGTGTTGCTTCTTGTTGAGTAGTTTAGAAACCATTTGTTAAAAAAAAAAAAAAATTGTTTGGTTTGCAATGATGTCTTTGATTTATGCTATATTCACATGCATCTTTGTTATCTTTGAGAATCTTGTTGAACTTTGAACTTTGGTTTGAAGTCATTAGTGAGCTTAAGCATATGAACACATGATTATTTGATTGAGATATTTGAACATGGCCATCTATTGCTTGCTTTTAAGTATTAAGTGTTACACTTGTACACCTTAAACTAAGCACTAGCACACTAACATGTAATCTGTGGGAATGAGATATGCATCCAATTGTTACTAAATTAAAAGTGGTTGACTTGTCAGTTGATTAGCCTTGGCATAAAGAAGAAAAAAAAAATAAAAAAATTGAAATAGCTAACCATGAGAGCCTATGTCAAAAGAGGTAAACAATTCACATGGTTAAGATATGAGTGACTAGTCTAGCTTCGTAGCCTTTTTGACTCGAGTAAGTAAACTCTTAGGGGTGTCTCTACACCTAGTGCCCCTTGAGCCAACTGGTTTGGGAGTCATTGGTTTAACACTTGATACATGGGTCAATTAGAAAGCTTAATGAAGTTAGACATTGCACGTCCTCACATAAAAAAAAAAAAGAAAAAAAAAAAAAGCTTCTATGCCTTGGTTGATTATTCTAATGAGAATTCCATTGTCCTTCATGATTATATTGGAAAGATATTGAAGTCTCCATGATTCTAAGTTAGTTCACTTCACACATCAAGGAACTTGTGTAGCTTTTAATACTTAATTTCAAGTGATTGTTGCCTAGTTAGAATTTCTAAAGATTTGAAATTGAGGTTGACTTGTTTAAGCTTGCTAATGATTAAAAACCATTGTTTGTGTGACATTTTATTCTCATTTGATAGCATGATGTTGTATGTGTTTACTGTGAATCAAGACTGAGCATTTGATAGCATTTGTGGGTATCACTTCTGGTAAACCCTCACGAGACTATAACTCGTCCACTAGAGACACCTAGGGGTTTAAAGGCTCATTGCATATGCTAAATGCAATCGAGAGTGCCAGCGAAAGTGGTTTTGTTAGTTTGTTTTTATTTGTATTTTGTTATTTTCATTGTTTTTAGTTTGCTAGGGACTAGCAAAATTTAGGTTGGGGGGTGTGATAAGTCATGAAATATGACTTATTTACATGCATTTTAGAGAGATTTTATTGGGGTTGTGTTGCATTTCATGTCTAATTACACTTAAATGGATGTTTGTTGTTCAATTTATTGAATTACATGATTTATGCATTTAAGTGTATTAATTTAATCCCTTATATGTTAATTTGGGCTATGTTTGATTGTAGGTACAAGCTAGATCAAATTGGAGTTAGATATCACAAGCTGGAAGAAGCAAAAAAGATTAAAAGAGATGCAAATTAATGTTTGAAAAGAAAAAGAAAAACAAAGCCCACAAGCCCATAAGGCCCACATGGCCCACATGGCCACCAAAGCCCACAAGCTCACACTTTACTTTCCTACCGCATCACACAAGATCATTACTAAAAGGAGCTTTAATGAAATTCACGTGGGAGCCTTATTTTGGCTATGGATTGCACATTCTCAATACTTACCCGCATTACACAGGATCATTTGGAGCCCTAAATGAAAGAAGCGTGGATAGCAATTGGAGAGTGGTAGCCACCAAGGGCATTATTATTATTTTTTAGTTTTCTCTCTAGATATTATTTTCTCTAGTTTTCTTTTTTCTTAGCCATGATTGGCTAAGCCTCTTGCTAAGGCTAGGGGCTATGTTTTCTACATAACGATATGAATACTTGTAGTCCTTTTTATTTTTAATGCTAAATTACAGTTGATTGTTAATTTATTAATTTCTAATTGATGTATGTTTTATTCCATATTTTCTATAAGTTCAATAATGTTTTTCTTATGATTAAGGAGGAATATTGCATGGTTTTAATTAGGTATTGTGATTTATAAATTGAAAGGTCTTTCTAATTATTACTCTAGCCATTATATTTTCTCCGGTAATATAGTGTTCCTGAGTTTTATTAGTTCAACCATGTCAAGAGCTTTTTAAAAGGAAAATAATCAACTTGTAAATTGTTATTAGAACAAGGTTTTTTAACCGGGATTACAAGGAATCATACTGGTATAGAGTAACACCCCGAAACCTTAGTGCCTTTTTACATAAATTACTTACAAAATTTCCATAAACCAAATTTATCTTACCTTTCTTGCATATTAAATTACATTGTCTTTTGAAAACACAAACTCCCTGAGGATCGACAACCCCTTACACGTACTACAAGGCACCGCTTATTATTGAGTGACATCAGTTTGTTCCAAGACAAAAAGCAGAGCCAATCACCAGCCACCACGTCACCCTTCTCACCCTTCTCATCCTGCAACAAACAGCCTATTATTGTAAATACTATCTTTTCATTTTAACACACAATACTAGCTTCTTTAGTGCAACAAATCTAAATTTAAAATAACTCAAAAAAGCCTACATAACCACAATGATATCATAATACTATCTAAATTGATATAATAACCACAAGGTGTCTTTTTCCTTATGCCTTTTAATAAGAATAAATAAGAATTGTTACTCAAAATTACTTGGAAATTGGCCTTCGCTGCTATTCACTCTGTCCCACATCGCCAACATTTCGTATTGCGTACTAGGTTCCTCCTAGGACGCTCCTCTAACTGCTGATCTTGTGCCACATCTGGTTGAGGTACCTCTACTAGAGAATGATGGCAATCTACTGTGGTGGGTAAGGATGAGGCAGGAGGTGAATATGTCAACGTGGGGTCAGTGGATGCCACCCCAGTATGAGGTGTGTGAAGAGATGGTGTGGGGATAAAGATGCAAGCTGAGCTATTTGACTCAACGTGTGTAGTAATGTGGCCAAGAACTACTGCTTGCATGTCAAACATATCAACGCTGGACTGTATAATGGGGATAACACTATGTGGTAGGAATGAGGCCATGTAATAGATAGGGGCAGCTAGGGCAGAGTCAAGAGAAGTGGGGAGTGTGGATGAACTGGGATGGATAGGAGTGGCTGGGGTAGACTCGAGATGACACCTCAGGGAGGGGGGCAGATGTGTAGTGGTCAAAGGGGCAGAGTCGGGAGAAGTGGGAAGTGGGGATGAATTGGGACAGATAGGGGTGGCTGGGGTAGACTCGAGATGACACCTTGTAGAGGGGGGCAGGTGTGTAATGGTCGTGGGGGGTGAAGGAGCAACGTTGTGACGTTTGCGTGTACTAGATGCAACATCATCAGAGGGACATGCGCTCGTAGATGGGGTCGGCTGTGCAATGCTAGAGGGTGTACCAGAGGGACTGAACACTCGTTGGTGGGGGTGGCTGTGCAATGCTAGAAGGTGTACCAGAGGGATTGACACTCATAGGTGGGGGTGGCTGTGCATTAGTAGAAGGGGCAGCTGATGGACCGTCACCCGTAGATGGGGTCGGCTGTGTACTAGTAGAAGGATCGACATTCATACATCTAGAACCACGCCCACACCCACCCCCACATCCACGTCCACGCCCACGCCCACGTCTTGGTGCTTGTGCATGGCGTGGATTATTTGTGATGTTATTGGATATATTATGCCACACCAGAATGTCTATTCTATTAATCGCCTTTGCATATTGTAGGACCATGGCAATATCCTTCGCCTCCTGAGTTTCGGCTGGCCACTTGCTGATGTGCTTGACCAAAAGATCAAGCTATCACATAAAAGGGCATGTTAGTATACATAGACTTAAAAATATGACTTTATGGACAAGGTCATTTATTGGACAAGTGTTCAAGTTCATGTGATAGCATAAAAGCACACTATGTAATAACAACTTTAAAACCTTACCATCTCATTATAATGGGCAGACTTCTTACAAATATAACGTCGAGTGATACGACGGTACCACTTCATATATGGGTCATGATATGCCATGACACCCTCGAATGGGGGACGAGTCACGACATGGTTGGCCTGATGGTTCCACTTGTCAATTTCGGTTGCCCAAGTGTTCATCCACGATACCTTGGTCTTCCCCCCCAGATCCATCATGTGCATATCCACATTTGTATCGACAGGATCTGGAATGTCCTATCGCATACCGAATTGGCGAAGAACACGGTCGGACGTATGCAACTCTACGATATTACAACATAGCATAAGCGTTACCAGCACGATAAGATCCATGTCCCTCCTTGCAATAGTCTGGTAACTCATCTAAAATATCTGTCGTGTACGGTTGCCAGACAATCTACAAAAAAATAATAAAACCAACTTCGCATTAGGTAATCAAGAATTTTAACAATTTATCACTGAATTAAACAATTTTACTAACATCTTCATAAAGTAACAAGCAAAATGCTGCACGATATGTATCCAAAACATGTGTGGGAATCTCTTTCCGACACTTCACCCCACGCCACCTACAAACATGAACACAAATACATATTCATGAATTATCCTCATGTGATAAAAGGAACTAGCAAGTAGCAACATCATAAGCTATTATATATAAAAGTCAAAAGAATAAAAAAAAGAAAAAGATTGTGATGCCTCGCACCACCTAGCATTATAAATTAATTATATTAGTACTAAGTCACAAAAGGAATATAGTCATGCTACATGATTAATGTTAACAATAACAAACATGCATATATGTTAATGGCATGTAGGATAATTAGTAATTGTAAGTTAGTTATTAGATGATTAATTAAGGTTAAGCTAATTAAGAGTATTAAAGGTTAATGGTGTTAAGTTAAGATAATGCATGTTAATGGCCTAGTGAACCAATAGGAGTTGGACACATGGAATCCACTAGCTAAGCCCTCCTCTCCAAAGATGACACATGGAATCCACTAGCTAAGCCCTCCTCTCAAAAGATGACCCATGGAATCCACTAGCAAACCTCCACCCTCTTATAAATTGACACTTGGACTCCACTAACCAAATCTCACCCACATGCAAGGTGACATGTGTAATGCACGAGCCAAAAATTTTCCTCTAGAACCGGCCATGCATTGCTCTTCTCATTTCATTTCATTATTCAAGAAGAAAGAAAGGAAAAGAAAGAGAGAAGCTCTCCTTCTGCTGGGCGAAAATCCCTTGGAGGAAAAAACCTCCATAGTTGCTCTCCTTCAAGCTTCACTCCATCAAGAAAAGGATATCTCTATCAAGAAAAGGATAGCTCTTGTTAGGTCTTATATTCCCAACCTTTAGAAGGTAAATTCCTCAAATTCTCTAGGGTTCCATGGAGTTTAATTGGGGGTTTAAACTGAAATTTCATGCATGTGTTAGATTGGGTGAAATCTTAGCTTGCATGTATGTTTTGAGATGGATTAAGCTTTGCATATGGGATGGAATGGCTGGTGTAGGCTGAACATGATGAGTTAGGATGAGATTAGACTTGATGTGGTACTGTATGTGTTTCATTTAGAAGGAGTTGTTGGCTAATGGTTGGAAGTTGTTAGAGTGCTTGAGCATAAACCCGATCTGCTGCTGTTTCTGCAGTGATCAGTGGGTTGCATAAATTCTGAAATTTCTGAGAAGAGCAATTAAGAAACGGTTTTTTTAAAATTATTATATCACATGTCTACTGCCCATATATTAAATTTCACTTGAAAACAAGGTTGTTTGATAATTATTTGTGATTTTACAAGAAAACTGTGCAAATCTGTCAATTTGACAGATTCTGTGTTTGTCGGTTTGAAATTGCATAATAAATCCAATATTTAGAATTTAAGTGATTGGAATATGTTTTTGGAACCCTAGGATGCATATATTATTTATGGAATTAACCCCATACAATTTTAGTAAATAAGGAATTATGGGTACTGATCTAAAGTTACCTTCAAAACTGTGCTGGTAGATTTGAGTATTCTGTCTTGGTTGAATTTTATAATTTTTTTATAAAGCTCAAATAGAGCTATAATTTTTAAGTAATGTATTAGACATATAATAGAACAAGTAAATGAAATATCAAGGAAATTGGATAGTGAATGGATAGTTAAATTCACTGTTCAAATGGATTGCCCTGTAGTGGGACAGAACCTTTATTTCCTGAAAGAATGAGACTTTGACAAATTTACTCTTGCAATTGGATGATTTATTTGGGTTGATATTTTATGTGCAGGGCCAATTGCATGTTTATTGTCTAGGTGAATTTTATTATGCATTGATTTCATTGTTTGGTATTATAAAGAAAGTTATGAGCCATGTAACTACGGTTTCTGCATTAGTGCCTTAGAAACAATGTGTGATAGCTTGAAGTATGTTGTATTTGGTATTATAATTATGAGGTTGGTTACCCTTGGATGCTTTCAATATGTTGATTGGGGTTGCAAAAGGGTTTAGGACAGTTTTAAGCTAAGTATTGGAAAAATTAGTAATTAGTATTTCCATTGGTTTAGGAGAATCCGAAGACAATAGGTGAGACTACAGGCTCGCTTGAGACTCTAGTTCAGGTTCTACTACAGTGTATAGGTAAGGGAATGTGCCATGAAAATTTAATAGTCCATGTTTTAAGAATATATCTATATATATTTTATCAATGCTTTCAGTAAACTCAGTTTGATACTTATTTATAAAGAAAATGTGCATTGATTTAGAAACAGTTTTGAGTTGGTACAGTTAAGACAGATTTTAGAAGCAAGCAGTGGATATGCTATGAATTTTGGCTTAGTAAGGCAAGAGAGAGATTGAAAAATAAACCAGTATGATATGTTTTACGAACACCTAAAACAGTTTTGAGTGTGATGCCCTGTAGACTGACAACCCAAGGCCACGAGGGGATCGTATGCCCTAAAGACATGGCAGCAGAAAGGCCACGAGGGGTTTTATTCCCTGTAGACTGGCAACAAGTAAGGCCACGAGGGGTTGTATTCCCTGAAAATATAGCAACCCAGGCCACGAGGGGATCTTTGGATCTTTGTAGACTGGCAACCCAGGCCACGAGGGGATAGTTTCCCTGTAGACATGGCACCAGTAAGGTCACGAGGGGCAAAGTCTTAAAGATATAGTACAGTTACATGTTCCATATAGTTTTTGCTATATTATGCAATGGTACGAGATAAATTTTCTCTTTAGGACAGTTTAAGGGAACATGTTTTATCACATATAAAGGAATCATGCTATATGTTCAGATTTCAATAGTTATATTATGCCTTACAAGTTATCAGATATTATGTTCAGCAGTATGAAATATATATATTCAAGAAACTCATGAAATCATTTTAGCATGAATTCTTTATGCGCAAGTCATATCCACAAAGATTATTCTGTTTATCATGCATTCATGCATACTGTTAAATCTTCATGTCACGCCTCCCTTACTGAGCAAAATGGGTTGCTCAGATTGCAAGAACATTTTATAGTGCAGCCAAGAGTCTCAGCATAGAGAAGCAATTTTGTTGTATCTAGAACTAATCTTAGACATTTTGAGTTTTTGTGTATATAAAGTAGAAGTGATGTATATGTTTAAATAGTCTTTTGCTCTATCAGAGTTATTATGTCCACACACTGATGTATTTTGTGTAAACAGTTATAGATGCTCTGACTACTATCACTTCCTTTAGGTAGACTAGTATACTCATTCGTTTTGTAAATGAGTATGTTTATAGTATTGGGAGTTCCCAACCCAAGAAGAAGTTAAAGAATCAAGACGAGAGAAAAGAAAAGAAAGAAGAAAAATTTATACTCCTTTTAGTTGGTTCGAGTTGATATTGGGCACAGGCTTGGTATTAGCATGCTGGTCCAACTCCAAATCATATTACAGGATTTGGGTCGTGATAGATGTGGTATCAGAGCAATATGAAGTGATTTTTAGAAGTTAGGCTTTAACTTGAGAATCATAGCAAGGTAGAAGGGTAGTCGGGATGTAGGACTTGTTTGCTTAATGATGATGCAGCATTTGCATGTTGACTGATTGTTTGCTTCATGCTTGTATGATTTTGATAGAAATATACTAAAACTATCATTGATTGAGATATAATATTTATACTTGAAATTATGTTATATTTCAAGAGAATGACCGAGTACCTTATAGGATGAATAATAGAGGTAGACCACATGGGCGACCTCCTCCTGAGCAGCTAGGGGACTCATTGGATGCTTTTTATGTTAGGATCCTTGAGGGTATTGCTCAGCGAGCTGCCAATGTTCCTAGGAGGGAGCAAACTGTACAAGGAGCGACCTAAGAGATTTTCCTCAAGCAAAGGCCTCCAAGTTTTGCAGGTGGCCCTAATCCTTTAGAGGTAGAGGGTTAGATCCAGAAGCTAGAGAAAATCTTCGAATTTCTGGGTTGTACAAATGAGCAGAAGGTTAAGTTTGCTACTTATATGGTAGAAGGGCCAGCAGAGTTTTGGTGGAAGTCAGAGAAAAGACTTCTACTTGGGGGTCGTATTGAGATTGAGACCCTCATCACTTGGGACAAATTTGTGGAGAGTTTCTATGAGCATTATTTCACTAAGACCTTCAGAGCAAAACAAGCTAAGTTGTTTGTGAATTTTCAACAAGGCAGTTTAAGTGTGGTTGAGTATGAGGCCAAGTTTATTGAGTTGTCTAGGTTTGCTCCCCATATGGTTGATACGGAGGAGCATAAAGTTGATAAATTCCTTGATGGTTTGAACTTCAATATCAGGAAAAGGTTGACTGCTGCGAACATTACTGAGTATAAAACCTTGGTACCTACAGCCAAACGGGTAGAACGTGATGTTCATGAGTTAGCTGGTCGGAGGGCCCAAAATAAAGCTAATAAGGGAAAGAAGTTCCAGAATAATCAGCCTGGGAAAGTTAATCCCCATCCTAGCTCCTTCAAGAGGAATGTCCCAGCTACACCAGGGAGAAATCAATGTGCAAAATGTTGGAGGTTCCATTCAGGCGAGTGTAGGAGTGGTAGTACTGCATGCTATCGTTGTGGCAAACATGGGCATTTCATGGTAGACTACCTAGTGGTTGGTAAGAGTGGTGAGTCCCTCATCAAGCAAGAATCAGAAAAGACCCCAAGTTCAGGGTCGAGTGTTTGCAATGAATGTGATAGCAGGTACAATTGATATATGTTCTATGCCTGCTAATGTATTGTTTGATCCTGGTTCAACTCATTCATTTGTCTCTCCCTATTTTGCCTACAAAATAAAGTTTCAACCTAAATTGTTGCCTCATGACTTAAGTGTTGTAGTTCCTTCAGGTGAATCTTTGAGTGCTCAGTGGGTGTATCGTAGTTGTGGTATTGATATCAAAGGTACAACATTGCCCGCTGATTTGGTATTGTTAAAAATGTCAGACTTTGACGTTATCATAGTTATGGATTGGTTGTCCCTCCAACATGCTTGGGTGGATTGTTTTAAAAAGAGAGTTTATTCTGTAGGCCAGACCAACCTGAGTTGTGTTTTGAGGGAGAGTGGAAGGTTAAACCGCTACAAATAGTGTCTAGCATTCAAGCAAAAAGGATGCTATGGAGAGGTGCTGTGGGTTATCTAGCTTATGTGATTGACACAGAGGCTAGTGAAGTCAAGTTAGAGGATATCCCTGTGGTATGGGAGTTTCCAGATGTCTTTCCAAAAGAGTTACCAGGGTTACCACTCGATAGGGAGGTTGAATTTTCTATTGATTTTTTACCTGGCACGGGCCCTATTTCTAAGGCTCCTTATAGGATGGCCCCAACTGAGTTAAGAGAACTCAAGGTGCAATTACAGGAATTGCTGGACAAAGGGTTTATCAAGCCAAGCGTCTCCCCATGGGGTGCACTAGTTTTGTTTGTCAAGAAGAAGGATGGAAGTATGAGATTATGTATAGATTATAGAGAGTTGAACAAGGTAACTGTGAGGAACAAGTATCCACTTCCAAGAATTGATGACTTGTTTGATCAACTACAAGGTGCTATGAAATTTTCTAAAATTGATTTAAGTTCAGGTTATCACCAGTTGAAGGTCAAGAAAGATGATGTGCCAAAAACTGCTTTTCGCACTAGGTACGGGCATTACGAGTTCCTTGTGATGCCATTTAGGTTGACCAATGCCCCAGTTGTATTTATGGATCTCATGAATAGAGTGTTTCAGCCCTACTTGGATCAATTTGTGGTTGTATTTATTGATGATATATTGATCTACTCCAAGAGTCTTGAAGAGCATGAACAACACTTAAGGGTTGTGCTCCAAACCCTAAGAGATCATAAACTATATGCCAAGCTGAAGAAGTGCGAGTTCTGGCTAGAAAGTGTTGCATTCCTTGGGCATGTGATATTCAAGGATGGTATCTTGGTAGATCCAAAGAAGGTGGAGGCCATTGTGGACTGGGAAAGACCTAAGGATGTTAGGGAAATTCGTAGTTTCTTGGGCCTAGCAGGGTACTATAGGAGGTTTATTGTGGGCTTTTCAAAAATTTCATTACCCATGACCAAGTTGACTCAAAAGGGAACTACCTTTGAATGGACTACTGAGTGTGAGGATAGTTTTCAAGAGTTGAAGCGGAGACTGACCATTGCTCAGGTACTCACTTTGCCCAATAGTTCCGAAGAGTTTGCTATCTATAATGATGCTTCTCGTAGTGGTCTGGGGTGTGTATTAATGCAAAATGGGAAGGTTATAGCCTATGCTTCGAGGCAGTTGAAGCCTTATGAGCAGAATTACTCGACCCATGACTTAGAACTAGCAGTCATTATCTTTGCTCTCAAGACCTGGAGACACCATCTGTATGGTGAGCCATGCAAGGTTTTTACAGATCACAAGAGCTTAAAGTATCTGTTCACCCAGAAGGATTTGAACCTGAGGCAGATGAGGGGGATTGAATTGATAAATGATTTCAATTGCTCCATCGAATATCATCCGGGAAAAGCCAATGTGGTGGCTGATGCTTTGAGTAGAAAATCGTCAGGGCAGTTAGCTTGTTTGTTGACCACCCAAAAACATATCCTTGCTGACATGGAGAAGTTAGGGATTGAAGTGAGAGCAAGTGGTACAGGTGGTACTTATGCCTATCTGTCAGTGAAACCAATGTTAATGGTTGAGATCATAACCCAACAGTTTGAAGACCCGGAGTTGTACAAGCTGCGTGATAGGGTTAAGGCCAAAGGAGTTATTGGTTTTCAAATAGATGAGAAGGGAGTGTTAAGACATGGTAATAGGCTATATGTGCCTACTTGCGGAGATTTCAGGAAAAGAATCATGGAGGAAGCTCATAGTACTCCTTATACTGTTCATCCAGGTGCCACCAAGATGTATAGAGATGTGAAAGCAGTGTTCTGGTGGATAGGCATGAAAAACGATATTGCCAAGTTTGTGGCTGAGTGTTTGACCTGTCAACAAGTGAAGGTCGAGCATCAGAGACCAGGAGGATTGTTGCAGCCTTTCCCTATTCCTGAATGGAAGTGGGAGCATGTGACCATGGATTTTGTCGTGGGATTACCTAGGTCCCTAAAAGGGCATGATGCCATTTGGGTCATTGTTGATCGATTAACTAAGTCTGCTCATTTCCTTCTTATCAAGGTGAACTTTACACTAGATAAGCTAGCCCGGTTATACATTCAGGAGATTGTTAGGTTGCATGGAGCTCCTGTATCGATTGTATCTGATACGGATCCCCGGTTCACTGCTCGTTTTTGGAAGAGCTTGCAAGCAGCTATGGGGACCACATTGAACTTTAGTACAGTTTTCCATCCTCAGTCTGATGGTCAATTTGAGCAAACCATTCAGACACTTGAGGACATGTTAAGGGCTTGTATCTTAGATCTTGGAGGTAGATGGGATGATCATTTGCCACTAGTTGAGTTCGCTGATAAGTCATGAAATATGACTTATTTACATGCATTTTAGAGTGATTCTATTGGGGTTGTGTTGCATTTCATGTCTAATTACACTTAAATGGATGTTTGTTGTTCAATTCATTGAATTACATGATTTATGCATTAAAGTGTATTAATTTAATCCCTTATATGTTAATTTGGGCTATGTTTGATTGTAGGCACAAGCTAGATCAGATTGGAGTTAAATATCACAAGTTGGAAGGAGCAAAAGAGAAGAAAAGAGGTGCAAATTAATGTTTGAAAAGAAAAAGAAAAACAAAGCCCACAAGCCCAAAAGGCCCACATGGCCACTAAAGCCCATAAGCTCACATTATCCATTGTACTCGCATCACACAGGATTAAGACTTCAAGGAGCTTAAATGAAGTCATGCGTGGGAGCTTGCTTTGTTAGTGGATTGCATGCTTTCTTTTTCTGCCGCATCACACTAGATTATTTTTCTAATGGAGCCCTAAATGAAAGAAGGGTGGATAGCAATTTGGATAGTAGTAGCCGCCAAGGAGTATTATTATTATTTTTGAGTTTTCTTTCTAGTTTTCTCCCTAGAAATTATTTTTCTCTAGTTTTTTTCTTTTTTTTTTCTTAGCCATGATTGGCTAAGCCTCTTGCTAGGGCTAGGGGCTATGTTTTCTGCATAACGGTATGAATACTTGTAGTCCCTTTTATTTTTAATGCTAAATTACAGTTGATTGTTAATTTATTAATTTCTAATTGATGTATGTTTTATTCCATACTTTCTATAAGTTCAATCATGTTTTTCTTATGAGTAAGGGGGAATATTGCATAGTTTTAATTAGGTATTGTGATTTATAAATTGAAAGGTCTTTCTAATTATTACTCTAACCACTTTATTTTCTCCGGTAATATAGTGTTCCTGAGTTTTATTAGTTCAACCATGTCAAGAGCTTTTTAAAAGGAAAATAATCAACTTGTAAACTGTTATTAGAACAAGGTTTTTAACTGGGATTACAAGGAATCATACTGGTATAGAGAAACAACCCGAAACCTTAGTGCCTTTTTACATAAATTACTTACAAAATTTCCATAAACCAAATTTATCTTACCTTTCTTGCATATTAAATTACATTGTCTTTTGAAAACACAAACTCCCTGAGGATCGACAACCCTTTACACGTACTACAAGGTACCGCTTATTATTGAGCGACATCAATTTTTGGCGCCGTTGCCGGGGAGTTTCGGCTTATTCAAGAGACAATTCCTTGTGATGAGAATCAACAAGCACTATTAAAGGATCCATTGCATGTTCCAGTTGGGCTAATTACTAGAGCAAGACCCAAGAAGATCAAAGAAGCACTTAATGGGTTGATTCAAGATATTTGGGCTGATTCTACAATGGGGCATTCCAAGCTTGGCCCAAAAGAAGATGAAGGCGTCCTAAATTTAATCCAAGCTACTGATGGGGCTGATCATGCTTAATTGGGCCTAATTCCCTCAGAAATGGCATTGATTAATGGCTGAATATTTGCAAGGATTTAGAAAGGGAAAGGGGCTGATTACTTTCCAAAATCAGACCAATTAATTGGCTGATTTACTTTCCTTTTCCATGCCAATTAATTTGGCTGATTGACTTTTCCATTTCAGACTTTCCTTATGCGAAGTTTCCTTATCTATTTCAGTCTATTATTGGCTACTAATGTCAGACACAATTAGTGCTAATTTTAGGTCCTTAATTTTAGTCTTTTAGAACCAAATTCGTTTCTCTTTATTGTATGGGCATCTAGGGTTGAAAACAGGTTATAAATAGCCTGCACTCATTGTAATAGAGCATTATTGAATCTGAATACAAAGAAAAACGTGAGGTTTGTTTCTTCTATTAGTTCTTCAGTGAACTTGTGAACTTATCAAGGATTCTTCCTTGTGGCGTTCAAATTTTATACCTTCGGTTCATGATTCTTTCATAATCATTGGGTCGGGGTCTGTTATCTTTATACTTTCAATTCGCGTTTCATTTATAAACGTTGGGTTGGGGTGTTCTATCAAAACTCTGATTTTAGCTTTCTTGGGCAAGTAATCCAATATTGTTTGCTGGGTCTCAAAGCGTGTCTGTTGAGGATCGCATCATTTGGTATCAGAGCTTGGCTCTAAAATCAGGTTTACCTTTTGTTTCTTGTTATCATTCTATCTTTTTCCGTTTCTGTTCTTTATTCCTTATTCTTTGTTTTTGTGTTGTGCACCAAGTTGAAAAAAAAAAAAAAAAAAAAAAAAAGGGTGATACTGAAGCACCAAGTTAAAAAAAAAAAAAAAGAAAAGAAAAAGTGATACTGAAGCACCAAGTTGAAAAAAAGAGGTGATACTGCAAGCAACAGATACTATCATTCTATCTTCTCAAAGTTACTTTATTCTTGAATTGTGACTTTTGTAGTTTCAGTTCTCTCAAACAAAAAAAAAAAAAAATCTGATTTTTTTTCTTTTTCCTCATTGATTAGTTGTTTCTGCCATATATTTCCTTGCTGTTGGTATTGGTTTAAATTCTGCAAGTTGAATTTCTTGATCAAGTTTATTAGTTTCAGGAAGAACTGAAAAGGAGAAGCTTTGAGTGGAAAAAGGCAAGAGAGTGTGAGACTAATATCGGGAAAAAAAAGCCAATTTAAGAGTGAAACACGAGTGTGAGTGACATAATCTGAGTGCAAACACGTGAGGGAGTGTTGTGAGGAATTAATTTAAGCATTTCTCTATAGTTTCAAATATATATATATATATATATATATATATATATATATATATATATATTATGTCTTCCAGGGGCGAAACATCAAACAAAGAAGGACAGGCGGAGTCGTCTCTCATGTTGCGGGCTATGCAACAACAATTTGAACGCATGGACGTGATGTTTAATGAGATTCGGGATCGGATGGATAGGCAAGATGCTGTTATTGCTACTTGGCGCGAGGGACATCCTCAAGGAGGCCCTTATGTTAGAAGGCAAGCAAGGCGTGCACCCGTAGATGATGCTGACATGCCACCTTTGGAGGATGCCGATGATGAGCAAAGTGCTGTGGTTGGAGATTTATTGGTAGCAAGGCGAGTTCTCAATGTGCAGGTTAAGGAGGAAGAAAGTCGCCAAAGGGAGAACTTGTTTCATACTCGGTGCTTTGTAAACAACAAAGTTTGCAGTGTCATTATCGATGGAGGGAGTTGCACAAACGTAGCCAGCACTTATTTGGTGGAGAAATTGGCCTTAACTACCTTGAAACATCCTCACCCTTATCGGCTTCAGTGGCTGAATGAATGTGGCGAAATCAAGGTGACAAGGCAAGTGTTGGTGGCATTATCCATTGGTAAATATGAGGATGAGGTGCTTTGTGATGTGGTTCCTATGCATGCATGCCATTTATTGTTGGGAAGACCATGGCAGTATGATAAGAGGGCTAAGCATGATGGATTCACAAATAGGTATTCTTTCACTCATAAAGGGCAGCCTATTATTCTTGTACCATTGACTCCAAAACAGGTCAGGGAGGACCAATTAAAGTTACAAAGCTCAAATGAAAAAAAGAAAGAAAAAGAAATGAAGGCCGAAATTGAAAAAAAAGAGAGAGAGAAAAACATTGATCAGAGAGAAAAAGAAAGAGAGGGGATTTCGGCCATAGTGAGAGCAAGAGAGGAAAAATTCAATTACATTGCAAAAAAAAGTGAGATCAAGAGAGCATTATTTTCACACCAGCCCCTTATTGTACTCATGTACAAGGAGGCTCTTTTATGTACTAATGATCTCGTCGGTGCTTTGCCGAGCGTTATTGTTTCTCTTTTGCAGGAGTTTGAAGATGTCCTTCCCGAAGAAGTACCTTATGGATTACCTCCAATCCGAGGGATTGAACATCAAATTGATTTCATACCAGGTGCATCAATTCCAAACCGACCTCCTTATAGGAGTAATCCCGAGGAGACCAAGGAACTCCAGAGGCAAGTAGGTGAATTATTGGAGAAGGGGTATGTGCGTGAAAGCATGAGTCCTTGTGCAGTTCCGGTGCTATTAGTTCCTAAGAAGGATGGAACATGGAGGTGTGTTGATGCCGAGCCATCAACAACATAACGTGTTGACTCATCCCATTCCTAGATTAGAGCCATCAACAACATAACGGTAAAGTATGTCATCCCATTCCTAGATTAGTTCTGGATGAATGCATGGTTCTTTGTCTTTACAAAAATTGATCTTAAGAGTGGATATCATCAGATTAGGATGAAGGAAGGTGATGAATGGAAAACTGCTTTTAAGACTAAATATGGTTTGTATGAGTGGTTAGTGATGCCTTTCGGTTTAACTAATGCTCCGAGCACATTTATGCGTTTAATGAACCATGTTTTGCGTGCATTTATTGGCAGATTTGTCGTTGTGTATTTTGATGATATCCTAATTTATAGCAAAAACTTGGAAGAACATGTAATGCATTTGAAATCTGTTTTGGAAATTCTAAGGAAAGAAAAGTTGTTTGCTAATCTCAAGAAGTGCACCTTTTGCACGGATAAACTTGTGTTTCTTGGTTTTGTTGTTAGTAAGAGAGGAATTGAGGTGGACGAGGAAAAGGTTAAGGCAATCCAAGAGTGGCCAACGCCTACAACAATCAGCCAAGTGTGGAGTTTCCACGGCTTAGCTAGCTTCTATAGATGGTTTGTGCGTGATTTTAGTAGCTTAGCCTCACCTCTTACTGAAGTCATCAAGAAAAATGTGCCATTTAAGTGGGGGAAAGAACAAGAAAAGGCATTTAATCTGATCAAAGAAAAGTTAACTAATGCACCTTTGCTTGTTTTACCTAACTTTGCTAAAACTTTTGAAATTGAGTGTGATGCTTCAGGTATAGGTATTGGAGCTGTTTTGATGCAAGAAGGCCGTCCAGTTGCTTATTTCAGTGAAAAGTTGAGTGGGGCAGCCCTAAATTACCCGACTTATGATAAGGAGATGTATGCCTTGGTAAGGGCTTTGGAAAATTGGCAGCACTATCTATGGCCAAAGGAATTCGTGATTCACACAGATCATGAATCTTTGAAGCATTTGAAAGGACAGCAAAGGTTGAACAGACGCCATGCCAAGTGGGTGGAATTCATTGAAACATTTCCTTATGTGATCAGATACAAGCAAGGTAAGGAAAATGTGGTGGCTGATGCATTGTCCCGAAGGTATGCTTTACTTTCCATTTTAGATACAAAATTGCTTGGTTTTGAATACATTAAGGATTTGTATGCACAAGATTCTGATTTTGGTGAAGTGTTCAATGCATGTGAAAAAGTGGCGTTTGGTAAGTTTTATAGGCATGATGGATTTTTGTTTCGGGAAAATAAACTGTGTGTGCCTATGTGTTCTTTGCGTGAATTGTTTGTGAGAGAAGCTCATGGTGGTGGTTTGATGGGTCATTTTTGTGTAGCTAAGACATTAGGAATTTTGCATGATCATTTCTTTTGGCCTCATATGAAACGTGATGTGGAAAGAATCTGTGAGAAGTGTATCACGTGTAAACAGGCCAAGTCTAAGTTGAAACCCCATGGTTTGTACACCCCTTTGCCAATACCTAGTGAACCTTGGACTGATATTTCTATGGATTTTGTTTTGGGATTACCTAGGACTAAGAGGGGGAGAGATTCAGTTTTTGTGGTGGTAGGTAGATTTTCCAAGATGGCACACTTCATTGCATGTCATAAAACTGATGATGCATCACATATAGCTGATTTGTTCTTCAAAGAAATTGTTAGGTTACATGGCATGCCTAGGACCATTGTTTCTGATAGGGATGCAAAGTTTTTGAGTTACTTTTGGAAGACTTTGTGGGGAAAGTTGGGAACCAAGTTATTGTTTTCTACTACTTGTCATCCACAAACGGATGGTCAAACTGAAGTAGTGAATAGAACTTTGTCTTCTTTGTTACGTGCTATCATTAAAAAGAACTTGAAAACATGGGAAGATTGTTTGCCACATGTTGAATTTGCTTATAATCGAAGTATTCATTCTGCAACTAATTTTTCACCATTTGAAATGGTTTATGGTTTTAACCCATTGTCACCTTTGGATTTAACTTCTTTACCTTTGAGTGAACGTGTAAACTTAGATGGCAAAAAGAAGGCAGAATTTGTAAAGATGATTCATGAAAAGGCACGGCTGAACATTGAAAGGAGGACTAAACAATATGTCCAACAAGCCAACAAGGGACGCAAGAAGGTAGTGTTTGAACCCGGAGATTGGGTTTGGTTGCACTTAAGGAAGGACCGTTTTCTGGAGAAACGACGTTCAAAACTCCTACCTCGGGGTGACGGACCATTTCAAATAGTGGAACGCATCAATGATAATGCCTACAAGCTGGATCTTCCTGGTGAGTATAACATTAGTGCTACATTTAATGTTTCTGATCTTTCTCTTTTTGATGTAGGTGACGATTCGAGGTCGAATCCTTTTGAAGAGAGGGGGAATGATGAGAATCAACAAGCACTATTAAAGGATCCATTGCATGTTCCAGTTGGGCCAATTACTAGAGCAAGATCCAAGAAGATCAAAGAAGCACTTAATGGGCTGATTCAAGATATTTGGGCTGATTCTACAACGGGGCATTCCAAGCTTGGCCCAAAAGAAGATGAAGGCGTCATAAATTTAATCCAAGCTACTGATGGGGCTGATCATGCTTAATTGGGCCTAATTCCCTCAGAAATGGCATTGATTAATGGCTGAATATTTGCAAGGATTTAGAAAGGGAAAGGGGCTGATTACTTTCCAAAATCAAACCAATTAATTGGCTGATTTACTTTCCTTTTCCATGCCAATTAATTTGGCTGATTGACTTTTCCATTTCAGAATTTCCTTATGCGAAGTTTCCTTATCTATTTCAGTCTATTATTGGCTACAAATATCAGACACAATTAGTGCTAATTTTAGGTCCTTAATTTTAGTCTTTTAGAACCAAATTCGTTTCTCTTTATTGTATGGGCATCTAGGGTTGAAAACAGGTTATAAATAGCTTGCACTCATTGTAATAGAGCATGATTGAATCTAAATACAAAGAAAAACGTGAGGTTTGTTTCTTCTATTAGTTCTTCAGTGAACTTGTGAACTTATCAAGGATTCTTCCTTGTGGCGTTCAAATTTTATATCTTCGGTTCATGATTCTTTCATAATCATTGGGTCGGGGTCTGTTATCTTTATACTTTCAATTCGCGTTTCATTTATAAACGTTGGGTTGGGGTGTTCTATCAAAACTCTGATTTTAGCTTTCTTGGGCAAGTAATCCAATATTGTTTGCTGGGTCTCAAAGCGTGTCTGTTGAGGATCGCATCACCTTGGGACAAGGTTACTGGTGGATCACCCTATTAGTAATTTCGTTCCATTCTCTTTTCATTTTGTTTTTCTTTTATTTGTTTATTTTGTTGCTTTGACCTGTTTTGTTTTACTGTGCATGAGCGTTTGGGTTAGGAACAGCAAAGGTAGATTGGAGACTTTTGAGACACTTTTTGGAAGTCTATTTGATACACCTACAAGCTCACCCACATTTTCTATCATGGCTGAAGAAAGAGTAATTCCACCTGAGGCACCTAGGATGACCATGTATCAGCTGCTGCACCCTACTCAGAGCTCCATTCCGTCATGCATTATGTTTCCTCCAAATGCACCTCATGTGGAGATCAAACAAGGGCTAATGGCCATACTTCCAGATTTCAGGGGATTGGAGAATGAGAACCCCTATGTGCATGTGAGAACATTTGAAGAAGTGATTAGCAGTTTCTATGCACAGAACATGATTGAGACAGCCAAGTTGAGATTCTTTCCATTCTCACTCAAGGACAAAGCTAAGGGATGGTTGTACACAGTGAAGCCTAGGTCCATAGGAAGTTAGGGGGAGATGACCCAAGAGTTCTACAAGAAGTTTTTCCCTCCCCACAAGGTCCAACAAGTAAAGAGGAAGATTTCTAGTTTCGTCCAAGGACATGATGAGACTCTATTCATGGTATGGGAAAGATTCAAGGATACATACAACTTCTGCCCAACACATGGATATGACACCTGGAGGTTGGTAAGTTACTTCTATGAGGGACTCCAACCTAGAGATCGTCAGTTTGTTCAAATTGCATGTGGAGGTGAATTTCTACAAAAGGAGCCTGAAGATGCTATGGACTACTTGGATGAAATAGCTGAGAATTCCAACACCTGGAATGGACCAAGTCCCTTAGACTCCACAGACCGGAACAGAAGTGGTGCTACTACATCTGGTGGTAGTATTTTCAAGTGAAGGGAAGAAGATAATCTGAGTGCCAAGATCAATTTGTTGACAAAGGAGATAGAGGCACTTAAGCTGAAGGGAAGTAGGGGAGTCAATGCTGTTTACAGAGAGGAACCTATGGAGGCATGTCAGGATTTGCCAAGAGTTAGACCACACCACAAGTGACTGTAAGTCTCTATCTCAATTTCTAAATGTGCCGAAAGAATAGGTGTGTGCATTTAACCAATACCGGCCAAATAATGTCTCATATTCGAACAATTATAACCCAAATATGAGAAATCGTCCATATTTGAGTTATAAGAGTGACAATGTGCTGAATCCTCCACCTCCAAGGAACAATTTTGTACCTTCATCATCATCATCTAGACCTCCCTTGGAAGATGTTCTTGGAACTTTCATGCAAAAGCAAAGTGAATAAAATCAGAGGTTCGAGACTATGTTCACTAGGATGGATGAAGAGGTTAGAGAGACCAAGAACCATTTTGCCAAACTCACCAATGCCTTGAGTGCAATTGAGAAAGGGAAACTCCCTTCACAAACTCAACCAAATCCGAATAATCAAAGTGTGAAGATAGTTTCCAAAGATAATCATGAAAAGTGCAAGACTGTTACCATTTTGAGAAGTGGTAAGGCAATTGGTGAAGAAGGATGAGAGTGGGACACCTAAAGTCAAGGAAGCTGAACTGTGTCTAATTCCCACTCCTTTCCCACAAGCTTTGAGACTACCTAAGAATTTGGATGTGACAACTGAGATCTTGGAGCATCTACATCAAGTCAAGGTTAATTTGCCCTTATTGCACATTATAAAGCAGATGCTTGCCTATGCTAAGGTAATCAAGGACCTGTGCACTGTAAAGAGGAAGCATCACTTGAAGAAGATTGCATTTTTGACTGAACAAGTAAGTGTCATCATCTAACACAAGGTCCCACCCAAGTACAAAGATCCAAGTTGCCCCACAATATCTTGTACCATTGGTGAGTACTTGGTTAAGCGTGCTTTGCTCGACCTTGGAGCTAGCATTAACCTACTCCCATTCACTGTCTATCAACAAATGGGACTTGGTGATTTGAAGCCCACTTCAATGACATTGCAGCTAGCTGACCGTTCAGTAAAGACACCTAAAGGGATGGTTGAGGATGTGCTTATCAAGATAGAGAATTTTTACTACCCTGTGAATTTTATCATTCTAGACACTGAACCTACATTGCATCCTGATAATGGTATTCCTATCATTCTGGGTAGACCTTTTCTTGCCACAGCTAATGCTTTAATTAATTGCAGGAATGGAAGAATGAAGATCACATTTGGATCCATGACAGCTGAGCTCAACATATTCAATGTGATGCGACAACAACTGGAAGATGATGAGTGCCACTATGTGAACCTCATTGATACAGTGGTGCAAGAAGAGTTCAACCGAAATTGTTTTTCAGATCCCTTAGAAACTCTTCTTACTAATTCAGTTAATTCATATGATATTGAACATGATACTAAATTAATTGAAATTTGTTCTTTATTGGATTCTTCACAGGTTTTGGAGGAGGAGCAAGTGATGGCAGTCAATGAACTATGGAGACCTCGCTTTGAGGAACTTCCAGAAACTAAGAAGAAGCCAATGCCTTCAAGTGAAGAGATCCCACAACTAGTTCCAAATGGTTTTAAATATGCCTTCAAGTGAAGCCAATACTCAAACCACTTCCAAATGGTTTTAAATATGCCTATTTAGGCCCATGTGAGACCTTTCCTGTAATAATTTCTGCTGCATTGAATGAAGAATAGGAGGTAAGTTGTTATGTGTTTTGAGAGACCACAAACTAGCCTTAGGTTGGACCATAGCTGACATCAAGGGCATAAGCCCATTGATTTGCACACACAAGATATACCTAGAGGATGATTGTAAGACTTCTAGAGAACCTCAACGTAGGCTTAACCCAATTATGAAAGATGTAGTGAAGAATGAGGTAATTAAGCTACTAGATGCCGGTATCATATACCCCATCTTTGATAGTAAGTGGGTTAGCCCAACTCAGGTTGTTCCTAAGAAGTCAGATATTACTGTAGTCAAGAATGCAAATGATGAGTTGATTCCAACCCGTTTAGTTACAGGTTGGAGAATGTGCATAGACTATAGGAAGCTTAATTCTGCAACTAGGAAAGACCACTTCCCCCTACCTTTCATTGATCAAATATTGGAAAGGGTAGCTGGTCATGAGTACTATTTTCTACTAGATGGGTACTCAAGCTATTACTAGATAGAGATTGCATTAGAAGACCAAGGAAAGACCACCTTTACTTGCCCATTTGGTACCTTTGCATTCCGAAGAATGCCATTTGGGTTGTGTAATGCACCTGCCACCTTCCAGAGATGTATGGTAAGTATCTTTAGTGATATGGTTGAAAAATTTATGGAGGTGTTCATGGATGATTTGTTTGTCTTTGGTGATTCTTTTGATGATTGTCTTAATAATTTGAAATTGGTTTTAGCCAGGTGTGTTGAAAAAGGCCTAGTGCTTAATTGGGAGAAGTGCCATTCCATGGTCACTTCTGGAATTGTGCTAAGACATTTAGTGTCCTTTAAAGGCATAAAGGTAGATAAAGCCAAAGTTGACTTAATCTTTAATCTACCTACCCCTAAGACAGTGAGAGATGTCAGATCCTTTTTGGGGCACGCTGGTTTCTATAGGAGATTTATAAAGGACTTTAGTGCCATATCTAGACCCCTTTGTAATCTCCTACTCAAGGAGTCCACCTTTGAGTGGACAGAGTCATGTGAGGTAGCTTTCAAAAAGCTAGTTCAGTTGCTTACATCTGCCCCTATCATGCAAGCCCCAGATTGGTCTCTCCCATTTGAGATCATGTGTGATGTTAGTGATTATGCTGTAGGGGCTGTCCTAGGTCAAAGAAAAGACAAAAAGCCTCGTGTTATATACTATGCTAGTCGAACTCTTAATAGTGCTTAAATGAATTACACTACCACAGAGAAAGAGTTATTAGCTGTAGTATTTGCCTTGGATAAATTCCGTTCTTATTTGATGGGTACTTCTATTGTTGTTTTTACAGATCATGCTGCCCTTAGGTACCTTCTTTCCAAGAAGGATGCTAAGACATGTTTAATATGTTGGATTTTGCTTTTGTAGGAATTCAATCTTCAGATCAAAGACAAGAAAGGAGTGGAGAACGTAGTGGCAGATCATCTATCCAGGCTCACATTTGAAGAAGTAAAAGAAGAGATCCCCATTCGAGATTCTTTTCCAGATGAGCAACTTTTTGCTGTTACAAAACTTCCATGGTATGCACACATAGTGAATTACCTTGTCAAGGGTTTCATTCCTGAGACTTGGACAGCGTAGGATAGGTGCAAATTCTTTGTTGAGGTAAGAAATTTCTATTGAGATGATCCTTATTTGTTTAAATATTATCCTAATCAAATCTTGAGGAGATGTATCCCAGATAATGAGACCTTTAGTGTCATAAAATTCTGTCATACAGAAGCTTGTGGTGGCCATTTTTCTGTTAAGAAAACCACTACAAAAATTTTGCAGTGTGGATTTTATTGGCCTACTATGTTTAAGGACACCCACAGCTTTTGTAAAAGGTGTTTAGAATGTCAAAAATTTGGGAGAGTTACACGTAGGAACATGATGCCGATGTCCCCTATCCTTGAGATAGAAGTTTTTGATTGTTGGGGAATCGATTTCATGAGACCTTTTCTCCAATCTTTTGGCAATCTATATATCCTCTTGGCAGTAGATTATGTCTCTAAATGGGTTGAGGCCATTGCATGTAAGGTAAATGATCATAAGGTTGTGCTGAAATTCTTGAGAGAACACATTTTCTCTCGTTTTGGGATGCCCAAGGCAGTCATTAGTGACAATGGGAAGCACGTTTGCAACCGACCTTTCGAGGTCCTTGTGAAAAAGTATGGAGTGGTACACCGGTTGTCCACCTCCTCTCATCCCCAAACTTGTGGGCAAGTTGAACTTGCCAATAAGGAGATAAAACAAATTTTGGAAAAGACGGTTAGCCCTAACCGTAAAGATTGGTCTTTGAGACTAACAGATGCATTATGGGCTTACCGGACAGCTTATAAAGGACCTCTAGGAATGTCTCCCTATCGCCTTGTGTATGGGAAACCTTGTCATTTACCTGTAGAGATGGAACATAGAGCTTATTGGGCCATTAAGGCTTTTAATTTTGACCTCAAGGAGGCTGGTGAATTGAGGAAGTTCCAAATGAGTGAGCTTGAAGAACTGAGAAACGAGGCTTACATAAGCACTCGCCATTATAAAGAGAGGATGAAGCTCTTTCATGATAAGAAAATTGTAAGGAAAACTTTTGAACCAAACCAAACTGTCCTTCTTTATGATTCAAAACTCCACACATTTTCTGGGAAGTTAAGGACAAGATGGGATAGGCCCCTACATTGTTAAAGAAGTGTTTGACTATGGGGCTGTAGTGATTAAGGATCCTAGGGATGGTAGAATTTTGAAAGTGAATGGCCAAAGACTGAGGCCATACCTAGGAGAAGTTGTTCCAGCAGAAGAGACCATGTCTCTTGAGCTCCCTACTTATGGGGATGCTAGTTAGATCCTCTTTAAAATTTCACATCTGTTGTATATATTAGTTTTCTTTTGTTTTGTTTTGGATATCTAACCATTTTGCAGGAAATAGCTTGAGGAGTTCATCATCATATCAGTTGCTTTCTTTTCTTTTCCCTTGTTCTTTCATTTCAAGACTTGTCTTTAATTCTCACATACATTTGTTTGAACATTGAGGACAATGTCAACTTTAAGTTGGGGGGAGTATTGATTGTTTATTTGATTGTGTGATGAACTTTGTGTTGCTTCTTGTTGAGTAGTTTAGAAACCATTTGTTAAAAAAAAAAAAAAAATTGTTTGGTTTGCAATGATGTCTTTGATTTATGCTATATTCACATGCATCTTTGTTATCTTTGAGAATCTTGTTGAACTTTGAACTTTGGTTTGAAGTCATTAGTGAGCTTAAGCATATGAACACATGATTATTTGATTGAGATATTTGAACATGGCCATCTATTACTTGTTTCTAAGTATTAAGTGTTACACTTGTACACCTTAAACTAAGCGCTAGCACACTAACATGTAATCTGTGGGAAATGAGATATGCATCCAATTGTTACTAAATTAAAAAATGTTGACTTGTTAGTTGATTAGCCTTAGCATAAAGAAGAAAGAAAAAAAAAAATTAAAATAGCTAATCATGAGAGCCTATGTCAAAAGAGGTAAACAATTCACATGGTTGAGATATGAGTGACTAGTCTAGCTTCGTAGCCTTTTTGACTCGAGTAAGTAAACTCTTAGGGGTGTCTTTACACCTAGTGCCTCTTGAGCCAATTGGTTCGGGAGTCATTGGTCTAACACTTGATACATGAGTCAATTAGAAAGCTTAATGAAGCTAGACATTGCACAGTCCTCACATAAAAAAAAAATAAAAAAATAAAAAAAAAAAAAAAAAAGAAAAAAAAAAAAGAAAAAAGAAAAAGCTTCTATGCCTTGGTTGATTATTCTAATGAGAATTTCATTATCCTTCATGATTATATTGGAAAGATATTGAAGTCCCATGATTCCAAGTTAGTTCACTTCACACATCAAGGAACTTGTGTAGCTTTTAATGCTGAATTTCAAGTGATTGTGGTCTAGTTAGAATTTCTAAAGATTTGAAATTGAGGTTGATTTGTTTAAGCTTGCTAATGATTGAAAACCATTGTTTGTGTGACACTTTATTCTCATTCAATAGCATGATGTTGTATGTGTTTAACTATGAATCAAGATTGAGCATTTGATAGCGTTTGTGGGTATCACTTCTAGTAAACCCTCACGAGACTATAACTTGTCCACTAGGGACACCTAGGGGTTTAAAGGCTTATTGCATATGCTAAATGCAATCGAGAGTGCCAGCGAAAGTGGCTTTGTTAGGTTGTTTTCATTTGTGTTTTGTTGTTTTCATTGTTTTTAGTTTGTTAGGGACTAGCAAAATTCAAGTTGGGGGGTGTGATAAGTCATGAAATATGACTTATTTACATGCATTTTAGAGTGATTCTATTGGGGTTGTGTTGCATTTCATGTCTAATTACACTTAAATGGATGTTTGTTGTTCAATTGATTGAATTACATGATTTATGCATTTAAGTGTATTAATTTAATCTCTTATATGTTAATTTGGGCTATGTTTGATTGTAGGCACAAGCTAGATCAGATTGGAGTTAAATATCACAAGTTGGAAGGAGCAAAAGAGAAGAAATGAGGTGCAAATTAATGTTTGAAAAGAAAAAGGAAAAGAAAGCCCACAAGCCCAAAAGGCCCACATGGCCACTAAAGCCCATAAGCTCACATTATCCATTGTACTCACATCACACAAGATTAAGACTTCAAGGAGCTTAAATGAAGTCATGCGTGGGAGCTTGCTTTGTTAGTGGATTGCATGCTTTCGTTTTCTGCCGCATCACACTAGATTATTTCCAATGGAGCCCTAAATGAAAGAAGCGTAGATAGCAATTGGAGAGTAGTAGCCGGCAAGGAGTGTTATTATTATTTTTGAGTTTTCTTTCTAGTTTTCTCTCTAGTTTTCTCCCTAGAAATTATTTTTCTCTAGTTTTCTTTTTTTTCTTAACCATGATTGGCTAAGCCTCTTGCTAGGGCTTGTGGCTGTGTTTTCTGCATAACGGTATGAATACTTGTAGTCCCTTTTATTTTTAATGCTAAATTACAGTTGATTGTTAATTTATTAATTCCTAATTGATGTATGTTTTATTCCATACTTTCTATAAGTTCAATCATGTTTTTCTTATCATTAAGGGGGAATATTGCATAGTTTTAATTAGATATTGTGATTTATAAATTGAAAAGTCTTTCTAATTATTACTCTAACCACTTTATTTTCTTCGGTAATATGGTGTTCCTGAGTTTTATTAGTTCAATCATGTCAAGAGATTTTTAAAAGGAAAATAATCAACATGTAAACTGTTATTAGAATAAGGTTAGGATTACAAGGAATCATACTGGTATAGAGAAACACCCCGAAACCTTAGTACCTTTTTACATAAATTACTTACAAAATTTCCATAAACCAAATTTATCTTACCTTTCTTGCATATTAAATTACATTGTCTTTTGAAAATACAAACTCTCTGAGGATCGACAACCCCTTACACGTACTACAAGGTACCGCTTATTATTGAGCGACATCATTCGCTTAGAATAACAGTTACCATTCTAGTATTGAGATGGCTCCTTATGAAGCCTTGTATGGTCGTAAGTGCAGATCTCCCATTTGTTGGGATGAAGTTGGAGAAAGGAAACTGTTAGGGCCAGAGATTGTATAGATTACAGTAGACAAGATCAAGTTGATCCGAGGGCGTATGAAGGCAGCACAAAGTAGGCAGAAAAGTTACGCTGACAAAAAACGAAGGAAGCTGGAGCTTGAGGTTGGTGATCATGTATTTTTGAAGGTATCCCCATGGAAGGGTGTTGCAAGATTTAGAAAGAAAGGCAAGCTTAGTCCGAGGTATGTGGGACCGTTTGAGATCCTAGAGAGGGTTGGTCCAATTGCGTACCGATTAGCCTTGCCTCCAGCTTTGTCCAAGATTCATGACGTTTTCCACATTTTGGCATTGAGAAAGTACATTCCCCATCCTTCTCATGTGTTGAAGTAGATTCTTATGCCGATTTAGGGAAACTTGACATATGAAGAAATTCTCGTAGAAATCTTGGATCGAAAAGAGCAGGTACTTCATACCAAGACTGTAGCCTTGGTGAAAGTCTTATGGAGAAACCATGCAAGGGAAGAAGCTACTTGGGAAAGTGAGGAAGAGATGAAGAAGAAGTATCCCCAATTATTTAGTTCAGGTATGCCTAATTTTTGGGGACGAAAATTTTATAAGCAGGGGAGATTGTGATGCCCCGTACCACCTAGTATTATAAATTAATTATATTAGTACTAAGTCACAAAAAGAATATAGTCATGCTACATGATTAATGTTAGCAATAATAAACATGCATATATGTTAATGGTATGTAGGATAATTAGTAATTGTAAGTTAGTTATTAGTTGATTAATTAAGATTAAGCTAATTAAGAGTATTAAAGTTTAATGTGTTAAGTTAAGATAATGCATATTAATGGCCTAGTGAACCAATAGGAGTTGGACACATGGAATCCACTAGCTAAGCCCTCCTCTCCAAAGATGACACATGGAATCCACTAGCAAACCTTCACCCTCTTATAAATTGACACTTGGACTCCACTAACTAAATCTCACCCACATGCAAGGTGACATGTGTAATGCACTAGCCAAAATTTTTCCTCTAGAACCGGCCATGCATTGCTCTTCTCATTTCATTTCATCATTCAAGAAGAAAGAAAGGAAAAGAAAGAGAGAAGCTCTCCTTCTGCTGGCCGAAAATCCCTTGGAGGAAAAAACCTCCATAGTTGCTCTCCTTCAAGCTTCACTCCATCAAGAAAAGGATAGCTCTTGTTAGGGCTTATATTCCCAACCTTTAGAAGGTAAATTCCTCAAATTCTCTAGGGTTCCATGGAGTTTAATTGGGGGTTTAAACTGAAATTTCATGCATGTGTTAGATTGGGTGAAATCTTAGCTTGCATGTATGTT
This sequence comes from Fagus sylvatica, assembly GCA_907173295.1. NCBI lineage: Eukaryota > Viridiplantae > Streptophyta > Magnoliopsida > Fagales > Fagaceae > Fagus > Fagus sylvatica. Next base: position 39,979,287 of record OU015761.1, on the reverse strand, counting down.
TTGAGATGGATTAAGCTTTGCATGTGGGATGGAATGGCTGGTGTGGGCTGAACATGATGAGTTAGGATGAGATTAGACTTGATGTGGTACTGTATGAGTTGCATTTAGAAGGAGTTTTTGGCTAATGGTTGGAAGTTGTTAGAGTGCTTGAGCATAAACCCGATCTGCTACTGTTTCTGCAGTGATCAGTGGGTTGCATAAATTCTGGAATTTCTGAGAAGAGAAATTAAGAAACGGTTTTCTTTAACTTATTATATCACATGTCTACTACCCATATATTAAATTTCATTTGAAAAAAAGGTTTTTTGATAATTATTTGTGATTTTACAAGAAAACTGTGCAAATCTGTCAATTTGACAGATTCTGTGTTTGTCAGTTTGAAATTGCATAATAAATCCAATATTTGGAATTTAAGTGATTGGAATATGTTTCTGGAACCCTAGGATGTATATGTTATTGATGAAATTAACCCCATACAATTTTAATAAATAAGGAATTGTGGGTATTGATCTAAAGTTACCTTCAAAACTGTGCTGGCAGATTTGAGTCTTCTGTCTTGGTTGAATTTTATAATTTTGTATAAAACTCAAATAGAACTGTAATTTTTAAGTAATGTACTAGACATATAATATAACAATTGAATCAAATATCAAGGAAATTGGATAGTGAATGGATAGTTAAATTCATTGTTCAAATGGACTGCCTTGTAGTGGGACAGAACCTTTATTTCCTGAAAGAATGAGACTTTGACAAATTTACTCTTGCAATTGGATGATTTATTTGGGTTGATATTTTATGTGCAAGGCCAATTGCATGTTTATTGTCTAGGTGAATTTTATTATGCATTGATTTCACTTTTTGGTATTATAAAGAAAGTTATGAGCCATGTAACTACGGTTTCTGCATTAGTGCCTTAGAAACAATGTGTGATTGCTTGAAGTATGTTGTATTTGGTATTATAATTATGAGGTTGGTTAGCCTTGGATGCCTTCAATATGTTGATTGGGGTTGCGAAAGGGTTTAGGACAGTTTTAAGCTAAGTATTGGAAAAATTAGTAATTAGTATTTCCCTTGGTTTAGGAGAATCCGAAGACAATAGGTGAGATTGCAGGCTCGCTTGAGACTAGTTCAGGTTCTGCTCCAGTGTACAGGTAAGGGAATGTGCCATGAAAATTTAATAGTCTATGTTTTAAGAATATATCTATATATATATATATTTTATCAATGCTTTTAGTAAACTCAGTTTGATACTTGTTTATAAAGAAAACGTGCATTGATTTAGAAACAGTTTTGAGTTGGTACAGTTAAAATAGATTTTAGAAGTAAGCTATGGATATGCTATGAATTTTGGCTTAGTAAGGCAAGAGAGAGATTGAAAGATAAACAAGCATGATATGTTTTACGAACACCTAAAACAATTTTGAGTGTGATGCCCTATAGACTAACAACCCAAGGCCACGAGGGGATCGTATGCCCTAAAGACATGGTAGCAGAAAGGCCACGAGGGGTTTTATTCCCTGTAGGCCGGCAACAAGTAAGGCCACGAAGGGTTGTATTCCCTGAAGATATGGCAACCCAGGCCACGAGGAGATCTTCGGATCATTGTAGACTGGCAACCTAGACCACGAGGGGATAGTTTCCTGTAGACATGACACCAGTAAGGTCACGAGGGGCAAAGTCTTAAAGATATAGTACAGTTACATATTCCATATAGTTTTTGCTATATTATGCAATGGTATGAGATAAATTTTCTCTTTAGAACAGTTTAAGGGAACATGTTTTATTTACATATAAAGGAATCATGCTATATGTTCAGATTTCAATAGTTATATTATATGCCTTACAAGTTATCAGATATTATGTTCATTAGTATGAAATATATATGTTCAAGAAACTCATGAAATCATTTTAGCATGAATTGTTTATATGCAAGTCATATCCACAAAGATTATTCGGTTTATTATGCATTCATGCATACTGTTAAATCTTCATGTCACGCTTCCTTTACTGAGCAAAGTGGGTTGCTCAGATTGCAGGAATATTTTATAGTGCAGCCAAGAGTCTCAGCATGGAGGAGCAATTTTGTTGTATCTAGAACTAGTCTTAGACATTTTGAGTTTTTGTATATATAAAGCAAAAGTGATATATATGTTTAAATAGTCTTCCGTTGTATTAGAGTTATTATGTCCACACTATCGACACCGGCGGAAAATCCGACCTAAAAGGAGGTTAAGGTCTTTTCTTTATTTTCCTAGATACCGACCCCCATTTGGCGAGTGTGTGTGTGATCTCTCTATCTCTTTTCCGTTTCGAGATATGAGTTGTGTGTGTGTGTGTGCGGGAACACGTGTGTGCATGTGAGCACAAGTTTGGAGTCGCCACCAATCATGGGAAATTTGAGGTGTGATTGGGCACCTATGTCTAATAGATTTTATCTTATTTAGACATCTAAAACTAAATGGTCTTGAACCAGAGATGGGTTCGGGGGTTTGCTTATGCGTGGGGAAGGTGTTAGGCACCCCACGACATCCGTTTAAGAAAACGGTTACCTCCCTTCTAGTGTTCCCTTTTATTTGCTAAGCCTAGGTTTGTTGGTTTTAATTATGTACAAATGTCCCAAATTTGGTCGAGCAATATACCAAGAATGGCAAATGCAATTTGACCTCATTTGGTTTTGATTAGACTCTTTATTTCACCTTCCCTCATCTTTGTATTTTTTAAGTTTCCGGGCATTTCGGTGGTAGGATATACTTGAAATCCTAACACCTAGTGCCGGGACAAACAATTAATGTTTTTGGTGCCATATTCGGGATCTCTTTACCCTTGATTTCCAAGGATAAAGCGGTCCGTCAAATGGCGGGGTTTTGGATGATTAATTCACACTTTGGGGAATTTTAGACCATGATCTTATGGGAGTTAGAACATGTAGAATCCCTTACACGAAAGCACGTACCAGCCACGCCCCCGTGTAAAGGACTCATACCATGGTGTCCCAAAAGCCAGGGCGAGCTGTTGCCCTTGGGTTGCACCAACTTCGTTTCTAACGCCCACATTACCATGTTTACTCTTTTTAAAGTTTTCATGGCAAAGTGTATTTTAATCACATTTTTATATCAAAGCGATAAACACTCAAGCAAGTAATTATGGCATGTTCGCAGCACATAAATTACTAAAAATGAATCTAACAAGTATGGGATGATCATGGCATGTTCGCGGCACATAAATCACAAGAATGAATGAGTATGGAATGATCATGGCATGTTTGCAGCACATAAATCATAAAAAGTTCGAGCAAATGATCATGGTATGTTCGCAACACATAAATCACTAGCACGAGATGGATGCATCATAATGAGGATGACAAGTATGGGATGACATAAATATAACGCTTAATCAAAATGACAAAGTGTAATTTATGACACGTGAGAATTTTTAGGGAAAGGGTCAAGACCTCGTGGGGTCGGGATTCGATGCTATTTGAAAGGCTTATTCGAATCTCGACACCACCTTAGGGTTTACATGAATAAAATAAGGCAATTTTAAAAGAGAATTCAATGTCTCTCGGGCTTACACGAAGGTTTAGTACTATTTGAAAGATTTACCTAAACCCACGAGGCCGAATAGGACTTAAATGAATGAAAATCATTTTGAAAAGGGGGTTTCAATGCCTCTCGGGCTTACACGAAGGTTTAGTACTGTTTGAAAGATTTACCTAAACCCACGAAGCCGAATAGGACTTAAATGAATGAAAATCATTTTGAAAAGGGGGTTTCAATGCCTCTCGGGCTTACACGAAGGTTTAGTACTGTTTGAAAGATTTACCTAAACCCACGAAGCCGAAATAGGACTTAAATGAATGAAAATCATTTTGAAAAGGGGGTTTCAATGCCTCTCGGGCTTACACGAAGGTTTAGTACTGTTTGAAAGATTTACCTAAACCCACGAAGCCAAATAGGACTTAAATGAATGAAAATCATTTTGAAAAGGGGTTTCAATGCCTCTCGGGCTTACACGAAGGTTTAGTACTATTTGAAAGATTTACCTAAACCCACGAAGCCGAATAGGACTTAAATGAATGAAAATCATTTTGAAAAGGGGTTTCAATGCCTCTCGGGCTTACACGAAGGTTTAGTACTATTTGAAAGATTTACCTAAACCCACGAAGCCAAATAGGACTTAAATGAATGAAAATCATTTTGAAAAGGGGTTTCAATGCCTCTCGGGCTTACACGAAGGTTTAGTACTGTTTGAAAGATTTACCTAAACCCACGAAGCCGAATAGGACTTAAATGAATGAAAATCATTTTGAAAAGGGGTTTCAATGCCTCTCGGGCTTACACGAAGGTTTAGTACTGTTTGAAAGATTTACCTAAACCCACGAGGCCAAATAGGACTTAAATGAGTAAAAATCATTTTAAAAGGGGGTTTCAATGCCTCTCGGGCTTACACGAAGGTTTAGTACTGTTTGAAAGATTTACCTAAACCCACGAGGCCAAATAGGACTTAAATGAGTAAAAATCATTTTAAAAGGGGGTTTCAATGCCTCTCGGGCTTACACGAAGGTTTAGTACTATTTGAAAGATTTACCTAAACCCACGAGGCCAAATAGGACTTAAATGAGTAAAAATCATTTTAAAAGGGGGTTTCAATGCCTCTCGGGCTTACATGAAGGTTTAGTACTATTTGAAAGATTTACCTAAACCCACGAAGCTGAATAGGACTTAAATGAATGAAAATCATTTTGAAAAGGGGGATTCAATGCCTCTCGGGCTTACACGAAGGTTTAGTACTGTTTGAAAGATTTACCTAAACCCACGAGGCCAAATAGGACTTAAATGAGTAAAAATCATTTTAAAAGGGGGTTTCAATGCCTCTTGAGCTTACACGAATGTTTAGTACTATTTGAAAGATTTACCTAAACCCACGAGGCCAAATAGGACTTAAATGAGTAAAAATCATTTTAAAAGGGGGTTTCAATGCCTCTCGGGCTTACACGAAGGTTTAGTACTATTTGAAAGATTTACCTAAACCCACGAGGCCAAATAGGACTTAAATGAATGAGAAAATCATTTTTGAAAATATGTTGGTAATTTGCGGGTCCAACGCCTCATGGATTTACATGGGGTTTAGCGCTATTTGAAAGACTTACCTAAATCCACCAATACCGTTCGGCGTTTTCATGCCCAAATCAAAATAGAAAAGGGAATGGGTAAACAATATTTACAACGTAGTAAATAATGAAATAGCGGCAATAAATAAATTTAAAGCATAACGGGAAGCAATAAATGTATTTAAAGCGATAATAAGTCTAAAATAAGAGATTTTCGTGGGTCCAATGCCTTATGGAATTACGTGGTCGTTAATGCCTTATTGAGGTCTCACATAATCCACCACGACCAATCGGGATTATCACGCCTAAATCACAAGGGAAAAGGGGGGAAAATAATAATATTCACAACGTAGTAAAATAATAAATAACGGAATTTGGGCATGGGGGCTGTGTTCTTGGATCCAATGCCTCGTGGGTTTACATGGTTGTTAATGCCTCTTTGAGGTCTTACATAATCCACCAAGACCAATCGGGATTATCACACCCAAATTACAAAGGGGAAAAAATGGGGAAGAACATAAATATTCACAACGTAGTAAAGCGGTAAATGACGGTATTTAAACATGGGGATTGTGTTCTTGGATCCAATGCCTCGTGGGTTTACATGGTTGTTAATGCCTCTTTGAGGTCTTACATAATCCACCAAGACTAACTAAGGATTTTCACGCCCAAATACACGGGGGAGGGGATAATAACAATATAATATTCACAAGTACGTAGTAAATGTAAATAAAGCGATAAATATATTCAAAGCTACAAACGAGAGCAATAAATACATTTAAAATAATAATGAATCTAAAGCAAGAGGGTTTTTTATGGATCCAATGCCCTATGGAATTACGTGGTGGTTAATGCCTCGTTGAGGTCTTACATAATCCATCACGACTAATCGGGATTATCACGCCCGTTTCACAAAGGGAAAAAAAGGGGGAGAAAATAACAAGCATTATAACGTAGTAAAGCGATAAATGACGGTATTTAACAAAGAGGGTGTGCTCTTGGGTCAAATACCTTGTGGGCTAACATGGTTGTTAAGGCCTCATAGAGGACTTATATAATCCACCAAAGCCACTCGGGATCGTCATACCCAAATACACGGGGGGAAGGGATAATCACAATATAATATTCATAACGTGGTAAAATAATAAATGACGGAATTTGGACATGGGGGTTTTGTTTTTGGATCTAATGCCTTGTGGGTTTACATGGTTGTTAATGCTTCTTTGAGGTCTTACATAATCCACCAAGACCAACTAAGGATTTTCACGCCCAAATACACGGGGAAAAGGGATAACCACAATATAATATTCACAAGTACGTAGTAAATGTAAATAAAGCGATAAATATACTCAGATCTACAAATGAAAGCAATAAATAACTTAAAGCATGTAAATAAAGCGATAAATATACTCAGATCTACAAATGACAGCAATAAATAACTCAAAGTATATAAATAAAGCGATAAATGAACTTGAAGAACATAAATAAAGTAATAAATGGACTAGATAGCATAAATAAAAGTGGATCCTTGTGAATCCCTTCCCATTTTAGGGATCATCACTAGTCACCTCCACTAAAAATGAAAAAAAAGAGAGGAGAGAAGAGAGAGAAAGATCTTAGAGAGAGAGAGTACCTAGAGAGGAGTCTCTCACTCTAAAACTACCCAAAAACCCCCTCTAAGGGACCCCAAAACCCCTATTTCTGCCTATTCTAACGCTCAAAGAGGCCTAGAGCCGAGCCAAAATCGTTTGGACTGAGGGGGGGGTCTGCTTTTATAGACGGAGCTACGGAAACTCACGTGGCATGATGCCACGCGGCGCGGGATCATCATGCGTGAGTTACTGTAGCTGCCTCCCAAATAGGTTGTTTTGTCAACAACACTTAGCAAAATTTGGCTAAGTGTTGGACCGCTTTTCATAGTTTTGTCCATAACTCCCTCGTTTCTCGTCCGTTTTTTACCCGTAAAGTATTGAATTGAAGCTCTTGAAATTTTCTACACATTGGTCAGGGGGCGGTCAGTCCGATCCAGCTTTTGGTCTTGTCAACGGTCCGGTCAAACCTTGGTCAAACTTGGTCAACCTTAGTCAAACTTGGTCAAACTTGGTCAAAGCTCTCCGAACTCTGGGAAATGTATCCTGGACCACGTTTTGAGGGTTTTTGGGTATAGTGGACCCCAATCGGGTCAGAAACGGCTTGGTCAAACCTCGGTCAAACTTGGTCAACTCCGGTCAAACTTGGTCAACCCTGGTCAAACTTGGTCAACCTTGGTCAAACTTGGTCAAATTTTGGGAAATGTGCCCCAGACCCTGTTTTGAGGTTATTTGATGTGGCGAGCTCTCGTCGGATTAGGCCGACTTGGTTCGGGCTGCCTCGTTTTGCGTGCCAACACCCGAGAAAATCCCGGGGGTAAAAATGGGGTTATGACAGTTGCCCCTTCTTTGTTTGGCGTTTCTTGGCACAAGGAACGTCGGACAAAGAATAAATGACTCGATTTTTGCCCGCTGGAATTTTCTCTATTTTCATGCCTGTCCTCAGGTACTGCGAAAAATCTTCCTCAGCTTGCGTGTCACTCTCTGTCAGACGCCCTGGCTCTCAATCGGTTGACACATGGGTCAAAAGTTAAGGTAGGTTTCAGATTCTTGGTTTTCTCTCAAAACTCTAATTTTCCTACTTCTACTTTCTCTTTCTCTTCTAGCTCAGATCTCGCGCTCCGGAAGTCCGTTCACCTTTCTAAGGTATGTCGCCATGTGCGCGTCTTTGGCGGGGGTAGAAATTTTGAAAAGTATATTCTAAATTTGGGATTTACACAAACTTAGGGGATACTTTAGTTGGGTTTGGGACTCGAATGGGCCTTGAAATATAGACAAATCTGACTTGGTTTGGAAATTCTTCCAAACTGTTTGGGAAAATTGGGATTTGAAATTTGTCCAAAATCTCAATTTGGAGTAATTCGATGGTTTGGAATCCTGAATCCAAACACGTCGGGGGGGTAATTTGGGATTTGAAATTTGTTCAAATCTCAAATTGGGTGGTTCAACGGTTTGGAATCCTGAATCCAAACACGTCGATGGGGTAATTTGGGATTTGAAATTTGTTCAAGTCTCAAATTGGATGGTTCAACGGTTTGGAATCCTGAATCCAAACACGTCGAGAGGGTAATTTGGGATTTGAAATTGTTCAAGTCTCAAATTGGATGGTTCAACGGTTTGGAATCCTGAATCCAAACACGTCGAGGGGGTAATTTGGGATTTGAAATTTGTTCAAATTTTGAATCGGGTGGTCAAACGGTTTGGGATCCTGAATCTGAACACGCGAGGGGGTTGATTTGGCTCGAGGACTACCCAAGTCTCAAATCAAGTGGTCCAACGGTTTGGCATTTGAATCCAAACACGTTGGGGGGGTGATTTGGCTTGGGGACTACCCAAGTCTCAAATCAAGTGGTCCAACGGTTTGGCATTTAATCCAAACACGTTGGGGTGTGATTTGGCTTGGGGACTACCCAAGTCTCAAATCGAGTGAACCAACGGTTTGGCATTTAATCCAAACACGTTGGGGGGTGATTTGGCTTGGGGACTACCCAAGTCTCAAATCGAGTGGTCCAACGGTTTGGCATTTGAATCCAAACACGTTGGGGGGTGATTTGGCTTGGGGACTACCCAAGTCTCAAATCGAGTGGTCCAACGGTTTGGCATTTGAATCCAAACACGTTGGGGGGTGATTTGGCTTGGGGACTACCCAAGTCTCAAATCGAGTGGACCAACGGTTTGGCATTTGAATCCAAACACGTTGGGGGGTGATTTGGCTTGGGGACTACCCAAGTCTCAAATCGAGTGAACCAACGGTTTGGAACATTTGAATCCAAACACGTTGGGGTGTGATTTGGCTTGGGGACTACCCAAGTCTCAAATCGAGTGAACCAACGGTTTGGAACCCTTAATCCAAACACGTTGGGGGGTGATTTGGCTTGGGGACTACCCAAGTCTCAAATCGAGTGGACCAACGGTTTGGCATTTGAATCCAAACACGTTGGGGGGTGATTTGGCTTGGGGACTACCCAAGTCTCAAATCGAGTGAACCAACGGTTTGGCAACCCTTGAATCCAAACACGTTGGGGGGTGATTTGGCTTGGGGACTACCCAAGTCTCAAATCGAGTGGTACCAACGGTTTGGCAACCCTTGAATCCAAACACGTTGGGGGGGTGATTTGGCTTGGGGACTACCCAAGTCTCAAATCGAGTGGCCCAACGGTTTGGCATTTGATTCCAAACACGTTGGGGGGTGATTTGGCTTGGGGACTACCCAAGTCTCAAATCGAGTGGTCCAACGGTTTGGCATTTGAATCCAGACACGTTGGGGGGTAATTTGTGATTCGACATTTCGTCAAATCGCAACTGTGGTGGTTAGACACGGTTTGGAAATTCATCCAAACGGTCAAGGAAAAATAGTTTGTTTGATTGTTGTTATTTGTATTTTTGACCACTGTGTATTTCCTATATTTTTTGAGAATGAGATATACCTGATTTCTCTGACTCTTGGATTGTTTGTTGTCCTCTTTTGCAGATGTTTGATCAGGGCAGTGGTAGCGGAAATCATCGCCGGTCCTCACGCCTTGGATTCTTGTGAATGTATGAACATTGAGGGTCAGATCTTAAGAAAGACCTGAGGTAGACTTGGGGTCATGTGAATTTAGCTCCCCCTTCTTGGGTTTGTCGCCGATGGTGGCACTCCATGTGGTCCATTCCTGAGGGATTTTGGCTCTATGTGCTTTAGACGCCATGCGAGCTCCATCGAGGTGGTTGTTGCTCTGTCTGCTGGGTCGCAGTGCACTTGCATCCCATACTTTAGGTTTAGCTATCTCATGGGTTAGCTGCAGATTTGAAACATCAGAGGGTTGGGTCTTATACATCCAAGAGGCCCATTTCTATCATCATCGGGTCTTACTCACTCACGAGGCCCATTTCATCAAATCCTGGATCTTACTCCTCCACGAGGCCCATTTCTATCAATCTTGGGTCTTACTCCTTCACGAGGCCCATTTCAGCAACCCTAGGGTCTTACTCCTTCACGAGGTCCATTTATGCAACGCTTGGGTCTTATAGTTTTTTCCGGACACGGAAAAATTGCCCCAGCATATGATGTCATCACAAATTTTTCCAGCTTCATGAAGATGGAAAAATTTTGCCCCAGTATGGAATATCGAAACAAATTTTTCCAGCTTCTCAAAGATGGAAAAATTTTGCCCCAGTATGGCATTATCTTGATCGGTACGAGTTTCCAAACTCTTCATGCACATACTTCTCGGTGTGGTCCAAACTAACTGCCCAAGTCTCGAACCAGCTCTTCTTCACAATTTTTCAGTTTACTGCAAAATTTGCCCCAGTGTGGAATCACACGCGTCGATGTAGAATCCAAATTTCTGCTATTGTCCCCTTTGCCCTGGATCGAGACAGTCGTTCGAGTGTTGAGCTGCTTTTCCTTCAAAATTTTTCAAAACCGCTTTCGAAAAATTTGCCCCAGTGTGTTGTCAAATTCAATCATGAGACATTCCTTGGCTGCTTCTTAACTTTTCTGGTCTTCTCAGTGCTGACAACATGCTCTTGGTCATTAACTCATCTGGTCATCTGTCTGATGCTCTTGATCATTTGGTCGGACGACACTTTCTCAATCTTCGATCTGTCCGGTCAAGCCTTTGATTCTTTCATCACATTCTTGACGGTGGTAGTCCTCTCTTGATCTCTGGTTTGTCTTCTAATTTTTCTGTTCGCGAAAAAATTGCCCCAGTGTGGCACAATAAAATCAATGGTGAGACCCATGGACAAATCGAAGGTCTTTCTCACGTTTTCTCCAATTCGGGTCTTATTTCTCTTTCCGAAACCCTTCTCGCATTGCTATTCAGAATCCCTTATTCCCGAGCTTCGATACTGTCACCGATTTGGGAGGTTCTACAATAGGTGTCCATTTGCCTGGATGATGTAGATCTTCAGTGGCCTAGAAATCTGCCTCAGTATTGACCTCCGTGTCTACTGAGTGTGTCTATGATGAGAGATTTCCTTCCAATTTTCTGAAACTTTTGAATACCACCCACGGCTTGGTAGAACCAAGAAGGAGAAATTGCCCCAGTATCAAGGTTGAGACTGGGGCCTGGCCTTCATTTTCTTATGGACAACATTCGACCAAAGCCAGTATATGGGATTGTGTTTGGGCATTTTCCGGTCAAGGCATGCTGTTTGAAGAGAGTCTAGGGAGAAAGTTCCCAACATCTTTCAAGATTTTTGGGCTAGTGGCTTGACTGGTGGTTCAAAGGGTGAAATGAATTTCATAGGTTGTTGCAATTCTGCACAAATCCCTCTTTAAAAATTTTCCTCGTTCAATATTTCGAGGACTATTTTTTCGAAAATCATTTTCAAAATTTTTTTTTTTGGAAAATCATTAAAGAGTATAATCTTTAGGAACTTTTTTTTGAATGCATGCATCGTCTGAGAGAGGATAGGCAAAGCCTTGTTTCCTTTATAGTTAATGGGTGCCTCTGCTCAACAACCATCCCTTACCGAGAATGGAAAGCGTGATCCCTCAGGTTGATCTGTTTGGCATTATCCTGTGAGCTTTCTGAGTGAGCTCTTTCTTTTTTCATTTCTTTTGAATTGGGGTGAGGCTTCAAACATTGAAGTCACTCTTGTTTGGCCCGAAGGCCGTGGTGCAAAGTGGACGGTGCCCTTATGAGATATGACCTCTTGAGGGTGCGTGATCTGGATTCCATCATTACCAGTTTTTGACCAAAAGTTCATTACTACATGACCAACCGATCACCAACAATCAATGAGGTCTTTGTCGGCTTGTAACGTGGCTTTGGGGTTAAAAGGGTGTTTGAAACGAAGGATATAAGGCTTAAAATTACCTCATGATGTTTCCTTGGCACAAGCTCCTTAAGCTAAGCAGTCGCTCCCAGTTAGGAAGGACTTTCAAAGGACCGTAATGTAAGGCTTTGGTTCTCCTAGGCTTATGGGAGGATAATTTTGGCTTTGAAATTACTTGAGGGGTTTTCCTAAAGTCAAGGATTACTCTTCGTTTGAATTTTTCTCCATTAAGCACTACCCTAGTCCTCAATTTGAACATTTCTCTAGACTCTCCTATTCATTCAGCTTAGTTTTCCTTGGGTTGACTTTCTCTTCAGTCTTTGGATTTCTTTCCCTCTTTCATTTTGGGGAGTTCACTTGATTGACTCAGTTTCCTTTGGGAGTCTCATTTACTCACTTTGTTTGTTTTTACTTAGCATGAGACTTTCACAACCATTTAACCCGCCCCAGTGTGGGGGGTAATCCTTGACTGGTTTTTCATAGAAGAAAAACGAACAGGCTCAACTTGGTTAGCAAGTGGCATTTTTCTACAAGTGGGAGGATAGTTGAACGGAGGCCTTTTCCGTCATCTTGGGTACTGACTTCTTAGCCTAGAGAGCTTAAGTGCCATTTCATAAATCCGGGTGAATTTTCTTTAAAAATATATTCTTTGGATCAGCGGGGTTTACAAGCGGTATAACTGTTTGGATAGTAGAAACAATGCCTCCATCATTTCATATCCAATCAATTGGTCAGTGAAGCTAGAACTTTTAGTCACCTACTGGTTTAGGATCACACCAACATTGGTCGTGAAAAGTGGGAATCATGTGCAAAAGGGTTAAGTGCTTCATGTGTTTGAGAAAAAGTGTTTCAGGCATGGGTGTTCAGAGAACACACGACGCTTCTTCTTAGTAGTGGATAGTAATTTTACTCGGACACCTCATTTTCCATGAGTGGAATTATGGGGTTGATTCGTCCCTCTCATGGATGTATGCATTTCAAACAAATCTTTTTGTGGTTTTGAATTTATTATGCACATTTTGAAAAAGTAAAGATTTTGAAAGATTTGTACAAGATTGCAACAAACTATTCAACATGGATATAAAAGGGTTAGTAGGAACCTGATTGAACCTTAAAGGTTCCTTGTGCTTTGTCTTCCGTGGGTGGCATTCCTAACATCAGGTGAACCTCTCCAAAGTTTGGATACAGTTGTGTGAGGTTTTCACAGGAAAGTGATCCACATCTTAGCTCGCTCTTGGTCCATCCAGGCTTGGTAACATGTTCTCAAGAACCATCATCTATCTTGATGTAGCTGCCGCAGGTTGCTCCATTGACTTCTCACAAATACGGCACCCTTGAGTAGTCCAAGTAGGTCATTCAAGTCTTGTGCACCTTGGGAGCTTGTGCTATCTGAACCGACCTTGGCTGACTCCAAGTGGGTATAACATGGAAGAGTCTTCTACCATTTCCACTCGTTCTTGTCTATCATCTTGAACTCCCCCCTCGTTTTTCTCTACGAGGGTCCTCTTTGCAATTTGCTCAACTAATGCCATTAGGGCTGGCATGTCCACCATCCTCTTTGTCTTCACCGCATCCTCGATTCTTTCTTCAACAAGAATCAAGTCCACAAGGAACTGCAATTGCAAACCCACTATTCGATCGAAGTATGGGTTCTTCAGGATATCGACGAAGATCTTGATCATCTCTTTCTCGTCTAGAAGGGGGCATGCCCGAGGCTGCCATTTCTCTCCACCACTGGGTGTATTCTCTGAAAATCTCGCTGCTCTTCTTCTCCATTCTCTGACGGTCAAAGCAGTCTAGTTCTATTTGAGAGTTGAGGCCATACTGGGCTAGGAAGGTATCCGCCAACTCCTTCCAATAGGAGATCTTCTTCAGTTGTGAATACATTCGGCTGCGTGCCCCATCAAGGTGTCTTGGAAAGTCTAGATCAACAAGGGTTCATTGTTTGCATACTGGGCCATCTTCCGGCAGAACATTTGCAAGTGAATCATCGGGTCACTCCACCCATTGTTCTTCTCGAATTTCGGGATTTTGAATTTGGGCGGCACTGTCATGTTGGGGAACTAGGACATACTGAAGGAATCTGTGTTCCGAAGGAGCTCAGGCCCCGCATGAGCCGGATCTTTTCTTCTAAGCCATCGATCTTACTATCCAATTGGGAATCTCTCCCCTCAGGTTTTGGTAGTGTTGGTGGCCTTGGCAGCGGGTCCATGTTGATGTGAGGACGTCCTTCCGACACTTCACCGTTGGTGTTTTTGCCATCTTTTCTCTTCTGGTTTCCCATTTCCGCGACTTGCTTCACCATCATGTGTACGAAGGCAAGAAGATCGTCAAACTTGTGCTCCAAGGCGGCCATCCGAACCTCTTGTTCATTCGGCCCACTTGTTTCTCCCGCCATTTGTTCGTGTGTATGGATAACATCCTACAAACAGACAGTGTCAAGTTAGACTTCGAAATCATAACTAGGATCATGACCCTGGGCTTACCTCGCGGTAAACCTCGATTGGGTATGAGTGCGTTCATGATGCGCATGATTGCACTATGCATCAACAAGTAGATGGACTCTCACATCAGGCTACCAAGATCTGATGAGCCTTTCGGCTCACGGTTCCATTTTGAAAACCTTTTTTGGGGAACCATCATTGGTTTATGTGGGGGTCATACTTCTTGTTGAGGTTGACAAAATGGGTGAATATCTATATCCCCGTACAGAGTTGGAAACTCCTAGGGTTTACGTGTGTATGTACACGGTGGTCATGGACGCATCAACAAGGAGATGGATTCTCATACTACCAAAGTTTGACGAGCCTTTCAGCCCGCGGTTCCATTTTTGGAAAAATTTTGGGGGAACCAATGTTGGTTGATATGAGAGTCATACTCTTGGTCGAAAATGAAAAAATGGGTGAATATCCACATCCTCATATGGAGTTGAAAAACTCCTAGGGTTTACACGATGGTTATGGACACATCAACAAGGAGATGGGCTCTCATACTACCAAAATTTGACGAACCTTTCGGCGTTCGGTTCCATTTTGAAAATTTTTTTTTGGGGAACCGACGTCAGTCAATGTGAGGGTCGTACTCTTGGTCGAAGACGACACAATGGGTGACTATCTACATTTCCGTACAGAGTTGGAAACTTTTAGGATTTACATACGTATGTACACGGTGGACAAGTCAACGAAGAGATGGATTTTCACATCATTGAAAATTGACGAGCCTTTAGGCCCTCGGTTCCATTTTGAAAAAAAAAATTTTGGGAACCAATGTCGGTTGGTGTGAGAGTCATACTCTTGGTTGAAGACAACACAATGGGTAAATATTTACATCCCTATATAGAGTCGGGAACTCTTAGGGCTTATGCGTGTATGTACACAACGGACAAGTCAATGAAGAGATTGACTCTCACACCACTGAAAATTGACGAGCCTTTCGGCGCTCG
>OU015761.1:39912527-39963781 GCA_907173295.1 Fagus sylvatica | reverse complement strand
GCATCAAGTGTGGAGAGTAAGGCATACCTGCGAGAAAGTGCATCGGCGACTACATTCTCCTTACCTTGCTTGTACCGAATGACGTATGGAAACGTCTCTATGAACTCCACCCATCGCGCATGCCTTTTGTTTAGCTTGTGTTGGCCCTTCAAGTGTTTCAAGGACTCATGATCGGTGTGAATCACGAACTCCTTAGGCCATAGGTAGTGCTGCCATGTTTCTAAAGCCCGAACCAATGCATACAACTCCTTGTCATAAGTTGGGTAGTTTAAGGCTGCCCCGCTGAGTTTCTCGCTGAAGTAAGCAATTGGTCGTCCTTCTTGCATAAGAACGGCGCCTATACCAACACCTGAAGCATCACATTCAATTTCAAACGTTTTAGAAAAGTTAGGTAAAGACAACAAAGGTGCGTTAGTCAGCTTCTCTTTGATCAATTGAAATGCCTTCTCTTGTTCTTCTCCCCACCGAAATCCAACGTTCTTCTTGATCACTTCAGTAAGCGGTGCGGCTAAGCTACTGAAGTCCTTCACGAACCGCCGGTAGAAACTAGCAAGTCCATGAAAACTACGAACATTACCTACACTTGTGGGGCTCGGCCAATCTTGGATTGCACGTACCTTCTCTTCATCAACCTGTATACCTTGTGCACTAACAACAAATCCCAAAAATACAAGCTTATCGGTGTAAAAAGTGCACTTCTTTAAATTAGCAAACAACCTTTCTTTCCTTAGCACATCTAAAACGGATTTCACATGTACTACATGGTCATCTAGGTTTTTGCTATAAATGAGTATATCATCAAAATAGACAACAACAAATCTGCCTATAAATGTGCGCAAAACATGGTTCATAAGTCTCATAAAGGTGCTCGGAGCATTAGTCAAACCAAAAGGCATAACTAACCATTCATACAAACCATATTTTGTTTTAAAGGCGGTTTTCCATTCATCTCCTTCTTTTATCCTAATTTGATGATAACCACTCTTTAAATCAATTTTAGAAAATATGCAAGAACCATGCAGCTCATCTAACATATCATCTAAGCGTGGGATAGGATGACGATACTTTACCGTTATGTTGTTGATGGCTCGGCAATCAACGCACATTCTCCACGTCCCATCCTTCTTAGGTACAAGTAAGACCGGAACCGCACATGGGCTCATGCTCTCCCTCACATGCCCTTTCTCCAGCAATTCACTTACCTGCCGTTGAAGCTCCTTTGTCTCCTCGGGATTGCTCCTATAAGCTGGTCGGTTTGGAATGGTTGCACCGGGCACAAAATCAATTTGATGTTCAATCCCTCGGATTGGAGGTAACCCATGTGGTGTTTCCTCGGGGAAGACATCCTCGTACTCCTGCAAAAGAGAAACAATAGAACTAGGCAAAGCAAGGTCTAGTTCGTTAGTGTTTAAAAGTGCCTCTTTGTACAAAAGTACAATCATCGGCTGATTTGAAAACATTGCTCGCTTGATCTCACTCACTTTTGCATAGAAATTCTTTTGTGTTCTCTCTGATTTTCTCTCAAGGGCCGAACTTTGATTTTCTTTTTCTCTCTCATTTTTCTCGGCCCCTCTCTGATTTTCACTCTTTTTCTTTTGCTCACTCTCTTTCTTTTGATCACTCTCCTTTTGTAATCTCACTTGATCCTCGTATACTTGCTGCGGTGTCAATGGTACAAGAGTGATTAATCGTTGATTAAGTACAAAAGAGTACTTGTTCGTAAAGCCATCATGCTTCACTTGCCTATCGAACTGCCATGGACGCCCTAGCAATAAATGTCCTGCTTGCATCGGTACTACATCACACATCACTTCATCTTCGTATTTACCGATTCGAAATGCAACTAGCACTTGCTTGTTCACCCTTATCTCACCACTATCATTTAGCCATTGCAACTTGTACGGTCTAGGGTGCTTTGCCATGGGCAATCCCAATTTCTCCACCATAATTGTGCTTGCAACATTAGTACAACTACCACCATCAATAATCACACTACATACCTTGTCTTTAACGTAGCACCTAGTGTGAAAGATGTTCTCCCGCTGTATTTCATCGACTCCTTTTGCTTGCAAGCTCAATGCTCTTCTTGCCACCAATGTCAATGCGTCAGGGGCTAAATACTCGAAAGAGTTTAGAGAGAGAAAGAGCTTAGAGAGAGAGAGAGGGGGGGGAGGATGAGGAGAGGTTAGAGAGAGAAGCACCTAGTAGATGCTTCTCACTCTAAAAACTCCCCAAAAACCCCCCAAAGAAAGACCCAAACCCCAAACCCCTATTCTATGCCTAAAAACTACCTAAAACTACCTAAGAAACTCAAAAAATGCTCTAAGCTTCGGACCCAGCGCTGAGGGGAGGGGGGTCGCATTTTATAGACGGATTTGCACGCCTCGCGCGGGTCCATCACGCGCCGCGCGGTATGGTCCCGCGCGAGTTAGGGTTTTTTGACCCGATTTTCGAAGGCAATTTTGGAGGCCTTCTGGTACTCAAAATGGGTCATGCAGCATATCGTCGGAAAGCCCCAGATGTCTACTTTCCAGGAAAAATAAGTTTGCATGGATCGGAGTTCGGAGGAAAAAGTTATGGCTCCCGGAAGTCGGGTCGTCTGAGCTGTTTTTTCGTGCTTTTCCGGCGAAGATTCCGGTCAATCGGGGGATGCTACCGGCGAACCGAGAGTTCCACGTCGTAGCTGGAGTCGTCATCTTTCCAACGCACCCGGGCTTGCGCGAATCCGAGCTTGGGTTCGCGAGATATGGTTCCGCGAACAGGGGCCGCCGGGGTGTTTTTGGTCCGTTTGAGGACAGTTTTCCGATCAGGATTCCGGTTAGGCCCGGTAAAATCTTGGCGATCCGAGAGTTCCACGTCGTGCATGGGTGTGTCTTCTTTCCAACGCACCCGGGCTCGCGGATCAACTTGTTGCGAGTCAGGAAGACTCTGCGCGCAAGCGTGGCAACGTCGGTGGGAAAATTCCGGAAATTTCAGCACAGCCTTATTTCGTCGGCCTGTTTTCACGCGCGTGGTAGACGTAGCTCCCGATGTCGGATTTCGACGATCTTGGTATCGTCGGAAAGCTTGCGCTACCTACTTTTCAACGGTACAGGCCTTGCACAGAGGCGAGCTTGGGTTCGCAAGATATGATCTTGCGAACAGAGGCCGTCGGAATGTTCCTTATGCCAAGGGGTCATCTTCTGACTGAGATTCCGGCTTGACCGGAGGAGCTCTTGACGATCCGAAAGTTGCGTGTGGCAGCTGAAGTGAACCTCTTGCCTAAGGGTCTTGGCTCGCGGACCAAGTTGTAGCGGGTCGGAGAGAATCTTTGCGCAAACGTTGCCTTCCAAGTAGGCTGTTTTGTCAACAACACTTAGCAAAATTTGGCTAAGTGTTGGACCGTTTTTTCACAGTTTTGACCATAACTCCCTCGTTTCTCGTCCGTTTTTGGCCCGTAAAGTGTCGAATCGAAGCTCTCATTATGTTCTTCGGAATGGTCAAGGAGCAGTCAGTTCGATTCAGCTTTTGGTCTGGTCCACGGTCCGGTCAAACCTTGGTCAAACTTGGTCAACCTTGGTCAAACTTGGTTGAATTTGGTCAAAGCTCTCCAAACTCTTGGAAATGTATCCCGGACTTCATTTCAAGGGTTTCTGGGCACGGTGGGTCCTAGTCGGGTTGGAAACGGCTCGGTCAAACCTCGGTCAAACTTTGGTCAACTCTAGTCAAACTTGGTCAACCCTAGTCAAACTTGGTCAAACCTTGGGAAATGTGTCCCGGACCTTCTTTTTGGGAGTATTTGAGGTGATGAGCCCTCGTCGGAACAGGCCGACTTGGTTCGGGCTGCCTCGTTTTGCGTGTTGACACCCGAGAAAATTCCGGGGGTAAAAATGGGGTTATGACAGAGGTCTCACATAATCCACCACAACTAATCGGGATTATCACGCCCATTTTACAAAGGGGAAAAATGGGGGATACTCACAATATAATATTCACAACGTAGTAAAGCGGTAAATGACGGTATTTAAACATGGGGATGTGTTTTTGGGTCAAATACCTTGTGGGCAAACATGGTTGTTAAGGCCTCATAGAGGGCTTATATAATCCACCAAAGTCACTCGGGATTGTCATACCCAAATACACGGGGAAAGGGGGATAATCACAACACAATATTTACAAGCACATAGTAAACGTAAATAAAGCGATAAATGAACTTGAAGAACATAAATAAAGCAATAAATGGACTAGAAAGCATAAATAAAACAATAAATGGACTAGAAAGCATAAATAAAGCAATAAATGGACTAGAAAGCATAAATAAAGCAATAAATGGACTAGAAAGCATAAGTAAGAGTGGATCCTTGTGAATCCTTTCCCATTTTAGGGATCATCACTAGTCACCTCCACTAAAAAGGAAGAAAAAGCGAGAAAAGAGGAGAGAGAAAGAGCTTTGAGAGAGAGAGTACCTAGAGAGGAGTCTCTCACTCTAAAAACTACCCAAAAACCCTCTAAGGTAGACCCCTAAACCCCTATTTCTGCCTAAACTACGCTCAAGAAGGTCTAGAGGCCGAGCAAATCGTGTCTGGACTGAAGGGGGGGTCTGTTTTATAGGCCGAGCTGCACGCCTCGCGCAGCATCATACCGTGCGGCGCATGATGATGCCGTGCGAGTCGTACAGCTTGCCACGTGGCGATCTTATCCGCCACGCAGCCCCTCCACAGAATCCTCCTCGGTTTTCGCGTGCATACCCTTTTCTGACTCGATTTTCGAGGGCCATTTTGGGGGCCTTCTGGTATTCAAAATAGGTAATGCAGCATATCGTCGGAAAGCTCTCAACGTCTACTTTCCAACGATATAAAGTTTGCGCGAATCGGAGTTTGGACGGGAGAGTTATGACTCCCGGAAGTCGGGGTACCAGAGCTATTTTTGAGTGTTTTTCCGGCGAAGATTTCGGTCAAACGGGGGAAGCCACCGGCGAACCGAGAGTTGCACGTCGTAGCTGGAGTCGTCATCTTTCCAACGCACCCGGGCCCGCGGGTCAACTTGCAGCGAGTTGGAAAGACTCTGCGCGCGAAGGCGGTTGTCCGAGAGAAAAATGCGTCAAATCTTCGGTCCATTTTTCCTCACTTTTTGTCTGTGTTTGCACGCATATTTGACCTAGCTCCCGAAGTTGGTTTTCGACGTTCTTGGTACCGTCGGAAAGCTTGCGCTACCCTTTCCCTTAAAGTTTTGGACTTACGGGAAACCGAGCTTGGGTTCGCGAGATATGGTTCTGCGAACAGGGGCCGCCGGAGTGTTTTTGGTCCGTTGGAGGATATTTTTCCGATCGAGATTCCGGCTAGACCGGGGAAAATCTTGACGATCCGAGAGTTCCACGTTGTGTCTGAACATGTCCTCTTTCCAACGTGCCCGGGCTTGCAATCAACTCGTTGTGAGTCAAGAAGACTCTGCGCGCAAGCGTGGTAACGTCGGGGGAAAAGTTCCGGAATTTTCAGCACAGCCTTATTTCGTCGGCCTGTTTTCGTACGCGTGGTAGACGTAGCTCCCGATATCAGATTTCGACGATCTTGGTATCGTCGGAAAGCTTGTGCTACCTACTTTCTAAAAGTACAGACCTTGCATAGAGGAGAACTTGGGTTCGCAAGATATGATCTTGCGAACAGAGGCAGTTGGAATGTTCCTTATCAAGGGGTCATTTTCTGATCGAGATTCCGGCTTGACCGGAGGAGCTCTTGACGATCCGGGAGTTACATGTCGTAGTTGAAATAACCCTCTTGCTTAAAGGTTTCAGCTTGCAGACCAAGTTGCTGCCGGTTGGAAAGAATCCGCGTGCAAATGCTGTCTCCCAAATAGGCTGTTTTGTCAACAACACTTAGCAAAATTTGGCTAAGTGTTGGACCGTTTTTCACAGTTTTGTCCATAACTCCCTCGTTTCTCGTCCGTTTTTTACCCGTAAAGTATCGAATAGAAGCTCTTGACATGCTCTACACATTAGTCAGGGGGCGGTCAGTCCGATCTAGTTTTCGGTCTGGTTAACGGTCCGGTCAAACCTCGGTCAAACTTGGTCAACCTTATTCAAACTTGGTCAAACTTGGTCAAAGCTCTCCAAACTCTAGGAAATGTATCCCGGACCACGTTTTGAGGGTTTGATGTGGCGAGCCCTTGTCGGATCAGGCCGGCTTGGTTCGGGCTACCTAGTTTTGCGTGTCGACACCCGAGAAAATCCCGGGGGTAAAAATGGGGTTATGACACCGTCTTATCACATGCCTTATACACATCAGAAAAGTCAGCGTCATCAGCATACATTTCTTTCACATATTCAAACCCAAGCATCTTACCATTCATAGAAGTAAGAAGTACATACTTCCGGGATAAAGCATCAGCAACAATGTTCTCCTTACCTTGTTTGTAACGAATGACATATGGAAAGGTCTCAATGTATTCCAACCATCTAGCATGCCTTTGATTCAACTTACCTTGACCCTTAAGATGCTTCAATGATTCATGATCGGTGTGGATCACAAATTCCCTAGGCCACAAGTAGTGCTGCCAAGTCTCTAATGCACGAACAAGAGCATAAAGCTCTTTGTCATAAGTAGGGTACTTCAGGGACGCCCCACTTAAGCTTCTCACTGAAGAAGGCTATGGGCCGCCTATCCTGCATCAAAACAGCTCCAATCCCTATTCCTGAGGCATCACATTCAATCTCAAAAGTTTTGTTAAAATTAGGTAATGCTAACACAGGGTGCAGAGCACAACCTTTCTTTAATAGTGGCAAAAGCATTATCTTGATCAGCTCCCCAATGAAACCCAACATTCTTTTTAATTATCTCAGTGAGTGGTGCAGCCAGGGTGCTAAAGTCTTTAACAAAACGCCGATAAAAGCTAGCTAAGCCATGAAAGCTTCTTACCTCAGTGATGCTCTTTGGCGTTGGCCACTCCTTGATGGCCTTGACTTTCTCTTCATCCACCTCAATACCTGTTGTAGTAACAACATAACCAAGAAAAACAACTTTTTCCATGCAAAAGTTACATTTCTTGAAATTAGCATACAACTTTTCACATTTTCAACACATCAAACACATATCTCAAATGCTCAATATGTTCATTTAAGTCCTTGCTGTATACTAGGATGTCATCAAAGTACACAACCACAAACTTGCCTATGAACGCACGTAGGACATGGTTCATTAATCTCATGAAAGTACTGGGTGCATTAGTAAGGCCAAATGGCATAACCAACCATTCATAAAGCCCATACTTAGTCTTAAAAGCAGTTTTCCATTCATCACCCTCTTTCATTCTAATTTGATGATACCCACTTTTAAGATCAATTTTACTGAAAATACATGAGCCATGCAATTCATCAAGCATATCATCTAATCTAGGAATGGGATGGCGATACTTTACCGTGATATTGTTGATCGCCCTGCAATCAACGCACATCCTCCACGTCCCGTCCTTCTTTGGCACTAGTAGCACTGGTACTGCACATGGGCTCATGCTCTCCCTCACGTACCCCTTGCTCATCAAATCCTCAACTTGCCTTTGAAGCTCCTTTGTCTCCTCTGGATTACTCCTATAGGCTGGTCGGTTTGGAATAGCAGCTCCGGGCACAAAATCAATCTGGTGTTCAATGCCTCTAATGGGTGGCAACTCATTTAGGCATCTCCTCTGGGAATACATCCTCAAACTCCTGCAACAAAGAAACAGCCAAACTAGGAAGAGACTTGTTAGTTTCATCAAGATTAAGATAAGACTCTTTATAGACAAGAAGAATCATAGGGCGATCTGCGAAGAAAGCCCTCTTAACCTCACTCTCTCTTGCATAGAAACTCACTTTTGTCTTTCCTTTTCTCTCTGCAGACTCTCTTTCTTTTTTCTCATTTTCACTCTCACTCTTTCTTTTTTGCTCAATCTCTTTTTCACTCTTTCTTTTTTGCTCATTTTCACTCTCAATCTTTCTTTTTTGCTCAATCTCTTTTTCACTCTTTCTTTTTTGATCACTCTCATTTTCACACTTTCTTTTATGAGCAACCTCACTTTTCAGTTTCAGTTGGTCCTCATAGACTTGGCTTGGAGTTAAAGGAGCAAGCTTGATTGTTTTGCCCCCTTTACAAAGCTGTACATGTTCTTGAACCCATCATGTGTCACCCTCCTATCATACTGCCACGGCCTCCCCAACAAAATATGGCCAGCATGCATAGGCACAACATCACAAAGCACCTCATCCAGATACTTCCCAATTGAAAAAGTAACTAACACTTGCCTATCCACCCTAACCTCTCCACAATCATTCAACCACTGCAATTTGTATGGTCTAGAGTGTTTTAAGGTTGGTAAATTCAATTTCTCTACCAAAATAGTGCTAGCCACATTAGTACAACTCCCCCCATCAATGATCATACTACATACCTTATTGTTGACGTGGCATCTAGTATGGAAAATGTTCTCTCTCTGTTGCTCTGCATCATCCACCTTAATGTGTGTATTGAGAGCACGCCTGGCAAACAAGAGACTCACCTGTCACGGGGTATACCACTCCATCATCATCACTAGCATCAACCAACTCGGGCATCCCATCACTATCATCCTCACTCTCAGTCATCACCTCCCCATTGTCGCGCATAATCATCACCCGCCTGTTTGGACATTGAGAAGCGATGTGCCCTGAACCCAAACACTTAAAGCATTTAATATCTCTATTCCGTGAAGGTTGAGATTCTACCTTGGGTTTGTTGCTAGTTCCCTCATCTTTTCCCTTAGGTGGTTCGGTCTTTCTCTTTGCTTCAGCTGAATCATTCCTATCCCACTTTGATTTCCAAGTAGTATTAGAAACCGAAGTGTACCTTGCTGTCCCTTTTCTCTTTAACTGTCTCTCCACCTTCATAGCCATGTGCACCATGTCCTCTATCTCCACATAATGCTGCAATTCAATTACATTGGCTATGTCCCTATTCAAACCACTCAAAAATCTAGCCATGGTGGCCTCCCGATCCTCCTCTACATTAGCCCGAATCATCGCCACCTCCATCTCCTTATGGTAATCCTCCACACTCCTAGACCCCTGTGTAAGATTTTGGAGCTTTTGGTAAAGGTCCCTATAGAAGTGGCTAGGTACAAATCTCCGCCTCATGAGAGCTTTCAACTCTCCCCACGTCTCTACAGGCCTCTCATTATTCCTCCTTCTATTGGTCACTAATTGATCCCACCAAATAATAGCATAATCAGTGAACTCAATTACCGCCAACTTCACTTTCTTCTCTTCAGAGTAATTATGACAATCAAACACTAGGTCTATTTTTTTCTCCCACTCTAGATAAACCTCAGGGTCAGTTCTACCTTGGAAAGATGGTATTTTCATTTTGATGCTCCCAAGGCTTCGATCTACACCATCCCGACCCCCTGGGTTCCACTCATGTCCTCTTTCACGCCTAACTCGTCTATGTCTACCCGACCCAACTTCAGATGCTAAGTCTTCCTCATCCTCACCATCTCCTTCATTCTCATACTCATTTTCAACCCTAGGCTCACGTCGCCTCCTATCTCTCCCACCTTGCAGATTTCTAATCGCTGCATTTCTTGATGATCCATCCTATCCCTCACTTCACCCAACACAAAGTTCAACCGCTCAAACTGTTGTTGCATGGCTTGCAACACAAAGGATGAGTTATCTGCCTTCCCCTTTGGTGATGAGTCACTCCTTATGAGACATCGTAATGTGCTGCAAAAAAAAAAATGTTAGTGGAAAACCTCACACACTCCCTTACGTGTTTACACTCGAATAATGGCACTCCACTCGTATTTCACTCTTAATTGGCTTTTTTTTTTTTTTTTTTTTTTTATAATAGTCTCACACTCTCTTGCCTTTTACCTCAAGAGTTTTCCCACTCAAGTTCTTTAAGAACTAATTGAACTCAATCAAGACAATGCAACCTTGTTTTATCCCAACTAGTAATTAGGTCCAAGAAACAAGAACAAGAACAAGAACAAGAACAAGAACAAGAACAAGAACAAGAACAAGAATAAGAACCAAAACAAGAACAAGAGAATAAAAACGAATGAAAGAGTAACTATAATGATGTATGCAGCCCCGTTGATGATAAGGCTCATAAAAAATTTTCGGATTTTTTTTTTTTTTTTTTTTCAGCAACTGATTTGATCACAATCAAACGAATAAGCAATTGACAAAACCTGAACAATAACTCAAAAACCCTAGAATAAGAGATTTGAGCCAACACAAACTCTAGAACAAGAAGTTTCAGCCAACACAAACTCTTGAATAAGAGGTTTCAGCCAACACAAACACTAGAACAATGCAATTCGGCAGCCACCTTCCTTTTTTTTTTTTTTTTTGTAACCCTAGAACAATGAAGCCCTAGAATCAAATACGCAAGAAACAAAAGATAGAATCAGACCTGATTGGAAACCTTGCTCTGATACCAAATGATATGAACCCGCGGAATGGAATCCCTTGAACCCACAATCAATTTGAAAACTCACCCAAGAAAGCCAAGATCAAGTCAATGGATGGAGAATCTAGACCCGTTGAGAACCCGTTTCAAGAACCTAGATTATATTAAAATCTAGACCCGATGAAGAACCTATCTCAAGAACCCAGATTACAAGGAGGAACGCCACAAAGGTTGTGATTTACCTTTGATAAGTTCAAAAGTTCAATCAAGAACAAGAGGAGAAAACTCAACTCACAATGAAAATTCAATATATTGTCTGCCTTCAAATGAGGCTACAAAGAGTATTTAAACCAAAACCTAATTAAAATCCTAACCAAACTAGAACTCTTTTTTCCTAAAAATACCCCTGCGTGAACAGTGCCACGCAACAGTAATTAGGCTACAGTAACTTAGGCCGTAATACAAGGCCTCCTTGTCAAGCCCACTTATTCTAAACTAATAAAATAAATCTTTTAATAAATTGAAAGCCTTGAATAACAATAGGCCCAAACTTCCCTAAGTCATGTCTTCCACAGCTTGTATCAAGTGGATCAAAACCGGTTCTCCTTCTTTCAAACCCACTTTGATTATTGGGCTCTTGCTAGCTTCATCCCAAGTGGATTGCACCAATCCTTGCATTGCTTCCTTGATCTTCTTGGCTCTTGATCTTGTAATTGGCCCATCTAGAACTTGCAAAGGATTTTTAAGGCTAGGCCCACCTTGGTTCTCATCAATGTGATTAAAATACACTTTGACATGAAAACTTTAAAAAGAGTAAACATGGTAATGTGGGCATTATAAACGAAGTTAGTGCAACCCAAGAGCTACGGCTCGCCCTGGCATTGGGACACCATGGTATGAGTCCTTTACACGTGGGCGTGGCTAGTACGTGCTTACGTTGTAAGGGATTCTACGCGTTCTAACCCCCATAGGATCATGGTCTAAAATTCCCCAAAGTGTGAATTAATCATCCAAAACCCCGTCATTTGACGGACCGCTTTGCTCTTGGAAATCAAGGGTAAAGAGATCCCGAATATGGCATCAAAAACATTAATTGTTTGTCCCGGCACTAGATGTTAGTATTTCAAGTACATCCTACCATCGAACTGCCAGAAACCTAAAAAATACAAAGATGAGGGACGGTGAAATAAAGAGTCTAATCAAAACCAAATGAAGTCAAATTGCATTTGCCACTTTTGGTATATTGCACGTTGGAATTTGGGACATTTGTACATAATTAAAACTAACAACCTAGGCTTAGCAAATAAAAGGGAACACTAGAAGAGAGGTAACCGTTTCTTAACGGATGTCGTGGGGTGTCTAACACCTTCCTCACGCATAAGCAAACCCCCGAACTCATCTCTGGTTCAAGACCATTTTGTTTTAAATGTCTAAATAAGATAAAATCTATTAGACATAGGTGCCCAATCACACCTTAAATTTCTCATGATTGATGGCGACTCCAAATTTGTGCTCACATACACACACACACACATGTTCCCGTACACATACACATACACGTTTTTTCTCCTCCAAGAAAGAGATCGACTTCGCCAAATGGGGGTCGAGACTAGGAAAAAGACACTCACTTTCTTAGTAGTGATTTTCCGCCGGTGTCGACAACCCCCCTTGATTAAATTCTGTTATTTTCATTATTTACTATGTTGTAAATATTATTTATTTCTCCCCTTTTCCCTTTTGTGATTTGGGCGTGAAAATCCCGATTAGTCGTGGTGGATTATGTAAGATCTTAACGAGGCATTAACAACCATGAAATCCCATAGGGCATTGGATCCATAAAAATACACTTATTGCTTTCCATCATTGCTTTAAATACCATTTATTGCTTTATGCCTTAAAATTTATTTATTGCCTTTCCATTATTGCTTTAAATACATTTATCGCTTTCCACAACATTTTAAATATATTTATCGCTTTCACTATGTGGATTATTGCTTTTATTTCCGTATTTACTACGTTATTGTGATTATCCCCATTCCCCGTGTGATTTGGGTATGAAAATCCTTAGTGGTTTTGGCGGATTATGTAAGACCTTTACGAGGCATTAACAATCATGTAAACCCGCAAGGCATTGGACCAATGAACGCACCCCCTTAATTAAATTCCGTCATTTACATTATTTACTATGTTATTGTGAATATTGTTTACTCATCCCCATTTTCCTTTTGTAATTTGGGCGTGAAAATCTCGACCGATGTTGGAGGTTTAGGTAAGTCTTTCAATAGCACTAAACCCCATGTAAATCTATAAGGTATTGGACCCTCGAGATTCCCGATGCTATTCTTGGCAAATTTCCTCATTTATTGTTTATGTAAGTCCTATTCGGTCTCAGAAGATTAGGTAAGTCTTTCAATAGCACTAATCCTTCATGTAAACCCGAGCAGCGTTGAACTCCCCTCTAGATTATTTTATTCATATAAATCCTAAGGTGGTATCGGAATTTGAGTAAACCTTTCAATAGCATTGAATTCTGGTCCCATGAGGTCTTAACCCTTTACATAATCCCCCTCATATTGTCATAAATTATACTTTTTCATTTTGATTAAGTGTTACATTTATGTCATGATCATCCCATACTTGTCATCCCACCATAATGCATTTATCTCATACTTGTGATTAACGTGCTGCAAACATACCGTGATCATTTGCTTGAATTACATTTTATGATTAATGCGCTGCAAACATGCCATGATCATTCCATACTAGGTGCATCATGATTAACGTGCTGCAAACATGCCGTGATCACTTGCTTGAACTTTTTATGATTAATGTGCTATGAACATGCCATGATTATCCCATACTTGTGTTTTAGTGATTTATGTGCTGCAAACATGCCGTGATTACTTGTTTGAGTGTTTATCTTGCTTTAATATAAATGTGATTAAAATACACTTTGTCATGAAAACTTTAAAAAGAGTAAACATGGTAATGTGGGCGTTATAAACGAAATTAGTGTAACCCAAGAGCTATGGCTTGACCTGGCATTGGGACACCATGGTATGAGTCCCTTACGCGTCGATGTGGCTAGCCGTAGACACGTTGTAAGGGATTCTACGCGTTCTAACTCCCACAAGATCATGGTCTAAAATTCCCCAAAGTGTGAATTAATCATCCAAAACCCCGCCATTTGACGGACCGCTGTATTCTTGGAAATCAAGGGTAAAGAGATCCCGAATATGGCACCAAAAACATAATTGTTTGTCCCGACACTCGATGTTAGGATTTCAAGTGCATCCTACCACTAAACTGCCTCGGAACCTTAAAAAAATATATAAAGATGAGGGAAGGTGAAACAAGAGAATCTAATCAAAACCGAATGAAGTCAAAATTGCATTTGCCATTTTTGGTATATCGCACGGCGGAAATCGGGACATTTGTACATAATTAAAACTAACAAATCTAGATTTAGCAAACATAAGGGAACACTAGAAGGGAGGTAACCGTTTCTTTTAAACGGATGTCGTGGGGTGCCTAACACCTTCCTCACGCATAATCAAACCCCCGAACCCATCTCTGGTTCAAGATCATTCTTTTTAATATGTCTAAACAAGATAAAATCTATTAGACATAGGTGCCCAATCACATCTTAAATTTCCCATGATTGGTGGTGACTCCAAACTTGTGCTCACTCGCACACACACACATGTTCCCACACACACACACATTTTTTATACACACATCTTCATCTTTCTCTTTCGAAAAAGAGAGAGACTCGCCAAATGGGGGTTGGGATTAGGAAAAAGAAAGACTTAGTATTTTTCCCGGTGTCGACAGGTGTAACCTAAGAGCTATGGCTTGACTTGGCCTTGGGACACCATGGTATGAGTCCCTTACGCGTCGATGTGGCTGGCCGTAGACACATTGTAAGGGATTCTATGCATTCTAACTCCCACGAGATCATGGTCTAAAATTCCCCAAATTGTGAATTAATCATCCAAAACCATGCCATTTGACGGATCGCTTTATTCTTGAAAATCAAGGGTAAAGAGATCCTGAATATGGCACCAAAAAATATAATTGTTTGTCCCGGCACTCAGTGTTAGGATTTCA
This sequence comes from Fagus sylvatica, assembly GCA_907173295.1. NCBI lineage: Eukaryota > Viridiplantae > Streptophyta > Magnoliopsida > Fagales > Fagaceae > Fagus > Fagus sylvatica. The sequence goes on along the minus strand of OU015761.1, from coordinate 39,949,277 downwards.
AGTGCATCCTATCATCAAACTGCCCGGAAACTTAAAAAATACAAAGATAAGGGAAGGTGAAATAAAGACTCTAATCAAAACCGAACGAAGTCAAAATTGCGTTTGCCATTCTTAGTAGCGTGACGGAAATCGGGACATTTGTACATAAATAAAACCAACAAATCTAGGCTCAGCAAACATAAGGGAACACTCGAAGGGAAGTAACCGTTTCTTAAACGGATGTTGTGGGGTGCCTAACACCTTTCCCACGCATAAGCAAACCCTCGAACCCATCTCTGGTTCAAGACCATTTTCTTTAATATGTCTAAATAAGATAAAATCTATTAGACATAGGTGCCCAATCACACCTTAAATTTCCCATGATTGGTGGCGACTCCAAATTTGTGTTCACTTGCACACGCACACGTGTTCCCACACACACACACACATCTCTCCGAAAACGAAAGAGACTCGCCAAATGAGGGTCGGGATTAGGAAAAAGGAATTTTTCCTGGTATCGACAGCTTGGCGACTCCACTGGGGACTTAGAGGGTTTAAGCCTATAGTCTTTCAGTGTTTTTGTTTGCTAAGCATGTGTTTATACATTTGTTGGTATTCATTATTTGATTTACTCTCTTTATTTCATCTTGTATTGTGTTTTAATTTTAGCATGTCTATATTCCTGTACATATAAACTGTGAACATAGGATAGAGATTTATTTATGCAACACATATTATATATTGTGCTTTGTACAAAAAAGTCTTTTTCCTTTTTGTTTTCGAAATCATGACATTTACCCTCATTGGACTTATGGGTCGAACCCGGACTCAGGTGGGTTGTCTGGGCTGGTACAGGACTCCACCACGAACCCTTTTATATCTAGGACATGGAAGTCACGAGAATCCACCTCTTCTCCCTTCCACACCCGTGGAGATCGAGGGTCCTGCGTGGAAAGTGCTTCCCCGGTGATCCAATACCCTTTCGACTTCCTTCGGGAGGATGAAATGTTGGCATGATCATCGGCTCCATTAGGAAACAGAATTCCAAAACCTGTCATACCATGTCTCATGTAGTAAGCCATAGAGTATAAAACTTACCTGTGAGGGCTCTGGTAAAAGTCAACCGAGTGAACATCCAACCTAAGATAGGATACCCGAAAATAGGATGTGTCTTTTCAAAATGAGTCAAGGGAAAAGCGTTATGCTGTTTTTCAGGTGGTGATAAAAATAAATGGAGTCAAAACCAGGTTCTATCTATCTGAACTTTTGTTTGCATGTCATTGTTTGATAAAGGGAAAAGGACAACCATGTTGTCCACACCCGTGCAAACCACCCGAGCCCTAAGAGTTTCCGACTCTACATGAGATGTGTATAGTCTTGTCGTATTCAACCAAGAGTATGACCCTCACATCAACCGACATCGGTTTCCCTAAAATTTTTCAAAATGGAACCGAGGGTCGAAAAGCTTGTCGAATTTTGGTAGTGTGAGAGTCTGTGACTCTTTCTTTCTTAAAGTCTTGGACTTGCGAGAAGTCGAGCTTGGGTTTGAGAGATATGGTCCCGCGAAAAGAGGCAGTCGGAGCGTTTTTTCATGACAGAGGGTAATTTTTCGATCAAGATTCTGGCTTGACCGGGGAAACTCTTGGCGATTCGAGAGTTGCACGTTATAGCTGAAGTTACCCTCTTCCTTAAAGTTCCGAACTTGCAGACCAAATTGTCGCGGGTCAGAAAGAATCTATGCGCGAATGTTGCCCCAAAATAGGCCTGTTTTGGCAACAACACTTAGCAAAATTTTGCTAAGTGTTGGACCAATTTTTACAGTTTTGCCCATAACTTTCTCGTTTCTCGTCCGTTTTCAACTCGTAAAGTACCGAATTGAAGCTCTTGACGTGCTTTATCCAATGGTTATAGAGTAGTCAATCAAATCTTGCTTTTGGCCTAGACAAGGTCTTGATCAAACTTTGGTCAAACTTGGTTAACTCCGGTCAACTCTAGTCAAACTTGGTCAAACCTCCCCAAACCTCGAGAAATGCACTCCCGGCTATGTTTTGAGAGTTCCTAAGTGTGACTGGACCCCTCTCGGGTCAAACCGGCTCAATCCAGGCTGCCTCGTTTTGCATGCTGACGCTTGAGAAAATCCCGGGGGTAAAAATAGGGTTATGACACTACCCAATTAAATGCTCATATTTAATAAATTAAATGGTCTTATTTATCAATTCAGATATAAATAGATATATTCTAGCTAAATCTGTTAAACATAATATATGTTATTTCAAATATGCATTTAAATTATAACTTAGGCATTCGCCCCAATGGTCATTCCTTTTCCTAAAAAGTCCTACCCCTTTGTGAGTGCTTGGGTTCGATCCCTGGGATCCCCAAATTTATTCCTCTCTTCATTTCCTTTCGGTTCCACTTTTATAACTTTTTGGTTACTCACTTTCTCCCACTATATTGTTTCTTCTTCAGGTTTGTATCAATTTATATTATATTTTCCTTTTGTTTGCGTCTAATGTACTTAGTATTGTAAAATTATTTTCTAATATTTAATATTTAAGTGGAAAGAAGAGCTTGAACAAGATAAAGTCTACATAAGTATTACCTTCATTTTCGTCTTTTCTTTAGGTTAAGTTTCAATGTGTTTGCTATGTTAATGATTGCATATTTGAAAATTATATTTTCTTTATTTAAAGAACAAAGATTTGTTTAGATTATAAACTGTTATAATTAGGTTGAGTTTTTTTTCCAAGTTGAATGCTAAATAGCTATTAATACTTGCAGATACGACGAAAAATGATACTTTTACTATATATATGGTTTGGCCATAAAAGTTTCATTTCCTTTTTGCTTTAAAAGTTAAATCAATGATGATAGTCATTGTATGACAATATAAGGAACAGGAGGCAGAATCTCTTATTTTTAAAATATTCATTTGAATTATTATATGAAATTCTTTCGTAAGTTATATGACTCTAGCTATAATTATGTAAAAGGATGTTCTTCTGTCATGAGATATCTTAATGAATTAATCTTAAATGGTGAAGTAAAACGTGTCTCATTATTATTAGCAATCTCAATTGATTTTGATCAATTTTTTTTTTTTTCATGCATGCAAATACATTAGCTGAGTTGGTCTTGAAGATAGTGGAGGATATAGTTAGGATGAGTTTTTCTACGCAATATGCAATATGTATATTTACATTCGAAGTAATTTTGCTTGGTTAAGTTGTAGTCCTCTATTTTTTGCAACCAAAAATGTTTTTATTTATTTTTTATTTTTTTATACAATTTCTGATACTATTTAACTGCATATAAAATTTAGTTTGATTTATTTTTTTTATTTTTATACGATTAGATATATTCGAAGTATTTTTGCTTGGTTAAGTTGTAGTCCTCTATTTTTGCAACAAAAAATGCTTTTTTTTTTTTTTTTTACAATTTTTGATACTATCTAACTGCATATAAAATATAGTTTGACTTGATCATTTCATTTTTATACAATTGGATATGCTAAATAACTTGACAACTATTGTTTAATATATTTTTGGTGAGTAAGTGTTAAGTATAAATTATTTTCCAACACTCATATTAGAATTGGTGAGGCAACATTCAAATTATCTAAGATTTAGGATATCAATGGACTATCATTTAGAGATAACTAAAAGAGGCAATTGTGTTGATTTTTTTTTTTTTTTTTTTTAGGGGCAGAGGGAATAACATCTTAACATTTTTTTTTTTCTATGTGTTAAATTTTCCTAAGAGATACGTGACATTTTCATTTTTATCTTCGTGGACCAATTTTTTATATGATGGACTTCTAACGTCACAAATATTTTTTTATGTGATTATTAATAAGTGATAAATTACCCAAAAAAGATGAAAAGAGAAAAAAAAGAAAGTAAAAAAGGGTAAAGATGGGATAAATATGTGACAAATTGTATTATTTATTTGTACTATCAAAGTGTTGTAAGTTAAACAAAAATGAGAAACCTCTGAACATTTAGAATCCCTATATGAAACAATTGAGGTTTACCAAAGTGATTGAAATTCATAAACGATGTGAAATGAGTTTTTTTTTTTGCTAAGTGAATACAACCCCGGGATATAAACCCCAATTGAAAGGAATCGATACAACTAGGTTAGAAAGTTATTGGTAGTTATCTTTATAGACTTAGTATAATACATTTGATGAAATATAATAAAAATCAGTATAATACATTTGATGAGATATAATAAAAATGATCATTTCTATATTTAAGCATAAAAAAAAATTATGTACATTTTCTATTTTACATATATATATATTTTTTCATTATTTCGTTCTCCTTAGTTACGTTAGTTTGTTAGAAACATATTTTTAGAACAATAATGCAGAAGAACCGCGTACCAAGTCACACATGCGTCCCACCACTCCATTTAAAAAATAAAAAAATAAATAACAAACAGAAACAATACGCACAAAGGTGGAAAAGAAATCTAGGTATTTTTTTCCGAGGATGATGATGGAAGCTGATTCAGTTTCAGAACTCAAAAACCTCATTCAATTTTCTGACCAAATCCTCCACTCCTTCTCTACTCTCCTTCCTCCTATTGAAACACTAATCGAATGCCCATTCAATCCCCATCATCTCATCCCCCCTCCTTCCCTCTTCCTCCATTCCCTCCGCTGCTCTTCCTCTCCCCACCCCCACTCCTCTTCCTCCTATTTTTTCTACCAAGATTGCCCCTCCGCCGTTCGCTTCTCCAATCCGCCAAACACCACTACTTCTTTCACTCTCCCCCCCTTTTTCTCCCACCACTTTCCCAACCACCCTTCAATTCTCCCCTCCGAATTGTGGGTCATTCGAGCCGAAACCGACGCCTGGACCACCCATTATCCCGCCGCCTACTCGCACCCTGTTCTCCGCGCCATTTCCGGGGCTGCCGGCTTTAAAAACACTCAATTGATGGATTGGCTGATCACGAATTCGCCGCGATATGGCGGCGTCGTGATTGATGTGGCAATGAGGGATCATATATTCTTGCTTTTCAGGCTTTGCCTCGAGGCAATAATAAAGGAAGCTGTACATTATCAGGAAATGAATGATTCCAGTACCAGTTTCGAGTGTCCGGTTTTGGTACAAGCGTTGATGTGGTTAGCCTCTCAGCTTTCTATATTGTATGGTGAAATGAATGGGAAGCTGTTTGCTATTCACATGCTTAAGCAATGTGTATTAGAGGCGGCTACATTGGGCTTGTTGTTCACCATTGACACCGAGGAGGGATCTCGTGTATTAGAGACGGATGGAACTGTTGCAGGAGAGGCCATTTGTGTGTCTCAAGTTGAAGCAGCGGTTTCTGCATTGCGCGAAAGGGCTTTGCTCGAAGAGAATATTAAGGGTTTACAGGTTTCTCAACCACTTAACAGGTCTTTGTTTTCTTTCTCTATGGTGCTTGCTTGCTTGCTGACTTATTAAAATTGCCTTTGCATATATATATATGTGTGTGTGTGTGTGTAAACTTCTTTTGCTATTCGTTTTTTGTGTTGGGTTTTCACTAAACTTGTTGAATTTCATTTTTTCGGTGTTATAATCGTCTAATTCATGATATGATAACAAGACACAGAGCCCAAGGTAGTAGACCACTGGCAGTTGAGTTTGTAGTCTACTTTCTTTTTGGTGGTCTTTTATAGAGTTTCATAAGGGGTTCGAGATTTCTGATTTCAGTTAGGAAGTCTATCTTGATACTTTGTGCCTTTCTTCTCTCTTTTACTTATACATTGCCTCTGTTTAAATTCAGTGTCGCACTTTCGGTTTTTTTAGTAGGAAGTTATAGAACAGAAGGGAATTGTAAAAAATTAATATAGTAAGGGTTGTACATGAGATGCATATGGAGAAAAATTATTATTTTTTCAAATCTGAAACAATAACAGAGCCCTGGGTTAAATACGTAGTAGAATGGATATTTTGACATTAGTCATGTTTATGTTGCATATTAGTACTTTATGGAGATTTTCAATATGTAACTGATACTTACTGAAAATGTATCCTGAATCTGATAATGAAATCTTTGATCTTGGTAATTACTGTATCTGATACTCATTCGTTTGGACATACACATTTCATGTCCCTTGACAATAAGATACTATCCTTCTCACTTTGAATAGATGGTTGACAAAAATATCTATAGAAAGGAAGAAAAAAAAATAGCCGTAATTAAAAAAATAGGAAGGTTATATTTATAAGACATATATTCGGATGCACACAGGATATATACATGATGTTTTCCTAAAGAATTACAATGAATAAAAGTTACAGATGAAAAGAGAGAGAATCAATGAAAGGACCTAGAGCTATGAAAGAGATCTTTTGGACATACTCAATTCATGCCTCTTTACTATAAGATACAAATGAAAAGTTATGAAAGACAACTTTAGTTGAACAATTGGGGCTTCGTACATTTTCAAATGTACGATGATTCCTCACTCCAGAGTGTCCTTACTCCATAGTAGACATAAAAGGGGCTAGATTTTAAACAAAGGATTAATATTTCCCAAACTAGTTTCTTCATCCATGTAATAGATTGCCAAACTCTTGGAATATACCCAATGAACTCCGAACACTGAGAAGATAAAAGATCACAACACATAGGAAACAACAAATGATCCACAGTTTCATCACTACGGTTATACATACAACACCAATCCACTAGCTTAATTCCTCTATTCATGAGATTATCACATGTTCTAATCTTCCTCCATGTTGCTGTCCACACGGAGAATGATCCATGGCCCCCAAATTTTATTTAGTTTGATCTATTTACAAAGAGATAGTAGATAGATGTATATGTTGTAATATCCATACGATATACCTGTAAACAGGCTAATAGAGTTTTTTGTGGTCTTATCTATGATTTTTGGTCATCTATGTAGTGTTGGTCATGTATGATTGTTTTTGGGGGTATGGCTGCCCATCAACCACCTCTCCTAGACCAAACAGGATCCTTGTGCATTGGGTATGACCTATATGTAGTGTTGAATACAGTGTCTTCATTTCCGACTCATTTGAATCAATCTATTGTATCTTCTCCTATTTTTATATTGAATAGTTTCATTCTTGACCAGTATACGAGTTTTCATTTTTTGTAATAAATGCTGAAGTGAGTTTCCTTGTAATTGTAGGGTGGCTGAGCATGATTATTTGTCACAGAGAGCATGTGAGGAGCGGAAAAGACGTCCTAACTATAGGCCTATCCTTGAGTATGACGGACTTCGGCAACAGTCCTTTAAACAGGTACTCATTGCTTTGTATATCACAGCAGGAACTCACATCCTAAGTAGATATTTTTAGGTTTTTGACTTTTTGCACAGTGTTTCTCACTGGACATCTTATGTTTCCCAAAATCTACTCATATAGATTATGGAAATTATGTCTTGGGAAATTCAACCTAATTATGGTTGGCTCATACTAGTTTTTACGTTTTTTAGAACTTTGATGGTGTTGGTCATTTGTGGAAAATTAAATTATTCCTCATTTTTGTCGAATGATTTTTTTTCTACATAGTTTGGGGGAGGGGGGTTACTCTGATAAAGTATGAATATGGATAGTAACTTGTAGTGGTAAGGAACCGCTGTTAGAAACATAAGCATCTCTGTTTTGTTTGACGCAGCCACGGCATTCTTTTAGTCAGTTTGAAACACATAAAACTAGTCCAGTTGCAGCCATGCTGATTAAAATGACTTTAAGTTTTTGAATTTTTTTTTTATGAATAATATAGTTTTATTGAGAAAGAACCACCAAGTATACTAGACATATACTTAATGATTTAAAGAATTACAAGAATCAAGAAAATCTTGAAGAGAAAGAAAAGAAAAGCAACCCGAAGCCCTTATCCAATCAAAGAGAGTCCTAAAACAAAAAATCTTCAGGTCAGCCACACCCATTTCTATATCTTCAAAGCTTCTCTGATTGCGTTCTTGCCTTATACACCACATGATACAATGAAGAATAGCTTTCCAGATCATAGAATATTGCTGCCGGCCAAAGCCACACTGCCAACAAGTAATTAACTCTCTCACTTGGCGAGGCATTACCCAAGACACTCCAAACAAGGACAGAATCGAATCCCACAGCTCCTTGGCCAACGGACAGTGGAGTAACAAATGATCTACTGATTCTGCACTAACCTTACACAAGCAGCATCGATTAACCAACACCATATTCCTCTTCCTTAAATTATCTATTGTGGGAAGCTTACCCAACACTGCTGTCCAGATTAGAAAAGCTACTCAAGGAGGGGACTTTGGGCTTCCATATAGCCTTCCAAGGAAACCTCGCAAGAGACGGACTCAGAAAACGATAGTAGGACTGCACAGAAAAACCCCTCTGCTCCATCCCGTTCCAGCATAACTTATCCATCCCATTTCCATCTAAAGTAAGAGAGTAGATTAGATCCATAAAAGAGGTCATGGATTCCAATTCCCAATCTTGAACATTCTGAGAAAATTTTATCTCCCAATGCAACTTTCCATTTCGGAAAGAAGACAGAGCTACCACTGAAGCATCTTTATCTCTAGAAATGGAAAACAGCTCCGGGTACTGCACCTTAAGGGGAATCCCACCACGCCACTTGTCATGCCAAAACTTCACCGATTCTCCATCACCCACCCGAAAGGATATAAAGGGAACAAAACGATCCCATTCCTTACGGATAGCCTTCCACAAGCTCACCCCATAGGAACCTCTCATGGTTCCTGTGCACCAGCCTCCCCACAAATTCCCATATTTTGTCTCCACAACCTTATGCCAAAAAGCGTCTCTTTCCATCCCATATCTCCACAACATTTCCCTAGAAGATCCTGATTGAACTTGCGCAGATTTTTGACCCCCAAACCGCCACCCTGAATAGGAGCACAAATCGCCCTTAGATAGATATAGGTGCTTCCACCGTCCTAGCCTTCTCTCCATCTTCTCAAGCACCGTATTCCAAGTGGTCTCGAGTTAAATTTAGCCCCCAACGGAAGGCCCAAATATGTCATTGGAAGAGAGCTAAGGTGACACCCATTGTAACATTTAAATTTGAAGATCATGTCACTTGGATGACCTAGCTGTAAAAGAGCTATAAAGGTGTTGGCCACTTGGCAGATTTACGACAAGTCTTGCTTAGGCTTATCAACACAACTTAAAAATGAACCCTCTCTTGTCACTCAAGATATTTGTAGTTAGGCCTCAAGAAATACAGAGGTTTCAAAGTAGACGATAATCAATGCCACACACCTGCTTCATGGTCATTTGACATGAAAGAGATAATCAGACTTTCAATGGGATGGAGATAACTACGACATCCTAAAGTCGTCATTTTCCACAGTTTGATTGGATGACTACTTTGTTTAGTCTTCTTTTTTGGATTTCTTGATTTGTTAAACTTTAGATTGTAATCTTTGGGAGTATGTTGTGTGTATATAGCCTGTGTAATTGAGGTTATCCTTTTATTCTTAATAATATTTTTCATACTAATTAAAAAAATTTACTCTCTGGAGATGGCTGCATCCATTTTCAGAAAATTTAATTGGTGTTATTAAAAGAGCTTTAAAGGTCCTCAACCTGTTTTGCAGAGCTTCATGCCAGTTGGTGAACATATCTAAAACTCAATCCAGTTTCTACTGTAGTCCATCCCCTCCGTGGGTTTGGAAAGTAGCTAATGCCTTTTTTAGATACCATTCATATTTGCATGACTTTAAAACTCATCTGCCTTTACATTTCTAGGTCTTAAATGTATAAGGATTTGCATTTCTTATGCTCTAGAATTTCGATCTTGTTCCTAAAAATTAGCTAACCTTTTGCCATTATCTCTAATGGGATGATTTCATCAATGATTACAATGTGAGCGACCATGTGACAAATTTCCTTGTCTATAAGCCTCTCAGTTTGTGTAATCAAAGCTGTGTAATTAATGATGCATGTATCGGCATTCAATGGATGGAGAAGTTTATTCTTAATGTTGAGATGGTATTTTCATTTTTTTTTTTATAAGTAATAATTTCATTGATGAAAAGAGAAATCAAAAAGGTACACCGGAAGTGTACATGTTATAGAGAAAAATTAAGAATGAAAAGAGCAAAGATCGAGCATGTCAGACATAGTGTCGGAATGAGCTATGCTGAAAGTCATCGTCCACTCGAAAAGAGTCTGAAAGAATGAGAACTTCAGAGCTGGGACAGTAGCTTCCACCCCATTAAATGTGTGAGCATTCCTCTCACACCAGATAATCCATATGAGACAATGTGGGATAATCTTCCAAATAGATGCTGCCTCACCTTTATGAAATCTGCCTGCCCAGCAAGCTAATAAATCCTCTACCCCCTTAGGCATAACCCAACAGACCCCAAATAGAGTGAAAACCATATTCCAAAGATCCCGGGTAATAGGACAGTGCAAAAGAAGATGATTAACTGACTCCTCACCTGATTTGCACATGCAGCACCAATCCAAGATGAGTACCTTCCTTTTTCTAAGATTATCAATGGTGATAATTTTACCCAAAGCCGCTGTCCAAGTGAAAAAAGCAACTCTGGTTGGAACTCTGACCTTCCAAATACTTTAAGGGGAAATGATCCACCTGAGTTAACTCTTTGTAGTAAGATTTAACCTCAAATTTTCTGCTGCGAGATAACTTCCAATGCAGAGAATCCAGTCCACCCCGTGTAATTGAACAAGAGTATAGAAGGTCCAGGAAAGAAACCACAGCTTCTAATTCCCAATCTTTGACAACCCTGATAAACACAATATCCCAAAGTATAGACGAACCCTGAAACTGCATAGATTCTGCCACTGTTGCTTCTGGATATTTGGCTAAACTATATAACTCAGGAAAACTCAGCTTCAACGGTTGGTCCCCACACCAGGGAGCGTGCCAAAATTTAATACGAGATCCGGCACCCACCATATAAGAGATGTAATTGGAAAAAGTGTTCCAACCAGCTCTTATGAATTTCCAAAGACTAACTCCATAGGCCTGAGTGACTATGTGAGAGCACCAACCTCCCTACATACTGCCGTATTTAGAATCTATCACCCTACATTAATGGTAGTTTCATTTTTATTCCTACATTAAGGTTAAGGTGGGGGAGGGGGGTCAAACCCTGGACATTTCCCTCGTTTGGGAATCCCGGATGCACCAATTGACCTAAGGGTCATTCACGACTTTGAGATGGTAGGTGCAAACTTTGGATCTGGAAGTTTTTATTTTATTTTTTTAAATGAGTGATTTTGTTCCAAATGAATTAATACAATAGTGTATTCATACTCACCTCAACACAGAGCTAACAGAAACAACAACTGCAAGAACAAACAGCTCACAAGTCACAACCATCAAATCAAACAAATCTACCTGGAAAAGAACACTAGATTATAAGAAATCAAAACTAATGCATGGAAGTGTTCCTTAGTACAGAAGAAACACCCCCACAAACAACATATGGCTCTGTTTATAATGGAATTGCAGAATCCTCCCTTGGCCTCCACCTTTTTTTTTTTTTAACTTCCTATCTAATTATCTTTGTGTTTCCTTCCTTAAATTTGATTCTCCCATTATGAATCACACCATTCATTTTCTGCCAGACATGATAAACAGCAGGCCACAGTGCTAAATGCTAATCTGCAAGCCACTAACTTCAAGCTCCTCCCCTTCAACTCAGCCTCACCCCAATGGAATTTAGAATGTTTAAAGGCACCATTTGTGGAGGCAAGTTATAGCCTCTAAGTTTGGAGAGGAGCCGGATGGGTGGATGTCCAATCATTGTAGAGGGCCTTATGGGTTTTTGCCAAATTTGAGGTTTGAGGTGGGGATGGGTACACGAGTCAGTTTTTGGCTTGACAGGTGTTGTGGTGCTCTATCTTTGAAGGATAAGTTTCCTAAGTTATACTTGTGCACTGTAGATAAAGAGGCTTCAGTAAGTTGCTAGAATCATGCTCTTGCTGTTTCGGTTTTTTAGGAATTTCCATGTGAGGAAACAATTGAGATCTCCAAGAAAGATGGTCAACGGTTTCATGATTCTGGCCAGAATGTGCAGTCGGGCCACCCCCCACTACCACCTTGTTAACGTGATTTGTTTCCTTATCTTGGAGAGTATTCCTGGTAATCGGTTTGGAAGCCACCACGGTGTTGATGTTATTCATCTTGCATGGTTCCAAAACAGAAACGAAACCCTGCAACCACTCTGTTTTTGGCCTTTTGGGATGACGAACCGCCCCTTGAGACCACCTTTGCCATAAACCATTAATTCCACAAATCGACCATAGTTGTTGCCATTACGACTAATCGCAAACCCTTGATCGTTTTCGCGGTAAGTGCGGAGAAAAGATGGTTCTCCTTCTCTAGTAACATGTTCCTCTACACACTTAGATAGCCACCAGACTCCTTCCTTACTCAAATAAACAGAGCACACGTTTCCCACTCTCCGTGATCTTGACTTGCTTTGTGTTTCCTGCCTCTAAAGAAATATCAAACTGTTTGGCTTCAATATGAAACGAACGAATGGTTCCCATTGAAAAAGAGATTTAGACGTTGAGAAACTACCGCCCACTAAACACTGGTGGACCTCCTTTTTTGCCACTATGGTTGTGGAGGTCCGGCTAGTTGGTTGGTGAACCCCCCTACATGAGAGGAGCTCTTTGCGTTTCTCTAACGTTAAGCCTCATTAACCCAAGCTTTGGTATTTATCTTCAGCAAGCCAAGCTTAAGCTCTCTTGATTTTGACAAAGCAGAGCTCAAAGCACCCATATACAGCTTTGCTCAGCTCAGCTTGTTTGCAGCCATAGCGATTCTGGGGGGGAAGTTGGCAAAGCGAAATTAGTGGGATTTGGAGCTAAAGTTTCGGCTGGAGTTAATCACAAGAATGAAGTGGTTTTAAATTTGAAGGTCAAACTCACATGTGACATGGATGGGCATTGGACACCTTCGTGGGTTGGGCTGAACGAAATGGATTCTAAATCCACTACTATAGGGCCTGCACCAGCTATTTTACCTATTACCACACCAGCTACTGGACCAGCCCAACAAACCAAAATAACTAAATTGTGGCAAACTATTGGGCCTTGCCCAGTTATTAAGAAGTCAGCCCATGTCATACCTAGCGGGTCAAATTTTCGAAAAAACCCATCTCCAATATATCAAAGACACCAGAGATTCTAGAGCTTTCGCTCTCAAATGCCTTCTCCATTTTCCAACATGGTGAATCTTCAAGCCATGGTGAGGAACGACATCTTGGTCCGATTGATGTCAGTGCAATCTGCAAGGACGATATTGAGGGTTCCGATTGGAAGAGTAATTTCGAGTTGGGTGTTTTGGCGCATTAAAAGGACGATGCGAAGGGAACGATCGTACTCTGTGAGAGCGTCGATGCCTTCGCTCCTCTCCCTAACCCTTTAGAAGTCGATCGCACCTGGGGTTCTTCGTCCGATTGGGTGTTGGAGCTTGGCGATGGCAAGTGACTCTCCATACCTCTCTCGCTCATTCAGCAACCTAAGGTCCCGTCGCCTGTAATTTCTGGTATGTCGTGCCTCTCTGGTTTTGGGGTTATGGGGTTGCCAATGGAGGATCAACCCTCTCTAGGGAGTATTATTACCTCGGATGAAGAAGGGAACAATGAAGATGATATCCCTTTGGAGGGAGGTCTCTTCACTTGGTCAAATAATAGAGTGAATGCGGCTATATCTCGAATAGATTTCTTCCTTTACTCGGAGAATTGGGAGGATGTGTTCCCCACTATCCTGCAAAAGAGATTGCCCAGAATTCTTTCTGATCATTTTCCTATTATCTTGGAGTGTGGCGACTTCTCTAGGGGTAGGCGTCCTTTTCGTTTTGAGAACATGTGGCTTAAAGCGGAGGGGATCAAGGAGAGGGTGCAAAGGTGGTGGGAGTCTTCTATTTTCTAGGGAACTCCAAGTTACATTGTGGCTTGTAAGCTTAAAGCTTTGAAGATAGATTTGAAAAAGTGGAATGAGGAGGTTTTTGGGAATGTGGGTGTGCGAAAGAGTCAGTTGATGTTTGATCTTAATGAAATGGATGTTGTGGCATGTTGTTAGTATTTATGTATAATATAGCTTAATTGTAGGAGTAAATCATGTAATTAGCTATGATTGATTGTTTCCTTATTTAGACCTATTGTACATCTATATAATATACCTCCTAGAGAGAAGAATATACACAGAAAATATTCCGCAAATAATTCTACATGGTATCAGAGCAGGTTACCTGTTCTTTTTTGAAACCCTAAAAATTTAGGGTTTCTTTGTTCTCTCTCGGATTCCGGCGCCGCCAGGACTCGGCGGTACCTACTTTGATCACCACGCTTCGCCGGTGGACATCTCGGATTGTATTGGCTCACCAGGCTTTGCCGGTGTCCATCTCGGACTTACATTGGTTCACCAGGCTTCGCCGGTGACATCTCGGCTCCTCGTACTCCACCTAGACTTGCGGTGACCCTCTCGATCTACTACTCTCGGCTTGTCTCGGGCCTCGGTCTTGGCTCTCTCACGCCGCTGCCAGCACCTTACTCTCTCAGATCTCTCTCGGAACCACAGTGGACCTTGGGTATCAGTTTTTTTTTTATAAGCTGTGGTCACGTGCATCTTGGTAACAGACACTCATTTTTGGTATTCTTGGCATCTTTTTTGGTAACATACCTGTGCCTCTTGGTAACAGCCACTCATTTTTGGTACTCTTGGCATCTTTTTTGGTAACATACCTGTGCATCTTGGTAACACCCACTATTTTTTGGGTACTCTCGGCATCTTTCTTGTATTATTATGGGTGACACCAAATACTTTCAGGATTCTCTTTTCTATGGTTTTATGACTAGTACCAAATTCAAAGGCTCCAATTATCTTCCGTGGTCACGAGTTGTTCGTGTTATCTTGAAAGCTCGTGACATTATCTTGTTCCGGTTCAAAACTTTTGGTTGTATCACAAGGTTAAGTGACCGCGGTATCAAGCAGTGCACTCGTTGTGGTTGTACTAATCACTATATTGATGGGGACAATTCCAGTTCTCTTCTTGTGGACCAGGTTCTTATTAGCAAAACTGAGTATGATTCACTTCTCCAGCGTGCTAATGCCTCATCCTCCTTGCTGATCGCGTCAGGTAACACTTGTCTTCATTCCTCTTCTACTCCGTCTTGGGTTATCGACTCAGGAGCTTCTGACCATATGACCGGTAATTCTTCACTTCTTTCACATACTTCTAGTCCTTGTTCCCCTTCATTTGTCACTGTTGCTAATGGTACTAAAACTCCTGTCCAAGGGAAAGGTACTGTAACCACTTCTGATCTCACTTTGTCTGATGTTTTATACTTACCTGAGTTCCCTTTTAATCTATTGTCTGTACACAAACTTACCCTTGCCTTAAACTGTTCTGTTGCTTTTTATCCGTCTCATTGTGAATTTCAGGATCTGAAGACGAAGAGGATGATTGGTGGGGGATTTGTCAAAGATGGACTCTACTACTTTCAACCATCTAGCACCTCGATTCCATCTGCTCTTCATTCTACAAATTCTCCATATCAGTGGCATTGTCGTCTTGGGCACCCCTCGTCGGTCAATCTTAAACATTTAGTACCCACCTTACCTACTTTTTCTAATTTTAATTGTGAAACTTGTGAACTTAGTAAACATCATCGAGCTACTTTTAAACTTCGCACTGATGACCCATGTTTACATCCGTTTGAACTAGTTCACTCTGATATTTGGGGGCCAGCTCGTACCACTGGTTTATGTGATGCTCGTTATTTTGTCACTTTTATTGATGATCACTCTCGTTTAACTTGGGTTTATGTGCTTAAAGATAGATCTCAATTGTTTTCAGTCTTCCAATCCTTTTATGCTGAAATTTCTAATCAATTTAATGCCAAACTTCTTGCTTTTCGAACTGATAATGCTCGTGAATATCTAGATAGTGCGTTCCAGCAATTTCTTGAGTCTAGAGGTATTATACATCAAACATCTTGTGTTCGTACTCCTCAACAAAATGGCATTGCAGAACGGAAAAATGGGCCCATTCTAGCTATTGCTCGTGCTCTCATGCTCCAAATGCATGTCCCTAAGCTTTTTTGGGCAGATGCAGTTCTTACTGCCGCATATCTTTTGAATAGGATGCCATCTCGTATTCTCAAAGGTAAGTCTCCTTTTGAGATGTTCTTTCCTGGCAAAAATCCCTTCTCTGTTCCTCCAAGAGTCTTTGGTTGTGTTTCTTTTGTTCATAATCACAGTCCCAATCGTGACAAACTTGATCCTCGTGCTCATAAGTGCATCTTTCTCGGTTATTCTCGTACTCAGAAAGGATATCGGTGCTATAGTCCTTCCTTACGCAAACACTTTGTCAGTGCTGATGTGACATTCTTTGAGGATATCCCATATTATTCTCCTCAGGGAAGACAGTTACAGGAATCTATGTTATCTGCCCCTGTTATCCCTACACATGTTCCCATTGCTCCTCCAACTTCCCCTATTTCCATTGTTCCTCCTGTTCCTCCTATCTCTCAGGTTTATGTTCGTCGGCGAAATCAGGATGTCCCTCTCGTTCCACCACCACCACCAGTAGAGTTCTCTCTACCACTTCCCCCATCCGCCTCGCCGTCTGCAGATTCGCCTCCTCCTCAGTCTACCTCGGATCTTGATCTTCCCATTGCCATTCGTAAGGGTAAGCGTACTTGCACTGAGCATCCTATCTCTAACCGTGTTTCCTTTGATCATCTGTCTCCTTCTTTTAAAGCATTTTCTTTATCATTATCATCTCTTGTTGTTCCTAAGTCCTACAGGGAAGCCCTTTCTCACCCTGGTTGGCGTAAGGCAATGGAAGAGGAAATGCATGCTTTAGAATTGAATCATACTTGGGATCTAATTCCCAAACCTGCAGGAACTTCTATTGTTGGTTGTCGTTGGGTTTTTACTGTTAAACAGAATCCCGATGGTACTGTTGATCGCTTGAAGGCTCGTCTTGTGGCCAAAGGCTTCACTCAGACATATGGCCTTGATTACACCGAGACTTTTTCTCCTGTTGCCAAGTTGAACTCTATCCGTATTATTATCTCCCTGGCTGCTAATCTTGATTGGCCACTTCACCAACTCGATGTCAAAAATGCCTTTCTGCATGGTGATCTTACTGAGACTGTTTATATGACTCAACCACCCGGGTTTGAGTCCAAGGGGGAGTGTGTGTGTCATCTCAAGAAATCTATCTATGGCCTCAAACAATCTCCACGTGCTTGGTTTGACAAATTCAGTAAGGCAGTGGTTTCTCATGGTATGACTCGCAGCCAAGCAGATCATTCTGTCTTCTTTAAGAAGACAAGAACTGGTATTGTGATATTAGTTGTTTATGTGGATGATATTGTCATCACTGGGAGTGACAAGGAAGGCATCCAGATCTTGATCAATCATCTCAGCTCGAGTTTTCTCACTAAAGACTTGGGTAAGCTTCGTTATTTTCTTGGTATTGAGGTTGCCAGATCAAAAGCAGGCATAAGCTTATCTCAGAGAAAATATACCCTCGACATTCTACAAGACACAGGTTATCTTGGCTCCAAACCTGTTGCTACACCCATGGAACCCAATCTGAAATTAATGCCAGACGAGGGTGACTTTGTTGATGATCCAGACACCTATCGTAGACTTGTTGGTAAACTTATTTATCTAACCATTACTCGGCCTGATATTTCTTATGCAGTTAGCATTGTGAGTCAATTTATGACCAATCCTCGAGTTCCTCACATGAATGCAGTCATACGCATCCTAAAGTATCTCAAAAATGCTCCAGGTCGTGGTCTCTTTTATCGATCATCTGGTCATCTCCGCATTGAAGGTTATACTGATGCTGATTGGGCAGGGTCACCTTCAGATCGAAAATCTACCACTGGTTATTGCACTTTCATAGGTGGTAATCTTGTCACTTGGAGAAGTAAGAAGCAGTCAGTTGTGGCTCGCTCTAGTGCTGAAGCAGAGTACCGTGCAATGGCTCATACCACTTGTGAGTTAACTTGGTTGAGAACTGTTCTTCAAGAATTTGGACTCTTAACACAAGGTCCAACACCTCTTTACTGTGACAATCAGGCAGCCATTCATATTGCTAGTAATCCAGTCTTCCATGAAAGAACCAAGCATATCGAAGTTGATTGTCACTTTGTTCGTTCTAAAGTGGAATCAAAAGACATCATCACACCATTTGTACCTTCTGGAAGTCAACTAGCAGACATCTTCACTAAAGCTCTTCCCAAGAATGCCATTGACTCTATTTGTAGCAAGCTGGGAGTCATTGATATCTACTCTCCAGCTTGAGGGGGAGTGTTGTTAGTATTTATGTATAATATAGCTTAATTGTAGGAGTAAATCATGTAATTAGCTATGATTGATTGTTTCCTTATTTAGACCTATTGTACATCTATATAATATACCTCCTAGAGAGAAGAATATACACAGAAAATATTCCGCAAATAATTCTACATGGCAGAATTAAGAGCACTCACGGGTGAAGAATATGAAAAGAAGGCCTTGATTGCAGCTGATCTGGAGCGGATTGCTTTGCTTGAGGAGATTAGTTGGTGTAAAAAATCCAAGGCTCTTTAGCTTCGCAAGGGGGATAAAAAAACTAAATTCTTTCACTGTCTAGCTAACTCTAATTGTCGCTACAATTCCATTTCTACTCTCTCTATTAATGGTGAGTTGTCAACTGATCCAGATGCCATTTCTGAACACATTACTCTCTTCTATAATCGGTTGTTCACGGAGGAGGAAAGTCAAAGGCCATTGCTGGATGGTTTAGATTTCTTTATGATTTCTGATGAAGATGTGGTTTGGTTAGAGCGATCTTTTGATGAAGATGAAGTGGGTGGAGTGGTGTTTGGTTTTAAGGGTGATAAAACTCCAGGTCCTGATGGCTTCACAATGGGCTTCATCCAGAGCTACTGGGAAGTTGTAAAAGCAGATATTATGGTAGTCTTAAAAGATTTCCATGGGTTTTACTCCTTTGAGAAAAGTTTGAATGCTACTTTTGTGTCTTTAATTCCTAAGAAATCTAAGGCTATGGAGGTTAAAGATTTTAGGCCTATAAGTCTTGTGGGCGGTGTTTATAAAATTCTGGCTAAGTTGTTAGCTAATAGATTAAGGGTGGTTTTACCAAAAATCATCTCTAACTCTTAGAATGCCTTTGTCCAAGGTCATCAGATATTGGATTTTGTTCTTATTGCAAATGAATGTTTGGACTCTAGAGTTCAACAAGGGGATCCTGGTGTTCTATGTAAATTAGATGTGGAGAAGGCTTATGATCATGTGAATTGAGAATTCCTCTTGTATCTGCTTACAAGGTGTGGTTTCTTTGAGAAATGGAGGCATTGGATAAAATTATGTATTTCCACAGCTCGGTTTTCCATTCTTGTTAATGGCAGCCCTAGTGGTTTTTTTGCAAGCTCCAGAGGTCTACGGCAAGTGGACGCTTTATCTCCACTTCTTTTTGTCATTGTCATGGAAGCCTTAAGTCGTTTGTTAGATCGAGTTGTTTGGGAAGGTTTGTGCTTGGGTTTCACTGTTGGCAAGTCGGATGAAACTTCCTTGATGGTATCTCACTTGTTCTTTGCAAATGACACGCTAATTTTCTGTGATGCTGATAGTGATCAAATCTCTAACTTGAGACATGTTTTTTCTTGGTTTGAGGTTTGTTCGGGTTTGAAGATTAATTTGAGTAAGTCTGAGATTGTTTCTGTGGGGGATGTTCCAAACATTGAGGATATTAGAGAGATTTTGGGGTGTAAACTTGCTCTTCTACCTATGAAATATTTGGGTCTTCCTTTAGGTGCAAACTTTAAGGAAAAAACCATTTGGAACTCGGTCTTAGAGAAGGTGGAAAGAAGACTAGCTGGCTGGAAACGTTTGTACCTTTCGAAGGGAGGGAAGGCTACTCTTGTTAAGAGTACACTTTCTAATATTCCCACATACTTCCTTTCTCTTTTCCCCATTCCGGCTGGGGTGGCTCGAAGGTTAGAAAAGCTCCAAAGGGATTTCCTATGATGTGGTTTGGAGGATCAGCCCAAGTATCACTTAGTAAAGTGGTCTTAGATTTGTTGCCCCATTCAAAGTGGGGGCTTGGCCATTCGGGGCTTGAGGTGTTTTAATACAGCTCTCCTAGGAAAGTGGTTGTGGCGGTATGGTTCGGAAAGAGATGCCTTGTGGAGGTTGGTGGTGGATGCGAAGTATGGGAGTTAATGGGATGGCTGGTGTTCTGATTTGGGCAAAGGCTTGTATGGAGTGAATGTGTGGAAATTTATTAGGCGGGGTTGGGACAATTTTTTCCAGCATTGTGCCTTTGTGGTAGGTGATGGTAAAAGAGTGAAGTTTTGGCATGATCGTTGGTGTGGGGATATGTCTCTAAAGGGGGCTTTCCCGGAGCTGTTTGCTATTTCAAGGGATAAGGAGGCTTCCGTGGATGATATCATGTCTTTTTTGAATGGTATTTTCCATTGGGATCTTCGCTTTTCCAGGAATGTGTATGATTGGGAATTGGAATCTTTGTCCAATTTTATGGAATTAATTTATTCTATTCCTTTGAAAGGTGAGGGGGAAGACAGGTTGGGCTGGAGGCACAATCTTAATAAAGGATTTTCATTCTAGGAGTATTATCGTTGCTTGAGTATGGCTTCATTTGATCCTTTCCCTTGTGACTATTATCGTTGCTGGAAGGCAAAGGTCCCGCCAAGGGTTGCTTTCTTTTCATGGACAGCAGCTTTGGGAAGACTTTTGACTATTGACAATTTTGCGGAAAAGAAATCTTATCCTTATAGATTGGTGCTGTATGTGCAAGAGGAGTGGTGAAAGCGTTGATCATTTATTGTTGCATTGTCCTCTAGCTTGGGAATTATGGTCTATGATGTTAGGTTTATTTGGGGTGCATTGGGTGATGCCTTGTCATGTGTTGGATTTCTGGGCTGGTTGGCAGGGCCGTTATGGCAATCACTGCAATTTGGTTGTTTGAAGGATGGTGCCCCATTGTGTGATGTGGTGTATTTGGAGGGAGAGGAATGGTCGTCGCTTCGAGGATTGCGAAAGATCTGTTTCTGCTCTTAAACTTTTGTTTTTTCAAACTTTTTATGAGTGGGTGTTTTCTCTGGATATCTTTTCCATCAATTCTATGATGGATCTGATTGATCATTGTTCTTTCTGATTTTTCTGGCAGTCCTTATGTTTACATCTAGTATACATGGGCTGACCTTCAATAAAACTTTCATTACTTATCAAAAAAAAAAGTTCAGTATTGGTGTGTAACATAAATGGGGGTGCATGTAGTTGGAATGTATGCTTTTTGAGAGATTTTCATGATTGGGAGTTGGAGTTTCCTTCCTAGATTTCATTTATTCACACTTACCTCGGGGAGTGGAGTCAGATAAGTTGAGCTGGTGCCTGGAGGGGTGGTCAGTTTGAGGTTCATTCTTACCACAATGCTATTTGTGGTATCACTGCTACTACTTTTCCATGGAAGAGCATTTGGCGGATTAAGGGCGGAGAGTAACTTTTTTTGCATGGACAGCGGCTTGGGGTAGGATTTTGACTAAGGATAATCTGCGTAAGAGAGGGGTATGTTTGGTGGGGCGGTGTTGTATGTGCTGATGTGATGGGGAAACTGTTGTGCATTTATTGCTCCATTGCGAGGTAGCATTTGGGCTATGAGTCTTCCAAACCTTTGGGCTTCTGTGGGTCATTCCAGGAACAGTTGCTGACCTTTTGTTTGGTTGGTGGAATTGGCTGGGGAAGAACTCCTTTGATATTTGGAATATGGTCCCGTTGTGCCTCATGTGGACAGTGTGGAAGGAGCAGAATAGGCGTACGTTTGAAAATGAGGAGATTACTACAGTTGACTTGGCTACTATTTTTTTGCACACGCTTTTTGAGTGGTCCAAATGTGTTTACTCAACATGTTTCTCTTCTAGATTTTTTTGATAAGTAATAATTTCTTTAAAATAAAAACCACCCATGTACACAAAGAGTATCAACAGGTGCCAATTACAAAGGGAGCTGACAGTACCCATTCAAATAAAACAGTAAGAAATAATTGTTTCAACTCCTGAGTTGATTGTTCTATGTCTTCAAAAGATCTACCTTTTCGTTCCCTCCAAATTACCCACATAAGACAATGAGGGATCAAACCCCATATAGCAGCAGACCTGTTTCTACAGATGCGACCAGACCAGCATGCCAAAAGGTCCACCAAATGTTTCTCTTCTAGATTTTAATCATTCTCTTCATTATAGCATAGAACATTTGTAATTTTTTTGGTTATGTTGTTTTCATCATCGTGAACATAATTTAACTCTTTTCAATAAAAAATTATTACTTATAAAAAAAAATAAATGCACCAGTCCAAGGACATTGAAAGAACAAATGCTCTCTGCTCTCAAGTCTGCTTCTGCTCAGAACACAGTATGCATCAACATTTAAGCCCAATTGCACCATCCTATCCTTTGTGGCCAGCCTGTTTTGAATATCCAACCTGCCCATAAAACCATGCTTGTGAATAAAAGTAGGAAACTCGATCAGTTTCCACCATTGGATCTTGAAGTTTGTCTATGTTTACATGTGGTTTATGCAGAATAATAAACCTACATGGTTTGGTAAAATCTCCTGCTACAATTATTTCAACTACCAGAAAATTTAAAATTGCCTGTAGTAGTAACACTCTAACTGCTTTTCTTATGATCTCTGCTGGGTCTGGGACTTATTCTCTCTAGTGATAAAGTTGTCTAAACCTTGGCTTTAGAGGAGGCATGCTATTATTTCATCAAACCAAGAAATTCTGTTTGTCTTTCAGGAATAAAGCATATATTTTTTCTGTTGTAGTGAGTAAGTGCATTAGATTAAGATTGTAAAAGAAAAAAAGCTCAAAACAGTTTAAAAGTTTTCCTCTTTGGCAATAGAGAACATGATTGATTTTTCACCAGCTGTTATCTTGTAGTTCTCCTCTTGTCAGCAATTTTGGTTATAACAGGATTAGATTTAATCTCTCTCTTTTTTTTTTTTTTTCCCTCCAACATCTTGTGTATACACCAGGAAACAAACAAGGATAAGACTGAAGAGGAATTACTGGCTGAAGAAAGGGATTACAAACGCCGAAGAATGTCATATCGTGGCAAAAAGGGAAAGAAAACAGTGTTACAGGTAAAAAGCAGGTGTTAGTACTGGAAATTTATTTTGTTGTAAGCGCATTGTATTATTTAAAATGTCATGCATCGTTTTGGTTTCATAGAGTATGATACTTAAATACTTCAAAGTTGGTGTTTATAAAAATAAAAATAATACCTTAAAATTTTGTATTAACTTACTCTTTAGAGGTGTTGTTTATTTTCTTGAAAGAAGAAATGTCGAACAAACTTTTTAAGGCGTCAGTTCGGTGTAAAGTTTATGGCAAAAATTAGTTAGAGTTGGATGCAAAAAACTTGGTCAAAAAATTATACATTGCATTTGGTGTGGAATCTTTTCTTCTGTTTGGTGTTGGAGTAATATGGAAGGGTTACAGCTCATAAAACATCAATAAGATGATATTAACATGTCATTGAATGTCAAAGTATGACTAAGCCTTGATTATAAAGAGAAAACATGTTAATAATTATTTTAGATT
This sequence comes from Fagus sylvatica, assembly GCA_907173295.1. NCBI lineage: Eukaryota > Viridiplantae > Streptophyta > Magnoliopsida > Fagales > Fagaceae > Fagus > Fagus sylvatica. The sequence continues at coordinate 39,925,667 of OU015761.1, read as the reverse complement.
GGATGTTTAGTGGTAATAGTCATGTTTCTTTTTTCTTCTTCTTCCCTAGACATTCTTGGTGAATTTTAGATTGTAGTCTTTAGGTGAATCTTTTGTATACACCTTATCTTTCCATCTGTGCGTGTTTGAACACTTTAGTGAAAAAGCTAAACTGAGGTGTCACCAATCTGACAAGACTATTTGTGCAATTGCAGCTCAGTTTTAACATCTAGCTGATTTTTTTTCCCCACTAATGCCTTATTTTTACTACGCTTTTTCAAAGGTTAGAAGGGATATAATAGACAAATACATGGAGGAAATCAAGCAAGCTGGAGGAATTGGGTGCTTTGTGAAAGGAACTGAAGATCGAGGAATGTTTCCCTCTGAATCACCTTCTGCTCATGACAGCAGCACCATCACTGTTGATGAGCCAAGAGAAAGTGATTATGCAGCAACCAGAGGTAGCCAATATAATGACAGGACACAGTCACATTCTGATTATAGTAAGAGCTCTAAAAGTTGGAAAGATGCTTCTTCTCTTAAGGACTATGAGCAGCCAAGTGGAAGCCTTAACGAGCACCATGAATATGTGGATCTGAGATCTTTCAGTCGGGATACACGTGATAGGGAAAATTATTCAAGAAGCTCTGGAAGATATGATAGTCATGGCCGGTCACATGTGCGAAGTTGCCATCGAAGAGAGCAGGAGGATCTGGAGGTGACCAATACCAGGCATCATGAGATTAAGCAGCCATCTTCTGTCATGTTAAAAAATCATTATAGCAGATCATCTTCTTCTGCGTCAAATTCTGTGAATGATTCAAGTGCAAAAAAGGATGAACAGAACTCGAAAGTTGAAAATAGAAGGCGAAGAAACACATATGAAAATCATAGAAATGCTTTTGATGATCGATACATTCCTTCAGAATCTCATGACATGTATGAAGATGATCTCTCTCCACTGGCAGCATGTATTGGACCAGATAAATTATGTGTTAGGGAATTGCTTGACCAACCTTGCAGCTACTCTTCAATTAGGCACATTCCTGACTACCATGATAAATCTGAGTAGCTTCATCTTGTGAAGTGAGTAATTCTAGTCATTCTTATTTCTATTTTAAGCATGATTTTTTCTTAGTTTGAATGTGTAGTTAGCTTTTGACATGGTTTATTCACATAACTTTGCAGTATAAAGTCATCAGGCTTCAGCAATTCTATCTACACTTGTATCCTCCTTTGTATCCTTAAACTGTTTTCTTATCTTTGCTGTTAAGCTCAGTGTAATTTCTCCTACATCATCAAGATCCTTGACTCTAATTGTTTTGGGATAAAATATTATCCATAAAATGTTTTTTTTTTTTAAATCTTTGGTGCAACTGAAAATTGTTTAACAGAAAATGTGTTCATGATCAATGGAAAATTACAGCGAAGGGGCTGAAAATGGCTTTTGCATTATGAAAGCATAAACAATTTCTAGACCAAGCCTATTAGTCCTCTCCCCCCCCACTCCTGTTACATCCATCACCTCCTTACTCCCTTTCCAACTTCTCCCTGCCATCACCACCACTCCTTACTCCTTTGTGTCTGCCACCACGCCCCCCCCCCCCCCCCCCCCCCCCCCCCCCCCCCCCCCCCCCCCACACACACACACACAAAAAAAAAAAAAACATATTCCTCCTTGCTGACACCACCATCTCTTGCCTCCTATTCCCTGTGCCACAACCACAATCACCTCTCTCACCACAGCCTATTGACTTTTGTGGGCTTTGTTGGTTTTGACATTAGAGATTTTTGGTGCACCCAAACACTGGAGTAGTTCAGAGTCTCAACCAAACAATAGTAAACAAATTATTTTCCTTGAAAATATTCTGTTGAAGATATTTTTGCTAGGAAAATGTATTATGCTGAAACAAATGGAGCTTTTGATTGCCATCAATTGCATCATGATTCAACTCTTAGAGCATGTTTGGCTTATGTGCAGCTTTTTAAAGCCTCATTTTTAGATACAGCTTATTTTTATCCGGCCTATTTGTTAAAAGGAAGATCACACAGATGTCAATACAGAAGGCAAGAATGCACATGCAACTATTTTTGGCTGTTATTTTGGGGTAGGCAGTCATTTGAAATCAAGCTCTTCTCGTGAAAATTACTAGGTTCTGTCATTGATGTAGCCAGGCATCAATCAATATGACAAAGTATTATAAGAAAATATCACTTTATTGATATGAGATTACTCTAGTACACAGGAAGTATGCTAGATCAATATAATTGTAAAAAATGCTTAAGAGTAATCTATATTGTGGTAGCCGAAAAAAAATAGGAAAATTATTCTAGAATGAAATAAACATATGATCTGTCAAATGAAAACTAGATGATAACATGGAATCGGTTGTCCCAAAAACTTATAATCTTGTCCAGGGTCAACCCTAAAATGGTTCTGGTGTAGACGAGGCTTTTTTACTGTTCTTGGGTTTTGGACTGGAAACAGACTGCGGTTTCTATGTATGCAGAAATCAATATTTATTGCACATGTGTGCACACACACACACATACACATTTTAAATATTGTTTGTAGTTCTTTTTCAGTTGTCTGAAGGCAAATTGTGAGCTACACGATGGGGTAGCCCTCCCCCATGTGTAAATCCTTGCCTTGATGAAGGCAGGATTTGATCTCTACTCTTGAAAACTAACCCCATTAAACATTACCAGTGCATTAGCTTACACCTTCCAATCGTATTTTATAATTACATTTTTGAAGCCAAGCAAATAGCATTTCACATATTGAAGCAGTTATCTCCACATTGTAATAAAAATTTATGTTACATTTCTTTTTTTTACACTATCATGTGAGAAGTGCAAGGAAATATTCATTCAAATCTAGTCTTATTTAGTTTGCAAGTCAATCATATTTTATTTTAGGTCCTAGTATTTAATTAGGCTTATTATATTTTTATTTAAAGTCAAGGATTTTTTGTAATTCAAATATTGGTTTTCCTATGTCCGATAGAATTAGGGTTTAGTATTGAGCAAAGTATTGTACTCATGTAAAAGGGGGATTATTTTGATGAATAAAGTTCCTATTGAGATTGTCCCAATGGTCTGGTGCTGACTAGTGACTCCAAGTAACCTAGGTGTTGACTCCTAGGTTTTCTATCATTTTTTCCCTGTTATTCAATTTTATTGTGCATTGTTCTGGTGGCTCACAATTATTTATAGAGTAAGTTCAATTTCTTACAATAATATGTAGTGATCTCTGGCATATGTTGTTTTGCTATTGAAAGTTTTTTGGACCAAAATGATGCTCATAATATTCACTGAAGGCCAGTGCGTCATGAAGAATGCAAAAATGATAGATACAATCTGCTTAGAAGTTTAAGGGCCAAATAGTATAGATTTCCCTAGTGAGCATCCTTGACATTTCAAAGCAAAAGCTGAGATCTATTAGAAGTTTCCTGTGCTGAATTCTAGGCGTCTATCTCCATATTATGTATACATGCTTGTCTTGATTAACTCATAGCTAACCTTATTTCTTGTAGATTTCGAAAATATCCACAGCTTTTGCTGGAGATTCTAAGAAGTTCATTTGGATGCATGAACTACAACAACAACAATGTGGTTAACGAATGAAAACTCTGCAATTGCAACTTGTTCACTCTTCTGGTAACCGTTGATGAATGTTTTGGCTTCTCCATTGAATTAATTACACATATGTTTTTGTTGTATTACGTGAGTCGATATCTTGTGTTGACATTTTTATTGTGATTTAGGAATGAAAGACATGTTTTCATATGATGTTCGTAGTATATGCGTGGATTTTTGCTGTCTGTTTGAGGATGTAATGTGTATCCTGTACCCTATTGTGGGTTTAAAGGGCTTTCGAAAAATCACCATTTTCATTTTTTTGAGTTTAACCCTTTAATGTCTGTTTGAGTTGTGTTTGTCTCAAGTTATGAACTGATTATCATTACATACAAGATAATCCCTGTCTTTAGATGAAGACTCATTCCTCAATTGCATTCAAGTCATCCAAGAGAGTATCACCGAAAGTAAAAATAAAATCACCATAGACAAAAGAGGGGTTTTTTCTTTTTCTTTTTTGTTTATTTAAATGGGTTGGCAATTAATAAATAAGAGCATCTCCAATTGAGCTTTTAAATCTACATGGATAGTGCCGTCAGTTCTAAATAGTTTATGAACCAATTTCAATGGATATGCTAAAATTGATGTCATTTTGCACGGTAGGAGATGTCAAATTTGAAACTTGGGTACATCTATCAAAAAGTTAAAAACAATCAGTAACTTGGTTGAACTACAATGTATTGATGTGAACCTCGTCAAGAATAACGAGACCCAACAACGAAAGGGAACCCAAGATCGTTCTATGGACAGATTCGAATGGAAGACCTTGACCCGTTGTTTATGACAAACAAGAACCTCAGTATAAGGAAGACGCCACAAACGGTGATAGAGTTTCCGTTTGATAAGTCGAGATGAACGCCACGGGAAATCCCGATAAGTTCAAGTAGTTCTTCAAAGAACCAAAGAGAATAAACCTCACCAGTTTTTATTAATGATCAATGTCTCATTAGAATGAGTGCAGGCTATTTATAACCTGCATGGTTTGAAACCCTAGATGAATACAAATTATTAAAGGAACGAATTTGGTTACTAAAAGACCAAATAAAAGAATCCTAAAATTAAGGCTAGATAATGTCTGACATTAGCTTCTCCTCCAAGACTGAAATAGAAATCACCTATGGAATAAGTCCTTAGAATTCTCCTCCAAGAAAAGAAATCACCTATGGAATAAGTCCTTAATTCTCCTCCAAGAAAAGAAATCACTTATGGAATAATGGTTTCAATAGAATAATATTTGATTTTATTTTCCTTCTAGAATAATCCTGGAAAATATTTCTTGCCAATTTATTAGCCTTGACCGGATCCTTCTAGAACTTGAATCAAAGGTGATGATTCTTTGTTGCCCAGGTGGATCATGCCCAATGGGCCTCCACGAATTTGCTTGAGCCCATAACTCTTGAATGAGCCCGTTGAGTACATCCTTGAACTTCTTTGCTCGTGCTCTCGTAACTGGCCCAATTGGTACTTGAACGAGGATCCTTTGAAGTGGTGCCTTGATCTCCATCATTCCCCTCCTCTTGAAAAGGATTTGCCCTCAAATCATCACCTACATCAAAAGGACTCAAATCAGTAACATTAAAAGTGGCACTTACATTGTACTCACCAGGTAAATCTAGCTTGTAAGCGTTGTCATTGATACGCTCGAGGACTTGGAAAGGACCATCTCCTCTTGGGAGCAATTTGGAACGTCTTTTCGCCGGGAATCTTTCTTTTCTCATATGCAGCCAAACCCAATCTCCGGGTTCAAAAACCAGCTGGCGACGTCCCTTGTTGGCTTGTGTGGCATATTGCTCCGTTCTTCGCTCAATGTTGAGTCTTGCTTTCTCATGAATCTGCTTCACAAAGTCAGCTTTCTTTTTGCCATCTAAATTAACGTGCTCCGTCAAAGGTAAAGGAGATAAATCCAATGGAGTTAAAGGATTAAACCCATATACAATTTCAAATGGCGAAAATTTGGTAGCAGAATGAACAGCTCTATTATATGCAAACTCAACATGTGGTAAACATTCCTCCCATGTTTTGATGTTCTTTCTAATGATTGCCCTCAATAGAGTAGACAAAGTCCTATTTACTACTTCAGTTTGACCATCAGTTTGTGGATGACAAGTAGTGGAAAACAATAGCTTAGTACCTAGCTTACACCACAAAGTCTTCCAAAAATAGCTCAAGAACTTAGCATCTCTATCCGAAACAATTGTCCTAGGCATGCCATGTAATCTCACAATCTCTCTAAAGAACAAATCAGCAACATGCGAAGCATCATCCGTTTTGTGACATGGAATAAAATGTGCCATTTTAGAAAATCTATCCACGACCACAAAAATGGAATCTCTTCCACGTTTAGTCCTAGGCAAACCTAACACAAAATCCATTGAAATATCAATCCAAGGCTCACTAGGAATTGGTAAAGGAGTATACAAACCGTTGGGCTGCACTTTGGATTTAGCTTGCCTGCATGTGACACATCTACCACAAATCCGTTCGACATCTCGTTTCATGCGAGGCCAATAGAAGTGGTCCTGCAAAATAGCTAAAGTCTTTGCAACTCCAAAATGTCCCATTAATCCCCCACCATGTGATTCCTGCACTAATAACTCCCTCATAGAACAGTTAGGCACGCATAGCTTATTTTCTCGAAATAGGAATCCATCAAGCCTAAAGAACTTACCAGAGGCGATTTTCTCACAAGCTCGATATTCCTCACAAAATTCGTGGTCTTCAGCATATAATTCTTTAATGTGTTCAAAACCAAGCAATTTTGCATCAAGTGTGGAGAGTAAGGCATACCTGCGAGAAAGTGCATCGGCGACTACATTCTCCTTACCTTGCTTGTACCGAATGACGTATGGAAACGTCTCTATGAACTCCACCCATCGCGCATGCCTTTTGTTTAGCTTGTGTTGGCCCTTCAAGTGTTTCAAGGACTCATGATCGGTGTGAATCACGAACTCCTTAGGCCATAGGTAGTGCTGCCATGTTTCTAAAGCCCGAACCAATGCATACAACTCCTTGTCATAAGTTGGGTAGTTTAAGGCTGCCCCGCTGAGTTTCTCGCTGAAGTAAGCAATTGGTCGTCCTTCTTGCATAAGAACGGCGCCTATACCAACACCTGAAGCATCACATTCAATTTCAAACGTTTTAGAAAAGTTAGGTAAAGACAACAAAGGTGCGTTAGTCAGCTTCTCTTTGATCAATTGAAATGCCTTCTCTTGTTCTTCTCCCCACCGAAATCCAACGTTCTTCTTGATCACTTCAGTAAGCGGTGCGGCTAAGCTACTGAAGTCCTTCACGAACCGCCGGTAGAAACTAGCAAGTCCATGAAAACTACGAACATTACCTACACTTGTGGGGCTCGGCCAATCTTGGATTGCACGTACCTTCTCTTCATCAACCTGTATACCTTGTGCACTAACAACAAATCCCAAAAATACAAGCTTATCGGTGTAAAAAGTGCACTTCTTTAAATTAGCAAACAACCTTTCTTTCCTCAGCACATCTAAAACGGATTTCACATGTACTACATGGTCATCTAGGTTTTTGCTATAAATGAGTATATCATCAAAATAGACAACAACAAATCTGCCTATAAATGTGCGCAAAACATGGTTCATAAGTCTCATAAAGGTGCTCGGAGCATTAGTCAAACCAAAAGGCATAACTAACCATTCATACAAACCATATTTTGTTTTAAAGGCGGTTTTCCATTCATCTCCTTCTTTTATCCTAATTTGATGATAACCACTCTTTAAATCAATTTTAGAAAATATGCAAGAACCATGCAGCTCATCTAACATATCATCTAAGCGTGGGATAGGATGACGATACTTTACCGTTATGTTGTTGATGGCTCGGCAATCAACGCACATTCTCCACGTCCCATCCTTCTTAGGTACAAGTAAGACCGGAACCGCACATGGGCTCATGCTCTCCCTCACATGCCCTTTCTCCAGCAATTCACTTACCTGCCGTTGAAGCTCCTTTGTCTCCTCGGGATTGCTCCTATAAGCTGGTCGGTTTGGAATGGTTGCACCGGGCACAAAATCAATTTGATGTTCAATCCCTCGGATTGGAGGTAACCCATGTGGTGTTTCCTCGGGGAAGACATCCTCGTACTCCTGCAAAAGAGAAACAATAGAACTAGGCAAAGCAAGGTCTAGTTCGTTAGTGTTTAAAAGTGCCTCTTTGTACAAAAGTACAATCATCGGCTGATTTGAAAACATTGCTCGCTTGATCTCACTCACTTTTGCATAGAAATTCTTTTGTGTTCTCTCTGATTTTCTCTCAAGGGCCAAACTTTGATTTTCTTTTTCTCTCTCATTTTTCTCGGCCCCTCTCTGATTTTCACTCTTTTTCTTTTGCTCACTCTCTTTCTTTTGATCACTCTCCTTTTGTAATCTCACTTGATCCTCGTATACTTGCTGCGGTGTCAATGGTACAAGAGTGATTAATCGTTGATTAAGTACAAAAGAGTACTTGTTCGTAAAGCCATCATGCTTCACTTGCCTATCGAACTGCCATGGACGCCCTAGCAATAAATGTCCCGCTTGCATCGGTACTACATCACACATCACTTCATCTTCGTATTTACCGATTCGAAATGCAACTAGCACTTGCTTGTTCACCCTTATCTCACCACTATCATTTAGCCATTGCAACTTGTACGGTCTAGGGTGCTTTGCCATGGGCAATCCCAATTTCTCCACCATAATTGTGCTTGCAACATTAGTACAACTACCACCATCAATAATCACACTACATACCTTGTCTTTAACGTAGCACCTAGTGTGAAAGATGTTCTCCCGCTGTATTTCATCGACTCCTTTTGCTTGCAAGCTCAATGCTCTTCTTGCCACCAATGTCAATGCGTCAGGGGCTAAATACTCCTCCTCGAAAACGTCCTCCAATGGCGGCATGTCGTCGGTGTCAGAATCTTCACAATCGGTCACAATCTCACCATTGGCTTGCAACACCATGACTTGCTTGTTTGGACATTGACTTGCAATGTGGCCCCTGCCTTGACATCTAAAACATTTAATATCACGATTCCTAGAGGTAGAGGCTTCGGTTTTACCTTGAGGAACGTGGCTGGTGGTCACGGACTTGGGCTCGGGTTTGGGAGTTTGTGACTTGTCCAGCGGCTTGGCATGACTCGATTTCCAAGAGGTAGAACTAGAGTTATGGCCTGCACGTGTCCCACTCCCTCTCTTGAGTTGTTGTTCCACTTTGATAGCCATATGCACCATATCTTCCAATTCCACATAATGCTGCATCTCTACCTTATCATGGATCTCCCGGTTTAAGCCAAGTAAAAATCTAGCCATTGTGGCCTCCCGATCCTCCTCTACATTAGCGCGGATCATAGCAATCTCCATCTCCTTGTAGTAATCTTCTACGCTTCGACTCCCTTGTCTAAGACCTTGTAGCTTCTTGTACAACTCTCTGTAGTAGTAACTTGGAATGAACCGCTTTCTCATCACTACTTTCATCTCCTCCCATGTGTCTATTGGTCGTTCTCTATTCCGCCTCCTGTTTATCACAAGCTGATCCCACCAAGTAACAGCATATTCAGAAAATTCAATCACAGCTAATTTTACCTTCTTTGTCTCCGAGTAGTTGTGGCAATCGAACACGAACTCCATCTTCTTCTCCCACTCAAGATATGCCTCAGGATCAGATCTACCTTGAAAGGACGGAATCTTCATCTTAATACCACCCAAGTTGTTATCTTCGCGATTCCTAGCTCCTCCAAATCTTCCTCCGGGTCTCCTATTGTTAACAATGGAATCCCGATCTTCTTCTTCATCAAAACCAGACCCATAACGCTCTTCTTCCTCCTCCCTCGCTGGAACTCTTTCCCTTCTACGCAAATTACGACCGTTTTGTTGGTTGCTCCTCACGTCTATTCTCCATTCTGATCTATCCGTTCGTGAACCTGCTCCATCTCTATCTTCATCACACGCCTCATCTCACTCATCATGGCCTCCATAAACAACTTTCGGATCAGCCAATTTTGTTTCATCTTCGGCAATGCTCTTACCACTATCGTAAGTCATGATTGCTGCAAAACAAAGGTTAGAGAGAAAAGAAAGGACCTCACGAATCACTCCCTTACGTGTTTACACTCAAGAATGTGGATCACTCTCCACTCGTGTTTCACTCAAAATAATATGGCTTTTACCCTCCGATGTTCTCACCACTCTTTCACTCGATAATTCTCTTTCAGTTCTTTTGAAACTAAACAAACAACTCAAAATTTCCCGCAACAATTCACCAAGAATTAATCAAGGAATTTCAGATTTGGACACAAGGAATATGGAATTTTTTTTTTTTTCAGATTAGAATTAGAAGGAATATGGCAGTTTGAAATTTTGGAAGCACAGAATAGTGAATTTTTTTTTTTTTTTTTTTTTTTTGTCTTCTTCTTCGAGTCTCTCTCTTTTTTTCTTTTTTTTTTTTTTTTTTTGATCAGCAACTAGCTTTTGTGAATAATAAAAATAAGATTTTCGAAATAACTAAGAGATGGGAGACCAGAACCAATAGTTTAGACATCAACAAGAACAAACAAAGGTTGAACAGATAGGGTAAAGGAAATTCTGCTAAGAAGAGATAAATGATATGGACGGCTAAAGAAGAAACAAAGGAATGAAAGATGTTAAAGGATAGGCAAACCTGAACTAGAAACCGTGCTCTGATACCAGATGATGTGAACCCTCGTCAAGAATAACGAGACCCAACAACGAAAGGGAACCCAAGATCGTTCTATGGACAGATTCGAATGGAAGACCTCGACCCGTTGTTTATGACAAACAAGAACCTCGGTATAAGGAAGACGCCACAAACGGTGATGGAGTTTCCGTTTGATAAGTCGAGATGAACGCCACGGGAAATCCCGATAAGTTCAAGTAGTTCTTCAAAGAACCAAAGAGAATAAACCTCACCAGTTTTTTTATTAATGATCAATGATCTCATTACAATGAGTCCATGCTATTTATAATGCATGTTTTGAAACCCTAGGAATACAAATTATTAAAGAGAAACGAATTTGGTTACTAAAAGACCAAATAAAAGAATCCTAAAATTAAGGCTAGATAATCGTCTGACATTAGCTTCTCCTCCAAGACTGAAAAAGAAATCTGAAATGGAATAAGTCCTTAGCTTCTCCTCCAAGAAAAGAAATCACCTATGGAATAATCCTTAGCTTCTCCTCCAAGAAAAGAAATCACTTATGGAATAATCCTTCTAGAATAATATTTGATTTTATTGATCCTTCTAGAATAATCCTAAAATATTTCTTGCCAATTTCTTAGCCTTGACCGGATCCTTCTAGAACTTGAATCAAAGGTGATGATTCTTTGTTGCCCAGGTGGATCATGCTCAATGGGCCTCCACGAATTTGCTTGAGCCCATAACTCTTGAATGAGCCCGTTGAGTACATCCTTGAACTTCTTTGCTCGTGCTCTCGTAACTGGCCCAATTGGTACTTGAACGAGGATCCTTTCGAAGTGGTGCCTTGATCTCCATCAACCCAATTGGTACTTACCAAAAACCGAAATGGTTGTTTCGCCCATCAATTGATTGGCTTCCCCTGCGTCCACACATCGTAGGAGGGTGGCATCGTGAGTCCGCTTGTACAGAATCTCTCTGCTCAAGGAGAACTGGAAAGCCATTCTTCTGATATACTATTTCTCATTTTCGGTTGCTCGTGGTGGGTACTCTCTGTCTTGTATAAAGCGCTTGATATCGTAATACCAAGGCTTATTGTCTATCTCTGCTTCGACGTTCATGCACTCTTCCACGCACACACAGTGTGCTGGAATGTCTCGAGTTTCGATCCGTAATGGTCGCACATCATCCCCCTCAACTAGCCTGATTAGGCTTGCCAGTGTGGCGAGCGCGTCAGCAAAGTGATTGTGAGCTCTTGAGGTGTATGTGAAGGTGATATACTTGAACTTAGGAACTAGCTGGCTGATGTATCGTCGGTATGGGATGAGCTTGGGATCTCGAGCCTGCCATTCCCCGTTAGTCTATGACACTATCAACAGAGAGTCTCCGAAGACTTCTAGTTCATAGGCACTGAATTCTAAAGCTGCTTACAGACCGACGATGCATGCTTCATACTCGGTCATGTTGTTGGTACAGTCAAACCCTAACTTGACAGCGATAGGAGTTTGTTGTCCCTTTGGTGATACCAAGACGGCGCTGATCTGATGGGAACCAAAGTGGGCCTAGCCTTAAAGATCCTTTACAAGTTCCAGATGGACCAATTACAAGATCAAAAGCCAAGAAGATCAAGGAAGCAATGCAAGGATTGGTGCAATCCACTTGGGATAAAGCTAGCAAGAGCCCAACAATCAAAGTGGGTTTGAAAGAAGGAGAACCAATTTTCATCCACTTGATACAAGCTGTGGAAGTTATGACTTAGGGAAGTTTGGGCCTATTGCTATTCAAGGCTTTCAATTTATTAAAAGATTTATTTTTATTAGTTTAGAATAAGTGAGCTAGAGAAAGGCCTTGTATTAGGGCCAAGGGTTTATTAGGAAAGTTATTTTTTAGGAACTAGAATTACTGTTCACGCAGGGGTATTTGTGGGAAAAAAGAGTTCTAGCTTGGTTAGGATTTTAATTAGGTTTTGGTTTAAATACTCTTTGTAGCCTCATTTGAAGGCAGACAATATATTGAATTTTCATAGTGAGTTGAGTTTTCTCCTCTTGTTCTTGATTGAACTTTTGAACTTATCAAAGGTAAATCACAACCTTTGTGGCGTTCCTCCTTGTAATCTGGGTTCTTGAGATAGGTTCTTCATCGGGTCTAGATTTTAATATAATCTAGGTTCTTGAAACGGGTTCTCAACGGGTCTAGATTCTCCATCCATTGACTTGATCTTGGCTTTCTTGGGTGAGTTTTCAAATTGATTGTGGGTTCAAGGGATTCCATTCCGCGGGTTCATATCATTTGGTATCAGAGCAAGGTTTCCAATCAGGTCTAATTCTATCTTTTTCTTTCTTGCGTATTTGATTCTAGGGCATCATTGTTCTAGGGTTACAAAAAAAAAAAAAAAAATGTGGCTGCTGAAGTTCATTGTTCAAGAGTTTGTGTTGGTTGAAACCTCTTGTTCAAGAGTTTGTGTTGGCTGAAACCTCTTGTTCTAAAGTTTGTGTTGGCTGAAATCTCTTGTTCTAGGGGCTGCCGTATATCCCCTTATTCTAGGGTTTTTAAGTTATTGTTCAGGTTTCATCAATTGCTTATTCGTTTGATTGTGATCAAATCCGTTGCTGAAAAAAAAAAAAAAAAAAAAAAAAAAAAAAAAAAAAAAAAAAAAAAAAAAAAAAAAATCCGAAAATTTGATCGGGTTCTTGTTCTTTTCTTGTTCTTGTTCTTGTTCTGGTTCTTGTTCTTGTTCTTGTTCTTGTTCTTGTTCTTGTTCTTGTTCTTGTTCTTGTTCTTGTTCTTGTTCTTGTTCTTGTTCTTGTTCTTGTTCTTATTCTGGTTCTTGTTCTTGTTCTTGTTCTTGTTCTTGTTCTT
>OU015761.1:39895027-39905027 GCA_907173295.1 Fagus sylvatica | reverse complement strand
CATGAGTGACCTTCCTGTCAATATTGCCATGGCCTGCCCAACAAAATATGTGACCCAGCATGCATTAGGCACAACATCACAAAGCACTTCATCCAGATACTTCCCAATTGAAAAAGAAACTAGCACTTGCTTATTCCACCCTAATCTCCTCCACAATCATTCAACCACTGCAATTTGTATGGTCTAGAGTGTTTTAAGGTTGGTAAATTCAATTTCTCAACCAAAATAGTGCTAGCCACATTAGTACAACTCCCCCCATCAATGATCATACTACATACCTTATTGTTGACGTGGCATCTAGTATGGAAAATGTTCTCTCTCTGTTGCTCTGCATCATCCACCTTAATGTGTGTATTGAGAGCACGCCTGGCAACAAGAGACTCACCTGTCACGGGGTATACCACTCCATCATCATCACTAGCATCAACCAACTCGGGCATCCCATCACTATCATCCTCACTCTCAGTCATCACCTCCCCATTGTCGCGCATAATCATCACCCGCCTGTTTGGACATTGAGAAGCGATGTGCCCTGAACCCAAACACTTAAAGCATTTAATATCTCTATTCCGTGAAGGTTGAGATTCTACCTTGGGTTTGTTGCTAGTTCCCTCATCTTTTCCCTTAGGTGGTTCGGTCTTTCTCTTTGCTTCAGCTGAATCATTCCTATCCCACTTTGATTTCCAAGTAGTATTAGAAACCGAAGTGTACCTTGCTGTCCCTTTTCTCTTTAACTGTCTCTCCACCTTCATAGCCATGTGCACCATGTCCTCTATCTCCACATAATGCTGCAATTCAATTACATTGGCTATGTCCCTATTCAAACCACTCAAAAATCTAGCCATGGTGGCCTCCCGATCCTCCTCTACATTAGCCCGAATCATCGCCACCTCCATCTCCTTATGGTAATCCTCCACACTCCTAGACCCCTGTGTAAGATTTTGGAGCTTTTGGTAAAGGTCCCTATAGAAGTGGCTAGGTACAAATCTCCGCCTCATGAGAGCTTTCAACTCTCCCCACGTCTCTACAGGCCTCTCATTATTCCTCCTTCTATTGGTCACTAATTGATCCCACCAAATAATAGCATAATCAGTGAACTCTATTACCGCCAACTTCACTTTCTTCTCTTCAGAGTAATTATGACAATCAAACACTAGGTCTATTTTTTTCTCCCACTCTAGATAAACCTCAGGGTCAGTTCTACCTTGGAAAGATGGTATTTTCATTTTGATGCTCCCAAGGCTTCGATCTACACCATCCCGACCCCCTGGGTTCCACTCATGTCCTCTTTCACGCCTAACTCGTCTATGTCTACCCGACCCAACTTCAGATGCTAAGTCTTCCTCATCCTCACCATCTCCTTCATTCTCATACTCATTTTCAACCCTACGCTCACGTCGCCTCCTATCTCTCCCACCTTGCAGATTTCTAATCGCTGCATCTTGATGATCCATCCTATCCCTCACTTCACCCAACACAAAGTTCAACCGCTCAAACTGTTGTTGCATGGCTTGCAACACAAAGGATGAGTTATCTGCCTTCCCCTTTAGGTGATGAGTCACTCCTTATGAGACATCGTAATGTGCTGCAAAAAAAAAAATGTTAGTGGAAAACCTCACACACTCCCTTACGTGTTTACACTCGAACAATGGCACTCCACTCGTATTTCACTCTTAATTGGCAATTTTTTTTTTTTTTTGATAATAGTCTCACACTCTCTTGCCTTTTACCTCAAGAGTTTTCCCACTCAAGTTCTTCAAGAACTAATTGAACTCAATCAAGAAACAAGAACAAGAACCTTGTTTTATCCCAACTAGTAATTAGGTCCAAGAAACAAGAACAAGAACAAGAACAAGGGAATAAAAACGAATGAAAGAGTAACTATAATGATGTATGCAGCCCCGTTGATGATAAGGCTCATAAAAATTTTCGGATTTTTTTTTTTTTTTTTTTTTTTTTTTTCAGCAACAGATTTGATCACAATAAAACGAATAAGAGATTTGAGCCAACACAAACTCTAGAACAAGAAGTTTAAGCCAACACAAACTCTTGAATAAGAGGTTTCAACCAACACAAACTCTAGAACAAGAAGTTTCATCCAACACAAACTCTTCAATAAGAGGTTTAAGCCAACACAAACACTAGAACAATGGAATTTGGCAGCCACGTTTTTTTTTTTTTTTTTTTTTTTTTTTTTTTTTTTTGTAACCCTAGAACAATGATGCCCTAGAATCAAATACGCAAGAAAGAAAAAGATAGAATTCAGACCTGATTGGAAACCTTGCTCTGATACCAAATGATATGAACCCGCGGAATGGAATCCCTTGAACCCACAATCAATTTGAAAACTCACCCAAGAAAGCCAAGATCAAGTCAATGGATGGAGAATCTAGACCCGTTGAGAACCCGTTTCAAGAACCTAGATTATATTAAAATCTAGACCCGTTGAAGAACCTGCCTCAAGAACCCAAATTACAAGGAGGAACGCCACAAAGGTTGTGATTTACCTTTGATAAGTTCAAAAGTTCAATCAAGAACAAGAGGAGAAAACTCAACTCACTATGAAAATTCAATATAGAGGGAGAAGAATTAAATATGCTGAGGCGAGATTCGAAAACGTGTTTTTTTGGAAAAAACCGAAAATTTTTTAAACGAATTCGAGAGGGCTTTTGAGGCAAAATTGAGCAAAGTTTTCGTCCGGAACAATTTTGCCCCCGAACCCACCATATAGCCAATTAGGCCCAGAAAAGAGGTTTGGGGCCGGTTTTTCAAAATTCAAAAACAATTTTCCCGAACCCACCATTATAGCCAACTTTTAGGCCCAAGAAAATAGGTGAGGTGCGATTTAGTACAAAAATTCAAACCGAAAACGTGTTTTTTGGAAAAACGAATTCGAGAGGGCTTTTGAGGCAAAATTGAGCAAAGTTTTCGTCCGGAACAATTTTGCCCCCGAACCCACCATATAGCCAATTAGGCCCAGAAAAGAGGTATGGGGCCGGTTTCATCAAAAAATTCCAACCGAAAACGTGTTTTTTAGGATGGACGAAACTTCACTCCGGGACACTTTTGCCCCCAATCGTGCCATCTAGTCCGTTTGGCCAAGAAAATAGGTGAGGTGCGATTTAGTACAAAAATTCAAACCGAAAACGTGTTTTTTGGAAAAACGAATTCGAGAGGGCTTTTGAGGCAAAATTGAGCAAAGTTTTCGTCCGGAACAATTTTGCCCCCGAACCCACCATATAGCCAATTAGGCCCAGAAAAGAGGTATGGGGCCGGTTTCATCAAAAAATTCCAACCGAAAACGTGTTTTTTAGGATGGACGAAACTTCACTCCGGGACACTTTTGCCCCCAATCGTGCCATCTAGTCCGTTTGGCCAAGAAAATAGGTGAGGTGCGATTTAGTACAAAAATTCAAACCGAAAACGTGTTTTTTGGAAAAACGAATTCGAGAGGGCTTTTGAGGCAAAATTGAGCAAAGTTTTCGTCCGGAACAATTTTGCCCCCGAACCCACCATATAGCCAATTAGGCCCAGAAAAGAGGTATGGGGCCGGTTTCATCAAAAAATTCCAACCGAAAACGTGTTTTTTAGGATGGACGAAACTTCACTCCGGGACACTTTTGCCCCCAATCGTGCCATCTAGTCCGTTTGGCCAAGAAAATAGGTGAGGTGCGATTTAGTACAAAAATTCAAACCGAAAACGTGTTTTTTGGAAAAACGAATTCGAGAGGGCTTTTGAGGCAAAATTGAGCAAAGTTTTCGTCCGGAACAATTTTGCCCCCGAACCCACCATATAGCCAATTAGGCCCAGAAAAGAGGTATGGGGCCGGTTTCATCAAAAAATTCCAACCGAAAACGTGTTTTTTAGGATGGACGAAACTTCACTCCGGGACACTTTTGCCCCCAATCGTGCCATCTAGTCCGTTTGGCCAAGAAAATAGGTGAGGTGCGATTTAGTACAAAAATTCAAACCGAAAACGTGTTTTTTGGAAAAACGAATTCGAGAGGGCTTTTGAGGCAAAATTGAGCAAAGTTTTCGTCCGGAACAATTTTGCCCCCGAACCCACCATATAGCCAATTAGGCCCAGAAAAGAGGTATGGGGCCGGTTTCATCAAAAAATTCCAACCGAAAACGTGTTTTTTAGGATGGACGAAACTTCACTCCGGGACACTTTTGCCCCCAATCGTGCCATCTAGTCCGTTTGGCCAAGAAAATAGGTGAGGTGCGATTTAGTACAAAAATTCAAACCGAAAACGTGTTTTTTGGAAAAACGAATTCGAGAGGGCTTTTGAGGCAAAATTGAGCAAAGTTTTCGTCCGGAACAATTTTGCCCCCGAACCCACCATATAGCCAATTAGGCCCAGAAAAGAGGTATGGGGGGCCTGTTTCATCAAAAAATTCCAACCGAAAACGTGTTTTTTAGGATGGACGAAACTTCACTCCGGGACACTTTTGCCCCCAATCGTGCCATCTAGTCCGTTTGGCCAAGAAAATAGGTGAGGTGCGATTTAGTACAAAAATTCAAACCGAAAACGTGTTTTTTGGAAAAACGAATTCGAGAGGGCTTTTGAGGCAAAATTGAGCAAAGTTTTCGTCCGGAACAATTTTGCCCCCGAACCCACCATATAGCCAATTAGGCCCAGAAAAGAGGTATGGGGCCGGTTTCATCAAAAAATTCCAACCGAAAACGTGTTTTTTAGGATGGACGAAACTTCACTCCGGGACACTTTTGCCCCCAATCGTGCCATCTAGTCCGTTTGGCCAAGAAAATAGGTGAGGTGCGATTTAGTACAAAAATTCAAACCGAAAACGTGTTTTTTGGAAAAACGAATTCGAGAGGGCTTTTGAGGCAAAATTGAGCAAAGTTTTCGTCCGGAACAATTTTGCCCCCGAACCCACCATATAGCCAATTAGGCCCAGAAAAGAGGTATGGGGCCCGGTTTCATCAAAAAATTCCAACCGAAAACGTGTTTTTTAGGATGGACGAAACTTCACTCCGGGACACTTTTGCCCCCAATCGTGCCATCTAGTCCGTTTGGCCAAGAAAATAGGTGAGGTGCGATTTAGTACAAAAATTCAAACCGAAAACGTGTTTTTTGGAAAAACGAATTCGAGAGGGCTTTTGAGGCAAAATTGAGCAAAGTTTTCGTCCGGAACAATTTTGCCCCCGAACCCACCATATAGCCAATTAGGCCCAGAAAAGAGGTATGGGGCCGGTTTCATCAAAAAATTCCAACCGAAAACGTGTTTTTTAGGATGGACGAAACTTCACTCCGGGACACTTTTGCCCCCAATCGTGCCATCTAGTCCGTTTGGCCAAGAAAATAGGTGAGGTGCGATTTAGTACAAAAATTCAAACCGAAAACGTGTTTTTTGGAAAAACGAATTCGAGAGGGCTTTTGAGGCAAAATTGAGCAAAGTTTTCGTCCGGAACAATTTTGCCCCCGAACCCCGTAAATAGGCCCAGAAAAGAGGTATGTGATTCGTAATGTTTGTAAAAAAAGTCGGTATAAGGGCCCCTCGAATTTCGTTTATAAGTAGATGACCCACGGGAAATCCCGATAAGTTCAAGTAGTTCTTCAAAGAACCAAAGAGAATAAACCTCACCAGTTTTTATTAATGATCAATGATCTTCTATTACAATGAGTGCAGGCTATTTATAACCTGTTTTCAACCCTAGATGCTTCATACAATAAAGAGAAACGAATTTGGTTCTAAAAGACTAAAATTAAGGGCCTAAAATTAAGGCTAATAATGTCTGACATTAGCAGCCAAAATAGACTGAAATAGATTGAAAGTCTGAAATGGAAAAGTCTAGAATGGAAGGTGCCAGACTGAAATAGATTGAAAGTCTGAAATGGAAAAGTCTAAAATGGAAGGGTGCCTAAAATTATGGAAAGTCTGAAATGGTTGTCAATCAGCCAAATTAATTGACTTGGAAAAGGAAAGTAAGCCAGCCAATTTATTGGCCTTGACCGGATCCTTCTAGAACTTGAATCAAAGTGATGATTCTTTGTTGCCCAGGTGGATCATGCCCAATGGGCCTCCACGAATTTGCTTGAGCCCATAACTCTTGAATGAGCCCGTTGAGTACATCCTTGAACTTCTTTGCTCGTGCTCTCGTAACTGGCCCAATTGGTACTTGAACGAGGTCCTTTGAAGTGGTGCCTTGATCTCCATCATTCCCCTCCTCTTGAAAAGGATTTGCCCTCAAATCATCACCTTGCTTGTACCGAATGACGTATGGAAACGTCTCTATGAACTCCACCCATCGCGCATGCCTTTTGTTTAGCTTGTGTTGGCCCTTCAAGTGTTTCAAGGACTCATGATCGGTGTGAATCACGAACTCCTTAGGCCATAGGTAGTGCTGCCATGTTTCTAAAGCCCGAACCAATGCATACAACTCCTTGTCATAAGTTGGGTAGTTTAAGGCTGCCCCGCTGAGTTTCTCGCTGAAGTAAGCAATTGGTCGTCCTTCTTGCATAAGAACGGCGCCTATACCAACACCTGAAGCATCACATTCAATTTCAAACGTTTTAGAAAAGTTAGGTAAAGACAACAAAGGTGCGTTAGTCAGCTTCTCTTTGATCAATTGAAATGCCTTCTCTTGTTCTTCTCCCCACCGAAATCCAACGTTCTTCTTGATCACTTCAGTAAGCGGTGCGGCTAAGCTACTGAAGTCCTTCACGAACCGCCGGTAGAAACTAGCAAGTCCATGAAAACTACGAACATTACCTACACTTGTGGGGCTCGGCCACTCTTGGATTGCACGTACCTTCTCTTCATCAACCTGTATACGATTGCTCCTATAAGCTGGTCGGTTTGGAATGGTTGCACCGGGCACAAAATCAATTTGATGTTCAATCCCTCGGATTGGAGGTAACCCATGTGGTGTTTCCTCGGGGAAGACATCCTCGTACTCCTGCAAAAGAGAAACAATAGAACTAGGCAAAGCAAGGTCTAGTTCGTTAGTGTTTAAAAGTGCCTCTTTGTACAAAAGTACAATCATCGGCTGATTTGAAAACATTGCTCGCTTGATCTCACTCACTTTTGCATAGAAATTCTTTTGTGTTCTCTCTGATTTTCTCTCAAGGGCCAAACTTTGATTTTCTTTTTCTCTCTCATTTTTCTCGGCCCCTCTCTGATTTTCACTCTTTTTCTTTTGCTCACTCTCTTTCTTTTGATCACTCTCCTTTTGTAATCTCTTGATCCTCGTATCTCTGCGGTGTTGGTACAAGAGTGTAATCGTTGATTAAGTCAAAAGAGTACTTAAAGCCATCATCCTTCACTTGCCTATCGAACTGCCATGGACGCCCTGCAATAAATGTCCGCTTGCATCGGTACTACATCACACATCACTTCATCTTGTATTTACCGATTCGAAATGCAACTAGCACTTGCTTGTTCACCCTTATCTCACCACTATCATTTAGCCATTGCAACTTGTACGGTCTAGGGTGCTTTGCCATGGGCAATCCCAATTTCTCCACCATAATTGTGCTTGCAACATTAGTACAACTACCACCATCAATAATCACACTACACCTTGTCTTTAAAGCACCTAGTATTTGTCGACTCTTTTGCTTAAAACCAATCATGCTTCAGGGGCACTTGCCTATCGACCACTGCAACACCACTTGCTTGTTTGGACATTGTATGTGGCCCCTGCCTTGACATCTAAAACATTTAATATCACGATTCCTGGAGGCTTCGGTTTTACCTTGAGGAACGTGGCTGGTGGTCACGGACTTGGGCTCGGGTTTGGGAGTTTGTGACTTGTCCAGTGGCTTGGCATGACTCGATTTCCAAGAGGTAGAACTAGAGTTATGGCCTGCACGTGTCCCACTCCCTCTCTTGAGTTGTTGTTCCACTTTGATAGCCATATGCACCATATCTTCCAATTCCACATAATGCTGCATCTCTACCTTATCATGGATCTCCCGGTTTAAGCCAAGTAAAAATCTAGCCATTGTGGCCTCCCGATCCTCCTCTACATTAGCGCGGATCATAGCAATCTCCATCTCCTTGTAGTAATCTTCTACGCTTCGACTCCCTTGTCTAAGACCTTGTAGCTTCTTGTACAACTCTCTGTAGTAGTAACTTGGAATGAACCGCTTTCTCATCACTACTTTCATCTCCTCCCATGTGTCTATTGGTCGTTCTCTATTCCGCCTCCTGTTTATCACAAGCTGATCCCACCAAGTAACAGCATATTCAGAAAATTCAATCACAGCTAATTTTACCTTCTTTGTCTCCGAGTAGTTGTGGCAATCGAACACGAACTCCATCTTCTTCTCCCACTCAAGATATGCCTCAGGATCAGATCTACCTTGAAAGGACGGAATCTTCATCTTAATACCACTCAAGTTGTTATCTTCGCGATTCCTAGCTCCTCCAAATCTTCCTCCGGGTCTCCTATTGTTAACAATGGAATCCCGATCTTCTTCTTCATCAAAACCAGACCCATAACGCTCTTCTTCCTCCTCCCTCGCTGGAACTCTTTCCCTTCTACGCAAATTACGACCGTTTTGTTTTTGCTCCTCACGTCTATTCTCCATTTGATCTATCCGTTCGTGAACCTGCTCCATCTCTATCTTCATCACACGCCTCATCTCACTCATCATGGCCTCCATAAACAATTTCGGATCAGCCAATTTTGTTTCATCTTCGGCAATGCTCTTACCACTATCGTAAGTCATGATTGCTGCAAAACAAAGGTTAGAGAGAAAAGAAACAAAAAAGAAAGGACCTCACGAATCACTCCCTTACGTGTTTACACTCAAGAATGTGGATCACTCTCCACTCGTGTTTCACTCAAAATAATATGGCTTTTACCCTCCGATGTTCTCACCACTCTTTCACTCGATAATTCTCTTTCAGTTCTTTTGAAACTAAACAAACAACTCAAAATTTCCCGCAACAATTCACCAAGAATTAATCAAGGAATTTCAGATTTGGACACAAGGAATATGGAATTTTTTTTTTTTTCAGATTAGAATTAGAAGGAATATGGCAGTTTGAAATTTTGGAAGCACAGAATAGTGAATTTTTTTTTTTTTTTTTTTTTTTTTTTTTTTTTTTTTTTCTTTTTTTTTTTTTTTTTTTTTTGATCAGCAACTAGCTTTTGTGAATAATAAAAATAAGATTTTCGAAATAACTAAGAGATGGGAGACCAGAACAATAGTTTAGACATCAACAAGAACAAACAAAGGTTGAACAGATAGGGTAAAGGAAATTCTGCTAAGAAGAGATAAATGATATGGACGGCTAAAGAAGAAACAAAGGAATGAAAAATGTTAAAGGATAGGCAAACCTGAACTAGAAACCGTGCTCTGATACCAGATGATGTGAACCCCGTCAAGAATAACGAGACCCAACAACGAAAGGGAACCCAAGATCGTTCTATGGACAGATTCGAATGGAAGACCTCGACCCTTTGTTTATGACAAACAAGAACCTCGGTATAAGGAAGACGCCACAAACGGTGATGGAGTTTCCGTTTGATAAGTCGAGATGAACGCCACGGGAAATCCCGATAAGTTCAAGTAGTTCTTCAAAGAACCAAAGAGAATAAACCTCACCAGTTTTTATTAATGATCAATGATCTTCTATTACAATGAGTGCAGGCTATTTATAACCTGTTTTCAACCCTAGATGCTTCATACAATAAAGAGAAACGAATTTGGTTCTAAAAGACTAAAATTAAGGGCCTAAAATTAAGGCTAATAATGTCTGACATTAGCAGCCAAAATAGACTGAAATAGATTGAAAGTCTGAAATGGAAAAGTCTAGAATGGAAGGTGCCAGACTGAAATAGATTGAAAGTCTGAAATGGAAAAGTCTAAAATGGAGGGTGCCTAAAATTATGGAAAGTCTGAAATGGTTGTCAATCAGCCAAATTAATTGACTTGGAAAAGGAAAGTAAACCAGCCAATTTATTGGCCTTGACCGGATCCTTCTAGAACTTGAATCAAAGTGATGATTCTTTGTTGCCCAGGT
>OU015761.1:39882324-39894927 GCA_907173295.1 Fagus sylvatica | reverse complement strand
GCCCCAAAAATATGTGAGGGGGCGGTTTAGTCAAAAAATTCGGAACGCAAACGTGCTTTTTCGAAGACACAAAACTTCGCTCCGGAACAATTTTGCCCCCAAATCGTGCCATATAGTCCATTTGGCCCCGATAGTTATTGTGGTGCGGTTTAGTAAAAAAATTCTAACCGGAAACGTGTTTTTCAGAAAAACGATTTTGGGGGCTTAGGAGGCAAAATGGAGCGAAGTTTTTGTGCTAAATAGTTTTGCCCCAAAACGCACCAAACAGTCCGTTTTGCCCCAAAAATATGTGAGGGGGCGGTTCAGTCAAAAAATTCGGAACGCAAACATTGTTTTTCGAAGACACAAAACTTCGCTCCGGAACAATTTTGCCCCAAATCGTGCCATATAGTCCATTTGGCCCCGATAGTTATTGTGGTGTGGTTTAGTAAAAAAATTCTAACCGGAAACGTGTTTTTCAGAAAAACTATTTTGGGGGCTTAGGAGGCAAAATGGAGCGAAGTTTTTGTGCTAAATAGTTTTGCCCCAAAACGCACCAAACAGTCCGTTTTGCCCCAAAAATATGTGAGGGGGCGGTTCAGTCAAAAAATTCGGAATGCAAACGTGGTTTTTCGAAGACACAAAACTTCGCTCCGGAACAATTTTGCCCCCAATCGTGCCATATAGTCCGTTTGGCCCCGATAGTTATTGTGGTGCGGTTTAGTAAAAAAATTCTGACTGGAAATGTGTTTTTCAGAAAAAAGATTTTGGGGGCTTTGGAGGCAAAATGAAGGGAAGTTTTTGTGCGAAATAGTTTTGCCCCAAAACGCACCAAACAGTCCGTTTTGCCCCAAAAAAATGTGGGGTGGCGGTTTAGTCAAAAAATTCGGAACGCAAACGTGCTTTTTCGAAGACACAAAACTGCGCTCCGGAACAATTTTGCCCCCAATGGTGCCATATAGTCCGTTTGGCCCCGATAGTTATTGTGGTGCGGTTTAGTAAAAAAATTCTGACCGGAAACGAGTTTTTCAGAAAAACGATTTTGGGGGCTTAGGAGGCAAAATGGAGGGAAGTTTTTGTGCGAAATAGTTTTGCCCCAAAATGCACCAAACAGTCCGTTTTACCCCAAAAATACGTGAGGGGGCGGTTTAGTCAAAAAATTCGGAACGCAAACGTGCTTTTTCGAAGACACAAAACTGCGCTCCGGAACAATTTTGCCCCCAATGGTGCCATATAGTCCGTTTGGCCCCGATAGTTATTGTGGTGCGGTTTAGTAAAAAAATTCTGACCGGAAACGAGTTTTTCAGAAAAACGATTTTGGGGGCTTAGGAGGCAAAATGGAGGGAAGTTTTTGTGCGAAATAGTTTTGCCCCAAAATGCACCAAACAGTCCGTTTTACCCCAAAAATACGTGAGGGGGCGGTTTAGTCAAAAAATTCGGAACGCAAACGTGCTTTTTCGAAGACACAAAACTTCGCTCCGGAACAATTTTGCCCCAAATCGTGCCATATAGTCCATTTGGCCCCGATAGTTATTGTGGTGTGGTTTAGTAAAAAAATTCTAACCGGAAACGTGTTTTTCAGAAAAACTATTTTGGGGGCTTAGGAGGCAAAATGGAGCGAAGTTTTGGTGCGAAATAGTTTTGCCCCAAAACGCACCAAACGGTCCGTTTTGCCCCAAAAATATGTGAGGGGGCGGTTTAGTCAAAAAATTCGGAACGCAAACGTGCTTTTTCGAAGACACGAAACTTCGCTCTGGAACAATTTTGCCCCAAATCGTGCCATATAGTCCATTTGGCCCCGATAGTTATTGTGGTGTGGTTTAGTAAAAAAATTCTAACCGGAAATGTGTTTTTTAGAAAAACTATTTTGGGGGCTTACGAGGCAAAAATGGAGCGAAGTTTTTGTGCTAAATAGTTTTGCCCCAAAACGCACCAAACAGTCCGTTTTGCCCCAAAAATATGTGAGGGGGCGGTTCAGTCAAAAAATTCGGAACGCAAACATTGTTTTTCGAAGACACAAAACTTCGCTCCGGAACAATTTTGCCCCCAATCGTGCCATATAGTCCATTTGGCCCCGATAGTTATTGTGGTGCGGTTTGGTAAAAATATTCTAACTGGAAACCTGTTTTTCAGGAAAACAATTTTGGGGGCTTAGGCGGCAAAATGGAGAGAAGTTTTGGTGCGAAATAGTTTTGCCCCCAAACGCACTCAACGGTCCGTATAGCCCCAAAAATATGTAAGGGGTTGGTTTAGTCAAAAAATTCGGAACGCAAACGTGCTTTTTCGAAGACACGAAACTTCGCTCGGAACAATTTTGCCCCAAATCGTGCCATATAGTCCATTTGGCCCCGATAGTTATTGTGGTGTGGTTTAGTAAAAAAATTCTAACCGGAAACGTGTTTTTCAGAAAAACTATTTTGGGGGCTTAGGAGGCAAAATGGAGCGAAGTTTTTGTGCTAAATAGTTTTGCCCCAAAACGCACCAAACAGTCCGTTTTGCCCCAAAAATATGTGAGGGGGCGGTTCAGTCAAAAAATTCGGAATGCAAACGTGGTTTTTCGAAGACACAAAACTTCGCTCCGGAACAATTTTGCCCCCAATCGTGCCATATAGTCCGTTTGGCCCCGATAGTTATGTTGGTGCGGTTTAGTAAAAAAATTCTGACTGGAAATGTGTTTTTCAGAAAAACGATTTTGGGGGCTTTGGAGGCAAAATGAAGGGAAGTTTTTGTGCGAAATAGTTTTCCCCAAAATGCACCAAACAGTCCGTTTTACCCCAAAAATACGTGAGGGGGCGGTGTAGTCAAAAAATTCGGAACGCAAACGTGCTTTTTCGAAGACACAAAACTGCGCTCCGGAACAATTTTGCCCCCAATGGTGCCATATAGTCCGTTTGGCCCCGATAGTTATTGTGGTGCGGTTTAGTAAAAAAATTCTGACCGGAAACGAGTTTTTCAGAAAAACGATTTTGGGGGCTTAGGAGGCAAAATGGAGGGAAGTTTTTGTGCGAAATAGTTTTGCCCCAAAATGCACCAAACAGTCCGTTTTACCCCAAAAATACGTGAGGGGGCGGTTTAGTCAAAAAATTCGGAACGCAAACGTGCTTTTTCGAAGACACAAAACTGCGCTCCGGAACAATTTTGCCCCCAATCGTGCCATATAGTCCGTTTGGCCCCGATAGTTATTGTGGTGCGGTTTAGTAAAAAAATTCTGACCGGAAACGTGTTTTTCAGAAAAACGATTTTGGGGGCTTAGGAGGCAAAATGGAGGGAAGTTTTTGTGCGAAATAGTTTTGCCCCAAAATGCACCAAACAGTCCGTTTTACCCCAAAAATACGTGAGGGGGCGGTTTAGTCAAAAAATTCGGAACGCAAACGTGCTTTTTCGAAGACACAAAACTTGCGCTCCGGAACAATTTTGCCCCCAATCGTGCCATATAGTCCGTTTGGCCCCGATAGTTATTGTGGTGCGGTTTAGTAAAAAAATTCTGACCGGAAACGTGTTTTTCAGAAAAACGATTTTGGGGGCTTAGGAGGCAAAATGGAGGGAAGTTTTTGTGCGAAATAGTTTTGCCCCAAAATGCACCAAACAGTCCGTTTTACCCCAAAAATACGTGAGGGGGCGGTTTAGTCAAAAAATTCGGAACGCAAACGTGCTTTTTCGAAGACACAAAACTTCGCTCCGGAACAATTTTGCCCCCAATCGTGCCATATAGTCCGTTTGGCCCCGATAGTTATTGTGGTGCGGTTTAGTAAAAAAATTCTGACCGGAAACGTGTTTTTCAGAAAAACGATTTTGGGGGCTTAGGAGGCAAAATGGAGCGAAGTTTTTGTGCGAAATAGTTTTGCCCCAAAACGCACCAAACAGTCCGTTTTGCCCCAAAAATACGTGAGGGGGCGGTTTAGTCAAAAAATTCGGAACGCAAACGTGCTTTTTCGAAGACACAAAACTTCGCTCCGGAACAATTTTGCCCCCAATCGTGCCATATAGTCCGTTTGGCCCCGATAGTTATTGTGGTGCGGTTTGGTAAAAATATTCTAACTGGAAACCTGTTTTTCAGGAAAACGATTTTGGGGGCTTAGGCGGCAAAATGGAGAGAAGTTTTGGTGCGAAATAGTTTTGCCCCCAAACGCACCTAAACGGTCCGTATGGCCCCAAAAATACGTAAGGGGGCGGTTTAGTCAAAAAATTCGGAACGCAAACGTGCTTTTTCGAAGACACGAAACTTCGCTCCGGAACAATTTTGCCCCAAATCGTGCCATATAGTCCATTTGGCCCCGATAGTTATTGTGGTGTGGTTTAGTAAAAAAATTCTGACCGGAAACGTGTTTTTCAGAAAAACGATTTTGGGGGCTTAGGAGGCAAAATGGAGCGAAGTTTTTGTGCGAAATAGTTTTGCCCCAAAACGCACCAAACAGTCCGTTTTGCCCCAAAAATATGTGAGGGGGCGGTTTAGTCAAAAAATTCGGAACGCAAACGTGCTTTTTCGAAGACACAAAACTTCGCTCCGGAACAATTTTGCCCCCAATCGTGCCATATAGTCCGTTTGGCCCCGATAGTTATTGTGGTGCGGTTTAGTAAAAAAATTCTGACCGGAAACGTGTTTTTCAGAAAAACGATTTTGGGGGCTTAGGAGGCAAAATGGAGGGAAGTTTTTGTGCGAAATAGTTTTGCCCCAAAACGCACCAAACAGTCCGTTTTGCCCCAAAAATACGTGAGGGGGCGGTTTAGTCAAAAAATTCGGAACGCAAACGTGCTTTTTCGAAGACACAAAACTTCGCTCCGGAACAATTTTGCCCCCAATCGTGCCATATAGTCCGTTTGGCCCCGATAGTTATTGTGGTGCGGTTTAGTAAAAAAATTCTGACCGGAAACGTGTTTTTCAGAAAAACGATTTTGGGGGCTTAGGAGGCAAAATGGAGGGAAGTTTTTGTGCGAAATAGTTTTGCCCCAAAATGCACCAAACAGTCCGTTTTGCCCCAAAAATACGTGAGGGGGCGGTTTAGTCAAAAAATTCGGAACGCAAACGTGCTTTTTCGAAGACACAAAACTTCGCTCCGGAACAATTTTGCCCCCAATCGTGCCATATAGTCCGTTTGGCCCCGATAGTTATTGTGGTGCGGTTTAGTAAAAAAATTCTGACCGGAAACGTGTTTTTAGGAAAACGGGGGCTTATTATAGCTCTTTCATTGTTTTTATTCCCTCTTGTTTTGGTTCTTGTTTCTTGGACCTAATTACTAGTTGGGATAAAACAAGGTCTTGTTCTTGTTTCTTGATTGAGTTCAATTAGTTCTTGAAGAACTTGAGTGGGAAAACTCTTGAGGTAAAAGGCAAGAGAGTGTGAGACTATTATCAAAAAAAAAAAAAAAGCCAATTAAGAGTGAAATACGAGTGGAGTGCCATTATTCGAGTGTAAACACGTAAGGGAGTGTGTGAGGTTTTCCACTAACATTTTTTTTTTTGTGCAGCACATTACGATGTCTCATCGGAGTGACTCATCACCGAAGGGGAAGGCGGATAACTCATCCTTTGTGTTGCAAGCCATGCAGCAACAGTTTGAAAGGTTGAACTTTGTATTGGGTGAAGTGAAGGATAGGATGGATCATCAAGAAACAGCGATTAGAAATCTACAAGATGGGAGAGATAGGAGGCGATGTGAGCCTAGGGTTGAAAATGAGTATGAGAATGAAGGAGATGGTGAGGATGAGGAAGACTTAGCATCTGAAGTTGGGTCGGGTAGACATAGACGAGTTAGGCGTGAAAGAGGACATGAGTGGAACCCAGGGGGTCGGGATGGTGTAGATCGAAGCCTTGGGAGCATCAAAATGAAAATACCATCTGTCCAAGGTAGAACTGACCTTGAGGTTTATCTAGAGTGGGAGAAAAAAATAGACCTAGTGTTTGATTGTCATAATTACTCTGAAGAGAAGAAAGTGAAGTTGGCGGTAATTGAGTTCACTGATTATGCTATTATTTGGTGGGATCAATTAGTGACCAATAGAAGGAGGAATAATGAGAGGCCTGTAGAGACGTGGGGAGAGTTGAAAGCTCTCATGAGGCGGAGATTTGTACCTAGTCACTTCTATAGGGACCTTTACCAAAGGCTCCAAAATCTTACACAGGGGTCTAGGAGTGTGGAGGATTACCATAAGGAGATGGAGGTGGCGATGATTCGGGCTAATGTAGAGGAGGATCGGGAGGCCACCATGGCTAGATTTTTGAGTGGTTTGAATAGGGACATAGCCAATGTAATTGAATTGCAGCATTATGTGGAGATAGAGGACATGGTGCACATGGCTATGAAGGTGGAGAGACAGTTAAAGAGAAAAGGGACAGTAAGGTACACTTCGGTTTCTAATACTACTTGGAAATCAAAGTGGGATAGGAATGATTCAGCTGAAGCAAAGAGAAAGACCGAACCACCTAAGGGAAAAGATGAGGGAACTAGCAACAAACCCAAGGTAGAATCTCAACCTTCACGGAATAGAGATATTAAATGCTTTAAGTGTTTGGGTTCAGGGCACATCGCTTCTCAATGTCCAAACAGGCGGGTGATGATTATGCGCGACAATGGGGAGGTGATGACTGAGAGTGAGGATGATAGTGATGGGATGCTCGAGTTGGTTGATGCTAGTGATGATGATGGAGTGGTATACCTCGTGACAGGTGAGTCTCTTGTTGCCAGGCATGCTCTCAATACACATATTAAGGTGGATGATGCAGAGCAACAGAGAGAGAACATTTTCCATACTAGATGACACGTCAACAATAAGGTATGTAGTATGATCATTGATGGGGGGAGTTGTACTAATGTGGCTAGCACTATTTTGGTAGAGAAATTGAATTTACCATCCTTAAAACACTCTAGACCATACAAATTGCAGTGGTTGAATGATTGTGGAGAGGTTAGGGTGGATAGGCCAGTGTTAGTTACTTTTTCAATTGGGAAGTATCTGGATGAGATGCTTTGTGATGTTGTGCCTATGCATGCTGGCCATATTTTGTTGGGGAGGCCGTGGCAGTATGATAGGAGGGTGACACATGATGGGTTTAAGAACATGTACAGCTTTGTAAAAGGGGACAAAACAATCAAGCTTGCTCCTTTAAACAATATCACGGTAAAGTATCGACATCCCATTCCTAGGCTTGATAACATGTTAGATGAATTGCATGGGTCCTCTATTTTCACAAAAATTGATCTGAAAACTGCCTGTAAAACTAAATATGGATTGTATGAGTGGTTGGTAATGCCTTTTGGTCTAACTAATGCACCAAGTACATTCATGAGGTTAATGAATTATGCATTGCGTGCGTTTCTAGGCAGATTTGTTGTGGTCTATTTTGATGATATTTTGGTATATAGCAAGAGCTTAGATGAGCATATTGAACATTTGCATTGTGTGCTTCCTGTTTTGAGAAAAGAAAAACTATATGCCAATCTAAAGACAAGTTCCTTTTGCTTGGACAAAGTTGTGTTTCTTGGTTATCTTGTTAGCAGGAAAGGACTTGCGGTGGATGAGGAAAAGGTGAAGGCTATCAAGGAATGGCCCACACCTAAGTCGATCACAGAGGTAAGAAGTTTTCATGGTTTGGCTAGTTTTTATCAGCGATTTGTCAAAGATTTCAGTACACTAGCTGTACCACTCACTGAGGTAATTAAAAAGAATGAAAGGGTTGCTTCCCAAGCCAATAAAGGGTGAAGGCGTGTCATCTTTGAACCAGGAGATTGGGTTTGGGTTCACATGCGCAAAGAAAGATTCCCAGCCCATAGAAAGACTAAGTTGCATCCTCGAGGAGATGGACCTTTCCAAATTCTTGAGAAAATTAATGACAATGCTCATAAAGTGGACCTTCCAAGTGAGTATAAAGTTCCTGCTACTTTCACTGTTTCTGATCTTTCTCCATTTGATGTAGGTGAAGATTCGAGGTCGAATCCTTTTGAGGAGAAGGGGAATGATGGGAACCAAAGTGGGCCTAGCCTTAAAGATCCTTTACAAGTTCCAGATGGGCCAATTACAAGATCAAGAGCCAAGAAGATCAAGGAAGCAATGCAAGGATTGGTGCAATCCACTTGGGATGAAGCTAGCAAGAGCCCAACAATCAAAGTGGGTTTGAAAGAAGGAGAATCAATTTTGATCCACTTGATACAAGCTGTGGAAGACATGACTTAGGGAAGTTTGGGCCTATTGCTATTCAAGGCTTTCAATTTATTAAAAGATTTATTTTTATTAGTTTAGAATAAGTGGGCTTGAGAAAGGCCTTGTATTAGGGCCAAGGGTTTATTAGGAAAGTTACTTTTTAGGAACTAGAATTACTGTTCACGCAGGGGTATTTGTGGGAAAAAAGAGTTTCTAGCTTGGTTAGGATTTTAATTAGGTTTTGGTTTAAATACTCTTTGTAGCCTCATTTGAAGGCAAACAATATATTGAATTTTCATAGTGAGTTGAGTTTTCTCCTCTTGTTCTTGAACTTATCAAAGGTAACTCACAACCTTTGTGACGTTCCTCCTTGTAATCTGGGTTCTTGAGATAGGTTCTTCATCGGGTCTAGATTTTAATATAATCTAGGTTCTTGAAACGGGTTCTCAACGGGTCTAGATTCTCCATCCATTGACTTGATCTTGGCTTTCTTGGGTGCGTTTTCAAATTGATTGTGGGTTCAAGGGATTCCATTCCGCGGGTTCATATCAATAGAGCTGTTCATTCTGCTACCAAATTTTCGCCATTTGAAATTGTATATGGGTTTAATCCTTTAACTCCATTGGATTTATCTCCTTTACCTTTGACGGAGCACGTTAATTTAGATGGCAAAAAGAAAGCTGACTTTGTGAAGCAGATTCATGAGAAAGCAAGACTCAACATTGAGCGAAGAACGGAGCAATATGCCACACAAGCCAACAAGGGATGTCGCCAGCTGGTTTTTGAACCCGGAGATTGGGTTTGGCTGCATATGAGAAAAGAAAGATTCCCGGCGAAAAGACGTTCCAAATTGCTCCCAAGAGGAGATGGTCCTTTCCAAGTCCTCGAGCGTATCAATGACAACGCTTACAAGCTAGATTTACCTGGTGAGTACAATGTAAGTGCCACTTTTAATGTTACTGATTTGAGTCCTTTTGATGTAGGTGGTGATTTGAGGGCAAATCCTTTTCAAGAGGAGGGGAATGATGGAGATCAAGGCACCACTTCGAAGGATCTCATTCAAGTACCAATTGGGCCGGTTACGAGAGCACAAGCAAAGAAGTTCAAGGATGTACTTAACGGACTCATTCAAGAGTTATGGGCTCAAGCAAATTCGTGGAGGCCTATTGAGCATGATCCACGTGGGCAACAAAGAATCGTCACCTTGATTCAAGTTCTAGAAGGATCCGGTCAAGGCTAAGAATTGGCAAGAAATATTTTAGGATTATTCTAGAAGGATAATAAAATCAAATATTATTCTAGAAGGATTATTCCATAAGTGATTTCTTTTCTTGGAGGAGAAGCTAATTTCAGACGAAATCTACCTTAATTTTAGGATTCTTTTATTTGGTCTTTTAGTATTTTCCTTTAATAATTTGTATTCCTATTTCAACCATGCATTATAAATAGCATGGACTCATTGTAATGAGAGATCAATCATTAATAAAAAAACTGGTGAGGTTTATTTTCTTTGGTTCTTTGAAGAACTACTTGAACTTATCGGGATTTCTCGTGGCGTTCATCTCGACTTATCAAACGGAAACTCCATCACCGTTTGTGGCGTCTTTCTTATACCGAGGTTCTTGTTTGTCATAAACAACGGGTCGAGGTCTTCCATTCGAATCTGTCCATAGAACGATCTTGGGTTCCCTTTCGTTGTTGGGTTTCGTTATTCTTGACGAGGTTCACATCAATGGGCTAGGAATCTTTCTTTGCACATGTGAACCCAAACCCAATCTCCTGGTTCAAAGATGACACGCCTTCGCCCTTTATTGGCTTAGGAAGCAACCCTTTCATTCTTTTGGGCAATTTGAAGCTGTACCCTCTCATGAAGTGACTTCACCAACTCCGCCTTCTTTTGTCCATCCAAGCTACTCCTGCCATCAACATGTAAAGACATTAAATCTAAAAGAGTAAGTGGATTAAAACCATAAACAATTTCAAAAGGAGAATAAGAAGTAGTAGAATGCACGGCCCTATTATATGTAAACTCTATAAATGGCAAACAATCCTCCCAAGTTTTTAAATTCTTATGGACAACAGTGCGTAAAAGCTGAGTTAAAGTCCTATTAACTACTTCAGTTTGACCATCAGTTTGCGGATGACAAGTAGTGGAAAATAAGAGCTTAGTACCCAATTTTCCCCACAACACCTTCCAAAAGTAGCTAAGGAATTTAACATCCCTATCAGAAACAATGCTCTGAGGTACACCATGGAGTCGAACTATCTCCCTGAAAAACAAGTCAGCTATGTTTGTGGCATCATCTGTTTTATGGCATGGAATGAAATATGTCATCTTACTAAATCTATCCACAACCACAAAAATAGAATCTCTACCCCTTTTTGTCCTAGGCAGCCCCAAAACAAAGTCTATAGATATGTCTAGCCATGGCTCACTAGGAACAGGTAAGGGTGTATACAACCCATGTGGCAAAACCTTAGATTTGGTCTTTCTACATGTAATGCACCTGCCACAAATGCAATTCACATCTTTCTTCATCTTAGGCCAAAAGAAATATTCATGCAAGATGTCTAAAGTTTTCTTGACACCAAAGTGTCCCATTAATCCCCCACCATGTGCCTCACGCACCAATAACTCACGCATAGAACAACTTGGCACACAGAGTTTGCTTTCTTTAAACAAATAACCATCGTGCTTGTAAAACTTACCGAATGCCGTCTGTCGACACCGGCGAAAAACGACCTACCTTAAGGTTGGTCTTTTCTTTTTCCTAGATCCCGACCCCCATTGGGCGAGTGTGTGTGTGATCTCTATCTCTTTTTCGTTTCGAGATATAAGTTGTGTGTGTGTGTGTGTGTGATGAGAATCAACAAGCACTATTAAAGGATCCATTGCATGTTCTAGTTGGGCCAATTACTAGAGCAAGATCCAAGAAGATCAAAGAAGCACTTAATGGGCTGATTCAAGATATTTGGGCTGATTCTACAACGGGGCATTCCAAGCTTGGCCCAAAAGAAGATGAAGGCGTCATAAATTTAATCCAAGCTACTGATGGGATTGATCATGCTTAATTGGACCTAATTCCCTCAGAAATGGCATTGATTAATGGCTGAATATTTGCGAGGATTTAGAAAGGGAAAGGGGCTGATTACTTTCCAAAATCAGACCAATTAATTGGCTGATTTACTTTCCTTTTCCATGCCAATTAATTTGGCTGATTGACTTTTCCATTTCAGACTTTCCATAACCAAAATTTCCTTATCTATTTTAGTCTATTATTGGCTGCTAATGTCAGACACTATTAGTCTTAATTTTAGGCCCTTAATTTTAGTCTTTTTAGAATCAAGTTATTTTCCTTTTATTGTATGGGTGTCTAGGGTTGAAAACAGGTTATAAATAGCCTGCACTCATTGTAATAGAGCATTATTGAATTTGAATACAAAGAAAAATGTGAGGTTTGTTTCTTCTATTAGTTCTTCAGTGAACTTGTGAACTTATCAAGGATTCTTCCTTGTGGCGTTCAAATCTTATACCTTCGGTTCATGATTCTTTTATAATCATTGGGTCGGGGTTTGTTATCTTTATACCTTTGATTCGCGTTTCATTTATAAACATTGGGTTGGGGTGTTCTATCAAAACTCTGATTTTAGCTTTCTTGGGCAAGTAATCCAATATTGTTTGCTGGGTCTCAAAGCGTGTCTGTTGAGGATCGCATCATTTGGTATCAGAGCTCTTAGGCTCTAAAATCAGGTTTACTATCCTTTTACCTTTTGTTTCTTGTTATCATTCTATCTTCTTCCGTTTGTGTTCTTTATTCCCTGTTCTTGTTTTGTGTTGTGCACAAAGTTGAAAAAAAGAAAAAAAAAAAAAAGGTGATACTGAAGCACCAAGTTGAAAAAAAAAAAGAAAAGAAAAGAAAAGGTGATACTGAAGCACCAAGTTGAAAAAAAGAGGTGATACTGAAGCAACAGATACTATCATTCTATCTTCTCAAAGTTAGTTTATTCTTGAATTGTGACTTTTGTAGTTTCAGTTCTCTCGAAAAAAAAAATCTGATTTTTTTTTTTTCCTCATTGATTATTTGTTCTCTCATATATTTTCTGCCGTCGGTATTGGTTTAAATACTGCAAGTTGAATTTCTTGATCAAGTTTATTAGTTTCAGGAAGAACTGAGAAGGGGAAGCTTTGAGTGGAAAAAGGCAAGAGAGTGTGAGACTAATATCGGAAAAAAAAAAAAAAAAAAAGCCAATTTAAGAGTGAAACACGAGTGTGAGTGACATAATCTGAGTGCAAACACGTGAGGGAGTGTTGTGAGGAATTAATTTAAGCATTTCTCTATAGTTTCAAAATATATATATATACTATGTCTTCCAGGGGCGAAACATCAAACAAAGAAGGACAGGCGGAGTCGTCTCTCATGTTGCGGGCTATGCAACAACAATTTGAACGCATGGACGTGATGTTTAATGAGATTCGGGATCGGATGGA
>OU015761.1:39832782-39879724 GCA_907173295.1 Fagus sylvatica | reverse complement strand
TCGTACCCGAATCACAAATTTCGTTTCGAGACCTGGGTGGTCACCCAGGCCGATTCGTCCCCGATTCGTCTCCGTTTCGAGACCTGGGTGGTCACCCAGGCCGATTCGTACCCGAATCACAAATTTCGTTTCGAGACCTGGGTGGTCACCCAGGCCGATTCGTCCCCGATTCGTCTCCGTTTCGAGACCTGGGTGGTCACCCAGGCCGATTCGTACCCGAATCACAAATTTCGTTTCGAGACCTGGGTGGTCACCCAGGCCGATTCGTCCCCGATTCGTCTCCGTTTCGAGACCTGGGTGGTCACCCAGGCCGATTCGTCCCCGATTCGTCTCCGTTTCGAGACCTGGGTGGTCACCCAGGCCGATTCGTACCCGAATCACAAATTTCGTTTCGAGACCTGGGTGGTCACCCAGGCCGATTCGTCCCCGATTCGTCTCCGTTTCGAGACCTGGGTGGTCACCCAGGCCGATTCGTACCCGAATCACAAATTTCGTTTCGAGACCTGGGTGGTCACCCAGGCCGATTCGTCCCCGATTCGTCTCCGTTTCGAGACCTGGGTGGTCACCCAGGCCGATTCGTACCCGAATCACAAATTTCGTTTCGAGACCTGGGTGGTCACCCAGGCCGATTCGTCCCCGATTCGTCTCTGTTTCGAGACCTGGGTGGTCACCCAGGCCGATTCGTACCCGAATCACAAATTTCGTTTCGAGACCTGGGTGGTCACCCAGGCCGATTCGTCCCCGGTTCATCCCCGGTTTGAGACTTGGATGGTCATCCAAGCCAAACTATCCCCGAATTGAAACTTGAAACAAGTTTCAAATCCCAAATTTTCACGAAAGATTTGGAAGAATTTCCAAGACAAGTTAAAATTCTTCTGCATTGCGGGGCCCACTTGGATCCCAAGTCTAAATAAGGCAGTTCCTAGACCCAGCCCATGATTTTCAAAAAAAAAATAATAATAATAATAATAATAATAATAAATAAATAAATAAAAAATAATAATAAAAATAAAAAATATGCCCCATAAAAAAAAAAAAAAAAAGAGTGTGCGTAGCAACGCAATAAAGGCACGACATAGTACCCCCCCCAAAAAAAAATGCACAAGCATCATAATAAACATGGCGTCTCAAATTTTTTGCGTATCTCTCATCTCATGTGTTTCCAAACACAAGTGTATGTATGTACGTGTCTACAAAGGCTCATTTGTGCATGTGCAGACCCCTGGCGTAAATGCGTTTTTGTGCACTAACATGTTTGCTAAGTATGTAATGCATCCCAAAACATACAATGACATGTTAAACAAAAAGAAATAAAAGCAGAAGTGCACAAGGAAGAAGCATAAGACATAAAAAAGGAAGCAAAAAATCCAACCGTTCAAAACTGAAAAGAAGGGTGGGGATGGAAAGGTGCTTACCTGTAGGACGTATAGGCGAAAACTGATCGTCGATCGGAGTCCTGGATCATGAGAAAAAGACCAAAAGACACAAAAAAGAGGATAACCCAATCAGTACATTTCGACCGTTTAAAATTGAAATAAATGGTAGGGATGGAAAGGGGCTTACTCGTGGAGCGCGTAGGCGAAGACGGCGCGTCAATCGGAATCCCGGATAGCAAGATATGAGCAAAAGAGTGAAGAGGGGCGAAGTGGGGTCCAGAGAGCGAAAAAGGAAAGAAAGCGACAAAATGAAGGGGAAAGGCCGCGCGGGGCCTGAAGTAGTGGGACCTCGCGCATGACCGTCATGCGCCGCGCATGATGGTCATGCGCGAGTTCCCAAAACTGCCCCGTTTCACCATTTCAAGCCCCGAATCGTCTTTTCGCATCCCGACCGATCTTCTCCAAGCCCTGGAATGCCCATTTGGACTCCGGAAGGACTGGCACGCAAACCGAGACGAACTACGCGACAGCCGTAGGAGTACGCGGAGACCGAGAAAATCCGAGCGGGCAAAAATCGAGTCATTTATTCTTTGTCCGACGTTCCTTGTGCCAAGAAACGCCGAACAAAGAAGGGGCAACTGTCATAACCCCATTTTTACCCCCGGGATTTTCTCGAGTGTCGGCGCGCAAAACGAGACAGCCCGAACCAAGCCGGTCTGATCCGACGAGGGCTCTCCGCATCAAATACTCCCAAGAAGAAGGTCCGAGACACATTTCCCAAGGTTTGACCAAGTTTGACTAGGGTTGACCGAAGTTTGACCGAGGTTTGACCGAGCTGTTTCCAGCCCGACTAGGGTCCGCCTTGCCCAGAAACCCTTGAAATGAAGTCCGGGGTACACTTCCAAGAGTTTGGAGAGCTTTGACCAAATCCGACCAAGTTTGACCAAGGTTGACCAAGTTTGACCAAGGTTTGACCGGACCTATTGACCAGACCAAAAACTGGATCGAACTGACCACCCCTTGACCAAGGTATAGAGAATATCAAGAGCTTCGATTCCGTACTTTACGGGTCGAAAACGGACGAGAAACGAGAGAGTTGTGGCCAAAACTGCGAAAAAACGGTCCGATACTTAGCCAAATTTTTGGTAAGTATTGTTGACAAAACAGCCTATTTGGGAGGCAACGTTTGCGCAAAGATTCTCTCCGACCCGCTGCAACTTGGTCCGCGAGCCAAGACCCTTAGGCAAGAGGTTCACTTCAGCTACCACACGCAACTTTCGGATCGTCAAGAGCTCCTCCGGTCAAGCCGGAATCTCAGCCAAAAGTTGACCCCTTGGCATAAGGAACCTTCCGACGGCCTCCGTTCGCAGGATCATATCTCGCGAACCCAAGCTCACCTCTGCGCAAGGCCTGTACCGTTAAAAAGTAGGTATCGTAAGCTTTCCGGCGATACCAAGATCGTCGGAATCCGACATCGGGAGCTACGTCTACCACGCGCGTGAAAACAGGCCGACGAAATAAGGCTGTGCTGAAATTTCCGGAATTTTCCCACCGACGTTGCCGCGCTTGCGCACAGAGTCTTCCTGACTCGCAACAAGTTGATCTGCGAGCCCGGGCACATTGGAAAGAGGACACATCCATGCACGACGTGGAACTCTCGGATCGCCAAGAATTTATCGGGGTCAGCCGGAATCCTGATCGGAAAACTGCCCTCAAACGGACCAAAAACACCCCGGTGGACTCTGCTCGCGGGGCCATATCTCACGAGTCCAAGCTCGGATTCCCGCGAATCCGGAACCTTGCAAAAATAGGCAGCGCAAGCTTTCCGACGGTACCAAGAACGTCAAAATCCGACATCGGGAGCTAGGTCAAATATGCGCGCGAACTGGGACAAGATTTGAGAAAAAACGCGCTGGGAGCAAAACGCATTTTTTCTCCCGGACAGCCGCCTTCGCGCGCAGAGTCTTTCCTGCTCGCAAC
Organism: Fagus sylvatica; assembly: GCA_907173295.1. Classification (NCBI taxonomy): domain Eukaryota; kingdom Viridiplantae; phylum Streptophyta; class Magnoliopsida; order Fagales; family Fagaceae; genus Fagus; species Fagus sylvatica. Next base: position 39,876,368 of record OU015761.1, on the reverse strand, counting down.
AAGTTGATCCGCGAGCCCGGGTGCGTTGGAAAGATAATGACTCCGGCTACGTCGTGGAACTCTCGGTTCGCCGAAAGCATCCCCCGTTTGATCGGAATCTTCGCCGGAAGAGTGCACGAAAACAGCTCCGATACCCCGACTTCCGGGAGCCATAACTCCCTCGTCCGAACTCCGATTCGTGCAAACTTTATATCGTTGGAAAGAGGACGTCGAGAGCTTTCCGACGATATGCCGCATGACCCAGTTTGAGTTCCAGAAGACCTCCAAAACTGCCCCCGAAAATCGGATAAAAAAGGGTACGCGCACGGAAATCGAGGAGGATTCGAGGGGCTGCTGGCGTGGAAGGATAAGACTGCCACGTGGCAGTACCACAACTCGCGCAGGACCGTCATGCGCCGCGCATGATGGTGCTGCGCGAGGCGTGCACGGTTTTCTATAAAACCGACCCTCCCCCCCCTCATTTGCACATAGTTTTTGCTCGGGCACTAGGCCTTCTAGAGCTTAGTTTAGGCAGAAAATAGGGGTTTAGGGGGTTTTAGGAGGGGGTTTTTGGGGTAGTTTTAGAGAGAGAGACTCCTCTCTAGGTAATCTCTCTCTCTCTCTAGGCTCTTTCTCCCTCTTCTTTTTCTTTAGGGATTTTGGGGGGTTTTTAGAGTGAGAAGCACCTATTAGGTGCTTCTCTCTCTAACCTCCCCTCATCTTCCCACTCCTCTCTCTCTCTCTCTCTCTCTCTCTTTCTCTTACATTCTTTAGTTCATTTATTTCATTCATGCTTTACTAGTTTCTTATTTGTCCATTTATTGCTTTATTTACATTTCCTTGTCATTTATTGCTTTATTTACATTTCCTTGTCATTTATTGCTTTCTTTACATTTCTAGTCATTTATCGCTTTCTTTACATTTCTAGTCATTTATCGCTTTATTTACATTTTATACGCACTTGTGAATATTTGTTGTGATTATCCCCCCCCTCCCCCGGTGTGTTTTAGTACGGCAATATTGAGTGGCTTTGGCGGCTCGCGTAAGTCCTCTAACAAAGGCCGTTGACAACCATGTTAGCCCACGAGGTCTTGACCCGAAAAATACACCGGTTTCCTCGTGTTTTAGTACGGCAAATATTGAGTAGCTTTGGCTCAGTTGCGTAAGTCCTCTAACAAAGGCCGTAACAACCTTGTTAGCCTACGAGATATTTGACCCGAAAAATACATCCCCATGTGTTAAATAACGTCATTTATCGCTTTATTTACATTTACTACGTTGTAAATATTATATTGTGAATATCGTCATTTTCCCATTGTTTCCTTTGTGATTTGGGCGTGATAATCCCGATTGGTCGTGGTGGACTATGTAAGACCTCAAAGAGGCATTAACCACCACGTAATTCCATAGGCATTGGACCCATGAAAATCCCGTGATTTTAAGTCCATTATTTGCTTTAAATTTCTTTATCGCTTTCCGCAATGCTTTAAATACGTTTATCGCCTTAATTTATTATACGCGCTTGTGGATATTGTCGTTGTTCCCATTATCTCCGTTTCCCTTAAAATTTGGGCGTGATAATCCCGATTGGTCGTGGTGGACTATGTAAGACCTCAAAGAGGCATTATCCACCATGTAATTCCATAGGAATTGGACCCACGAAAATCCTTTGTTTAAACCCCGTTATTTTCATTATTTACTACGTTGTTGTAAATATTGTCCATTTTTCATTATTTTGATTTGGGCATGAAAATACCAAACGGTATTGGCGGTTTTAGGTAAGTCTTTCAATAGCACTAAACCCCATGTAAATCCATGAGGCGTTGGACCCGTAAATTGCAAAACCCATTTTCAAATAGATTTTCTCATTTAAGTCCTATTTGGCGTCGAAGGTTTGGATAAGTCTTTCAATAGCACCAACCCTTCGTGTAAGCCCGAAAAGGCATTGAAACCCCATTTTCAAATAGATTTTCTCATTATAAGTCCTATTTGGCGTCGAAGGTTTGGATAAGTCTTTCAATAGCACCAACCCTTCGTGTAAGCCCGAAAAGGCATTGAAACCCCGTTTTTCAAATAGATTTTCACTCATTATAAGTCCTATTTGGCGTCGAAGGTTTGGATAAGTCTTTCAATAGCACCAACCCTTCGTGTAAGCCCGAAAAGGCATTGAAACCCCGTTTTCAAATAGATTTTCCTCATTTAAGTCCTATTTGGCGTCGGAGGTTTGGATAAGTCTTTCAATAGCACCTACCCTCCGTGTAAGCCCGAAAAGGCATTGAAAACCCTTTTTTAGATTGTTTTGTTTATTCATGTAAATCCTATGGTGGTGTCGGGATCCGAGTAAGTCTTTCAATAGCATCGAATCCCGACCCCACGAGGTTTTGACCCTTTCCTTAAAAACTCTTGTGTTATAATAAATTGCACTTTGCATTAAGCATTATATTCATGCCGATCCATATTTGTCACTTTCATGATACATGTGTTGCGACTATGCCATGACTATTTTGCTTGGATATTTTGCCATCTTACCATCTTGATACTTGCTTGATTGTTTATTGCTTTGATATAAAAATGTGATTAAAATACACTTTGCCATGAAAACTTTAAAAAGAGTAAACATGGTAATGTGGGCGTTAGAAACGAAGGTATGAGTCCTTTACACGGGGGCGTGGCTGGTACGTGCTTTCGTGTAAGGGATTCTACACGTTCTAACTCCCATAGGATCATGGTCTAAAATTCCCCAAAGTGTGAATTAATCACCCAAAACCCCGCCATTTGACGGACCGCTTTACTCTTGGAAATCAAGGGTAAAGAGATCCCGAATATGGCACCAAAAACATTAATTGTTTGTCCCGGCACTAGGTGTTAGGATTTCAAGTATATCCTACCACCGAAATGCCCGGAAATTTAAAAGATACAAAGATAAAAGGGATGGTGAAATAAAGAGTCTAATCAAAACCGAACGAAGTCATATTACGTTTGCCATTTTTGGTATATCGTACGACGGAAATCGGGACATTTGTACATAATAAAAACCAACAAACTTAGGCTTAGCAAATAAAGAAAACATTAGGAAGGAGGTAACCGTTTTCTTAAACGGATGTCGTGGGGTGCCTAACACCTTCCCCACGCATAAGCAAACCCCCGAACCTATCTCTGGTTCAAGACCATTTAGTTGTAGATGTCTAAATAGGGTAAAATCTATTAGACATAGGTGCCCAATCACACCTTAAAATTTCCCATGATTGGTGGCGACTCCAAATTTGTGCTCACACGCACACACGTACACAAGTTCCCACACACACACAACTCGTATCTCGAAACGGAAAAGAGATAGAGGAACACACACAACACTCGCCAAATGGGGGTCGGTATCTAGGAAAATAAATAAGAAAAAGAGAAAATTCTTATAGAAGATTTTCCGCCGGTGTCGACAGCCGGGACATATTCGGGTGATTTCCAAGAGTAAAGCGGTCCGTCAAATGGCCACACACCATGATCCACGTGTAGAATCCCTTACACGAAAGCACGTACCAGCCACGCCCCCGTGTAAAGGACTCATACCTTCGTTTCTAACGCCCACATTACCATGTTTACTCTTTTTAAAGTTTTCATGGCAAAGTGTATTTTAATCACATTTTTATATCAAAGCAATAAACAATCAAGCAAGTATCAAGATGGTAAGATGGCAAAATATCCAAGCAAAATAGTCATGGCATAGTCGCAACACATGTATCATGAAAGTGACAAATATGGATCGGCATGAATATAATGCTTAATGCAAAGTGCAATTTATTATGACACAAGAGTTTTTAAGGAAAGGGTCAAAACCTCGTGGGGTCGGGATTCGATGCTATTGAAAGACTTACTCGGATCCCGACACCACCATAGGATTTACATGAATGAACAAAACAATCTAAAAAGAGGGTTTCAATGCCTTTTCGGGCTTACACGGAGGGTAGGTGCTATTGAAAGACTTATCCAAACCTCCGACGCCAAATAGGACTTAAATGAGGAAAATCTATTTTGAAAACGGGGTTTCAATGCCTTTTCGGGCTTACACGAAGGGTTGGTGCTATTGAAAGACTTATCCAAACCTTCGACGCCAAATAGGACTTAAATGAGAAAATCTATTTTGAAAATGTGTTTGCAATTTACGGGTCCAACGCCTCATGGATTTACATGGGGTTTTAGTGCTATTGAAAGACTTACCTAAAACCACCAATACCGTTCGGTATTTTCATGCCCAAATCAAAATAATGCAATATGAACAATATTTACAACAACGTAGTAAATAATGTAAATAACCGGCTTTGGAAAAGAGTATTTTCGTGGGTCCAACACCGTATGGATTTACATGGGGTTTAGTGCTATTGAAAGACTTACCTAAAACCACCAATACCGTTTGGTATTTTCATGCCCAAATCAAAATAATGCCGGATAAATCATATTTACAACGTAGTAAAAATGGCAAGAAATTTAGAGCATAACGGGAAGCAATAAATTAATGGAATTTACAAGGAGGGAATTTTGTGGGTCCAATGCCTATGGAATTACGTGATGGTTAATGCCTCTTTGAGGTCTTACATAGTCCACCACGACCAATCGGGATTATCACGCCCAAATCACAAGGGGAAAGGGGAAAATGACAATATTCACAATATAATACGCGCAACGTAGTAAATGTAAATAAAGCAATAAATGACAATATTTAAACATGGGGGATTTTTAATGGGTCCAATGCCTATGGAATTACATGGTGGATAAAGCCTCTTTGAGGTCTTATATAATCCACCACGACCAATCGGGATTATCACGCCCAAATCACAAAGGAAAAAATGGGAAAATGACAATATTCACAATATAATATTTACAACGTAGTAAATGTAAATAAAGCGATAAATGACGTTATTTAACACATGGGGATGTATTTTTCGGGTCAAATACCTCGTAGGCTAACAAGGTTGTTACGGCCTCGTTAGAGGTCTTACGCAACTGAGCCAAAGCTACTCAATATTTGCCGTACTAAAACACGAGGAAACCGGTGTATTTTTCGGGTCAAGACCTCGTGGGCTAACATGGTTGTCAACGGCCTTTGTTAGAGGACTTACGCGAGCCGCCAAAGCCACTCAATATTGCCGTACTAAAACACACCGGGGGAGGGGGGGTAATCACAACAAATATTCACAAGTGCGTATAAAATGTAAATAAAGCAATAAATGACTAGAAATGTAAAGAAAGCGATAAATGACTAGAAATGTAAAGAAAGCGATAAATGACTAGAAATGTAAAGAAAGCGATAAATGACTAGAAAATGTAAATAAAGCAATAAATGGACAAATAAGAAACTAGTAAAGCATAAATGAAATAAATGAACTAAAGAAGTGTAAGAGAAAGAGAGAGAGAGAGAGAGAGGAGTGGGAAGATGAGGGGAGGTTAGAGAGAGAAGCACCTAATAGGTGCTTCTCACTCTAAAAACCCCCCTAAAATCCCTAAAGAAGGAGAGAGAAAGAGCTTAGAGAGAGAGAGATTACCTAGAGAGGAGTCTCTCTCTCTAAAACTACCCAAAACCCTTCCTAAACCCCTAAAAACCCCTAAATTTCTGCCTAAACTAATGCTCAAAGAGGCCTAGAGCCCGAGCAAAAACTATGTGCAAATGAGGGGGGGGAGGCTTTATTTATAGGGGGGCGTGCACGCGGGGCGCGCCATGATCGCGCGCGGCGCGTGATGGTGGCGCGCCTCGCGTGCACGCCTCCCGAGACAGCTGTCTGCACCTCCTCGGTTCTCGCGCGCGTATTCTCTTTTTGACCCGATTTTCGAGGGCAGTTTTGGAAGTCTTCTGGAACTCAAAATGGGTCATGCAGCATATCGTCCGGAAAGCTCTCGACGTCCTCTTTCCAACGGTATAAAGTTTGCATGAATCGGAGTTCGGATGAGAGAGTTATGGCTCCCGGAAGTCGGGGCATTGGAGCTGTTTTCGTGCACCTTTCCGGTGAAGATTCCGATCAAATGGGGGATGCTTTCGGCAAACCGAGAGTTCCACGACGTAGCTGGAGTCGTTATCTTTCCAACGCACCCGGGCTCGTAGATCAACTTGCTGCGAGCCGGAAAGACTCTGCGCGCGAAGGCGGCTGTCCGGGAGGAAAAATGCGTTTTCCTCCCAGCGCGTTTTTCTTCAAATCTTGTCCCAGTTCGCGCACATATTTGACCTAGCTCCCGATGTCAGATTTTCGACGTTCTTGGTACCGTCGGAAAGCTTGCGTTGCCTACTCTTGCAAGGTTCCGGATTCGCGGAAATCCGAGCTTGGACTTGTGAGATATGGTTCCGCGACCAGAGGCCACCGGAGTGTTTTTGGTCCGTTTGAGGGCAGTTTTCCGATCAGGATTCCGGACTCGACCCGATAAGATCTTGGCGATCCGAGAGTTCCACGTCGTGCATGAGTGTGTCTTCTTTCCAACGCACCCGGGCTCGTGGATCAACTTGTTGCGAGTCAGGAAGACTCTGCGCGCAAGCGTGGCAACGTCGGTAAGAAAAGTTCCGGAAATTTTCAGCACAGCCTTATTTCGTCAGCCTGTTTTCACGCGCATGGTAGATATAGCTCCCGATGTCGGATTTCGGCAATCTTGGTATCGTCGGAAAGCTTGGTGCTACCTATTTTCCAAAGGTACAAGGCCTTGCACAGAGGCGAGCTTGGGTTCGCAAGATATGGATCCTGCGAACGGAGGCCGTTGGAATGTTCCTTATGCCAAGGGGTCATCTTCTGACTGAGATTCCGGCTTGACCGGAGGAGCTCTTGACGATCCGAAAGTTGCGTGTGGTAGCTGAAGTGAACCTCTTGCCTAAGGGTCTTGGCTCGTGGACCAAGTTGCAGCGGGTCGGAGAGAATCTTCTGCGCAAACGTTGCCTCCCAAATAGGCTGTTTTGTCAACAACACTTAGCAAAATTTGGCTAAGTGTTGGACCGTTTTTTCACAGTTTTGACCATAACTTCCTCGTTTCTCGTCCGTTTTGGGCCCGTAAAGTATCGAATCGAAGCTCTCATTACGTTCTTCAGAATGGTCAAGGGAGCGGTCAGTTCGATTCAGTTTTCGGTCTGGTCAACAGTCAGGTCAAACCTTGGTCAAACTTGGTCAACCTTTGTCGAATTTGGTCAAAACTCTCCAAACTCCGGGAAATGTATCCCGGAACCGCATTTTGAGGGTTTCTGGGCCAGGATGGACCCCAGTCGGGCTGGGAACGGCTCGGTCAAACCTTGGTCAAACTTCGGTCAACCCTGGTCAAACTTGGTCAACCTTGGTCAAACCTTGGGAAATGTGTCCTGGACCTTCTCCCTAGGAGTGTTTGATGCGACCAGGCTTCGTTGGATCATACCGGGCTGGGTCCGGGTCGCCCCGCCATGCGTGCCGACACTCGAGAAAATCCTGTGGGTAAAAATGGGGTTATGACACCATGGGACCCACTCGTGTGACATCTCTTGGTAGTCTTCGTGTTTCTCGATTTCCGGGCCAAGCCAGGGTTTCAGGTCCGGTTCTTGACCGTCAAGTCTGATTTTCGGCTCTCGGGCCACTTTGTTGGTGAAAAATCAAACCTGATTATCTTGCATCCAATGTTTCTTGTGAGAACGACCCTGGTTCAATTCTTCGATTTCCGGACCGGTTTTTAGGGTTTCGGGCCAGTCTCTGGCCGTCGAGCCGAAATCTTCGATCACCAGACCACCCGAGACTTTCCCATAGGTGATTTCTTGCCAAATGGCCCTTATATAGTGTTAAACGGGCTTCTGGGAGTGAGCGAGGAAGGTCAAATCTGCATGGCATGGGAAAAGGAGCCGTTGGGATTCCCAACGGGACTCGCGCGTGATCATGCCGCGCGAGTTTCCCCCTTTTTAAGGCCTCGAGCTCTCTTCGAGCCAGCAGCCATTCTCCGAGTTTCTCTCCCCTTTCTTCACTAAAATCTCTCGGTTTTTCCCGTTTTTGAGTCTTTTGAGCGCATGGCCTCTTCTAGCGGCAACCCCGACTCCTTGGTGACACTTCATTTTCACGACTTCCACGTCGAGCGGATGAGAGATTGGTGGACTCTCCTTGGGGAGGATGACCATGCTAGCATCGTGGGGGGTTTTTGGCAAGTTTGCCTCCCTCATGCGATTGCGAGTTGATCATGGCTTGCTCGAGGCTCTCGCTTCTTTCTGGGATCCGACCCACTGCTGCTTTTCTGTCGGGGAGGTGGACCTTATTCCCACCTTGGAGGAGTATGCTGGGCTTCTTCAACTGGACAGCCCCTTCAGCGAGATGCCTGTCATACCCATTCAGAGTCCTCGGTCGAACTGAGTCTTGGAGAAGTACTTGCGTTTGACTTCCGCAATCTTGCGCCCTGAGATCATTCGCCCGGAAGAGACTTGGCGGAAAGCCAACATTCCTCTGGATCTGCTGACGAAGTATTTCTCTCGGAGTGACTTTCCAGTGGAGCTTGCAGGGGACTTCATTGCAGGAAAGAAGGGATGGAAGAAATTCCGAATCAACGCCTTCAAGATCGCCTTTGCAGGTATTTTTCTCTTTACTACTTCTGCTGGTAGGATAGATTTGGGGGTCATTCCTCTGCTATTCAGTGAGGGCAGGTCTATCATCCTTGCCATATTGTGCGAGACCGTGCGGTCTTTGTCTTACTGCAGGAGACAGGGAGAGGGGGTCCCGATGTTTTGCACACAGCTTCTTCAGCTTTGGTTCTGCAGTCACTTGCAGTATTTCTACCGCCTCCAGACTCCTTATCACTTTGAGAGGCATACGGTGAGACAGACCGTTAATACAGCACTTCCCTTCACCGGCAACAGTCGTGACTGGGCGTTATACCTCCTTGACTTGCCCTTGAGTGAGTGGTCTTGGAAGGTCACTTGGGGGCCTGCAGTATGGATACCCTGGACTCATTGTGCTCTCTTCGATGGAGTGCCTCTTCTTGGGGTGTGGGGTTGTACAGGCTACTATCCCAGCCTTGCCCTTCGTCAGTTTGGCGGTGTTCAGTACCCACCTAGTCTAGGTGACTTGAGCGCGGTGACATTCGATTACGTTCCTGGTGAAGATATGTGAAGGCTCCTCCTTAGGGTCGAGGATATTTGGGGAGGTCGCCTTTCGGAGATGGTCCTCATCGAGGGTGGTCTTCATGCAGATAGCTCTGTCACTTCTGATTTTGTTAAGTGGAGAGAGGGGTGGAGTCCTTCTTTTACTCTCAGGCCTACCATACGGCCAGGTGCATCATATTCTTCGGTGTCTCATTCCCTTCGGGCTTCAGCTTCTATTGGTCAGTCTAAGAGGGTTGCTGTCTTGGAGAGAGTGATTGAGGAGGCTCGGGCAGAGCTGTCATCACTACGCCTTGCCAGGGCGTCTGAGAGAGAGGAGTCTGCGACTCGTGTGGAGTCCATGCGGAGCACCTTGCATCACAGCAATGCAGCTGTGGCGAATCTTCGTCGTGACTTGGAGGTTTAGAGAGGGAATGTCTCTACTCTTCGAGCGATGAATGACTTCACTCGCGAGCAGCTCAAGATCTCCGAAGCAGCTAAGGATCATATGGAACAGACCTTGGCTGAGACCCAGGGACAGTTAGAGACTGAGCAGGTGGAGAGGACTCGGGTCCAAGATGAGCTTGATTCTCTTCGTTCTTACACTCAGGCTCTGGTTGATCCCTCTACCGGTCGCCCTCATGACATTGTAGCTCTCCGACGAGCACTAGATGAGAGTGAGGCTGCACTTACATCTGCACGCACTTCTATAGGGGCCATGCGGGTTCAGATCAGCGTCCTTCAGGGTGACAATGGAGTCTTACAGACTGAGGTGGACTTGGTGCATGATGCTCTTGATTCTGATGCCTCTTGGCTTTGCCGGGAGGGTTTCCCCGTGGTTACGGCTCTTCATCAGGTTAACCAGGTGATGGATTCTCTGGGTGCTAAGGATCGCGCCGTCTTGGAGGAGCATGATGAGGGGGATCCGGCCCTTTCCACTGCTTTGGGGAGATTCTACAGAGAGACCTGCATACGCCTTGGCCGTTAGATAGCATACTTCATGTAGCAGTGAGTAGTCAATAGCTTTTGTATTTAAATGGTGAGTCATTCATAAATCCGAGTCGGATCATGCATGGCTCCCATTTTTAACTTCTAAGTTGATATATTTAGACATGCTTTCAAGGCATCATGGAAAATCAATGTATGTATTTATGAATCATGAATGAATGAAAGCACGAATTTTGTCTATGAATGTCTGTACAAGAATCAATGAATTTGGTAAAGTCTAGCTTTTTATGAATCCATGGTAAGAATTGAGTGTTATTGTGAAAATGAATATGACGATTTGTGAATTTAAAAGAAATTTGACTTTCTTATAAATGAACATGATATGAATGGTTATGAGAATCTAATGATATGTCACTTGAAACTGGGTGTTTGGAAGGATACACTTGTGCTCCACCTCTTGATTCCCAAACATTCTCTTCATATCGAACAAACCGTACTGCTCAAAGGATAACATAGGTCGTTCTTTTGTCTAAAATCTCTTCACCGAATAATAACCCTGACCACTAGTCTTGCACTGATCTGATGCCTGCCTTGTTGTAACGTTGTTTTTTTTTTAATCACGTTACTTTTGCCTATGGCGCCTCTTTCAAGGTTTTCACCATACCCGTAATATTTTTAGCCATATATTACCCTTGGCTTACACTAAGTCCAGCTTTCCACGTTACTTTTGCCTATGGCGCCTCTTTCAAGGTTTTCACCATACCCGTGGTAATTTCATCCGAGGGCAACGTCCTTACGGATTTTCATTGCTTCCCGGGTCTTCTTTGAGACTGGTGGAATGACAAAGTTGGAATTTTTTGATGAACATTCCTCTTTGATTAATTTGATTAAAATCATACATGGTACTTGATTACAGAATCAGAATTGATGGGTGACCGGAACTCTTCACCATCCATATCGGCCAGAATGATCGCTCCTCCTGAGAAAGCTTTCTTCACTACGTATGGACCCTCATATGATGGTGCGAATTTTCCTCGTGAATCTGAAAGGGCCATGTTCCTCTTCTTCAGAACGAGATCCCCGGGCTGGAAAGTGCGAGGCTGCGCCTTCTTGTTGTAAGCTCTTTCGATCCGTCTCTGATAGAGTTGTCCGTGGCATAGTGTCGCCAGTCTCTTTTCATCTATGAAGTTCAGTTGCTCGTACTGCGCTTGGGCCCACTCGGCCTCTTCCAGCTAGGTTTGTGACAGGATTCTCAAAGGAGGGATCTCCACCTCGATTGGCAGTACTGCTTCCATCCCGTATACCAGGGAATAGGGGGTGGCCCCAACAGATGTCCTTATTGACGTTCGGTAGGCGCACAAAGCGTAAGGCAGATGCTCATGCCAATCTTTGTATGTCTCTGTCATCTTGCTCAGAATCTTCTTCACATTCTTGTTGGCAGCTTCTACAGCTCCGTTCATCTTCGGACGGTATGGAGCAGAGTTGTGATGCTGGATCTTGAACTGTTGGCATAGTTGGTCCATCATGCGATTGTTCAGGTTAGAAGCATTGTCGGTGATGAGCATTTCCGGCATTCCATAATGGCAGATAATGTTGTTCTTCACAAACCGGGTGACTGCGACTTGAGTGACATTTTTGAAGGAACATGCCTCCACCCACTTGGTAAAATAGTCGATGGCCACCAGTATGAACTCATGCCCGTTAGACGCCTTTGGGGTAATTGCACCAATCACATCCATTCCCCAAGCCGAGAAGGGCCATGGCAAGGCCATAGTGTGGAGATACTGGGGAGGTGCATTCTTGCAGTTCTGATACATCTGGCACTTGTGGCACATCTGGACATGTCTGATGCAGTCCCTCTCCATTGTCAACCAGTAATAGCCAACCCTCATAATTTTCCGGGCTAAGAAGGGTCCATTGGCGTGGGCTCCCATCAACCCTGCATGCATCTCTTGGATCAGACGATTGGCTTCCTCCGCATCTACACATCGTAAGAGGGTGGCATCGTGAGTTCGCTTGTACAGGATCTCCCCACTCAGAAAGAATTGGAAGGCCATCCTTCTGATGTATTTCTTCTCGTTTTCGGTCGCCCGCGGTGGATACTCTCTGTCTTGGATAAAGCGCTTGATATCGTAATACCAAGGCTTATTGTCTATCTCTGCTTCGACGTTCATGCACTCTTCCACGCACACACAGTATGCTGGAATGCCTCGAGTCTCGATCTGTAATGGTCATACATCATCCCCTTCTGCTAGCTTGATCAGGCTTGCCAGTGTGGCGAGCGCATCAACAAAGTGATTATGAGCTCTTGGGGTGTACGTGAAGGTGATATACTTGAACTTTGGAACTAGCTGGCTGATGTACCGTTGGTATGGGATAAGCTTGGGATCCCGAGCCTGCCATTCTCCGTTAGTCTGTGATACTATCAGCAGAGAGTCTCCAAAGACTTCTAGTTCATAGGCGCCAAATTCTAATGCTGCTTGCAGACCGACGATGCATGCTTCGTACTCGGTCATGTTGTTGGTGCAATCAAATCCTAGCTTGACGGCGATAGGAGTTTGTTGTCCCTTTGGTGATACCAAGACTGCGCCAATCCCGCTCCCGACAGAGTTTGCTGCTCCGTCGAAGTAAAGTTTCCACCTACAATGGTCGCCTTCATCGACTGTCATTACATCTTCGTCTGGGAATTCTGAGTCCATCAGTTCTAACTGTTCGGACGGGTAGTCTGCCAAGTAATCGGCTATGGCTTGTCCCTTGATCGCTTTCCGGACCACAAATAAGATGTCGAACTCAGATAAGAGTACTTGCCACCGTGCAATCTTTCCAGTTAAGGCGAGCTTTTCAAAGATGTACTTGATCGGGTCCATTCGGGATACCAGCCAAGTGGTGTAATAGAGCATGTACTGTCTCAGTTTCTTGGAGGCCCAAGCCAGTGCACAACACGTCTTCTCAACTAGCAAGTAGTGGGTCTCTGGCTCTGTGAACTTCTTGCTGAGGTAATAGATTGCTTGCTCCTTTCTCCCAGTCTCGTCTTGTTGTCCCAACATGCAGCCCATGGATGCTTCTTAGACTGTGAGGTATAGGATGAGGGGACGTCCCGGAGTTGGTGGAACCAGGATGGGAGGGTTGAGCAGATATTCCTTGATCTTGTCAAAAGCTTTCTGGCAATCCTCTGTCCACTTTATCTTCACGTCTTTTCTTAGCAACTTGAACAAAGGCTCGCAGGTTGCAGTGAGCTGTGCAATGAAGCGAGCTATGTAGTTGATCCTTCCCAAGAAGCTTCGGATCTCTTTCTCTGTCTTTGGAGCGGGCATGCTTCGTATGGCTTGAACCTTTGCGGGATCGATCTCGATTCCCTTTCCGCTGACGAGAAAGCCCAATAACTTTCCGGATGTGACGCCGAAGGCACACTTGTTCGGATTCAGTCTGAGTTGATACTTCTTTAGACGTTGGAACAATTTGCATAGGTCTATGAGATGATCTTGTGTGGTACGAGACTTAGCAATCATGTCATCCACGTAAACCTCTATCTCGTGATGAATCATATCGTGGAAGAGGGTGACCATGGCTCGCTGATAAGTGGCCCCTGCGTTCTTCAGGCTGAAAGGCATGACGTCATACATGAAGGTTCCCCAATGTGTGACGAAAGCAGTCTTGGATTTGTCCTCCTCGGCCATTTTGATCTGATTGTACCCTGAGAATCCGTCCATGAATGAGAACACGGCATTCGTTGCTGTATTGTCGACCAGGGTGTCAATGTGAGGTAGAGGGAAGTTGTCCTTCGGGCTGGCTCGGTTCAGATCCCGATAATCCACGCACATTCTAACTTTTCCATCCTTTTTCGGGACCGGGACTATATTGGCTACCCAGTCCGAATAGGTCACTGTGCTCAGGAATCCCGCCTTTAATTGCTTTTCCACTTCTTCCTTAATCTTCAAAATGACCTCGGGCTTCATTCGTAGCAGCGCTTGTTTGACAGGCTTGCATTCTGGCTTGAGCGGGATCTTGTGGACCACTATGTCTGTGTCTAAGCCTGGCATGTCTTGGTAAGACCAAGTGTCGACACCGGCGGAAGATCCGACCTTAAAAGTTGTTGGTGTTAAGGTCTTTTCTTTATTTTCCTAGATCCCGACCCCCATTTGGCAAGTGTGTATGTGATCTCTATCTCTTTTCCGTTTCGAGATATGAGTTGTGTGTGTGTGTGGGAACATATATACGTGTGTGCGTGTGAGCACAAATTTGGAGTCGCCACCAACCATGGGAAATTTAAGGTGTGATTGGGCACCAATGTCTAATAGATTTTATCTTGTTTAGACATCTAAAACTAAAATGGTCTTGAACCGGAGATGGGTTCGGGGGTTTGCTTATGCATGGGGAAGGTGTTAGGCACCCCACGACATCCGTTTAAGAAAACGGTTACCTCCCTTTTAGTGTTCCCTTTTATTTGCTAAGCCTAAGTTTGTTGGTTTTAATTATGAACAAATGTCCCAAATTTGGTCGAGCAATATACCAAGAATGGCAAATGCAATTTGACCTTATTTGGTTTTGATTAGACTCTTTATTTCACCATCCCTTATCTTTGTATTTTTTAAATTTCCGGGCATTTCGGTGGTAGGATATACTCGAAATCCTAACACCTAGTGCCGGGACAAACAATTAATATTTTTGGTGCCATATTCGGGATCTCTTTATCTTTGATTTCCAAGGATAAAGCGGTCCGTCAAATGGCGGGGTTTTGGGTGATTAATTCGCACTTTGGGGAATTTTAGACCATGATCCTATGAGAGTTGGAACGTGTAGAATCCCTTACACGAAAGCACGTACCAGCCACGCCCCCATGTAAAGGACTCATACAATGGTGTCCAAAAGCCAGGGCGAGCCATAGCCCTTGGATTGCACCAACTTCGTTTCTAACGCCTACATTACCATGTTTACTCTTTTTTAAAGTTTTCATGGCAAAGTGTATTTTAATCACATTTTTATATCAAAGCTAGTAAACAAGCAAACAAGTAATCATGGCATGTTCGCAGCACATAAATTACTAAAAATAATTCTAACAAGTATGGAATGATCATGGCATGTTTGCAGCACATTAATCATGAGTATAAAATGAATGCATCATAGGAGTGACAAATATGGGATGACATGTAACACTTAATCGCAGTGACAAAATGTAATTTATGACACATATTAATGAATTTAAGGAAAAGGTCAAGACCTCGTGGGGTCAGGATTCGATGCTATTGAAAGACTTACTCGAATCTCGACACCACCTTAGGATTTACATGAATAAAACAAAGCAATCTAAAGAGAATTCAATGCCTCTCGGGCTTACACAAAGGGTCGGTGCTATTGAAAGACTTATCCAAACCTTTGATGCCAAATAGGACTTATATGAGTGAAAATCATTTTGAAAAGGGGTTTCAATGCCTTTTCGGGCTTACACAAAGGGTTGGTACTATTGAAAGACTTATCCAAACCTTTGATGCCAAATAGGACTTATATGATGAAAATCATTTTAAAAGGGGATTCAATGCCTTTTCGGGCTTACACAAAGGGTTAGTGCTATTGAAAGACTTACCTAAACCTTTGATGCCAAATAGGACTCATATGATGAAAATCATTTTAAAAGGGGTTCAATGCCTTTTCGGGCTTACACAAAGGGTTAGTGCTATTGAAAGACTTACCTAAACCTTTGATGCCAAATAGGACTCATATGAGTGAAAATCATTTTGAAAGGGGTTTTCAATGCCTTTTCGGGCTTACACAAAGGGTTAGTGCTATTGAAAGACTTACCTAAACCTTTGATGCCAAATAGGACTCATATGAGTGAAAATCATTTTGAAAATATGTTTGCGATTTAAGGGTCCAACGCCTCATGGATTTACATGGGGTTTAGTGCTATTGAAAGACTTACCTAAACCACCAATACCGTTCGGTGTTTTCATTCCCAAATCGAAATAGAAAAATGGACAATAATCACGACAATATCATAAATGACGAAGATAACGGGTTTTAAAATGAAGGATTTTCGTGGGTCCAATACCCTATGGAATTACGTGATGGTTAATGCCTCATTGAGGTCTCACATAGTCCATCACGACCAATTGGGACCATCACACCCAAATCACAAAGAAAACGGGGGAGAAAATAACAATATTCACAACGTAGTAAAATAATAAACGACATTATTTAGACATGGGGGGAGTGTATTTTTCGGGTCAAATACCTCGTGGGCTAACATGGTTGTTACGGCCTCATAGAGGGCTTACGCAATCCGCCAAAGCCACTCGGCATTGCCGTACTAAAACACACGGGAAAGGGATAATCACAACAATATATCCACAATAATAAAGCAATAAATGTATTTAAAGCAATAATAAATCTAAAGTAAAGGAGGTTTTTATGGATCTAATGCCCTATGGAATTACGTGATGGTTAATGCCTCTTTGAGGTCTTACATAGTCCATCGCGACCAATCGGGATTATCACGCCCAAATCACAAAGGGGAAGAATGGGGAATATTCACAATATAATATTCACAACGTAGTAAAGCGGTAAATGACATTATTTAGACATGGGGGAGTGTTTTTCGGGTCAAGTACCTCGTGGGCTAACATGGTTGTTACGGCCTCATAGAGGGCTTACGCACTCCGCCAAAGCCACTCGGCATTGCCGTACTAAAACACATGGGAAAGGGATAATCACAACAATATATCCACAATAATAAAGCAATAAATGTATTTAAAGCAATAATAAATCTAAAGCAAATGAGGTTTTTATGGATCTAATGCCCTATGGAATTACGTGATGGTTAATGCCTCTTTGAGGTCTCACATAGTCCATCGCGACCAATCGGGATTATCACGCCCAAATCACAAAGGGGAAGAATGGGGGATATTCACAATATAATATTCACAACGTAGTAAAGCGGTAAATGACATTATTTAGACATGGGGGAGTGTTTTTCGGGTCAAGTACCTCGTGGGCTAACATGGTTGTTACGGCCTCATAGAGGGCTTACGCACTCCGCCAAAGCCACTCGGCATTGCCGTACTAAAACACATGGGAAAGGGATAATCACAACAATATATCCACAATAATAAAGCGATAAATATACTTAGATCTACAAATAGAAACACTAAATAACTCAAAGCATATAGACAAAGCAATAACAAGGCAATAAATGAACTAGGAGAGCATAAATAGAACATACATGAACTAAAAAGCATAAATATAGAACATAAATGAACTAAAAAGCATAAAATAGAACATAAATGAACTAAAAAGCATAAATATAAGTGGATCCTTGTGAATCCCTTCCCATTTTAGGGATCATCACTAGTCATCTCCACTAAAAAGAAGAAAAAAGAGAGAAGAGAGGAGAGAGAAAGAGCTTAGAGAGAGAGAGTACCTAGAGAGGAGTCTCTCACTCTAAAAACTAACCCAAAAACCCCCTAAGGAACCCCTAAACCCCTATTTTCTGCCTATTCTACGCTCAAGAAGGCCTAGAGCCCGAGCAAAGTTATGCCCAAATGAGGGGGGGAGGGTCTTATTTATAGAACGGCGTGCACGCCTCACGCGCTATCATCCCGCGCGGCGCGTGATGATGCCGCGCGAGCCATGCAGCTGCCACGTGGTGATCTTATCCTCCACGCCAGCTCCCCCACCGAATCTTCCTCGGTTTTCGTGCGCGTACCCTCTTCTGATCCGATTTTCGAGGGCAGTTTTGGAGGTCTTCCGGAACTCAAAATGGGTCATGCAGCATATCGTTGGAAATCTCTCGACGTCTACTTTCCAACGGTATAAAGTTTACGTGAATCGGAACTCGGACGAGAGAGTTATGACTCCCGGAAGTCGGGGTGCCGGAGCTGTTTTTATGTGTTTTTCCGGTGAAGATTCCGGTCAAACGGGGGAAGCCGCCGGCGAACCGAGAGTTGCACGTCGTACCCGGAGTCGTTATCTTTCCAATGCACCCGGGCCCGCGCGTCAACTTCCAGTGAGTCGGAAAGACTCTGTGCGCGAAGGCGGCTGTCCGGGAGGGAAAACGTGTTTTATTCCCAGCGCATCTTTTCTTAAATCTTGTCCCAGTTCGCGCGCACAGTTGACCTAGTTCCCGGCGTCGGAATTCAACGTTCTTGGTACCATTGGAAAGCTTGCATTACTCTTTTTTTCAAGGTTCCTGGGCTCGCGGGAAACCGAGCTAAGGACGGAGAGATATGGTCCCGCGAATAGAGGTCGCCGGAGTGTTTTTGGTCCATCGGAGGGCATTTTTCCGGTGAGGATTCCGGCTAGACCGGGGGAAGTCTTGGCGATCTGAGAGTTCCACACCGTGCGTGAACATGTCTTCTTTCCAACGTGCCCAGGCTTGCGGATCAACTTGTTGTGAGCCAGGAAGACTCTACGCGCAAGCGTGGCAACGTCGGAGGGAAAGTTCCGGAATTTTCAGCACAGCCTTATTCCTTCAGCCTGTTTTCATGTGCGTGGTAGACGTAGCTCCCGATGTCGGATTTCGGCGATCTTGGTGTCGCCGGAAAGCTTGTGCTACCTACTTTCTAAAGGTACAGGCCTTGCATAGAGGCGAACTTGGGTCCGTAAGATATGATCTTGCGAACGGAGGTTGTTGGAATGTTCCTTATGTCAAGGGGGCGTTTTATGATCGAGATTCCGGCTTGACCGAAGGAGCTCTCAACGATCCGGAAGTTGCACGTTGCAGCCGAAGTAGCCCTCTTGCTTAAGGGTTTCAGCTCGTGGACCAAGTTGCTGCGAGTTGGAAAGAATCCGTGCGCAAACGCTGCCTCCCAAATAGGCTGTTTTGTCAACAACACTGAGTAAAATTTGGCTAAGTGTTGGACCATTTTTTTCACAGTTTTGCCTATAACTCCTTCGTTTCTCGTCCATTTTTGACCCGTAAAGTATCGAATCGAAGCTCTCAATGTGCTCCACGCATTGGTCAGGGGGTGGTTAGTTCGATTCAACTTTCGGTCCGGTCAACGGTCTGGTCAAACTTTGGTCAAAATTGGTCAACCTTAGTCAGACTCGGTCAAACTTGGTCAAAGCTCTCCGAACTTTGGGAAATGCATCCCTGTCGACACCGGCGGAAAAATCCATCCGACCTTAAAAGGTGTTGGTGTTTAAGGTCTTAGGTCTTTACTTTATTTTCCTAGATACCGACCCCCATTTGGCGAGTGTGTGTGTGATCTCTATCTCTTTTCCGTTTCGAGATATGAGTTGTGTGTGTGTGTGGGAACATGTGTACGTGTGTGCGTATGAGCACAAATTTGGAGTCGCCACCAACCATGGGAAATTTAAGGTGTGATTGGGCACCTATGTCTAATAGATTTTATCTTATTTAGACATCTAAAACTAAATGGTCTTGAACCAGAGATGGGTTCGGGGGTTTGCTTATGCGTGGGGAAGGTGTTAGGCACCCCACGACATCCGTTTAAGAAAACGGTTACCTCCCTTCTAGTGTTCCCTTTATTTGCTAAGCCTAGGTTTGTTGGTTTTAATTATGAACAAATGTCCCAAATTTGGTCGAGCAATATACCAAGAATGGAAAATGCAATTTGACCTCATTTGATTTTGATTAGACTCTTTATTTCACCATCCCTTATCTTTGTATTTTTTAGGTTTCCGGGCATTTCGGTGGTAGGATATACTTGAAATCCTAACACCTAGTGCCGGGACAAACAATTAATATTTTTGGTGCCATATTCGGGATCTCTTTACCCTTGATCTCCAAGAGTAAAGCGGTCCGTCGAATGGCGGGGTTTTGGATGATTAATTCACACTTTGAGGAATTTTAGACCATGATCCTATAGAGTTAGAACGTGTAGAATCCCTTACACGAAAGCACGTACCAGCCACGCCCCCGTGTAAAGGACTCATACCATGGTGTCCCAAAGCCAGGGCGAGCCGTAGCCCTTGGGTTGCACCAACTTCGTTTCTAACGCCCACATTACCATGTTTACTCTTTTTAAAGTTTTCATGGCAAAGTGTATTTTAATCACATTTTTATATCAAAGCGAGTAAACAAGCAAGCAAGTAGTCATGGCATCAAGATGGTAAAACATTCAAACAAATAATCACAGCATGGTCGCAGCACATGAATCACGAGAATGAATGAGTATGGAATGATCACGGCATGTTTGTCGCACATAAATCATAAAAATGAATGGGAATGACAAATATGGGTTGATATAAAATGCAAGGTTTAATCCAAGATGCCATTTATAACAACACAAGAATTTTGAAGGAAAGGGTCAAGACCTCGTGGGGTCGAGATTCGATGCTATTGAAAGGCTTATTCGAATCTTGACACCACCATAGGATTTACATGAATGAAACAAATCAATCTAAAAAAAGGGGTTTCAATGCCTTTTCGGGCTTACACGAAGGATTAGTGCTATTGAAAGACTTACCTAAACCTTCGATGCCAAATAGGACTTATATGATGAAAATCATTTTGAAAGGGGATTTCAATGCCTTTCCGGGCTTACACAAAGGGTTAGTGCTATTGAAAGACTTACCTAAACCTTTGATGCCAAATAGGGCTTATATGATGAAAGTCATTTTAAAAGGGGGTTTCAATGCCTTTTCGGGCTTACACGAAGGGTTAGTGCTATTGAAAGACTTACCTAAACCTTCGATGCCAAATAGGGCTTATATGATGAAAATCATTTTTAAAAGAGGGTTTCAATGCCTTTTCGGGCTTACACGAAGGGTTAGTGCTATTGAAAGATTTACCTAAACCTTTGATGCCAAATAGGACTTATGTGAATGAAAATCATTTTGAAAAGGGGTTTCAATGCCTTTTCGGGCTTACACAAAGGGTTGGTGCTATTGAAAGACTTATCCAAACCTTTGATGCCAAATAGGACTTATATGATGAAAATCATTTTTTAAGGGGGTTTCAATGCCTTTTCGGGCTTACACGAAGGGTTAGTGCTATTGAAAGACTTACCTAAACCTTCGATGCCAAATAGGGCTTATATGATGAAAATCATTTTTAAAAGAGGGTTTCAATGCCTTATGGATTTACATGGGGTTTAGTGCTATTGAAAGACTTACCTAAACCACCAATACCGTTCGGTGTTTTCATGCCCAAATCGAAATGGAAAAATGGACAATAATCACGACAATATCGTAAATGACGAAAATAACGGGGTTTAAAATAAAGGATTTTCGTGGGTCCAACACCTATGGAATTACGTGATGGTTAATGCCTCATTGAGGTCTCACATAATCCATCACGACCAATCGGGATTATCACGCCCAAATCACAAAGAAAACGGGGGAGAAAATAACAATACTCACAACGTAGTAAAGCGGTAAACGACATTATTTAGACATGGAGGAATGTTTTTCGGGTCAAGTACCTCGTGGGCTAACATGGTTGTTACGGCCTCATAGAGGGCTTACGCACTTCGCCAAAGCCACTTGGCATTGCCGTACTAAAACACATGGGAAAGGGATAATCACAACAATATATCCACAATAATAAAGCAATAAATGTATTTAAAACAATAATAAATCTAAAGCAAAGGGGGTTTTTATGGATCTAATGCCCTATGGAATTACGTGATGGTTAATGCCTCTTTGAGGTCTCACATAGTCCATCGCGACCAATCGGGATTATCACGCCCGAATCACAAAGGGGAAGAATGGGGGATATTCACAATATAATATTCCCAACGTAGTAAAGCGGTAAATGACATTATTTAGACATGGGGGAATGTTTTTCGGGTCAAGTACCTCGTGGGCTAACATGGTTGTTACGGCCTTAAAGAGGGCTTACGCACTCCGCCAAAGCCACTCGGCATTGCCGTACTAAAATACACGGGGAAGGGATAATCACAATAATATATTCACATGTACGTATTAAATGTAAATAAAGCGATAAATGACATTATTTAGACATGGGGAAGTGTATTTTTCGGGTCAAGCACCTCGTGGGCTAACATGGTTGTTACGGCCTCAAAGAGGGCTTACGCACTCCGCCAAAGCCACTCGGCATTGCCGTACTAAAACACACGGGGAAGGGATAATCACGATAATATATTCACATGTACGTAGTAAATGTAAATAAGGCGATAAATATACTTAGATCTACAAATAGAGACAACAAATAACTCAGAGCATATAGATAAAACAATAACAAGACAATAAATGAACTAGGAGAGCATAAATAGAACATACATGAACTAAAAAGCATAAAATAGAACATAAATAAACTAAAAAGCATAAATATAAGTGGATCCTTGTGAATCCCTTCCCATTTTAGGGATCATCACTAGTCACTTCCACAAAGAAAGAAGAAAAAGAGAGAAGAGAGGAGAGAGAAAGAGCTTAGAGAGAGAGAGTACCTAGAGAGGAGTCTCTCACTCTAAAACTACCCAAAAACCCTTCCTAAAACCCCTATTTTCTGCCTATTCTACGCTCAAGAAGGCCTAATGCCCGAGCAAAAGTTGTGTGCAAATGAGGGGGGGGAGGGCTGGTTTTATAGGGAGGCGTGCATGCCTCACGTGGCATGATCACGCGCGGCGCGTGATCATCACGCGCGAGTCGTACGCCTGCCACGTGGCGATCTTATCCTCCACGCCAGCCCCTCTACGAATCCTCCTCGATTTTCGCGCGCGTACCCTTTTCTGACCTGAATTTCGAGGGCAAGTTTTGGAGGTCTTTTGGAACTCAAAATGG
Organism: Fagus sylvatica; assembly: GCA_907173295.1. Taxonomy (NCBI): domain Eukaryota; kingdom Viridiplantae; phylum Streptophyta; class Magnoliopsida; order Fagales; family Fagaceae; genus Fagus; species Fagus sylvatica. The sequence continues at coordinate 39,853,693 of OU015761.1, read as the reverse complement.
GTGATGCAGCATATCGTCGGAAAGCTCTCGACGTCTACTTTCCAATGGTATAAATTTTGTGAAAATCGAAGCTCGGACGAGAGAGTTATGACTCCCGGAAGTCGGGGTACCGGAGCTGTTTTTGTTTGTTTTTCCGGTGAAGATTCTGGTCAAACGAGGGAAGCCGCCGGCGAACCGAGAGTTGCACGTCGTAGCCGGAGTCGTTATCTTTCCAACGCACCCGGGCCCGAGCGTCAACTTGCAGCGAGTCGGAAAGACTCTGTGCGCGAAGGCGGCTGTCCAGGAGGAAAAACACGTTTTATTCCCAGTGCATCTTTTCTCAAATCTTGTCCCAGTTCGCGCGCACAGTTGACCTAGTTCTCGGCGTCAGAATTCGACGTTCTTGGTACCGTTGGAAAGCTTGCGCTACTATTTTTTTCAAGGTTCTGGGCTCGCGGGAAACCGAGCTAAGGACGGAGAGATATGGTCCCGCGAACAGAGGTCGCCGGAGTGTTTTTGGTCCATTGGAGGGCATTTTTCCGATGAAGATTCTGGTTAGACCGGGGAAAGTCTTGACGATCCGAGAGTTCCACACCGTGCGTGAGTGTGTCTTCTTTCCAATGTGCCCGGGCTTGTGGATCAACTTGTTGTGAGTCAGGAAGACTCTGTGTGCAAGCGCGGCAACGTCGGTGGAAGAGTTATGAAAATTTCAGCACAGCCTTGTTTCGTCGACCTGTTTTCGTGCGCGTGGTAGACGTAGCTCCCGATGTCGGATTTTCGGCGATCTTGGTGTCGCCGGAAAGCTTGCGTTACCTACTTTCTGAAGGTACAGGCCTTGCACAGAGGCGAATTTGGGTCCGCAAGATATGATCCTGCGAACGGAGGCTGTTGGAATGTTCCTTGTACCACGGGGTCGTTTTCCGATCGAGATTCCGGCTTGACCGGAGGAGCTCTTGACGATCCGGAAGTTGCATGTTGTAGCTGAAGCGACCCTCTTGCTTATGGGTTTTAGCTCACAGACCAAGTTGCTGTGGGTCGGAAAGAATCTATGCACAAACGTTGCCTCCCAAACGGGCTGTTTTGTCGACAACACTTAGCAAAATTTGGCTAAGTGTTGGACCGTTTTTTCGCAGTTTTGTCCATAACTCCCTCGTTTCTCGTCCGTTTTTTACCCGTAAAGTGTCGAATCGAAGCTCTTGACGTGCTCTTCACATTAGTCAGGGAGTGGTCAGTCCGATCCAGTTTTCGGTCTGGTCAACGGTCCGGTCAAACCTCGGTCAAACTTGGTCAACCTTAGTCAAACTTGGTCAAACTTGGTCAAAGCTCTCCGAACTCTGAGAAATGTATCCCGGACCTTGTTTTGAGGGTTTTTGGGTAGAGTGGACCCCGATCAAGTCAGAAACGGCTTGGTCAAACCTCGGTCAAACTTGGTCAACTTTGGTCAAACTTGGTCAACCTCTGGGAAATGCGCCCCAAACCCCATTTTGAGGTTATTTGATGTGGCGAGCCCTCGTCAGATCAGGCCGGCTTGGTTCGGGCTGCCTCTTTTTACGTGCCGACACTCGAGAAAATCCCGGGGGTAAAAATGGGGTTATGACAATCCCGGACCATGTTTTGAGGGTTTCCGGGTATAGTGGACCCTAGTCGGGTCAGAAACAGCCTGGTCAAACCTTGGTCAAACTTTGGTCAACCTTGGTCAAACTTGGTCAAACTTGGTCAAAGCTCTCCGGACCTTGGGAAATGTATCCCGGACCTCGTTCTGAGGTTGTTTGACGTGACGATCCTTTGTCGGATCAGGCCGGCTTTGTTCAGGCTGCCTCGTTTTGCGTGTCGACATCTGAGAAAATCCCGAGGGTAAAAATGGGGTTATGACACCAAGCGAAGATCTCGTGGAACTCTCTTAACAGTGCGATGAGCGCCTCTTTCTGTTTTGTGGTGGAGCGAGTCCCAATCTTGACTTCTCTCGGCTCTTCACCTTCATTGGCCAGATTTACGATCTCCAACTCCTCTATGTTGGGTTTGGACCCCTCATCTTGTCTCTCTAATGCCTCAAGGATGTCGTTCGGCAATTCGACTTCTTCGTCAGAATTATCTATGTTATCCAGTGAGCAATTCGTTTTGTTGTCAATTTTGGAGACGTGGGAATCGTTTGAGGTTTTGCGTGCAATCCTGGAAAGGATGACGGACGGAAAAAATGGTAAGAAAATAAAAAGGGAGGCCATTCGTTTCGTGCGATGGCGTGTTGGATTTATTTAAGGCATAATGGAATATTTGCGATAAAGGAATTCATGGAATAAACACGTGACATATCATTTGAAATATGAAAATGGAAATATTACAATGATGAAATGGTTATGATTGTGGCATGATATTTTGAAAGCATGAAATAAACATAGAAACCCGAAATTGTTCGATACAAAAAGCTCCCAAGCTATTGATAGACTCTAAACCCGAGTCACCAATAACTGGGATACCGCTTACTCATTGCTACTTGAGATACGCTGTAGCAATGGCATGCTGGTCCACGTCTTGGCCTTCTCTCCCTGTTGGCAGTAGCGGATCGGTGGTGTGGTGGAGTCCCCCTCTTTAGTGATGGCATGGATGCTCAATCCTTCAACCGTGGGGCCAGCATGTTCTTCTTCAGCGGTGATGGTGGCGGCATTGCTTAGGCTCTCGACTAGTGGCGGTGTCGTTGTCTTGAAGTTGCAACGGTATCGGTCTAGAAAAGCTTTTGCCAAGTCCTTCCAACAGGCAATATCCTTCAGCTGATAGAACCAGGTGACTGCACATTCCGGTAGGCTCTCATGGAACATTGAGATCATTAAGAGCTCATCGTCCGTGTATAGGGCCATCTTCCCGCGGTAACTCCGCAGATGGGACTCTGGGTCTCCATGCTCACGAAACATCTCGAATTCCAGAGTCTCGAGCCTACGTGGAATCATCAAATGTGGGAGTAGGTTGGGGAGGTCAGTGTCTTTCCCGGTGTCCTCATCGAGTGTCCCTTCCTCTATACGATATCCCTTGAGGTCTTCTTCGTCCAGAAAGTCTTCGAGATCTACTCCCCTGTATTGATCAGGGCGGACTGGAGGTGCGGTGGAATCCCCTTCTGTAGTGATGGCATTGACACTTAGATCCTCAGTGAAAAGTAATGCCAGCTCGTCCACATCGTCCTCATCAACTTGAAACATCGCTGATGCAGGGAAGCTGGTGCGGATGTAGGGGATAACCATCTTCTTTTCGGGCCACTTTTCCCCTCTGAGCTTTGCCGTAGCTCTTTGCCTTCGAGCTTCATAAGCCAACTGGCGATCCTTTCTAGTTGGGGTGTACCCGAGTCCGTATCCGTCTTTGTTTCCCTCTAAGGTCACAATTGCAGTTCTCCCTTGGTTTGCACAACCTAAGCCTTGCCCCGGCTGAAATCCTGCCTTGACAAATTCTCTGGCTACCATGATCCCAGCTTTAGAAAATTTTGGTTCCACGGCTGCCACCCTGTGAATGACAATGACAAACTTAAAACTGTGGAATGATGCTTCTTCGGATGCACATCCGTCATTGTAAGGGACTGCGCCGTCATTGTAAATGGATATAGGCTCTTCGGCCAGGATGGTGACCAATTGGTTTCCGATGATGAGCTTCATCTTCTGGTGTAGGGAGGAGGGTACCGCTCCGGCCGTGTGCAACCATGGTCTCCCCAATAGTAAGTTGTAAGGAGAATCAATTCTCAGCACTTGGAAATTGATGTTATAGAGTTGCAGGCCAACCTCTACTGGCAAGTCTATCTCTCCTAATACCTCTCTGCGGGTTCCGTCGAAAGCTCGTACGACCATGCTAGTGACTCTCACACGAGTGGGGTCAATGTCTAGTTTCTCCAGGGTTGACAGCGGGCATACGTTCAGAGCCGATCCATTGTCGATTAGTACCTTCGATACAATGCGGTCATTGGTCTTGACGGAGATATACAAGGCCTTGATATGGCCTCTCCCCTCTGGAGGCAACTCATCGTCGGAGAAAGTCAACTGGTTCGTGACTAATATGGAGGTCACCATGTTTTCGAAGGATGGTCCGGTAATGTCTTCCGGCACATATGCTTCATTTAACACCTTCAGCAGAGCTTTCCTGTGAGACTCGGACGCGAGCAACAGTGATAGTACTGATATATGGGAGGGCATCTTGCTTAGTTGTTTTACCACGCTGTACTCACTGCTCTTGATTATCCTTAAGAAATCCACGGCCTCGTCTTCTGCTGCCTTCGTTTTTACGGGGTCCTCCACTGCCTTTCCTATTTCTTTCCTTCTTTTCTCTAACTCCTCCGGGGTGTAGCACCTACCACTCCTAGTGATCCCACCAAGTCCGAACGTGAGGTTCCCAACCACTTCTTCCTCCGTTTTAGGCTTGCCTTCCCGTGTTGATATTACTTTCATCCCATAATTCCAAGGAACCCTCTTGTCATCTTGGTAAGGGAAAGGTTGTGGCACTTGGATCACAACGCTCGGAACTTTCTCCAAAGATTGAATCGTAGATACTGAAGCTGTCTGAAGCATGATCTTTTCTTTGGTAGCGTATTGGATGACCACTGGGTCGAGTTTGGACATCCCCGGTGGTGTGGCTGGTGAGAGCTCCCCCAATTCTTCTTTCTTTTTCTCACAGAACTCCTCGAAATCCTCTTTAATTCTATCCATTCTTGCTTGGAAGTTTGTTCTTTCATAAGGGCTAAGCCTCAGCTGGTCAATCGTCATGCAATCTTCCTCTGGCTGTTCTCTCCTTCTTTTTATCAAACCTCTTGTTATTAGGCTGGCGACCTCCTTCTTGACTTCTTTAAAACTCTGCAGATTGTGGTCTTGAGCTCCAGAACGATACCCGCATGTACCCACTTCTGCTGGTTCTTTCTGTGCCCTTGATGCGATGAATAACCCTTGTTTATTCAGCTCATGGCCGAGTGGCTCCCATGGGATCTTTGTCGAGGCGATGTTGACTTCATCACTCCTCTCTATTCCAATTGCGTTTATGATTCCTTCTATTCGAAACTTCAACACCCCTTGGTCTAGTAAGTCTTGGATGCGGTGCCTTAAGACCCTACAATTCCCTACTGTGTGCCCAACTTCTCCTTGATGGTAGTCATAGGTCAAATCCTTGTTGTAATCTTTGGGTTGCGGTCCGATACGCGTCCTAGGGCCGACAGGTGTAATCATCTTCTTCTTGACCAGCAGCGTATACAATTGTGGGACTGGAATCGGCAATGGTTGGAACTGCCGAGGCTCTGTTCGGGACGGCCTAGGGACATGGAAGGCTGGCCTTCTTGGAGTTGGTAGAGTCTGGGCTGCTTTCGACAAGCTGAGGGCCGGGCAGATCTACTCCTGTCTTTTGCTGATCATTCGCCTTTTTCTTTTCCTCCTCTCGTTCAGTCAACCGACGTATGAACTGTAGCAAGAAGTTAAACTTTGTCTCTAGCGCTGCTACCCGAGCCTCCAATCCTCGGAGCTTGCTTGCTTCTTCCGTCATTTGATTGTGAATGCCGATAAAACCTAGAGAGGTAAACAACGTCAAGTTAGATTTTGAATTCACAGTTGAATGCATGACCTTGGCTTACTTTGTGGGTGAACCATGGCTAAGGTATGTATGCGTATGTATGGTATGTATGAATGCAATATGAATTGATGAACAGATGAGTTCTCCCATTGGGTTGCCAAAATTGGCGAGCCTTTCGGCTCATGGTTTTATTTTGAAATTTCGGGTGACCATCATCGGTTGATGTGAGGGTCGGAATGACACATGTAGACATCTATAGAGTTAAGAACTCGTGTATGCGTATGGTGGTCTTGTCAACAAAGAAATAGGCTTTCACACTACCAAAAATTTGACGAACCTTTCGGCACTCGGTCCCATTTTGAAAAGATTTTTAGGAACCGATGTCGGGTAGTATGAAAGTCGTATTCTCGGTTGACGGACAACACAATGGGTAAATATCTATATCCCTACATAGAGTTAAGAACTCTTAGGGTTCACTCATGCACGGACTCATCAACGAAGAGATGGACTTTCACACTATCAAAATTCGACGAGCCTTTCGGCGTTCGGTTCCATTTTGGAAAAAAAATTTGGGAACCGCATCAGTAGATGTGAGGGTCATACTCTTGGTTGGATATGACAAGACTATGTTTACGATGGCTGCAAGCGTACCAACGAAAAGATAGACTCTCACATTACCAAAATTCGACGAGCCTTTCGGCATTCGGTTCCATTTTGAAAGATTTTTTTTTTAGAACCAGCGTTGGTAAATGTGAGGGTCGTACTTTTGGTTGAAGACGACACGACTCTATACACAATGGTTACAATCGTACCAATGAAAAGATAGACTCTCACATTTGACAAAATTTGACGAGCCTTTCGGCATTCAGTTCCATTTTGAAAGATTTTTTTTTGGGAACCGATGTAGATAGATGTGAGGGTCGTACTTTTGGTTGAGGACTACACGACTCTATACATCCCTATAGAGTTTGGAACTCTTGGGGTTTACGATCGTACTAAACCAAAAGATAGACTTTTGCACTACCAAAATTTGGCGAGCCTTTCGGCGCTTGGTTCCATTTTGAAAGATTTTTTTTTTTTTTTGGGAACCGATGTCGGTAGATGCGAAGGTCGTACTTTTGGTTGAGGACGACACGACTCTATACACAATGACTACAAGGGTACCAACGAAAAGATAAACTCTCACATTACCAAAATTCGACGAGCCTTTCGGCGTTCGGTTCCATTTTGAAAGATTTTTGGGAACCGGTGTCGGTAAATGCGAGGGTCGTACTTTTGGTTGAGGACGACAAGATTATGTACATAATGGCTACAAACGTGTCAATGAAAAGATGGACTCTCACATTAACAAAAATTCGACGAGCCTTTCGGCGTTCGGTTCCATTTTGAAAGATTTTTGGGAACCGGTGTCGGTAAATGTGAGGGTCGTACTTTTGGTTGAGGATGACAAGATTATGTACATAATGGCTACAAACGTATCAACGAAAAGATGGACTCTCACATTAACAAAATTTGACGAGCCTTTCGGCGTTCAGTTCCATTTTGAAAGATTTTTGGGAACCGCGTCAGTAAATGTGAGGGTCGTACTTTTGGTTAGATACGACACGACTCTATACATCCCATGTAGAGTTTGGGAAACTCTTAGGGTTTGAGTGGTTTGCATGGGTATGGACAACGTGGTCATCCTATCCCTTTATCAAACAATGACATGCAAACGAAGGTTTAAATAGATAGAACCTGGCTCGGCTCCATTTATTTTTATCACCACCTGGAAAATAGCACAACGCTTTTCTCTTGACTCATTTTGAAAAGACACATCCTATTTTTGGGTATCCTATCTTAGGTTGGATGTTCACTCGGTTGGCTTTTACCAGAGCCCTCACAGGTAGGTTTTCTACTTTATAGTTCACTATATGCAACATGGTATGACACGGTTTGGAATTCTGTTTCCTAAAGGGGCCGATGATCATGCCCATTTCGTCCTCCCGAAGGAAGTCAAAAGGGTATTGGATCACCGGGGAAGCACTTGCATGCCTCCCTCGATCTCCATGGGTGTGGAGGGAGAAAGGTGGATTCTCGTGTTCCATGTCCTAGATATAAAAGGGTTCGTGGTGGAGCCTGTACCAGCCCAGCCCCACCTGAGTCCGGGTTCGACCCAAAAGTCCAATGAGGGTAAATGTCATGATTTTGAAAACAAAAAGGGAAAAGACTTTTTTGTACAAAGCACAATATATAATATGTGTTGCATAAAATAAATCTCTATCCTATGTTCGCAGTTTATATGTACAAGAATATAGACATGCTAAAATCAAAACACTATACAAGATGAAATAAAGAGGATAAATCAAACAATGAATACCAACAAATATATACACATGCTTAGCAAAGAAAACACTGAAAGACTATAGGCTTAAACCCTCTAAGTCCCCAGTGGAGTCGCCAAGCTGTCGACACCGGCGGAAAATCCGACCTTAAAAGTTGTTGGTGTTAAGGTCTTTTCTTTATTTTCCTAGATCCCGACCCCCATTTGGCGAGTGTGTGTGTGATCTCTATCTCTTTTCCGTTTCGAGATATGAGTTGTGTGTGTGTGTGGGAACATGTGTACGTGTGTGCGTGTGAGCACAAATTTGGAGTCGCCACCAACCATGGGAAATTTAAGGTGTGATTGGGCACCTATGTCTAATAGATTTTATCTTATTTAGACATTTAAAACAAAATGGTCTTGAACCAGAGATAGGTTCGGGGGTTTGCTTATGCGTGGGGAAGGTGTTAGGCACCCCACGACATCCGTTTAAGAAAACGGTTACCTCCCTTCTAGTGTTCACTTTTATTTGCTAAGCCTAGGTTGTTGGTTTTAATTATGAACAAATGTCCCGATTTCCGTCATGCGATGTACCAAAAATGGCAAACGCAGTGTGACTTCGTTCGGTTTTGATTAGACTCTTTATTTCACCGTCCCTCATCTTTGTATTTTTTAAGTTTCCGGGCATTTCGGTGGTAGGATATACTTGAAATCCTAACACCTAGTGCCGGGACAAACAATTAATGTTTTTGGTGCCATATTCGGGATCTCTTTACCCTTGATTTCCAAGGATAAAGCGGTCCGTCAAATGGCAGGGTTTTTGGGTGATTAATTCTCACTTTGGGGAATTTTAGACCATGATCCTATGGGAGTTGGAACGTGTAGAATCCCTTACACGAAAGCACGTACCGGCCACGCCCCCGTGTAAAGGACTCATACCATGGTGTCCCAAAAGCCAGGGCGAACCGTTGCCCTTAGGTTGCACCAACTTCGTTTCTAACGCCCACATTACCATGTTTACTCTTTTTAAAGTTTTCATGACAAAGTGTATTTTAATCACATTTTTATATCAAAGCTATAAGTACTCAAACAAGTAAGTAGTCATGGCATCAAAGTGGTAAAACATTCAAACAAATAATCACGGCATAGTCGCAGCACATAAATCACAAGAATGAATGAGTATGGGATGATCACGGCATGTTTGCAGCACATAAATCATGAAAATGAATGAAGATGAAAATGACAATTATTATGATATGAATGTAACGCTCAATCAAATGACAAAGTGTAATTTATGACAATATGAATGAATTTAGGGAAAGGGTCGAGACCTCATGGGGTCGGGATTCGATGCTATTTGAAAGACTTATTCGAATCGCGACACCATTCTAGGGTTTACATGAATAAAATAAGAAAGTCAATGCCTCTCGGACTTACACGGGGGTTTAGTACTATTTGAAAGATTTATCTAAACCCACGAAGCCGAATAGGACTTAAATGAGAAAAATCATTTTTTGAAAATGGGAGTTTCAATGCCTCTCGGGCTTACACGAGGGTTTAGTACTATTTGAAAGATTTACCTAAACCCACGAAGTGAATAGGACTTAAATGAGAAAAATCATTTTTTGAAAATTACGTTGGTGATTTTAACGGGTCCAACGCCTCATGGATTTACATGGAGTTTAGTGCTATTTGAAAGACTTATCTAAGACCTCCAAGACCATTCGGTGTTTTCATGCCCAAATCAAAATGGAAAAATGGGCAAGTAATCACAACAACATCATAAGTGACGAAAATAACGGGGTTTTAAAATAAAAGATTTTCGTGGGTCCAACACCTCATGGATTTACGTGGTTGTTAATGCCTCTTTGAGGTCTTACATAATCCACCGCGACCAATCGGGATTATCACGCCCAAATCACATATTTACAACGTAGTAAACCGATAAATGACGTTATTTAGACATGGGGGGTGTATTTTTCGGGTCAAGTACCTCGTGGGCTAACATGGTTGTTAAGGCCTCGTAGAGGGCTTATATAATCCACCAAAGCCACTCGGGATTGTCGTACTAAAACACACGGGAAAGGGGGATAATCACAACATAAATATTCACAAGTACGTAGTAAATGTAAATAAAGCGATAAATGGACTTAAAGCAAAGATTTTTCCAAGGGTCCAATGCCTATGGGATTACATGGTGGTTAAAGCCTCGTTGAGGTCTCACATAATCCACCACGACCAATCGGGATTATCACGCCCAAATCACATATTTACAACATAGTAAAGCGATAAATGACGTTATTTAGACATGGGGAGTGTGTTTTTCGGGTCAAGTACCTCATGGGCTAACATGGATTGTTACGGCCTCATAGAGGACTTATGTAATCCGCCAAAGCCACTCGGCATTGCCGTACTAAAACACATGGGAAAGGGGGATAATCACAACACAAATATTCATAAGTACGTAGTAAATGTAAATAAAGCGATAAATGAACTTAAAGCAAAGATTTTTCCAAGGGTCCAATGCCTATGGGATTACATGGTGGTTAAAGCCTCGTTGAGGTCTCACATAATCCACCACGACCAATCGGGATTATCATGTCCAAATCACATATTTAAAACATAGTAAAGCGATAAATGACGTTATTTAGACATGGGGAGTGTGTTTTTCGGGTCAAGTACCTCTTGGGCTAACATGGTTGTTACAGCCTCATAGAGGACTTATGTAATCCGCCAAAACCACTCGGCATTGCCGTACTAAAACACATGGGAAAGGGGGATAATCACAACACAATATATCCACAAATAAAGCAATAAATAGATCTAAAGCATATATGGAAAGCAATAAATAGATCTAAGACATATATACAAGATATCTAATAAATAAAAAATTTATTGAACTAAAGCACGTAAATAAGGGTGGATCCTTGTGAATCCCTTCCCATTTTAGGGATCATCACTAGCCACCTCCACCCAAAAAGAAAAGAAATAAGAGAAAAGAGGAGAGAGAAAGAGCTTAGAGAGAGAGAGTACCTAGAGAGGAGTCTCTCACTCCAAAAACTACCCAAAACCCCTCCTAAAGACCCCTAAAACCCCTATTTCTGCCTATTCTAACGCTCAAGATGCCTAGAGCCCGAGCCAAAGTGTACAAATGAGGGGGGGTGGGGCTGTATTTATAGCCCGAGCTGCACGCCTCGCGCGTGATCATCACGCGCGGCGCGTGATGATGCCGCGCGAGCCGTGCAGCTGCCACATGGCGGTCTTATCCTCCACGCCAGCCCCCCACCGAATCTTCCTCGGTTTTCGTGCGCGTACCCTTTTCTGACCCGATTTTCAAGGGCAATTTTGGAGGCCTTCTGGTGCTCAAAATGGGTCATACGGTATATCTTCGAAAAGCTCTCGATGTCTACTTTCCAACGGTATAAAGTTTGTGCAAATTGGAGTTCGGACGAGAGAGTTATGGCTCCCGGAAGTCGGGGTGCCAGAGCTGTTTTTGCGTGTTTTTCCGGTGAAGATTCCGGTCAAACGGGGGAAGCCACCAGTGAACCGAGAGTTGCACGTCGTAGCTGGAGTCATTATCTTTTCAACGCACTCGGGCCCGCGGGTCAACTTGCAGCGAGTCAGAAAGACTCTGCGTGCGAAGGCGGTTGTTCGGGAGAAAAATGCGCCAAATCTTCGGCCCATTTTTCCTCACTTTTTGTCTGTGTTTGCGCGCGTATTTGACCTAGCTCCCGAAGTCGGTTTTTTACGTTCTTGGTATCGTTGGAAAGCTTACGCTACCTTCTCCTGCAAGGTTCTGGATTTGCGAGAAACCAAGTTAGGGATGGAGAGATATGGTTCCGCGAACAGAGGCTACCGGAGTGTTTTTGGTCCGTTGGAGGACATTTTTCCGATTGAGATTCCGGCTAGACCGGGGGAAAGCTTGGTGATCCGAGAGTTCCACGCCGTGCATGGATGTGTCCTCTTTCCAATGTGCCCGGGCTTGCGGATCAACTTGTTGTGAGTCAGGAAGACTCTGCGCGCAAGCGTGGCAACGTCGGGGGAAAAGTTCCGAAATTTTCAGCACGGCTTTATTCCGTCGACCTGTTTTCGTGCGCGTGGTAGACGTAGCTCCCGATGTTGGATTTCGGCGATCTTGATACCGTTGGAAAGCTTGTGCTACCTACTTTCTAAAAATACAGGCCTTGCACGAAGGCGAACTTGGGCTCGCAAGATATGATCTTGCGAACGGAGGCCGTTGGAATGTTCCTTATACCCAGGGGTTGTTTTCCGATCGAGATTCCGGCTTGACTGGAGGAGCTCTTGACGATCCGGAAGTTGCACGTTGTAGCTGAAGTGACCCTCTTACTTAAGGGTTTCAGCTTGTGGACCAAGTTGCTGCCGGTTGGCAAGAATCCACATGCGAACACTGCCTTCCAAGTAGGTTGTTTTGTCAACAAAACTTAGTAAAATTTGACTAAGTGTTGAACCGTTTTTTTTTCGCAGTTTTGCCCATAACTCCCTCGTTTCTCGTCCGTTTTTTGACCCGTAAAGTATCGAATCGAAGCTCTTGACGTGCTCTACACATTAGTCTGGGGGCGGTCAGTTCGATCCAGTTTTTGGTCTGGTCAACGGTCCGGTCAAACCTCGGTCAAACTCGGTCAACTTTGGTCAAACTTGGTCAAAACTCTCCGAAACTCTGGGAAATGTCCCCCAAACCTTGTTTTAAGGTTATTTAACGTGGCGGGCCCTCGTCGGATCAGGCTGGCTTGGTTCGGGCTGCCTCGTTTTGCATGCCGACACCCGAGAAAATCCCGGGGGTAAAAATGGGGTTATGACAGGAGGGTGGGCTGGCAAGCGGGGAGGAGGGCTAGAAGTGGGGTGAAAAAGAGAGAGACAAAGAGAGGTGTAAAAAGTCTAGGGTAAAAGTGAATTTAATCTTGTATTTGTTAAATATAAGATTGAAGAAATCTTATATTTAACAAATACAAGATTGTTTAAAATACAAATTGTAATCCAGTCAGTCCTCTGGTTACGTTGGATAGGGGTAAAATTTGTTTTACCAATCTTGTGTTTGTGAAATACAAGATTGGTGCCAAACTTGTGTTTAAAAAAAACAAAATCCATTTTTCAAATTAATTTCAATTGGGACATATTTAGTAAAATAACATTAAAATATGCATTATTTAAATAAATAAAAAAAGAGCTATTAGATTGTTATTCCGTAATAGTGTTGTTTTTCCTAGTACTTGTTGTGATAGATCGTGTAATTTATGTGTGAGTTTAATTAATTCGTCTATTGCTTCCTGTAATGTGATTCTTAATTATTGTCATGCGATTGTTATTTCCTGTAATTGGTGTGTCAATTTCTGTAATACCGGCTGCCTGAACAGCCAATTCCAATTTTTTCTAAATGCCAATTATGCCCCTACGGAAAAATCTCGTTAAGGGACGTAAGAGTATTATTATTAGTCTCCCCATTCGGTTGAAAAACCCAAAATATAACAAAAAAACTCCGAAAATCGTATAGCACCAGCCTTCCCATTCGGCCGAAATCCTCAAGCAGATGAACAATAGCTCCTTGAGTTGGAGGAACAACTGCTCATCCGCTAAGGCATTAAATAATCTTTTTTTCTCTCTCTTGCATTCTGTCTCTCGCGCCAAGAATAACGGAAACAAAAAACAAAAACAAAAAAAACAAAAAAAAAAAAAACAAAAACAAAAACATAGTAACGATACAGATCTAAATCTTCAATACCCCAAACAAAAACCCACAAACCAAAAAAAAAAAAAATCAAAGGCTTAAAAAAGCGAAATTAGAAACATTTATGGGATAAAGAAGGAAATCAGGTGAGAAAGAAGGAAAGAGAAAAGAGAGGTGAGAAAGAATGAAGAGAAAAGAAAAGGAAAAAAGAAAAAAGAAAATGAGAGAAAGAAAGAGAAATACTAAGAGAAGGAAATGAGAGAAAGAAATACTAACAGATGTGAGAAAAAAGAAAATGAAAGAAAGAAAGAAAAAATAAAAAAAAAAATGAGGGAGGGGGACGAACTGAGGAGGAAATGAGAGAAATGGGTGAGAAAAAGGGGGGATGTATGTCTGGTGGGGGAGAAGTAAAAAGAAAGGGAGGGGGTACGTGGGTGGTGGGGCAAAAAAAAGGAAAGAAAAAAGAAAAAGAAAGAGAAAAAATGTGGTATGTGGGTGGTGGGGAAAAAAAGAAAGAAAAAAGGAAAAAAAAAAAAAAAAAAAAAAGAGGGAGGGGGAGAATATACAACGGGAACAGAGGGAGAGAGAGAGAGAGAGAGAAATGGGAAAGGAAGGTATTTTAAAAGTTGTGAAAAAAAAATAATAAAAATATATTAAAAAATGGAATAATAAAATTAAAATAAGGAGTCTAATGTAATTGTGTTTTAGCTAAACTAAAAAAAGTGGGTTTTTTAGAACCCATTTAACAAATATTTTGAGAAGCCTAATAAGAATGCTCTAAGTATTTCTCTTGTCTTAAATCACCCTCTTTTTTAATTTATTTATTATTTATTTTGTCTTACATCACTTCAACATACTTTTTCATTAGACAATGATGACTAGCCAAGGAATATTACTGAAAAGATAAAAAAAAAAAAGTTGAAACTTTACAGTTAAGTGTATATCCAAGGCCTGATGGAAACATATAAAGAGAAGCAAATTGTGCTTTCTATGTACCAGTACTGCTTTCAAATTGACTCTATTTAGCAATCATGTCTTAAAAATAACAGAGATTATTCTTTTCTCAAATACTTTTAGAAAATTACTATTTGAACAAATAATTATTTTGCAAAATTCTCCGTTCCAACTTCCTAGTTAAGTTAACTTCTTCATTAGACAATGATGAATAGCCAAGGAATATTACTGAAAAAAGAAGAAGAGAAATACAAAAACAAAAAGTTGAAACTTCACGGTTAAGTTTATATCCCAGCCTTACTGCAGTTTCCATCATATATAAAGAGAAGCATACTGCGCTTTCTATGTACCAGCTTTCAAATTGACTCTATTTAGCAACCAAAAAAAAAAAACTTTCAAATTGAGTCTTTGTTTATAGTTTTTAATGGCTTACATACCTCCACACAAGCGTCACTCAAAGGAAGCAGGTGATAGTAATAATAGGCTCTCACCACCAATACCACAATCCCTTGCTCATCAATTCCGAAGAAAATTTAGTTTGAGGCCATCAAGAGCCAAATCCATTGTAGAAAGAAGAGGAAAATACACCTATGCAGAGCAGGCTATTTCCAGATGGTTTGCTGTTGGTTTGGATGACAATAACCAATTCCCATCTTCTGTACATGTTGATCATGTTTCCTTGGAGTATATTGGGAGAAAAACAGAAGGAAAGCCTCTTGCTTTGTTCAACAACAACAAAAGTCATTCTGGTAATGAAGGTTTTTTTTTTTTTTTTTTCTGTTCAGATTTTGTTACTTGGATTAGTAATTAATAATGGGTTTGTGGGTTTTGGTTAGATGAGGAAATGAAGAGGCCATGGGAAGTTATAGCAGAAAATGCAGTGGTGGACTTGGTTTCTTGTTTCGAGAATGTGAGAGATGAAAAGTTGGAAGGTGTAAAGCCAACGTTGGTTGCTAGATTTGGGAAAATTCTTTTTCGTGAGTAAGTCATGCTTCTTTCACTCATTAAAGTATTGCTTCATTTCGGTAATTGGGTATTTTTTTTTTTTATGTAGCAATGTTTTCTTTTCTTTATTTATTTATTTTTGACACCCCATGAAAATCTAATTATATACAATGATAAAAATGAGATATTTATGTGAAACATTATGTGGTTGGCACAAAGAATTGAGTGAGAGTAGGCCAATACCATCAGTGCTTGTCGCCATCGGAATGAGGGAATTTAATTGCACCTTAATTATCTGAGGTGCACTTGTGAGAAACTCCTTGCCTCCTAGAGCCTGTGCACCCCAGGAATAGTCAGGGCAAATATCTGGTACCATCGATAGAAAAAATTAGAAATATCAAATATCTGTTCAAATTTTTCATGTGCCCCCCCCCTGAGTAGGTATGAAAAAGGACATGAACTCCTTTGTGGCAAGCAACATTTTGTTTTCTGTGAAATTAGGATATCTGTTTAGGATGTTCGAGGGTTGACCATGTTGGCTCAGAACTTTTGCAATATGTTATAGGATTTCTCATTATTTGTAATTTGAAAATGTCTGAATAGTGTAGCTAGAAGACTAGAATTGTTGTTTTTGCAATCTTGGATAACGGAAGTTATTTCTTTACTTGGAGATTCTTCCAGTCTTATTTCTGTGCTGATATCAGCTGAAAAAGAGTTTAAATTAACCCGAAGAGGAGAATCCTGGGAGGTGGGAAAACGTTGCCTCAGGCTATGTAGTTGAATATGGTCTCTTCAGATCCTTTTGGTGTTCATTCGCGTTATGTAGCATTTTAGGAGGCTCCCCCATGAAGCCCAGGAAGCAATTTATTTGTCCTTAAAACTTCTTAAACCCTTTGCTTTCAGCCATATACTAGAATTCATGTTCTGGTACCAAAATAATCCAACGTCACATCTGAGTGTCACTAGATTTACTGGTGAAATGATTCATTTATTTCTCTGCAACAGTATCCTGATTGTTCATTTTCTATTGAATAAAATCCCTTTTTAATAATGAATGTATTGATATTGATGTTTTGTAACTATGAAGATTTTCGCTTATCATATGGGAACCCATTAATATACTTGGGAATGTTAAGTACTGACAGCTTTCTCATGTAGGAGCCCTTCAATCAGCCAAGAAACTAGGAAAGTATTTTTGGCTGCAGAAACCACGTTGAGCCAATTGAAAAGATTATTCTACACAAATGTTCCTAATTCATATATGGAAAACGTTTTGGGGGAAGTTGCCCAAAAGATTGAAGTTGATTTTGAAGAGGAGAAAGATTTGTACCATGTACAGGTATTTCTTTTGCTGTATACCTCTGCTTATTACATTCAGATGAATGCTTTTTATCAGCCTCTCCAAAATAATTGGAGGTAAGACTGCCTACCAATGACCTTAGTCTTTCGATTTTGTTGGCTACTGACTTAATTTATTTTCTCATTATGTATAGTTGTTTGATGCCACACGACCAGATTCGACTATTTCTTGCAAATGTGTGATGAAAGAAGATAAAAAGCTTCAACTTTATAAGGCAAGTTTTCTGCATAATATTATGCACATTGCATTGAAATCATGCTTACTTAGGTCTGAACATGTTGCTGCAGTAGGGAGCTGATTATTTGTTTTCTTCGCTGTTCTTTTAAGTTTGTGTGACAAATACATCAATTTAATGTGAAAAGTACATAAAGAATAATTGTTGATGTGGTTTTGTATCTCCTAATTGCTAGGAGGTTTAGGATTTGACCTGTTATGGGGGAATTTCTGGTAACATCATTCTCCTCACTTTTGGTGAAAAAGAAAGAGAATCTGAGAATTTTTTTCCTCCTTTTTAGCTATGTCCTCAGTTTTACTTTCCTTCCAATAGTTTACGAAGTGTGTTTTGAGGCTTATGTTGAAGTGTCACTGTTCTTGCAGACTGAACTAAACCAAGTGCGTCATATGGTCGTAGACGTATCGTGCCTTGATAAAAACGTAGACCTAAGGTTGATGCTATCCACCAAGAGGGTCTTAACAGCACTCACTGTAAGTTTCTTGTCTATATTTGCTGTTGTCATCTCTGTTATTTTACATTATTTCACCAAAAAATGGTCATTTTCATCTTCAAATCTTCCCATATCAATATTTTCGTAAAGAAAACTATACAAGGTGAAGTTTAAAAATGCTGGTGTGCTTTTATTTATTTAATTTTTTGCTTGGTAACTTAATGCCGGAGCTTTTATGCATCTGAATCCAATTCTGGAGAACATATTTGGTATAACTTTCAATTGCTCTTCCGGCAGGAGACTTATCAACATCCACCTAAGTTTCTAGCAAAATGTTTCCTCTAGGCGAACATGGAAATTGGTATAGCAAATAGAAGAAGGTTTCTATAAATCATGTTTTAGTTTTGATCATGAAGGACTTAAAAAAAACAAAGGGTGTTCGTGGGGTAACAGATTTGAACATAAACATTTTTGCCAGGAAATGGTTTTACCTAACCCAAAAATTATGTAATTTTGACTCATCTTCTATTTGTTTACAAGTCTTTTGATCACATGTGTTGCATGTGAGAAATTTGTGATGGTACTAATCTTTATTATATGAGATAGTTTATCATGGCATTTCTTACACATGGGAGTCTAAGACTAAAATTTGTGACCTAACTAATTTCACGTGTTCTCCAGGATGATGAGATGCAAAGCATTAGAAGTCTTATTAATTCTGCAATTCTAGATCAAGATGTGAAGGGTGGGTTGAGATGGCCCTTTGGGAAGGCATCTTCTGGAGATAGATACTGTGTGGTTGGGGTTTGGCACACAATAGCTAAATCTTATAAAATTCAATCATTGAGGCTGCAAGTGAGACATGCTGATCGGTTTGATTTTAGAACTTCAATTGGGGAAGCTACAAGGGAGATAACTCTGAAGTTGAAAAACGTTGTCTCATTATTACAGGTAAGTAATTATTATTGGTGGATAAGGAGTTTAGTCCATGTCATCAATTGAGGAAAAAAATACCATTCTGTAACTTTGTGTTAAAATATATTTTGTCATCCCATCATTAGATTACATGTTCTAGACATGCTTAACATGTGCACTAAATGACTTGGATGTCATTTGATATCCAATCCATAAGTTTATACATTTAATATTGTTGTGCCTACTCTAGGATTTGAATCAATAATATTAAATGGAAGAATAAATCGATAAGCACACACAGAGAACACAAGCATTTATGTAGTTCGGCAAATTACCTACATCCATGGGCGGTGTTGAAAGGAAAGTTTCCCGTCTTTGTTCTACTTAGTTGCACAACACGAATTTAGATATTGCCACGACTTGGAACTCTCGCACAGAAACTAAACAAAAGACCGGGTATATATAGGCACACAAAGTTGAGGTTTGGAGTAGGCAACATTTGGTTGTGTCGCACACCCAAAGGAGCCCAAAAGGTTGAAGTAATAAGGACTCTCTTTGCAACTCAAATTTGGTCAATCATGACTGACTTGATGGCAACTCAAGTCACACGTTAACAAATCTTTACTTTGGCTTGAATTGGATCAAGCTATAAGAATGAAACCCCTCCATCGCTTCCACCAAAACTCCTTTGGGCAACCATATGACATAATCCCTTACTTGAGTTTTATATAATCTGATTTTAGCCTGGGCTTTATATGGAACAATTGGCCGTATTGTTCTTTCTCCCTTTTTGGCTTCTTCTTTGTCTCATGGTACAGTTATTAGTTAGTACAGCCCCTAAACACCATACATTTCTCTATCTTCCTTCTTCCTTACAACTCCAAATTAAGTCCTTCCTTTTTCAGATCAAAACCATAAAGCCACATGTACTTTCTCTAGCCATTAGAATAAACTGATCAAACCCTAACCAATGTGATGATGATGACTCTGCCGGGACTTTTTCTGTCGCTATGAGCATCTGTTTTTGCATGGGTTGCGATGTCATTATTTGAAATTAAATGGCTATTTAAATAGTTCGCATTTCCCCAAAAATATATGTACGAACATATAAACAAGAAAAATCATTGGAAAATGTTATCATTTTGTGTACATCAAAAGACAATAGGCACATATTGATTGCTTCATATGATTTTTGCTCCCTATTGTGATGGTTTAATTTGCTGGTAAAAACTGTCTACGACGTGCATCAATTTCATTAAATTTGGGAAATTATCTACACCTCTTTGTTGCTTATGCTTCTGGTATTATATGTTCCTTACTACAACATATAGGTACAATTTGTGATGACTATCTTTTCTCTTTCCTTATTACTTCATTTTCTTTATGATCCATAATGTGTTTATGATCTCCTCTTTCAATTTTTAGGAAAAGAAGGTTGAGAATAGTTTGGTTTCTGAGATGCTAAAAGACAACTTGAGATTGATATGGGATCATTTCCTATGCTGTGAACATTTTTTTGAGGCGGCAAAAATATAAATACAGCTGGGGTGCCATAGGAAATGCATAGTTTCAATAGTTTTCATCTATGTATTGTGTATTTGCCTACATTATTTCAAGGTAATTCAGGACTGTAGTTGTTAGCATAAGATGATACTTATCATCTTGAATTGCGAATTTTGATATGTGTGTATTATGAATCGTATCGAATTGTTGTGTTATAGTGTATTATTGTCTGATGTTTATAAACATTTAAATTTACTCTGAGTTTCTGTATATGAGTTGAGTCAGATCTTGTTGAATGCAATAACAAAAATATAGCTTTTTTAGTTGGTATTTTGAGAGAATATTAGGAATCATATCGAATTGTTGTGTTAGTGTGTATTGTTTGATGTTTATAAGCATTAAATTTACTTTGGGTTTTGGGTTTGGGTTGTCGTGGGAGACTAAGGCACTAAGGCATTGTGGGCATTGAAGATCTTGATGACGTGTGGATGTTGATGAACATTGTGTCGTTGCCATCAAATACTTCAATAGAAAATGGTAAGTATTTTTGACAAATGCTTGACCATAAAATTGATAATGGCCATGTGTTGGAAGATGGTGTAGGCAATGATAGAAATGAGGCACGTGGATAAAACTGTTTTGATAAAAACTTGTATGGCATAGAACAAACATCATTTGAGAAAAACTTCTCAACTGACGTCCACGGTCCATATATATAGATATTCATATTCAAAACATGATAATGGTGTTAGAATAATTGGTTGGATCACGTACGTTCTAATCGGGCCATATATATAGATATTTCATTGGCTAGAATCCTTTCTATTCAAGGGAAAAGGATTGCTCGTAAAGTGATGCAAACCGTCGATTATGGTGCTTTTTTTAACTGATACACGAGCAGCGCCGTCGTATGGTACGGCAGTTAGAAGTGAAATATTACAATGGTTTGAACTAACAGAGAAAATAAACCTGCATGAGCAGGTTGTTACCGCTCCACGTTGTGGTGACGCTTGAAAGCCCACTGTGTAGTGCATCGATTTGGATCAAGAAGGAAAAAGATGATGGAGGCATCAAATGCGACA
>OU015761.1:39704411-39832682 GCA_907173295.1 Fagus sylvatica | reverse complement strand
CACTTCAAGAAATGTCTAGAACTATGCTTAATGAACATAATTTACCTCAATACTTTTGGGCCGAAGCTGTTAACACTGCTTGCTATGTTATAAATAGAACCATCATTAGAAACACTTTAAATAAAACTCCTTATGAACTATGGAATAATCGAAAACCTAACATTGGATATTTCAAAGTTTTTGGATGTAAGTGCTTTGTATTGAATGATAGAGATAATCTTGGTAAATTCGATGCTAAATCCGATGAAGGTATATTCCTTGGTTATTCTTCAAATAGTAAAGCATATAGAGTGTTCAATAAACGAACCATGGTTGTTGATGAATCTATGCATGTTGTTTTTGATGAAACTAATCCATTCCATGTCAAAAATAATTATAATGATGAGCCAATTTCTCTTGATAATAAAGCTAGTTCATTTAACCAAGTTGATTCAAGTGAAAAAGTCAAAAATCAAGTAGATGAACCAAAAGATGAAGAAAAAGCGCTTCCTCCAACCAACAATGAAGAATTACCAAAAAGTTGGAACGTAGTCCATAGTCATCCTAAAGAATTAATCATTGGTGAAGTTGAACATGGAGTAAGCACAAGATCAAAGCTCAAGAACATCTGCAACAACATGGCGTTTCTCTCACAGAATTGAACCAAAGAACATAAATGAAGCTATTGAAGATGAATCATGGATCTTGGCAATGCAAGAAGAGCTAAACCAATTTGAAAGAAACAAGGTATGGACTCTTGCACCTAGACCCAAGGACCACTCCGTCATTGGTACAAAATGGGTATTCCGAAACAAAAAGGATGAAGAAGGTATAATAGTAAGGAACAAAGCAAGGTTAGTCGCTCAAGGTTATAATCAAGAAGGAAGGTATTGATTATGGAGAGACTTATGCTCCAGTTGCTAGATTAGAAGCTATACGCATGTTACTTGCTTTTGCATGTTTTAAAAATTTTAAATTATTTCAAATGGATGTCAAAAGTGCCTTTTTAAATGGTTTTATTGCCGAAGAAGTTTATGTAGAACAACCTCCTGGATTTGAAAATCATGAATTTCCAAACCACGTTTTTAAATTATCAAAAGCTTTATATGGTTTAAAACAAGCTCCAAGAGCTTGGTATGAACGACTAAGTGGTTTCCTTATTGAAAAGGGTTTTACACGTGGAAAACTTGACACAACATTATTTCTAATGTTTGATGGAAAAGACATGCTTATTGTGCAAATCTATGTTGATGATATTATATTTGGTTCTACTAATGAAAACTTGTGCAAAGAATTCTCTAAGACTATGCAGGATGAATTCGAAATGAGTATGATGGGTGAGCTAAAATTCTTTCTCGGACTTCAAATAAAGCAAACCGAAGATGGGATATTCTTAAATCAATCCAAATATGTCATAGACTTACTAAAAAGATTTGGATTGACAAATGCTAAAGCATATGGAACTCCCATGAGTCCTTCAACAAAGCTTGACAAAGATGAGAAAGGTAAACCGGTGGACGTTAAGCTATATCGAGGTATGATTGGTAGTTTACTTTATTTAACCGCAAGTAGACCCGATATAATGTTTAGTGTATGTCTTTGCGCTCCGATTTCAATCTTGTCCTAAAGAATCACACTTAATTGCGGTCAAACGAATATTTCGATATTTGCTTGGAACCATTGATTTAGGATTATGGTACCCTAAGTCAAATTCATTTGACTTAATAAGCTACACGGATGCGGATTTTGCTGGTTGCAAAATTGATCGCAAAAGCACTAGTGGTACTTGTCACTTTCTAGGACACTCACTAGTATCATGGTTTAGTAAAAAGCAAAATTCTGTGGCCTTATCAACGGCGGAAGCCGAATATGTAGCGGCCGGTAGTTGTTGTGCTCAATCTCTCTACATAAAACAACAACTAGAGGATTTTAAAATTCTTTTTGATCATATTCCCATAAGGTGTGATAACACAAGTGCCATAAGTTTAAGTAAAAATCCTATCCAACACTCTCGCACAAAGCACATTGAAATTAGATACCATTTCATAAGAGATCATGTGCAAAAAGGGGACATTGAACTTGAATTTGTAAGCACCGATAGTCAATGGGCGGATATTCTCACGAAACCTCTCATTGAAGAACGATTTTGCACAATTCGACGTGAAATAGGTATGGCTAGATACGTTGATATCAAATAAGCTTAAATTTATTATCCTTCTATTTGATTCAACTATGTTAAATCTATATATACTTAAGAATTGAATATAAAATGATTTTATGCATATCATGTTCATAAAATTGTTCATTTTATATCTTTCCTAGTTATATTGTTTGAACATTAGATTATATGCCCAGTTCTATGTATATTTGCGTATATGTTCATGCATAAAATAAGAAATAAAACTCATCATTTAAACAAACTTGAGTTTATTAAAAAGAAAGCCATAAAGGAGAAGTCACCACAAAAGGAAAAACCACTACACTTCCCACTACATTTATTTGGGGATAGAGCGAGAAGTCAATTCCTTCACCTCAGCTAGTAGCTTCTCGTACTGCTTCTGCAGCTTATTAGTGGTCTTGCTCTGCTCTGTGGACCGGATTACCAAATCATCGGCATAAGAATCCACGAGCGCCTTCAGCCTTTTGTTCTCCTCCTTGACCTCCCCTACCTTTCTTCTTACTCTCCTTCAGCAACCTTTGTAAAATGGTGACTTGAGAACGCAGCGTTTTCACTTCAAGATTCCTGACATGAAGACGACGTCCCATATTAGAAACGGTGGCAGCACACTGAATTGTGAGTGCCATTGAGTCATTTATTATTTGTGGGTCAGTCCTCCCAGCTAAAACCTTTGCATCCTCCGGAGTACAAAGACCTGGCAGCTACTGCGGTGGCAGTCACACCATTCAACATCACTGAATCAGTTACTGACACAGGGCCATTAGGTTGAAAGGAAGTAAGGACGCCAGACTTCTGGCATCACACTAGGTGTATCATTTAGATTAATTGTTTCTGGTTTGTTTTGAGTAAGAAGAGGAAGCCATTCTAGAAAATCTAATAAGAGATTAAGCTAAAAGTTTGAAAATGATGAAGTTCATCGAAAATTAGTGTGTGTTAAATAAACCTCAGATTTTTGAACACCAGCCTGTACCTATCATCCCGACTCCCGAGATTTTTCTTCAAAATTCAACGTTAAAATCTCGAGATTTAACGTATACGGAAATATCACTGACTCAGAACTCGATGCGTCGACAAGATCTTTTTTCTGAAAAAGCAGATATTTTTTTTCAAACTTCCTGAATTTATCGGTGTCTCTGGCGTGCACAATTGGATAAGTCACACATAGACACCCTTCATAGCGTCTTCCATTCATTCACACTTATGAACCATTCATTCACACTTATGACACGTAGCAAAATCTGAACCATTCCTTCAAACAACGCGTCTGTCCTATAAATTCGCTTCACCTCTCCACTACATACTCACACCTCTCAGATAATATTTTCTCTCATTCTTTAGATAACACTCTAAGAGGATGCAGCATCAATTAGAGATTCATAAAATCAAATACTTAATCTTCTCAAAGAAGCAAAATATTATTGATCAGTTTCACGAGAAGATTATTATTGATCATGCTTCTCAGGTTGAAGTACCTCTCTCATACACCAAGCTGATGGGAAGATCTTTGGCATACACTCCAAATTATATCTTCCTCATCCGAATCATCCCGTTCATACAACTGTTGATACACCTGAAGCTTTGTATGACAAAAGAGAGAGAGTACGTAATATATGGGCATCATCCCATGTCCTTTCCAGATTGCTTAAATCATCGGCATTTTAGGCATATGGGAAGGGACATCATATCCTTTCCTGAAGCATCTTCAACCAAACCCTCAATCGAACCGAACCACTAGGATGAAGAATCTTACAAATATATTCACAAATATGAATATATTTGTTTTATTTCTTTATGCCAAATAGGAGAAAAATATGATATGTTGGGGTAGAAACCAAAAGGGAGAAATATGTTATATTAGTTGATTGTTCTATGTTTGAACTAAATCAAAGGAGACATATGTTTTTTGTTTAATTTTGGTTGTTTAAAATGTTGAGTGATGTTTGGAGATATTGAATATAATATTTATTTTTTTGATGATGTCAAGGGGGAGAAAGATATGACATTTTTTAATCTATTGGTGAATTATCATAAAATGCGCATATATATTGATTGCTTCATAATACTTAAATGACAAATTGATCTATGCATAAAGATAGGAGGAGATTTAAAAATCTCTAATACAAAGATATGCATTATTTTAGGGGGAGCTTTTCAAGGAAAGCTTTAAAATCATAATTCATATAAAAATATCATATCATATGTGTCATCATCAAAAAGGGGGAGATTGTTAGCCTCAAGGTTTCAATACCTTATTAATTGGCTAATTAATCCAAGGACATTCATGTAGTTTTGATGATAACCATGATTTTAAGTTATTCATAAATGATATTTTCATATGAACTAACGATTTATGTTTAAAACATAATGTTGACTATTGATTTAATTGGACCAACACGGCCAATTCAAATATCAAGCAAATGCAAAGTCGACAAGTTGCAAATTCATTGAAGAACAAAGTCATCAAGTCTCAAGACAAAGAAATCAAAGCTCAAAGATCATGTTCCGAGACATATGAGAAGTAAGAGTTAGGTTTTGTAAAGTTTATTAAGATTTGATATTTATGGCTCAACTTTAAAACCAACTTAAATTGATTTTCAAAAATAACGGCTAGATTGATTGCAATTCAAAAGATATTTAAAGATAGCCATGTGAAGAAATCTCTTACGGTGAAAAATTTATGAAATAGAAAATTTTTTCAAAATATTGACAAAGTCAATATTAATGGCTAGATATTTTTGATATTTAAAGATAGCCATGTGAAGAAATCTCTTAAGAAGAAAAGTTTTCAAAGAAAGCAACTTGATTGATTGAAATTCAAAAATGCAAGACAACCATATCAATTACGGCTGAAAAATCTCTTAAGCAGAAAAGTTTTCAAAGAAAGCAACTTGATTGATTGAAATTCAAAAATACAAGACAACCATATCAATTACGGCTGAAAAATCTCTTAAGAAGAAAAGTTTTCAAAGAAAGCAACTTGATTGATTGAAATTCAAAAATACAAGACAACCATATCAATTACGGCTGAAAAATCTCTTAAGAAGAAAAGTTTTCAAAGAAAGCAACTTGATTGATTGAAATTCAAAAATGCAAGACAACCATATCAATTACGGCTGAAAAATCTCTTAAACAGAAAAAGTTTTCAAAGAAAACAACTTGATTGATTGAAATTCAAAAATGCAAGACAACCATATCAATTACGGCTGAAAAATCTCTTAAGCAGAAAAAGTTTTCAAAGAAAACAACTAGATTGATTGAAAATCAAGAAGAATGCAAGACAACATGATAACGGGAAGAAAACAATTATGGCTATAAATACTACCCTTTCTTCATTTCTAAATACAACAGAGCATACAAGAGAAATCAGAGAAAGAAAAGAAAATATCTTTTACATCAATCCATCCTTTCTCAAGCTTATATTTTCATATCATTCAAAATCCTTGATTGAAAATCAAATTCCTCTAAACACTTTTTGAGCCATATTGATCAAATCCTTGATATACTATTAAAGTGAGCATATTGTGTACAACTACTCTTTGAGAGAGCCATATTTTGTACAACAATCCTTTGTTGAAACTATTGAGTGTTTTTGTTAGGGTTTTGGTATAAATCCTAAGTAGTGAAAAGGATTTTTCACTGAGTGGTTACTCTTCACCGTGTAAGGAAGATTTGTGGGTTTTGGTATAAATCCTAAGGAGTGAAAATGATTTTTCACTCGGTGGTTACTCTTCACCGTGTAAGGAAGATTTGTAACGGTTTTTCACCCGAAAGAAGATTGTCAAATAGTGGATTTGGGAATCCTCAAGAAGTGTTCTTGAGGCGGGGACGTAGGCAGGGAAGCCGAACCTCGATAACAATCATCGTGTTTGATTCTCTCTCTCTCTATCTCTTACATATTTAATTGCTTATATATATATTTGTGCTTGATTTCATATCATATCTATTTTGCAATTGAATTGTGATCAAACATTTGCTAAATCAACATTTGCTATTTGAAGATAGTTTTTAATTCCACATATAAATCGAAAAAGTTTGCCTCAACCTAAATCACCCCCCCTCTTAGATTGATATTTGGGTAACAGTTTTGTATAATGAGTGTGGTTCTAGAAGTGTTGTGCTGCATGTGTTGTTACTGCAATTGATTGAACAATTGCAGTTAGTCATAGAAAGCTGTTTTAGCAATCAATTGTTGCTTCCATCTTTTGCTGCTTTTTACTGCATATTATATCTGCAAGTCTTACTGGTCTTATATATATATATATATATGTAATATTTAGTTGGTTAGCAGTTTGGCATGGGGCACTTTTTTTTGGATTATGTTGAATGTGAGTGGGTACACAACTTGGGGGAATTGTTCCTAGTGGACTTTTTTTTTTTTGTCTGAACCTTTTTCTCTTGTGCAAGTTGTTTATTCTGACTTTTTTTAGGAACATGCCTTTGTTAAAGACCTTCCCATAAATTTTGATAAGCATGTTATATACACGTTTATATATTGAGTTCTTACAATTTTTTTCTTTTTTATAGGGAGGTAACCAATATCGTGGCTTTTGATTGATACATGGATGAAACATGGATTGGAGCTCAAAGAGAATTTTGTGTTTGTTGTAAATCCATGAATTTGTATCCATTAATGACTTAAACTTAGACGGGGGATTATTTTTGTACTTATGAATTTTATGTAGAAGTTGTAGTTATTAATATTGTGAAGTGTTATAAATTTTCTATCTTTTTGTAGATTTCTTGATTTTGTGAATGTTGCTCTTTATTTAGTTTTTATATTATTAAACAGGACCAGGTGACAAATAGAAATATCAACAATTAATGCTGATAAAAACAAAAAATTATTGCAACGAAATGGTTGAAGCAATACCTTATCGCAACAAAATAATCGAGGCAATAAAAATGTTATATAACTTTATTGCAACGAAATGGTTAAAGCAATACCTTATCGCAACGAAATAATCGAGGCAATAAAAATGTTATATAACTTTATTGCAACGAAATAGTTAAAGCAATACCTTATCGCAACGAACTAGTTGTGGTAATAAATGAAATTATCGCAACAAAAATCTTGTTGCAATATATGATATTTATTGCAATGACATATTTTGTTGAGAAAACCTATTACCACAAAGTTTATTGCAACGTTTTGCAACGACTAACTTTCGTTGCGATAAAAGTTTATTGCAACAAAATGAAAGTTATTGCAACAAAAAATTTCGTTGCAATTAACCTTTTTTTTCTTGTAGTGAAAGGTCCAAATCATTTAACTTAAGAGTTAAACATTTAAACTGATCAAAAATTTTAATTAACAATTGTTAAATGAAACAGTGCCTTTTCCATTCACACCATCCTCCATGCCATGGTACCACCGATCACGATCATGGCGCCACTTACATGGCTTCGCCTATCATCCATGAGCATGCCTAATTACCATCTTGGTCATTAGAAAAATTGTTGGTTCTACCATTCCATGGATCAATAATTGGGACCCACCATGAACTGCATCATTCATGGTCGCATTTGATGCCTCCATCATCTTTTTCCTTCTTGATCCAAATCGATGAGTACACAGTGGGCTTTCAAGCGTCACCACAACGTGGAGCGGTAACAACCTGCTCATGCAGGTTTATTTTCTCTGTTAGTTCAAACCATTGTAATATTTCAGTTCTCACTGCCGTACCATACAACGGCGCTGCTCGTGTATCAGTTAAAAAAAGCACCATAATCGACGGTTTGCATCACTTTACGAGCAATCCTTTTCCCTTGAATAGAAAGGATTCTAGCCAATGAAATATCTATATATATGGCCCGATTAGAACGTACGTGATCCAACCAATTATTCTAACACCATTATCAATTCATTAGTTTTGAACTTTTCATGAATATCTATATATATGGACCGTGGACGTCAGTTAAGAAGTTTTTCTCAAATGATGTTTGTTCTATGCCATACAAGTTTTTATCAAAACAGTTTTATCCACGTGCCTCATTTCTATCATTGCCTACACCATCTTCCAACACATGGCCATTATCAATTTTATGGTCAAGCATTTGTCAAAAATACTTACCATTTTCTATTGAAGTATTTGATGGCAACGACACAATGTTCATCAACATCCACACGTCATCAAGATCTTCAATGCCCACAATGCCTTAGTACCTTAGTCTCCCACGACAACCCAAACCCAAAACCCAAAGTAAATTTAATGCTTATAAACATCAAACAATACACACTAACACAACAATTCGATATGATTCCTAATATTCTCTCAAAATACCAACTAAAAAAGCTATATTTTTGTTATTGCATTCAACAAGATCTGACTCAACTCATATACAGAAACTCAGAGTAAATTTAAATGTTTATAAACATCAGACAATAATACACTATAACACAACAATTCGATACGATTCATAATACACACATATCAAAATTCGCAATTCAAGATGATAAGTATCATCTTATGCTAACAACTACAGTCCTGAATTACCTTGAAATAATGTAGGCAAATACACAATACATAGATGAAAACTATTGAAACTATGCATTTCCTATGGCACCCCAGCTGTATTTATATTTTTGCCGCCTCAAAAAAATGTTCACAGCATAGGAAATGATCCCATATCAATCTCAAGTTGTCTTTTAGCATCTCAGAAACCAAACTATTCTCAACCTTCTTTTCCTAAAAATTGAAAGAGGAGATCATAAACACATTATGGATCATAAAGAAAATGAAGTAATAAGGAAAGAGAAAAGATAGTCATCACAAATTGTACCTATATGTTGTAGTAAGGAACATATAATACCAGAAGCATAAGCAACAAAGAGGTGTAGATAATTTCCCAAATTTAATGAAATTGATGCACGTCGTAGACAGTTTTTACCAGCAAATTAAACCATCACAATAGGGAGCAAAAATCATATGAAGCAATCAATATGTGCCTATTGTCTTTTGATGTACACAAAATGATAACATTTTCCAATGATTTTTCTTGTTTATATGTTCGTACATATATTTTTGGGGAAATGCGAACTATTTAAATAGCCATTTAATTTCAAATAATGACATCGCAACCCATGCAAAAACAGATGCTCATAGCGACAGAAAAAGTCCCGGCAGAGTCATCATCATCACATTGGTTAGGGTTTGATCAGTTTATTCTAATGGCTAGAGAAAGTACATGTGGCTTTATGGTTTTGATCTGAAAAAGGAAGGACTTAATTTGGAGTTGTAAGGAAGAAGGAAGATAGAGAAATGTATGGTGTTTAGGGGCTGTACTAACTAATAACTGTACCATGAGACAAAGAAGAAGCCAAAAAGGGAGAAAGAACAATACGGCCAATTGTTCCATATAAAGCCCAGGCTAAAATCAGATTATATAAAACTCAAGTAAGGGATTATGTCATATGGTTGCCCAAAGGAGTTTTGGTGGAAGCGATGGAGGGGTTTCATTCTTATAGCTTGATCCAATTCAAGCCAAAGTAAAGATTTGTTAACGTGTGACTTGAGTTGCCATCAAGTCAGTCATGATTGACCAAATTTGAGTTGCAAAGAGAGTCCTTATTACTTCAACCTTTTGGGCTCCTTTGGGTGTGCGACACAACCAAATGTTGCCTACTCCAAACCTCAACTTTGTGTGCCTATATATACCCGGTCTTTTGTTTAGTTTCTGTGCGAGAGTTCCAAGTCGTGGCAATATCTAAATTCGTGTTGTGCAACTAAGTAGAACAAAGACGGGAAACTTTCCTTTCAACACCGCCCATGGATGTAGGTAATTTGCCGAACTACATAAATGCTTGTGTTCTCTGTGTGTGCTTATCGATTTATTCTTCCATTTAATATTATTGATTCAAATCCTAGAGTAGGCACAACAATATTAAATGTATAAACTTATGGATTGGATATCAAATGACATCCAAGTCATTTAGTGCACATGTTAAGCATGTCTAGAACATGTAATCTAATGATGGGATGACAAAATATATTTTAACACAAAGTTACAGAATGGTATTTTTTTCCTCAATTGATGACATGGACTAAACTCCTTATCCACCAATAATAATTACTTACCTGTAATAATGAGACAACGTTTTTCAACTTCAGAGTTATCTCCCTTGTAGCTTCCCCAATTGAAGTTCTAAAATCAAACCGATCAGCATGTCTCACTTGCAGCCTCAATGATCGACTTTTATAAGATTTAGCTATTGTGTGCCAAACCCCAACCACATAGTATCTATCTCCAGAAGATGCCTTCCCAAAGGGCCATCTCAACCCACCCTTCACATCTTGATCTAGAATTGCAGAATTAATAAGACTTCTAATGCTTTGCATCTCATCATCCTGGAGAACACGTGAAATTAGTTAGGTTAAAAATTTTAGTCTTAGACTCCCATGTGTAAGAAATGCCATGATAAACTATCTCATATAATAAAGATTAGTACCATCACAAATTTCTCACATGCAACACATATGATCAAAAGACTTGTAAACAAATAGAAGATGAGTCAAAATTACATAATTTTTGGGTTAGGTAAAACCATTTCCTGGAAAAAATGTTTATGTCCTTTAGACAAAAATCGCGTGTTCTTTGGCTGAAGGAAGGCGACAATAACACCAAATATTTCCACAAGATGGCCAACTCAAATAGACGCCGAAACTACATGCATAAAGTGGAAGTGGATGGCATTGTTCACGAAACGGTCAAGGAGATAAGGGATAATGTGGTGTCCTTTTATGAAGACTTGTACCAGGAGAAGGAAAGTTGGAGACCTTCGGTGGATGGGATGGATTTTCACTCCATTGGGGCTACTGAAAGCTCTAATTTGGAGCGAAAATTTGATAGGGAGGAGGTGTTCCAGATGCTTAAGGATTTACAGGGGGATAAAGCTCCAAGCCCTGATGGGTTCTCTATGGCTTTCTTCCATAAGTGTTGGGAAGTTGTAGGGGATAATATTATGGATTTCTTTGAGGAGTTCCATACTCATTGTAAATTCGAAAAATCTCTGAATGCCACTTTCATCGCCTTGATTCCTAAGAAGAGAGATGCGTTGAATATCCGTGACTTCCGTCCTATTAGCCTAGTGGGTAGTATGTACAAACTCTTGTTGAAGGTATTGGAAAATAGAATTAGGTTGGTTATGGAAACTCTAATTTCCCCGTCTCAGAACGCCTTCGTGGGGGGTCGTCAAACTCTGGATTCAGTCCTAATTGCGAATGAATGTCTGGATAGTCGCCTCAAAAGCTCTATTCCGGGGATTCTTTGTAAATTGGATATCGAGAAAGCCTATGACCATGTAAATTGGAATTGCCTTCTATATTTGTTGGAGAGGATGGGATTTGGATATCGGTGGTGTCATTGGATGAAGACTTGTATTTCGACTGTTCAGTTTTCTGTTTTAGTCAATGGGTCTCCTGAGGGTTTCTTTGGTAGCTCTCAGGGTTTGCGTCATGGAGACTCGCTATCTCCATTACTGTTTCTCTTGATTATGGAGGTTCTGAGCAGATTACTTCAAAAAACGGAGGAAGCGGGCCTTATTCGGGGTTTTCAGGCAGGTATGCTGGGAGGTAATGAGGTTCGTATTTCTCATCTTCTCTTTGCGGATGATACTATTGTGTTTTGCAATGCTACCCCGGAGCAAGTTTTCCATATCCGGAAAGTCTTGTCTTGTTTTGAGGCGATCACTGGCTTGCATGTTAATTTGGCGAAGAGTGAGATGGTCCCCGTTGGTGTGGTGGACAGTATGTAGCCTTTGGCGGATCTCCTGTGTTGTCACATTAGAGTCTTACCAATGTTATATTTGGGTATGCCTTTAGGGGCTCAATATAAGGCCCTAAATGTGTGGAATTCTGTTCTTGAGAAGATTGAACGCCGTTTGGCAAGTTGGCAAACTCTGTATCTATCAAAAGGGGGTCGTCTCACTTTGCTCAAGAGCACCTTGGCTAGCCTACCAACTTATTTCCTCTCTTTGTTTACCATTCTTGTTAGTGTTGCTCGGAGAATCGAAAAACTCCAAAGGAACTTTCTTTGGGGAGGAATGGGCGACATTCAGAACTATCATTTGGTAAGTTGGGACCAAATTTGTTCTCCAATTCCTTATGGTGGTTTGGGTGTCAAGAATTTGATTTTGTTTAATAAAGCTTTGTTGGGCAAATGGCTGTGGCGTTTTGGGGCTGAAGAATCTCATTTATGGAGAAGAGTCATTACTGCAAAATATGGTGAGGAATGGGGTGGATGGCAGTCCAAGCCGTATAGGGGGTCTCATGGTTGTGGGCTTTGGAAGAGTATCTCTGTGGGGTGGGGAACTTTGCTAGAGCAGATTATGTTCTCTGCAGGAAGGAGTGATAGGATCAGATTTTGGATGGACAAGTGGTGTGGTGATACTCCTCTCAAGGATTTATTTCCTCTCTTGTTCCTTTGCTCTACCAATCGTGAAGCCTCAATTGAATTTGTTATGTCTAGATTAGATATGTCCTCCGTTCGTACCTTGAACATTTCCTTTATCTGGGACTTTAATGATTGAGAGCTCCCTGTTGTTATGTCTTTCTTTACGTTCCTTCAACCATTTCTCCCAAACAATGAGAGAAGGGATACTATGGTATGGAAGCTTCGCAGGTCAGATGAGTTTGATGTTTGCTCTTATTATTGTGCTCTTCAAGCTTCCACCAGAATTCATTTCCCGTGGAAAATCATTTGGGGTGTTAAGGCTCCGTGCTGTATCTCTTTCTTTACTTGGACAACGGCTAGAGGTAAAATTCTCACCTGTGATAACTTAATGAGAAGGGGGCATGTGTTGGCTGGTTGGTGTTGCATGTGTAGGAACCATTGGGAGACAGGGGACCACTTACTTCTTCATTGTGAGATTGCTACTGCCTTATGTAGTTCTGTTTTCACTATGTTTGGGGTCCAGTGGGTGCTTCCAGCCAAGGTGCTAGATTTGCTGTTTGGTTGGCACAATTGGTTTGGTAGACGGTCTTCAGCTATATGGAATCTTGCTCCTCTTTGTGTTATGTGGTCTTTGTGGCAAGAGCGAAATCAGCGCATTTTTGAGGATTTGGAGAAAACTTTCTCTCATCTT
Organism: Fagus sylvatica; assembly: GCA_907173295.1. Taxonomy (NCBI): domain Eukaryota; kingdom Viridiplantae; phylum Streptophyta; class Magnoliopsida; order Fagales; family Fagaceae; genus Fagus; species Fagus sylvatica. Next base: position 39,819,444 of record OU015761.1, on the reverse strand, counting down.
CAAGAGCAGTTTTCCGGCCTGCTTTTTTATTGTTCTAGATCGTGGGGTTTTACAGAAGCTTCTTCTCTTCCGAAATTTGTAGTTTCCCTTATTGCTGATTAATGTGTTTCTTTTTTTTGTAATCTTCCCTCTCCTATGAGTGCATATTTTGTGCACTTGAGAGAGTTTTTTCAGATCTAATAAAGCATTTTTACCTATCAAAAACAAAAAATGTTTATGTCCAAATCTGTTACCCCACGAACAACCTTTTTTTTTTTAAGTCCTTCATGATCAAAACTAAAACATGATTTATAGAAACCTTCTTCAATTTGCTATACCAATTTCCATGTTTGCCTAGAGGAAACATTTCGCTAGAAACTTAGGTGGATGTTGATAAGTCTCCTGCCAGAAGAGCAATTGAAAGTTATACCAAGTATGTTCTCCAGAATTGGATTCAGATGCATAAAAGCTCCGGCATTAAGTTACCAAGCAAAAAATTAAATAAATAAAAGCACCAGCATTTTTAAACTTCACCTTGTATAGTTTTCTTTACGAAAATATTGATATGGGAAGATTTGAGGATGAAAATGACCATTTTTTGGTGAAATAATGTAAAATAACAGAGATGACAACAGCAAATATAGACAAGAAACTTACAGTGAGTGCTGTTAAGACCCTCTTGGTGGATAGCATCAACCTTAGGTCTACGTTTTTATCAAGGCACGATACGTCTACGACCATATGACGCACTTGGTTTAGTTCAGTCTGCAAGAACAGTGTGACACTTCAACATAAGCCTCAAAACACACTTTGTAAACTATTGGAAGGAAAGTAAAACTGAGGACATAGCTAAAAAGGAGGAAAAAAATTCTCAGATTCTCTTTCTTTTTCACCAAAAGTGAGGAGAATGATGTTACCAGAAATTCCCCCATAACAGGTCAAATCCTAAACCTCCTAGCAATTAGGAGATACAAAACCACATCAACAATTATTCTTTATGTACTTTTCACATTAAATTGATGTATTTGTCACACAAACTTAAAAGAACAGCGAAGAAAACAAATAATCAGCTCCCTACTGCAGCAACATGTTCAGACCTAAGTAAGCATGATTTCAATGCAATGTGCATAATATTATGCAGAAAACTTGCCTTATAAAGTTGAAGCTTTTTATCTTCTTTCATCACACATTTGCAAGAAATAGTCGAATCTGGTCGTGTGGCATCAAACAACTATACATAATGAGAAAATAAATTAAGTCAGTAGCCAACAAAATCGAAAGACTAAGGTCATTGGTAGGCAGTCTTACCCCCAATTATTTTGGAGAGGCTGATAAAAAGCATTCATCTGAATGTAATAAGCAGAGGTAAACAGCAAAAGAAATACCTGTACATGGTACAAATCTTTCTCCTCTTCAAAATCAACTTCAATCTTTTGGGCAACTTCCCCCAAAACGTTTTCCATATATGAATTAGGAACATTTGTGTAGAATAATCTTTTCAATTGGCTCAACGTGGTTTCTGCAGCCAAAAATACTTTCCTAGTTTCTTGGCTGATTGAAGGGCTCCTACATGAGAAAGCTGTAAGTACTTAACACTACCAAGTATATTAATGGGTTCCCATATGATAAGCAAAAATCTTCAAAGTACAAAACATCAATATCAATACATTCATTATTAAAAAGGGATTTTATTCAATGGAAAATGAACAATCAGGATACTGTTGCAGAGAAACAAATGTGACGTTGGATTATTTTGGTGCCAGAACATGAATTCTAGTATATGGCTGAAACCAAAGGGTTTAAGAAGTTTTAAGGACAAATAAATTGCTTCCTGGGCTTCATGGGGGAGCCTCCTAAAATGCTACATAACGCGAATGAGCACCAAAAGGATCTGAAGAGACCATATTCAACTACATAGCCTGAGGCAACGTTTTCCCACCTCCCAGGATTCTCCTATTCGGGTTAATTTAAACTCTTTTTCAGCTGATATCAGCACAGAAATAAGACTGGAAGAATCTCCAAGTAAAGAAACAACTTCCGTTATCCGAGATTGCAAAAACAACAGTTCTAGTCTTCTAGCTACACAATTCAGACATTTTCAAATTATAATGCGAAATCTTATAACATATTGCAAAAGTTCTTAGCCAACATGGTCAACCCTCGAACATCTTAAACAGATATCCTAATTTCATAGAAAACAAAATGTTGCTTGCCACAAAGGAGTTCATGTCCCAGTTTCTTTTTCATACCTACTCAAGGGGGGGCACATGAAAAATTTGAACAGATATTTGATATTTCTAATTTTTTCTATCGTTGGTACCGGATATTTGCCCTTACTATTCCCGGGGTGCACAGGCTCTAGGAGGCAAGGAGTTTCCCACAAGTGCACCTCGGATAATTCAAGGTGCAATTAAATTCCCTCATTCCGATGGCGACAAGCACTGATGGTATTGGATTACTCTCACTCAATTCTTTGTGTCAACCACATAATGTTTCACATAAATATCTCATTTTTATCATTGTATATAATTAAATTTTCATAGGGTGTCAAAAAAATAAATAAAGAAAAGAAAACATTGCTACATAAAAAAATAAAAATAAAAAACCCAATTACCGAAATGAGGCAATACTTTAATGAGTGAAAGAAGCATGACTTACTCACTAAAAAGAATTTTCCCAAATCTAGCAGCCAACGTTGGCTTTACACCTTCCAACTTTTCATCTCTCACATTCTCGAAACAAGAAACCAAGTCAACCACTGCATTTTCTGCTATAATTTCCCATGGCCTCTTCATTTCCTCATCTAACCAAAACCCACAAACCCATTATTAATTACTAATCCAAGTAACAAAATCTGAACAAAAAAAAAAAAAAAAAACCTTCATTACCGGAATGACTTTTGTTGTTGTTGAACAAAGCAAGAGGCTTTCGTTCTATTTTTCTCCCAGTATACTCCAAGGAAACATGATCAACATGTACAGAAGATGGGAATTGGTTATTGTCATCCAAACCAACAGCAAACCATCTGTAAATAGCCTGCTCTGCATAGGTGAATTTTCCGCTTCTTTCTACAATGGATTTGGCTCTTGATGGCCTCAAACTAAATTTTCTTCGGAATTGATGAGCAAGGGATTGTGGCATTGGTGGTGAGAGCCTATTATTACTATCACCTGCTTCCTTTAAGTGACGCTTGTGTGGAGGTATGTAAGCCATTAAAAACTATAAACAAAGACTCAATTTGAAAGCTGGTACATAGAAAGCACAATATGCTTCTCTTAATATATGATGAAAACTGCAATAAGGGTGGGATATAAACTTAACCGTAAAGTTTCCACTTTATTTTTATTTTATTTTATTTTTTTTATTATTACTTTTTTTTCAGTAATATTCCTTGGCTATTCATCATTGTCTAATGAAAAAGTTAACTTAACTAGGAAGTAGAAAGCAGTATTGGTACATAGAAAGCACAATATGCTTCTCTTTATATGTTCCCATCAAGCCTTGGATATAAACTTAACTGTTAAGTTTCAACTTTTTTTTTTTTTTCAGTAATGTTCCTTGGCTATTCATCATTATCTAATCTATACTATAATGTAAATCAAAGCTTTTTTGACTTTTAGTTGACTTCATAATATTGCACCACATAAACTTTTAATAATTATCACAATTTTATGTCTCATTCTTTTAATATATATTTTCCTTAATAGAAAGAATATATTATTTCATATATACAAACACAATCATAATAAATGTTTAATAGTAGATTATATTCTATATATAAATGCAATAATAATGTTTTTAATAATTATCATAATTATCAATTTTCATATTTAGGCAAAAAATAAAAGAGAGAAAAAGTATATTATGTTAAACTTTTCCGTGCGTTACACGGGTTACTAACTAGTGAAAAAGTATGTTGAAGTGATGTAAGACAGAATTATCAACAACAACAACAACAATAACCAAAAAAAAAAAGGGGTGATGTAAGATAGGGGAAATACTTATGTCCCTTAACGGGATTTTTCCATAGGGGCATAATTGGCATTTAGAAAATATTGGAACTAGCTGTTCAGGTGGCTGGTATTACAGAAATTGACACACCAATTACAGGAAATAACAGCCGCATAACAATAATTAGCCTCTTCACACGTGCTACGCGCGTGTTCAAAGGCTCTTCCTTTTTATAACCAAAAAAAAATATTTATCATGTATTTAGATAATTTTCTTTTTTATCAATATATTTTTTTCATTCATCCTATTTTAGGGTTTATGCAATTATCCAATATATGTTATTGATAGCAACATCTTGCACAAACAATGATGATAAAAATTTAAAAAAAAATCCAAAAACGAAAGGAAAAAAAAAATCATAATCTGTAATTGATTTCCAATAACCTATTTTTATCAATTTGTTTTTTACGCAAAAAAATTTAATAAAAATAAAATCATTAACAAACTCTTAATTAGTTGGAAGTTGTTCTTTATTTTATTTTCTTTTTTCGCATTTTACACTTAGCTAATTTATACAATAATTAAAGAATTCTATTTGAATTAGAACTCTACATTCTTAACCGGATTTATTTGATTCAATTTTTTTTTTTTTCATGGTAATCTTATCACACAATATGACTTTTATCATATAAATTTTAGATCATAATTTATCTTATTTGCTATTTTTTCACTTTTTTTTATCGTTTATTTTTTTTGCTTGTGTACTATTTTTTTTTTTTTGGTCGTGTACTTTTTTTTTTTCATGTGCTAATTTATGGTGTGCTAAATTTCTTTTTGGAAGTTGTTCTTTTTTTTCTTCACATTTTCACTTAACTAATTTATACAATAATTAAAGAATTCTATTTGAATAAGGACTCTACTTTCTTAACCCGATTTATTTGATTCAATCTTCTTTCTTTACTTTCTTTCATGGTAATCTTATCACATACTTTTATCATATAAATTTTAAATCATAATTATCTTATTTGTTATTTTTTTCACTTAATGCTTTTTGTCCAATAACATAAATGTACTACACCTTCTATATAATGAGATTCCACAAAAGAAAAAGTAACCTTGCACGTGTATATGAAATCCGAATAAAATTATTTCTTGTATAAATTATTTGATTTTAAATAAAAAATCAGTTAATGGGATAACAAATTTAAATATTTTTATTGTTTGTAAAATTGTACACATGCTTTTTCTTTGATTCCATAAACTCATAGCAAAGCAGACAATAATTTTCTCTACCTCCTTGTTAAAGACAAAGAAAGAAGCACCGCTTGCATCATATACAATTATCGAAAAGAAAAAAGAAAGTTCAAAATTAAAAATTAGAAGGCCAATGTAAATATTACACCTGTTGCAGAAAAACCCCTCTCTAGGTCAACCATGCCCTGATTTAGCTCATCTTTCTTTTCATTCTTTATTTATTATTTGTTTTCTTTCTTGGTAAACTAATACCCCTAGCTTTCCTTTTTATTTTTAGTTTGGTTTTGTGCACTAAGGGATCTTAGCAAAAAATTTCACTGATTAAAATTCCAAATACCATTATCTAAAAGAAAAAAGAAAGTTCAAAATTATAAGTTAGAAGGCCAAATGCAAATATTTCACCTATCATTGCATCAAATTTCCTAATTCTCAAATTAAACTAAACCCTTCATCATCCTGTTTGGCACCCTTGACATCAATACGTAGATCCCAAAGCCTATCATTCTTTTTGCAAGTTTTGCAAGCCTCAATACTTTTCTCAAAGCTCTAAAGTGGACATTTTTCTATATTTGGATGCGACTATTATACCTTTTTTGCTAACAGACATTATTATTTGAAGTCATTGATTAAATTAGGAATATAAGAAGATGTGAGGGGTATTTTTGACAGTACATTAAAGAGGACATGAGGGCATGAATCCTCTTAATAGTATTAGATTAGATTATCCAAAAAAAAAAACATATTTATCATAACCAAGTGGCACACAAAATGGCTAGACACGCAATAATGCTAGTTGATAGTTCAAGCACTTGGATAGAAGAGGTGCCAGAGTGATGGCATTTGTTGAGAGCCAGATTCTTCTACATATACAATTCAAATCTTAAAAGACCTATTATTTAATTTGAGGGTCCTTCTACTACCTGTTCCATACCCACTTAAATCTTAACTGTTAATTAAGATTTGTTTTAATTTTAACAGTATTTTTGAATTAAATGAGACTACGTGTTATCAGTTGAAGGAGATTTTTTGTTTTTTCCTTTTCCCTATCAGAGAAGTTCAATTTGTCTAGGAGAGGCAAGATTGAGGGCATAGTTATTAAATCTAGTTAACCCGGTTTAGGAGCTAGGTCATTGGGTCACTGCACTGGAAAATTAGGAACCACCTATTAGGGTGGATGGACTCTTGAGAAAGATAATGATATGGAAAAACCGAAGAGTAAAACTAATGTTAGGAAGGGTTAAATTTTTTTAATTAGTTATCCTACAATTTTGGTGGTGATAAGGGTAAGGGAAAGATCGTGAAATAAAAGAGAGAGCTTCCAATTATAAAGTTGCTTACAATTATTAAGAGAGAATATATGTAACTAATCCTACTAAGAACCCGTTTTTGATAAGAAACTGTTTTTGAATAGGAAGAACAAAATGCAAGTGTTTTGGATAATGATGAATCCAAGCATGGAAATTTGGGTAACTGTATTTTTTTTTTAGAAACTAATATATAATCGTTAGATTTTATGAGGTATGAAGGTGTTTTGTTTTTTTTTTTTTTTATGGACTAAATTTTTGGGTTTTTCATAAAAAAAGAAAGGTGGGTGTGAATAGTGGGAACGTGAAATAAGAGTTTATCTTTTCTCAAAAAAAAAAAAAAATTCTTAAGTTTATCACAAAAATTATTAGGTTGGGGAAGTTAACACAAAATACGTGCTAGAATATAATTACAAAGAAAAAAAAAATTAAATAATCCTCATTAATAAATTTTCAATATTCACGTGTGATGTTATCATCCAAACTCTCTCTATACATCATATTAGTGTTACATTTGTTTTAGGACTTTAAGTTAGTCTACATCAAGTTGCTGTCACCTACTAAACCACGTTTTATTTTTAAGTAACTGAATAAATAAATAAATAAATAAAAACACCGTTATTCAAAATACAGTTAATAAAGTGTAACAGAAAAAACCCACCCACAAACCCAACCCATCATGGATTCCCATTCATAGTCACCTTGAGGAAGAGCTTTAGCCTCGAGCTATCCTTTGCCACCAATGGTAGAAGTAATGGTGTGAAGGTCTGTGCTGACACCCCATTTTGCAACCGTTAATTTTATTTTTTACACTTTAGTACATAAAAGGTAAAATGGTAATTTCATAAGCTTGAAAATTCAAAGTTGGTCCATAAATTTAAAATCATATTTTAAGTGATCAAAATTGAATTAAGAATGAGAGTGCATTTTTCGGATTGGAAATCGGATTAAAAACCAAAATTTTATTAAGGAAATAAATTTGATTGGTTGAAATGATATTTACCATAAGCTCACATGAATAGGATTACTTGTTAATTAATTTGATTGGTCCTCTAAAGGATTAAATTAAAATCAATTAATAAATAATTCATATTGGTTTAGAACACCTTAAAATTCATGCACAAGATATTCATCAAAGGATAATTCTTAAATTGATTTATTTTTAACTAATGGGATAATTATTTTGACCAATAATTATCATATTAATTATTAATAAATTGATTAGAATTAAGAAATCTCGAATTCAGCCAAATAAGGACTTCTAAATCCACTAGGGTTGCGTTTGGATACTTGGATTTGGATTTGGATTTGGATTTTAAATCAATATATTTGAAATGCCTTGATTCAAAATCCATTGATTTTAAAATTTCTTGTTTGGGTCCATTTATACAAAAGAGGATTTGAAATTTAGAATTTTGAAACCTATAAATTGACCAAAATACATAAAATTACCAAAATAACCCAAAAACCTTTAAAATAAAAAAATAAAAAAATTCTCTGAAACCTTTAAAATGACCAAAATACCTCTAAAATCACTAAAATCCCCACAACAACCCCGAAACGTAAAAAAATGACCAAAATACCCCAAAAACGCCATGATGACCAAAATACCCCTAAAATAATAATCATCTAATTTGATCTTATATCTCACACTGATGCCTAGCTTGTCACGTGTTTTCAACCACAAACATATATAGGAAGCATCTCGTTGTAATTTATAGTCAATAATTTGATGATGACCCACGACTTTTTCTATGATCCTACGCATCTCTTTCTCATCCATTTTGAACAAAAGAAAATTGAGTAAGGCATCTCTTTCTCATCCAATTTAGACAAAAGAAAATTTAGTAAGTCCTACTTTTTGGACAAAAGAAAAAAAAAATCCACAAAGACAATTGAGTAAGTTGTTAATATTATATTTCATTTTCTAAGTTCTACAATTTGGACCAAACAAGCTGCAAGTAAAAAAAAAAAAATCAACAAAGATAATTGAATAAGTTTGTGAGATATTTAAACACTGGCTGGGGTAGGTTTTAACCAAACTAATCCAAGTGATTAGTTAATCAATTATGCTTGGTCAAATTGAATTTAGTTAAAAAAATTACAATACCAATATCACACTTAAATAAAGCAGCGCAATGATATGGTTATGAAGAGAAACCCAATAGGAAAAAACTCTACAAAAGTTTATTGATAACCTTCTAAAGAAACCACTAGAATAGAATTGAAGAATTACGCAACAAAGAATATACCTAATCCTGCCTAATGTTGAAATGGAAAAACAAGCAGTTAAATAGATGCATTATACCTCTCTGAAACACTAGCACCCCTCTGGGACTAGAGCTTCGGTGGAGGCCTAGTATCTTGCCTTTTGTGCAGGTCTTTTCAGCCTTTTCATAAGGCCCTTTGACAGATTAGTGAGGATTTGAACGGGTGTACAGCGACCGATTGGCAAGATGAGTGCAGGACTCAACGATATGTGGCACAAATGTTCTATAACTAGTAGGGAGGAAGAAGAGGTGGAAGTTGAAGAAAAAGCAGTGATGAACACGGTACAAAGAGGATAGTTCAGTTTGTTAGTTCGATTGCTCTCTGTGAAACCATTTAATAGGGAAGCTTTCAAACAGGCAATGATGAGTCGGTGGCGTCCTAGCCAAGGAGCACAAATGAAGGATATCGGAGACAACCTTTTCATTGCCATCTTCAATGACGCAATGGATAGGGATCTTGTGTTGATGAATGGTCCGTGGGCTTTTGATAAGAACCTTGTTCTGTTAAAGTTATTTGATGGTGATCAGAAGGTACAGGGAATGCAGCTTACAGAAGCATCATTTTGGATACAAATTCATGAGTTACCATTCAAAGGGATGAATGAGGAAACTGCCACCTCAGTAGGAAACGCTTTAGGAGTTCTAGAGGAGATTGACATACCAGAGGATGGCATAACATGGGGGGAATTTATGCGAGTACAAGTCCGCATCGATGTCTCTATGCCCCTTCTACGGCGACAAAGAGTAAAACTGGGGAAAGAGGAGTCCATATGGGTTACGTTAAAGTATGAGAAGCTACCCACTTTTTGCTATAATTGTGGAATCCTGGGCCATAGTGAGCGAGAGTGTCGACTGGTAACCCAGCATGAGAAATCCAAAGATGGGAACCACTATGAATATGGTTCTTGGCTACGTGCTACTCCAGGGCGACGGAAGACGGGATCGGTGACCTTTGAAGGAGCTTTTCCAAAACGCAATGGGTAGCCCGGACCACGACACCGAAGATGCCGACGCCACCACAGGCTGGCGGACGGCATAACGTAGTTATGCAAGAAACGGTGGAGGAGGCAGTAGCGAAAATTCCGGAGGACAGCATTAACCACGAATCAAGCATAAAAACAGCATTGATTACCCCCATTAATCATGGAGTTATGATGGACGAAGATCACGCAACGGATCCTTTGGTAAAAAATATATCGGAAACGGCAAACATTGAAGACGTTGACATTAACACGTCTTTAAATGGAATAGTAACTGATAGTGGGGACGTGATTGAAGTTACAAAGGAAACAATGACTCCAATACTTAAAGTGGCCAGCGATGAGGTGGCAACAAATTCCAAAATATCACAGTGTGCTTCCACAGGCCGATGGAAGCGAATCGGGATGGGGCCCTTTTTGAAGACACGTACGCTAGATGGGCTCAAATTAGAAGGGGTCATTACGGGCCAAAGCCAGGAGGTAAAAGCAGGAAAAAGAAAAAAAAAACTGGAGGTGAGGATGAGCCCAGTAGCAGAGTTGATACAAAAAGACCAAAATGGGAGGATACGGAGAGTGTAACAGAATTGTGTACCACAACCAACTCAACGGTGGAGGCTGCAAGGCAGCCTCGCCGACAGCAATGAGTATCCTAAGCTGGAACTGCCAGGGACTTGGGAACCCCTGGACAGTCAGACACCTTCACGAGTTAGTGAAGGAGAATAATCCCAGCATCCTTTTCCTCATGGAAACAAGGATGAAAGCAGTAGAAATGGAGAAGGTTCGTCAACGGCTACGTTTTAATTTTGTTTTTTCTGTTCCATGCCAACGTAGAAAAGGAGGATTAGCAATGTTTTGGAAGGATCTAGATGCTCTTGAAATAAAAAAAATTTTCTCAAAATCATATTGATGCAACTGTGATGGAGAAATCTCTAAATAAGACTTGGCGCATTACTGGGTTTTATGGGTGCCCAGAGAGAAGTGGACGTCTTGACAGCTGGAAACTATTGAAGCATCTTGGTGATCAGAACAGGTTACCATGGGTGGTGATAGGAGATTTTAATGAAATTCTTGGAAACTCTGAGAAGATGGGCAAAGCGTTACGAGCTGAAAGCCAAATGGCCTCATTTCGAGAAGCTCTAGAGTTCCATTCACTACGAGATCTCGGTTTTCGAGGTCAGTGGTACACATGGGACAATCGAAGACTTGGTTTGGAAAATATAAAAGAAAGATTAGATAGGGCGGTGGCGAACCCAGAGTGGACAAACATTTTTTCGGAAGCTGGCGTGCAACACTTGTTCACTTCGGCATCAGATCACTGCCCCATATTACTTCACCTCTTTACATCAATCCTACTCCCTAGGAGAAAGAGACAATTCCGTTTTGAACAAGCATGGTGCCGCGTAGAAACTTGTGAAGAAACAGTGAAAGAGTCATGGCACTCAAAGGAAAAGGGGAGTCATATGTTTGAAGTTACTGAATCAATAAAATCCTGTCGACGAGGGCTGATTAATTGGGAAAGAAGTGTCTACCGACACTCACAGCTAAGAATGCACCAATTGGGGGAGGAAGCCAAGTTATTAGAGGAACGAGCTGTTACTGAAGAAGATCAATACCAGTTAAAAAAATTACGTGAGGAGCTTAATGAACTTCTCGAAAGAGAGGAAATTGCATGGAGACAGAGATCAAGAGTTCAATGGTTACAAGAAGGCAACCGTAATACTAAGTTCTTCCATAACAAGGCAACCCAGAGAAGAAAGAAGAATACCATTGAAAGTCTTGTAGATGACCAAGGGACAAAACATGAAGAACAACAAAGAATTGAACAGCTAATTGTAGATTATTTTTCACAAATTTATACCAGTTCAAATCCTCAAAATCTGGAGCCTATTATGGAGGCTGTTGAGACATCTGTCACTGAAGATATGAACACACCAAGCTTTCACAAGAGTTCACAGCCGCAGAGGTGGTAGAGGTGGCTTCACCAAGCGCTGTATCCAAATGTATCCGACCAAAGCTCCTGGACCTGATGGTATGCCTGCTTTATTTTACCAAAAATATTGGCATGTTGTAGTAGGTCCTAAGGTTACTTCTGCTGTCTTGGAAATTTTGAATTCTGGCCATATGCTTAAGAAAATAAATTATACTCATATAGCTCTCATACCCAAGAAAGAAAACTGACCCCCAAAAAATGACTGAGTACCGGCCAATTTAGCTTATGTAATGTTATATATAAGCTAGTTTCCAAAGTACTTGCAAATAGATTGAAAACAATACTTCCACAGGTGATCAGTGTGTTCCAAAGTGCTTTTGTACCAGGCCGCCAAATTACGGATAATGTGTTGGTGGCATTTGAAGTAATGCATCACTTAAATAAAAAAAAATAAAAGGAAAGTGGGTCAAATGGCTTTAAAACTCGATATGAGTAAAGCATATGACCATGTGGAATGGTCCTTTGTGCATGCAATTATGAAGAAAATGGGTTTTAATGACAAATGGGTGACCCTGATTATGGAATGTATATCCATTGTTTCTTATTCTGTACTCATCAATGGAGAACCCAAAGGTTTAATCCATCCTTCTAGGGGACTCCGTCAAGGAGATCCTCTATCACCTTATATTTTCCTATTTTGTGCAGAAGGTCTATCAGCATTGCTAGTCAGAGCTGAACAAGAAAAAAAAATCCAGGGAGTCAAAGTGGCAAGAGCTGCACCAGCAATTTCACACCTGTTCTTTGCTGATGATAGTATCCTATTCTGTCAAGCTACAAGGGAGGCATGTACCACAATACAAGAGATCCTGGACACCTATGAGGTGGCATCGGGTCAACAAATAAACAGAGAGAAGACAAATGTGTTTTTCAGCAAAAACACCAAGCCGGAGCAACGAGACATCTTGAAGAATCAGTTAGGAGTCCAGGAAATCCGACAACATGAGAAATACTTGGGGCTACCATCTCTGATTGGTTGATCCAAACGCCAAGTTTTCTCTTCCATTAAAGAGAGAGTTTGGAAGAAGATACAAGGATGGAAGGAAAAGTTGCTGAGTAAGGCAAGCAAAGAAGTGCTAATCAAAGCAGTAGCACAAGCTGTCCCAACCTATGCCATGAGTGTCTTCAAGCTGCCGTTGTCAGTTTATCATGATTTAGATACAATAATTAGCAGATTTTGGTGGGGAACACAAGGGGGAAGTAGAGGAGTTCATTGGGTGAAGTGGGCTCAAGTTTGCCAAAGACGTGAGAGGGGTGGACTGGGATTTAGGAATTTGGAATGGTTCAATCAAGGCAATGTTGGCAAAAATGGGATGGCGGTTGCTTCAAAATGAAAATTCTTTGGTGCATATGGTTCTAAAAGCAAAATACTTTGCCGGAGGAACTTTTATGCAAGCTACAGTGAAGCAGGGGTCCTCTTTCACTTGGAGAAGCATAGCTGACGCTAGATGGGTACTAGAGGAAGGCTTAAGGTGGAGAATTGGTAATGGGACGCGTGTATCTGTATGGGGGGATAAATGGCTCCCATCTGGCTCAACTAACCGCCCAATTACACCTAAATCGCAAGATATGGTTGATCCAAAGGTAAGTGAGCTTATCCAGGGGGAGATTGGACAATGGGATGTCAACAAACTCCAGTTGTGGTTTATGCCCGAGGATGTGGCAACTATCCTAACTATTCCTATAAGTAGAGCCTTACCAGAAGATATTCAACTGTGGAATGCCACACCCCATGGAAAATTTACGGTGAGTAGTGCTTATCGTCTCATAGCGGAGAGAAACAACCTAGCGCAAGGAGAAAGCTCAAGCGGTTACCCAATGGCTAAGGTATGGAGGGCGGTGTGGAAGGTTCAACTTCCAAATAACATCAAAGTTTTTACATGGAGAGCCTTACATAATGCTCTACCAACCTTGGTGAACCTGGAACGAAGGAAAATAAGCCAAAGCATTTGGTGCCCTCGGTGCAAACTTCAAGCAGAGACAGTTTTACACGCCATATGGGAGTGTGATGAGGTTGCAAACTGCTGGTCTGAGAGTACCATGGCTGTGAATTATAAGCTACACTTTGGGGATTTTACACAGCTGGTATGGGAGATCTTTGAGAAACAAGGCGTGGAGGGCTTAGAGACTTTTATGTCCATAAGTTATCAAATTTGGGTCTCAAGGAATCCTTTGGCTTTTGAAGGCATTTTGATGGCTCCAAGTCAGATTTTCAAAACGGCAACTAGAGAAAGGGATGAGTACAAGTCAGTTCTGCTAACCAAGTCTCCATCGATAACGAGAAGCATCCCCAAGTGGCGAGCACCGGAGGGGGAAATGTATAAGCTCAACTTTGATGGGGCTCTTTTCAAAACGTTAACATCAGCGGGTATAGGTGTAATAATACGAAATAGTGAAGGGCTCCCAATGGCATCCATGATGTCCCAAAAACCGAATGTTACTGATCCATTGGCGGCAGAACTATTTGCAGCTATGAAAGGTCTCCAACTAGCCCATGACATTGGCATTACACGACTGATCTTGGAAGGTGATTCGGCCAATACTATCAAAGCACTACAGGAGAATGATGGGGAGTACTCTTGGTTGGGTAATGTTATAAAGGAAGCCAAACAACTACTCCACGGATTGGAGGCATGGGAACTTTCAACTATTGGAAGGGAGGCCAATAATGTCGCTCACCTATTGGCAAGAAATGCTCAGTATATTCATGAAGATCATGTTTTGATGGAGGATGTACCTGTTTTTGTCCAACAACAACTTATATTCGATGTAACTCATTATTCGTGAATTAATGATATTGCCTTTTGCTTCAAAAAAAAAGAAAAAAAAAAAGAATATACCTAATCCTAAAGTTGTTACTTACTTTCATAATGCCACGATGCTTTAAGTCTTTAACACCCTTGTTGAACTCCTCTATGGCTTTATCACGTAAATCTCTTCAATCCATGAATATCCAATTTGTGAGTAAAACTACAACAATAAATATATTGAGGTAGGTTGGTGCAGCAACTTCTATGTTCTCAACTCCAAAATTATTTTCATATGCTAATTTAATTTTGAATTTCATTATATTTCATATTTTTAAAATGGTCAAATTCTTTTCATGTTTTGGCACCCAAAATAAAAAATCCAGGTTCCACCCTTTTAGAGATGACAAGAGCAAATGAATTAAACAATTTGATGAGCTTTCAATTTGCAAGAAATTAAGATCAATCATTGCATTGAGAAGACCAAGGACAATTGAATGGTCTGCCGAAAATTAAAGGTTTTAAAATCAGATAGGATATTGAGCTTTTCCTTTTTAAACTATTTCTCTGAACTAATTAATTTTGTTAATGTACTATAATTCCAAACCTTAAAGCATATGATGGTGGAAATAAATGTCCGTAGCATTGTTTCCATAAGCAAGAAGAAAGTTAGAAGGTTAAGCATGGGTGGTTCAAATATTGATTATTCTTTTAAGACTTGGCTAATGAAATTCCGAGTAGTTGCTGAGACATCAACCCTTTTACAGCAATATGTGTCACTACAACTTGTTAGACTTTTACTTCTTTTTGAAGAGAACAACACCCAATTGGCGTGTTATTGCCACAATAAAGTCAGACTTCAGACTATTACTCATTTGTCAACCAATTGCGTGTTACATTTTCCACAATGACTTGGAGATAAAAAAATAATAATAATGTTGTAGGTACGATGTGATTACTAAATACTACTAGTATATATGATAGGAAACATACGATTGAGTTAAACAACTTGATGAACTGTCAATTTGGATAAAAATCTTTGCAATGAAAATGACAATTAATCACGTCAATAAGATAATTTGTTTCTCTAAGGTACGTACTAGTACTACATCACAATTCACATGGTGTTATTTTGGTCACATTGGAGTTTTCAAGGTTATTTTGGTGGTTCACTAATATTTTAGTCGTTTTAGGAGTTTTGAGTGTATTTTGGTTATTATGGTATTTTCTGGGGTGAATTTGGTCATATTAAAGTTTTCGGGGTTATTTTGGTCATTTTAGGGGTTCGGTATTATTTTGGTCATTATGGTGTTTCCAGCGTTATTTTGGTCATTTTGGAGTTTTCGGGGTTATTTGGGTTATTTTAGGTGTTCTGGGTGTATTTTGGGGATTATTTTGGCAATTTTTGAGTTTTTGAGTTTATTTCGGTCATTTTAGGGTATTGATGTTATTTTGGTCATTTTGGAGTTTTTTTTTGTCATTTGGTATTTTTGGGGCATTTTGGTCATTTTAGAGCCTTTAGATGTATTTTAGAGGGTCCAATGATATTTTAGTCATTTTGAGTGTTGGCATCCAACGAGAGGATTTGTGAAATTCCTACCTTAAGAAGTCATTTGAAATCCATGGATTTGGGCCTTTAAAATCCTGAATGGATTTGATCCAAATCCAAATCCTAATGATTTTAAGTCATCCAAATAAAGAATTTGGATTTGGGCCCTCAAATCCAAATCCATGAGTCCAAATCCACCCCATCCAAATAGACCATAGAAGTTGACCTAAGGTGAAAAAACCCGGAATTATCCAAAGCCCAATTCGGATTTGGATTTCAGCCCGTATATTAGTCGGTATTTTGACCATAACTTTTGACTCAATTATCTGATTGAATTGATTCAAATTGAACTGGAAAGTTGACATGATGGGCTACAAATATGTCTCAAATGACTACATCCAAATTCGAATGTTTAGAGGGTCAAAACGGGCCCACAATCAGTGCCTAAAAATCAGTCAGAATTTCAGGATTTTCATGAAGGATATCCAATTTCCAAAACCCTAATGCACTCCCATGAGTTCCAAAACGTGGGTAGATTCATTTTAGGGCTGCCATATAAATAGAAAATATTCTCATTTGAAGGTGGGTTGGAATTTTCATCGTTCAGAATCCCAAACAAAATTCAAAAGAATATTTGTGAGGGATTAGGGTTTTAATAAGAATACAAGCTATTCTTATAACCCTAATGATTATAAGAGGCCACCTCTTGTAATCTCAATTCCAATCTTTCAATTCCTTTTCTTTTCTTTTTTATCTCTTATAACCAATTTAATGGTTTTTCCCTTAAGAATCAATTTTCAGGTTGGATTCAATTGAATCAAATCAAGGAGCTCCCTCCCCAACACATGCAGGTAATTCTTTTCCTTATTATGTTGATTATCCATTTGTTAAATTAGGATTGTGTGATTAGTTGTATATGTTTTTTTTAAGATAGTTTTGTTTTTAATTCTTTTGTCTTAGGAGCATGTTAGGATGAAAATATAGTTTTAAAATGTTAAAAATAGTGGAGGAATTGGTTTTCATGAGAGTCAGTAACTGAACTCTCAGATTAAAGTCGATCGGGTCCTAGGTTTTTACCTGGGAACTGATCGGGTCCCAATTTTTACCTGGGTACCAAATGGGCCAACTTGGGTACTGATCTGTACTAGGAGAGGCCCAATTGGTTGCAACTAAGAACTGATCTGGATTTTATGAGGATTTATGTTGTTTTGTAAAAAAGTTATTTTTCTATCGATTCTGCCATGTTTGTTTCTGATCGATTTTGATCTTAACATGTTATGCTTGGCTGTCTAAATATGTGTTTAAGAATGCTGCATGAATATTCTCAATTACTAGGTGGTTAATCACATTTATTCATCTTATTTTGCATGTACTATATATGGTGTCCAATCAATGCGAGTCTGATTTGTATGCATCGAGTCGTGAACTATAGATTAAGAGTCCTTAAGAGATTGATTTAGGTCAGGTTGAGTGGGTGCCTAACACCTTCCCACTCAATCCCCTAGCCCCCGAACCCTAATCTTAGGGGAAATTAGATTAGTCCGTGTATCCTTTTACTTTTGTTTTCTAGATTGTATTTAGGACACAAAGTCTTGTAATTTTATTTTTCCTTAGATTGTATCTAGGGCAAAAGTATTATAATTTGTTCAACTTCTAAACTTTTTGTATATTTCTTTATTCAATCAATAAATGAGAAGTACTTTTTTTTCTTAACTTTTTTATAAAAGTTAGGTGGCGACTCCATTGTAAATTCCCCTAAAGATTAGGATAGAAAATAGTAAAAAGTCTCCATTTTGAGAATCATGTTTAGGCCTTTACATTGGGTTAAAGGTCGTGGTTCTCACAGTGGCGACTCCATTGGGGACTTAGAGGGCTAAACTCTAGTATAGGATTCCTAGTCTATAGTTCACAAGTTGTTTGCATTGTTTGCTATACTCGCTTTGATAATTGTCATTTTGTATGTCATGCATTGCAAGTGTGATTTTACATTGTGTGTTGGTTAGCCCAGAAGCCACGGTAGTAGTAGCCTTGGATCATGATCCCCCTCAGATGCGGGTACCCTTGGCCAACCTACCACCCCAAGAATACGTACTCTTGACTGTCTCGAGCAAGTATATAGTGGTGAAACATACTGTGAGCCTTTGATGCCCTTCGCATGCATTGGTGGGTATGTTGAGCCCAAGTAATGGGGAACCTTTTTAGCTTACCCTCTACCCTCATGTAAAAGCCCATTTAGATCTTTCTTCTAGGATGGCCCAACTCGATAAAGCGTGCATTCATGATTGCTTTTGTTAGAACCTAGGCCCAAGTCCAATGCTTGAAGCCTTGTTTGCTCTTGTTTGAACCTAAACCCAAGTCCAATGCTTGAGGCCCACTTGGATGTTGTTTGAACCCAGGCTCAAGTCCAATGCTTGAAGCCCATATGAACTTAAGAGAATTAAATCCATCATTGAAGTGAATCAAAGGCCTAAAAGAGAAAAGTTTCTTAACCAATCACTTTTTGAAGGCAAAAATCAATCCAGTCTAATGTTTCAGACCCACATGGTTTTAAGGAGATTAAATGTCACATGATTCTAAGAAAATTCAAAGTCCAAATTCAAAATAAATTAGAATCCATCTAGTCATGTTGAAAAGAAAAGCCTAAGTCCTATACTTGAGGCCCACTTGGTCATTTAAAAAAAAAAAAGCCTAAGTCCTATACTTGAGGCCCACTTGGTCATTTTGAAAAGAAAGAGTTCAAGTTCCACTCTTGGGCCTATGCTTAAAGAATGGTTTAGGAATCCAAAATAACATGAAGTGAAAGTCCAAGTCCAAAGCTTGGACCCATTTTTTGAGAAAATGATACCTAACCCAACAAGACATTGATTGGATCAAAGGTCCAAACCCAAGGCTTAAGACCAACATGACTTCACTTGAACTGAAGCCCAAGCTTAAGGCTCACATGACCTTCCTTGAACTTAAGTCCGACCTTGCATGAATGAAAGCTCAAGTCCAAGGCTTGAGGTTTACATCACTTTGCTTAAATTGAAACCCGAGTTCAACTCTTGAGGCTCTCATGACCTTGTTGGAATTAAGACCTAAGTCCAATATTTGAGACCCAAATGACTTTAATTAAATTCAAAACCCAAGTCCAACGCTTGGAACCCATCCAGTCATTTTGAAAAAAAGGGCCCAAGCTCAAAGTTTGAAGTGCACATGCCCATTTTCTTGAATGAAATTCTAAGCCCAACACTTGAGTTTCACATGATCCTATTCGAATTAAAGCCCAAAGTCCACTGTTTCCAACTCTTATGATTTTGGACCTAAATGAATGAAAACCCAAATCCAATGGTCCACGCATAAGATTTTAGGATGAATGCCTAAGTTTGAAAATCACAAGTCCATTGACTTGATGAGTCTAAGTGTACACAATGTAAAGGTTCAGATCATGTACAAAATTGACAAATGGAGTCGCTTCACAAGAAAATTCAAAAGCCCAAAATCATTGCTTCAAGGCCCACAAGAATCAAGTTTGATTGTCGAAGGATCAGTTCGAAGAAAGCCCGATTTGCTCATCATTAGATTTCTCAATGGATCAAGAAGACTCCAACAATGCCATGGAGAACTCAAGGGACCGGTCATGCCATCCGAGACCTCATTGACCAAAAGACCTTTACTCCATCTTCACCAGGTGGCTAATTCAACTTCTCTTGAGCCAAGTGATCACTCCACAAGCTCCCAAGCCAAGATCTCATCCATGGGGTTTTTCTATCTTTCTTTTGTTTAAGTTCATTATGTTTGTTCATTTGAATTCTTATGAACATGTTGCTTAGGTTTTGATTGTAAACTCATCATAGGAATGTTTGTTTGAATTTCTTGTTTACATTTTTCATTTAAAAAAAATCAAAAAATCAAAAAAATCAAAAAGCCAAAAAATAAAAAATAAAATTCTCTCTCTCCAACTAAAGGCATGGGCCCTTAAATTGCCTTCAATGAAGAGTCCTGAACTAGGGGCATGGGCCCCTAATGACTCCCAATCTCCTCAAGGCCCAAAGCCTAAGAGTCCATCCATTCATCCAATACTCAATGGTCATGATCTCCAACCACTGCTGGTTTTCAAAATGTGCATATTCAAAAAGAATAAAAGATTGTGATTTGTTTTTCAAAAGGTGTTCTTTCATGATCAAGAATCCCTCTTCTTCTAGAATGAGTAAAATTCAAAATTTTCAAAATGCATTTTCAAATTGTGCATAAGGAAATATCTTTGATAAAATCTTTTTGCAAAGCATGAGATTCTATAGCCTTACCGATCAATTTGTATAAAGAAGGGATTAACTTCATTTAATTCATGTAAGGATCTTTGCTCATAATTTAGAACAAAAGGGAAAGAGATCCTAAATGCAATCAAGGGAAAAATCACATGTCATTTGATTAAATTGCAAAATCTTGTTTTGAGAAATTTTGATGTCACAACAACGGGTTGTTACTTCTTTTTACTCTAAGAGAAGTCTATCAAGAGAGGTCATATCTTTGTGCCGATAAACTAGCATTACTAGGGATTGGAGGCCATCTTTGGCTAGACCACATCATCCCAGAATTAACCTGACACAAATTAATCCATTGCTAGCCAATTTGAGCCTATACAGTCAGCCTTTTTTTCAAGAACCAATAATAAAAACTTGAACCCAAGGGTGGGAAAAATCAAGTGTGCACATACTCAAAACTCATTTTGGGGAGGAGTCAAACCCAATGCTCGTCTGAAAAAGAGCCAACAAAGGAGGCACAAGTGTACCAAAAGTTTGGAAAGAAAGTGTGGTGATTAGAGGCATGTTCAAAACCCACCTTGAAGAAAGGTCGAATTTGACATCTTAATTCTCACCAACTATGAGAGATTCATGTTAAGCTCACATGAGAGTCCAACAAGCTAAATCCGACAAGGAGTGACATTAGGGTATGACAAAGCAAATAATTGTGAAAGAAAAAGAGAGACCCACTATGTTGAAAACCCGACAGGGCAACCTAGGCAAAAAATAGGGTAACCCAGTAGGTTGAAAACCCGAAATGGCGGCCTAGGTAAAAGTTAGGGTTTCATTAAAAAAAAAAAAAAACTCAAAGAAGAGAGATATGAAAGCTTGAAGAGAGAAAGAAAGATGAAATTCCCTAAAAACCAAAAATGAGTGTCCATCAAAGCTGAAAAGCTAAATAAGAGAATCGAACAAAAAGAATGAGCTCACACAAAGGAACAACTTGAATGAAATAAATAGAGACAAATGAGAAGAGACTTTCAAGAAGTCAATATAAAAGCAAGCACTGATAAAAAAGGAGAAAGCTCCTCCAATGTTTGAGTTTAAGTAATGCACACTTAGGGAAATATCCAAAAAGGGATTTTGAGCCTTTTGTATATCCTTCATTTCAAATACCTGAACCCGGCCTACATTACAACCTATGAATAAAGACCTCCTTGAAGTCTTGGTAGTTTTTAGGCACAACTCTTGCGATAATTTCTCTTAGATTGAAAAGAAATAAAGCCCGAGGTAGTCAAGCGTTACTAGCAAAAGATCTTAAAAAGGAAAATTCTCAGATTAAGGGCACTCCCTTTATTTGCTCTTAGAAAAAAATTCTCAGTCTAGGGGCACTCCTCTTGTTTGCTTTCAAATAGGAAAAATTCCCAAATTAAGGGCACTCCCCTTATTTGTCCTCAGATAAAAATTCTCAAATTAGGGGCGCTCCCCTTATTTAATCTCAAATGAAAAGAATTCCCAAATCAGAGGCATTCCCCTTGTTTATTCTCAATGAATACCCTCAATTCTTCAAGCACTATCATGCACATTCTTTGATTGCCTTTAAGGATTCAATCTCACAATGCTCAAAGTAAAAAAGCAAGGTTGTTTACTTGAATTCAATGACCTTGATCCTTCCTAATAAAAGAGAATGGTTTGGCTATCGAATGTCATGATTAGCCAAAATACCTATTCGAAAGGACTACCTTTTGCTCATTTGAAAATGGAAAAAATGATTTTTCTCAAAACTGACAAGAAAACCACATTGCAAAGAAAGGTTTCTACACCACAAGGTTTTAAAAGGAAAGTTCAACTCATTTTAACAATTTCTCTTGAATAAGCTCATTTTGAAATCACCATGCAGAGATCAAAGGTCTCTATCATTACCTTGGTTGACTAAGTGTGTTCCAACAAACTCCTGAACTACGTCTTGACCTGATCCTCCTAAAAGAAGTACATAGGCAGTCTATCAAAGACTCGGTCCCAATCATCCGCATGACCTTCGGATAGGTCAAACTTTTGAACTACGTCTTGACCTAATCCTCCAAAAAGAGGTACGTAGGCAGTCTATCAAAGATTCGGTCCCAATCATTTCAATGACCTTATGGATAGGTCTCACTTTTGAACTACGTCTTGACCTGATCCTCCCAAAAGAGGTACGTAGGCAATCCAGCAAAGATTCGGTCTCAATCATTTGAATGACCTTATGAATAGGTCAAATCCTTGAACTACGTCTTGACCTAATCCTCTCAAAAGAGGTACATAGGCAGTCCAGCAAAAAATCGGTCTCAATCGTTTGAATGACCTTATGGATAGGTCTCACTCTTGAACTATGTTTGGACCTGATCCTCCCAAAAGCGGTGCGTAGGTAGTCCATCAAAAACTCGGTCCCAATCATTTGAATGACCTTATGGATATGTCAAACTTTTGAACTACGTCTGGACCTGATCCTCCTAAAAGAGGTACATAGGCAGTCTATCAAAAACTTGGTCCCAATTATGTGCAATCACCTTCAAATAGGTCCAACTTTTGAACTACGTTTGGACCTGATCCTCCCAAAAAAGGTACGTAGGCAGTCTGTCAAAGGCTCGGTCCCAAGCACCTAAATGACCTAAGCTTAGGTCTGGTGGAGAACTCAAAGTGATTGACTTGAAAATAGTTCACTTGCACAAAATGTTTTCACAACATGTTTAAATTATGGTCATTGTCCCAACATTTTTTGTATGCAAGCATGCTACACTAGGGGCATCGATTCATCTGTTCTGTGTGTCAACATGATTTTCTTTTGCCAAAAATGCTCAAACTAGGGGCATGCGCCCAACTGACAATCAAAAGAAAATTTTGTTTGTTGTCTCTTGCAGGTTATCAAAGTCACTCCATTGGACCATTCATAAACAAGAGTTCACCCCACAGAATGTTGCCACATCTTCATCAAAATATCATTCCCTAATGGAAACACTAAATTCAATCCTCTAAGGAAAAAGCCGTCATCATCAAAATAGAAGGAGGCCAGGTAAGTATTGAAAAGCTAAGGTACGTGTTTCTAACCACATATGCCTTAAGTAAGACAAAACACCCCAACATTCACATAACGAAACACATGAAACTCAAGGTCTTGCGACAAATCAAATTCAACCTTATCAACATCCAAAGCATATCGAACCAACTTTGGCTTCCTAGGATTAATTTCCTCAAACATCCCTGACACGTAAACAAAAAAGCCATCAAAACTAAAACAAAGAACCACATCAATCACCACCATGAATTCACGAGAAAATTAACCAAGCTTAACTCAACATAATCAAGACTTAAAATTGACCAACCAAGTTAAAAATCACCAAAAATAGCAATTCCAATTCAAAGAAAACAAATTCAAAACTTAAACATCCAAACATGAATTAATTCATTAATTCAAAAGTAAAACCACTACACCAAGTTAACAAACCATCAAATCTCAACCAAATGGAGCCAATCCAAAACAGCTACCCATCTCAAACTTAATCAACCAAACTCAAGAAAATCAAAACAAAAAGTTCTTTAAAAAAAAAAAGGGTCATTGGCCTCAAAAGTTGCAAAATTTCAGCAAAACCAATCCACTTTGGCCATACCCATTTCATTCAAACAAACCCAATCATACCCATGATCACAAAGCAATTACCAAACTCAAAATTTCAGAGACACATCAAGAAACAACAAATTCAACTCAATTGTGCAAAAAACCAGCCCAAATAAACAACCAAAGTCAAAAAATCATTTCTTACTTCAAATCTGACCCTGAGTCAATCAAAATTCTAAGCTCCAACTCTAAGTTAGCATTCAATTTGAAATCCGACTCTAAGCCAATGACCCTGAGTCAAATAACCAACACAAAGATTTTAAGCCTCAATACGAGCAAACTAAAACAATTTTTAAGCCTCAAAGATGAGCAATTGAACAAATTTTCACAATGGAACAATCTCAAAGAAAAAATTTAAAAAAAAAACCTCCATGAAAAAATCTTGAAGAATAAAAATCTTCACAATGAGAATCTCCAAAAATGCTAACAATAATAAAAATCTTTATGGAAAAGCTTCCCCATGGACAAAGCTTCATAAGCACATTAAAAACAATCTCCAAAATCAATCATTTAAGCCTCAAAGATGAGCAAACCACCACTCAATCAAAATTAATCCCTGACCTCGAATCACCAATCAAAGATGAAATCGTGACCTCAAATCGTACATAAAAAAAATTGAAATTCTTGACCTAAAGTCATCCACTAAAAGCCAAATGTAAATGAATCTTAACCCTAAGTCATCATCAAGAGAATCAAAATTCGACCCTGAGTCGAAAATCAAAAATTAACCTTGAGTCATCATCCAAATTCAAAAAAATAATAAAATCGACCTCGAGTCAAAAATCAAATCTGACCCTGAGTTAAAAATCCAAAATCAAAATTGTGACCCTGAGTCAATGTCATCAAAACATTTCTTCCTAGAGCACTTTGTGGATGTTGCATCCAACAACATTTTCTTTGAGGCAATTCTGTGGAATTGCATTCTCACCTGGCATTTTTTTGGGGAAACTTTCTAAAGTTGTATTCCAACACTTTCTCTTTGAGGCAATTCTATGGAATTGTATTCTCAAAACATTTCCTTTGAGGCAATTCTGCAGAATTGTATTTTGAAAATATTTCCTTCAAGACAACTCTCCGGAGTCATATTATACAAAAGTCTCTTTGAGGCAATTCTGAGGAATTGTATTCTCAAAATATTCACTGTAAGACAACTCTCTGGAGTTGTATCCCCACATTTTGTTTTAGAGCAATTCTATGGAGGTGTATTTCCACAATACTTCTTTGAAGCAATTCTATGGAATTGTATTCTCAAAATATTTCCTTTGAGGCAATTCTGCGGAATTGTATTTTCAAAATATTTTCTTTAGGGCAACTCTGCGGAGTTGTATTCCCACACTTCCCTTTGAGGCAATTATGCATAATTGTATTCTCAAAACATTTCATTTGAGGTAACTCTCCAGAGTTTTATTCTCACACTTTCCTTTTAAGCAACTCTGCGAAGTTGTATTCTCACAACACTTCCTCTTTGAGGCAATTCTACGGAATTGTATTCTCAAAACATTTTCTTTAAGGCAATTCTACGGAATTGTATTCTCACACTTTCCTTTTAGGCAACTTTGCGGAGTTGTATTCTCACAACACTTCCTCTTTGAGGCAATTCTACGGAATTGTATTCTCAAAACATTTTCTTTGAGGCAATTCTGCGGAATTGTATTCTTAAAATATTCCTTTTAAGGCAATTTTTCTGAATTGTATTCTCAAAACATTTCCTTTGAAACAACTCTATGGAGTTGTATTTTCTCAAAACATTTCCTTTGAAGCAATTCTACGAAATTATATTCTCAAAACATTTCCTTTGAGGCAATTTTACTGAATTGTATTCTCAAAACATTTTCTTTGAGGCAACTCTATGGAGTTGTATTCTCAAAACACTTTCTTTGAGGCAATTTTATTGAATTGTATTCTCAAAACCTTCCCCTTTGAGGCAATTCCGTGGAATTGTATTCTCACACTTTCTCTTTTGGGACAACTTTGCAGAGTTGCATTCCTATAAATGTCTGAGGACATTATATCCCCATGTGAATAAATTAATGGTCACAAAATGAAATGTCATACTTGCATTGGTGTTTATTTATTGCATAAATTCCACTAATGAGGAGCATCTGTTGACACCCCATTTTGCAACCATTAATTTTACTTTTTTACACTTTAGTGCATAAAGGGTAAAATCGTAATTTCACAAGCTTGAAAATTCAAAGTTGGTCCATAAATTTAAAATCATATTTTAAGTGATCAAAATTGAATTAAGAATGAGAGTGCATTTTTCAGGATTGGAAATCAGGATCAAAAACCAAAATTTTATTAAGGAAATAAATTTGATTGGTTGAAATGATATTTACCATAAGCTCACATGCATAGGATTACTTGTTAATTAATTTGATTGGTCCTCTAAAGGATTAAATTAAAATCAATTAATAAATAATTCAAATTGGTTTAGAACACCTTAAAATGGTAAGTATTCATGCACAAGATATTCATCAAAAGGATAATTCTTAAATTGATTTATTTTTAACTAATGGGATAATTATTTTGACCAATAATTATCATATTAATTATTAATAAATTGATTAGAATTAAGAAATCTTGAATTCAGTCAAATAAGGACTTCTAAATCCACTAGAAGTTGACCAAAGGTGAAAAAACCCGGAATTATCCAAGGCCCAATTCAGATTTGGATTCCAGCCCGTACATTGGTCGGTATTTCAACCATAACTTTTGACTCAATTATCTGATTGAGTTGATTCAAATTGGGTTGGAAAGTTGACATGATGGGCTACAAATATGTCTCAAATAACCACCTCCAAATTCGAATGTTTAGAGGGTCAAAACGGGCCTACAATCAGGCCTAAAAATCAGTAAGAATTTTGGGATTTTCATGAAGGATATCCAATTTCCAAAACCCTAATGCACTCCCATGAGTTCCAAAACGTGGGTAGGTTCATTTTAGGGCTGCCATATAAATAGAAAATATTCTCATTTGAAGGGGGGTTGGAATTTTCATCGTTCAGAATCCCAAACAAAATTCAAAAGAATATTTGTGAGGGATTAGGGTTTTAATAAGAATACAAGCTATTCTTATAACCCTAGAGATTATAAGAGGTCACCTCTTGTAATCTCAATTCCAATCTTTCAATTCCTTTTTTTTTTTTTTATTCTCTTATAACCAATTTAACGGTTTTTCCCTTAAGAATCAATTTTCAGGTTGGATTCAATTGAATCAAATCAAGGAGCTCCCTCCCCAACACATGCAGGTAATTCTTTTCCTTATTATGTTGATTTATCCATTTGTTAAATTAGGATTGTGTGATGATTAGTGTATATGTTTTTTTTAAGATAGTTTTGTTTTAATTCTTTTGTCTTAGGAGCATGTTAGGATGAAAATATAGTTTTAAAATGTTAAAAATAATGGAGGAATTGGTTTTCATGAGAGTCAGTAACTGAACTCTCAGATTAAAGTCGATCGGGTCCTAGGTTTTTACCTAGGAACCGATCGGGTCCCAATTTTTACCTGGGTACCGAATGGGCCAACTTGGGTACCGATCGGTACTAGGAGAGGCCCGATTGGTTGCAACTAAGAACCGATTTGGGTTTTATGAGGATTTATGTTGTTTGGTAAAAAAATTATTTTTCTATTGATTCTGCCATGTTTTTTTTTTTATCGATCTTGATCATTTATGTTATGCTTGGTGTCTAAATATTCATGTTTTTAAATGCTGCTGAATATTTTCAATTACTAGGTGGTTAATCACGTTTATTCATCTTATTTTGCATGTACTATATATAGTGTTCAATCAATGCGAGTCTGCTTTGTATGCATTGAGTCGTGAACTATAGATTAAGAGTCCTTAAGAGACTGATTTAGGTCAGGTTGAGTGGGTGCCTAACACCTTCCCACTCAATCCCCTAACCCCCGAACCCTAATCTTAGGGGAAGTTAGATAAGTCCGTGTATCCTTTTACTTTTGTTTTCTAGATTGTATTTAGGACACAAAGTCTTGTAATTTTATTTTTCCTTAAATTGTATCTAGGGCAAAAGTATTGTAATTTGTTCAATTTCTAAACTTTTTATATATTTCTTTATTCAATCAATAAATGAGAAGTACTTTTTTTTCTTAGCTTTTTTATAAAAGTTAGGTGACGACTCAATTGTAAATTCCCCTAAAGATTAGGATGGAAAATAGTGAAAATCTCCATTTTGAGAATCATGTTTAGGCCTTTGCATTGGGTTAAAGGTTGTGGTTCTCACAGTTTGCGAATTGAAGCTTTGGCGGAGGCGATGCTCCTTTGACAAAGAATTGGAAAAAAAAATTAATAAGTTTCTTTCTTTTTGGAAATAATAGAACAAAAAGTACAAAGAATAATGTGGGTGTGCAAAACATTTGTTAAATTTCTAGACATTGATTAAAAGAATTGCAGAGGTTTTCAAATAATCTATAAAAGTTTTATAGATTTGGCACTTATAGTTTGTATATTCAAAATGAAAAATTAATTTTTGTTCCTAAATATGTTTGTTTATAGTTCGTTTAGAGAAATAAATTGACAAAACAGAGACATACCTTTTTAATATTAAGCTTGCCGCCATACACAACATTGGGGAGACCTTATTGCTGGCATTGAGAGTAATGTGTGAGTTGAATTTAGATATCCATCACACAATTAATTATCTCCGCCTTTTAAGATCTGCAAAAAGGAAATGAATTTTCTTCTTCTTATTTTGGAACGAATTTAGAATTGGGTTGATTTGCAATTGAGAAAGCATTGGAGTATAAGAGACGATAAAAGTGAACAACCTGTATATACTATCACTATCATACACCCCCTTTCAAATAAATTTGAATATTTGGTTACTTTAGTAGTTAGAGGGGTCCGAATCTATTGGCTTATTTTTAATTGTACAATTGCATGTCGTTGTGGGAGAAATTGTATCTGGATAGAGTTTTTGAGTTATAGCAATGATTTTATGAAGTTTTGTATTTGAAAAGTTAATTATTCATTTACGTAGTTTTTTTTTTGAGCAATTATTTGAAAAGTGGGTAGTTATAAAGATAAGGATTAAAAAAAGAAAAAAATAAGGATAAGGGAGATGCCAGAGAAAAAAAAAAAAATAGAGATGTGAGAGAAGATTGATAGTTATAAAGATAAGGGAAATTGTGAGAGAAAATAAAGGGAGAGACAAATTTGAACGTGGGTTAGTAGGAAGGTTTTTTTTTTTTTAAATTAATTAATTTATTTTGAGGGAATGAGAGATAAGTTAGGATTATTTTAGATAATGATAAAAGTTGAGTAAATGAGGAGTTGTGAAGTTAGTGAGAAGTTGGAAATTAAAAAGTGGAATAGATAAGGGAGATGTAAGAGAGAAAAAAGAAAAGAAAAAAAAAAATGTAAAACATGAACGTGGAATTGTGATCATTCTAACTTTTGAATTTAAGCAGATCAATAGATTACTCTTTTAACCTTTATGTTTTATTTTAAAAGCAAATCAATTGATTTTAAATATAGGGTATTTTAGTTTGTGTACTAAAGTGGACATTTTTTTATATTTGGATGCGACTATTATACCCCTTTTGCTAACACACATTATTATTTGAAGTCATTGATTAAATTAGGAATAGAAGAAGATGTGAGGGGTATTTTTGACAGTACATTAAAGTGGACATGAGGGTATGAATCTTTTTAATAGTATTAGATTAAGAATCACATTACAGGAAGCAATAGACGAATTAATTAAACTCACATATAAATCACACGATCTATCAAACAATTACTAGGAAAAACAACAATATTACGGAATAACACTTTAATACAATTATTCACATAAAATACACATATATTACTAAGTACAGCGGCCACAAATTTACTTCAATTGAGATCATTTGCATGTTTTCACACCCCTTTACAATAATAAACAACACTAATATTAAAAGTGAGAGCTATTACGAATTATAACAAAAGTGTACTGAATTGATCACAAACAGTACTAGATTTAGAAACTAATTACTAAAAATCACTGGCTGCCAAAAATAGATTTCATTTTACAAAAAATGATAAAGTTTATTAAATTTATCACAAACAGTACTAGATTTAGAAACTAATTACTAAAAATCATTGACCGCTGAAAATAGATTCTATTTTACAATAAATAAGAAGGTTTATGGATTTTATCACTCATATTGCACTCTTAAACAAATTCTTACAACAATTGAGACCAAATACACTAAAACACACTTTACTATATTTATCACCAAAATACATATTTCGACAAGTTAATTTCAAAGTTTCACCCAAACCGTCATAGTCGCCAAAATTTGATTCCATTTTACAATTAATGAAACCGATTATTAATTTTAACACACGAATTGCTCATCTAAACAAACCTTTACAAACGGTGAGACTAGTTACAATTATTGACACCTATGTACAATATTTATCAATCAATTACATAATTCTACAAGAAGATTACAAACATTCATCCAAGCCGTCAAAGCTACCAAAATTATATTCTACTTTACAATAAATGAGACAATTTACCAATTTTATCACACGATTTGCTCTTCCAAACACATCAGTTACAAAAGTTAAGACTAATTACAAACAGTAAGAGCCATTTACATTTTTTAACACCCGCCGCGATCGATCATAGATCTCATTAACAACATTTGCAATATAGCACTAGCCTTTGGGTAGATGTGTAATTCAATCAGAAATTAAAATGATTGATCGCACATTTTGTTATGCAAAAACGTGATCGATTGCTATACCCTCTTGAAAAATGTGGACCCATTTTCACACAGTGAAGGCATTTACAAGTTTTAACACTAATCGCAATCAATCACAGATCCATTGACAAAATGTTCGATCGATCACTTCAGCCTTTAGGTATATGTGTAATTCATTCAGAGGCTAAAGTGATCGATTGCACATTTTGTTATAAGAAAAAGGCGATCGATCGCTATACCCTCTGGAAAAATGTGGACCCATTCACACATTGGAGGCCATTTATAAGTTTTAACACCCAAAGTGATCGATCGTGGATCTATTAACCAAATATTCGATCGATCACTTCAACCTCTGGGTATATGTGTAATTCATTCAAAGGCTAAAGTGATCGATCGCACATTTGGTTATAAAAATGCAATCGATTGCAGGTTCTTGGTAGATGTGTACTTTTTTTTTTTTGGAAGTTGTTCTTTATTTTTATTTTATTTTTGACATTTCACTTATTAAGTTATACAATAATTAAAGAATTCTATTTTAATTAAGACTCTACATTCCGGATTTATTTGATTCAATCTTTTTTTTTTTTTTTTTTTAATTTTTATGGTAATATTATCACACAATATGACTTTTATCATATAAATCTTAGATCATAATTATCTTATTTGAAGTGTACTAAATTTTTTGAGAAATGGTTTTGTTTTTGTTTTTTTTTCTTTTATAATAGTAGTGGTTACTGATGAGAAGACATGGTGTAGATACATGGGAGAGTGGTTTGAGGTAGTTATTTTTAATTTTTTAATTTTTTGTTACATATTACATATATATCCTTTCTGTTCTACTATTTAATTAAATAGTCAATGTAATGATATTTTAGGCCTAAAGATGAAATTCAAAATCTTTTATCTAAAGGATAGAGTGAATTACTTTTTCACCCTCATTTAATTATTATTTATAGCAATATTTTCTAAATATTAAGAATGTTTTGGGAAGTTTATTAAAGTGGAAATGATGGGAATGAATCCTCTTAATAGTAATAGATTATCATTGTTATTCTTATTATTATTGTCATTATTATCTTCTAGTACTATTAAAAAGATTCCTTCATTCCCTTCATGTCCACTTTTATGTCCTCTAAAAAATACCCCTATTAACAAAAAATCTATTCACAATATTTTAAATTACTTTAAAAATAAACTAAGGTTGTATTTGAAAATTCCATAAACACACACATATAGATCAATTCTTAAAAAAAAAAAATAAAAATACATGTACCCACTTTCCACTTTCCCAATTCAAATACCTACAATTTAGATTCCAAATAAGTTAAGTGATCTTTTTAAAAAAAAAATTAAGTTGGTTTATTTTAAATTTCAAATTAGACTCTACTATTATCTTAAAAATAACACTCCTACATCAGAACATTTACTTTGTTATTTCTTTTCATTTCTTCATGATTTTTTTTTTTTTTTGCTAACCTTCTTTTTTATTTCATTGTAGTTTTAATTTGACTCCTAATCTCTTTGTTTTCATGAATATTTTATTTATTTAATTTATTTTTGTCATGAAAATGAAATAGAAAGTATGATTGCATAATAAGCACTTTGTTTAGAGACGCTTGGTAAATATTTGTAAAGTTTTTGCATTTGAATACGTGAATAAACATCTCTAACCATTTATAATAATTTTTTTATTTAGAAATTGGATGCCACTATTTTATTTATGTACCAAATACTACTACATTATAAATTTAAAGAAGAAGAAAGTTTGTATGAATATCATATATTTGTGCCTTGCTTATTGGTATATCAAATCAAATATCAAGTTCGAAAATCATCAAGTATATATAATAAATAAATAAAAATCTTCCAATTGTTTCTTTTTTAAATTAACCTTATTAAATTATATTATATGAGAATAATTATTTGCAGATTTTTCATATTTCCATAAATTCGGAGGACATTGCTTGATTTTAAAAGCATTAAGAACATCAAAATCCCAACTTTGGCATAAGTTTAAATTTCAATGATTTTAATTATTTGATTAATACCAAATATATAGTGTTTTCACCCAATTGGTGTTACCAATCCCTAATTAGATGTCTTAATTACATATGACTTCCATCCAATTGGGTTAAAACCTTACAAGGTTGGAAACCCCTAATTTTTTTTTTTTCTTCATAATAACCCTAATACATAGTCTTTTGTTAAATCCATTCACTCCGGCTGAATTATTATCGAAACTTGAAGTTTAAATATTTAATTGGATTTATTAATTACATTCTTGAGCAATCTATTTAATGGATTGTTAGTCAAAATACAACCCCCCCCCCCTGCGTTTAACCAATTACTATTTTAATCAATTGTTGATTTAAATCTTCAACTTAAAGCCTCAATTTCATGATTTGTTGATTGTTTAAAATAAAATATAAGTTTAACATAGAAATCGCTAAATCATGCGCTAAAGCCAAAGCCCACATTTAATCCATTCTCTATTTCTAACCTAAGTAGTAGTATTTTAGAAAAATTGACATGACATGTTTAACCCATATAATTAAATACATGTTTTATCACATGTGCATTTAAATTTTAAAAATAAAATTCGTAATTAATTAATAATAGAGACTCACATATATGTTATCCGTAAACTTATTATAACTTCCCACAATTTTCAAACTATTAATAACTGTGATTCCTCTACAATTTTCAAACTTATTATTTGACTTCTAATCTCTTTGTTTTCGTGTTTTTTTTTTTTTTTTTGCCAAGAATATGAAAAATGCAATCGTTTTAGGCTTTGGACAAAATGTGATCGATCACTATACCCTCTGGAAAAATGTGAACCCATTTCACACAGTAAAGGCCATTTATAAGATTTAACACCCAATGGGATCGATTGCGGATTCATTAACAATGTTTTCAATCGATCACTGAAGCTTCTATGTAGATGTGTAATTCAATCAAAGGCTAGAGTGAACGATCGTAAATTTGGTTATGAAATAACGCGATCGATCACTAAACCCTCTGGAAAAATGTGGACCCATTTCACACAGCGAAGACCATTTACAAGTTTTAATACCCAAAGTGATCAATCACGGATCAATTAACAAAATCTTCGATCGATCACTGCAGCATCTGTATAGATGTGTAATTCAATCAGAGGCTATAGTGAACGATCGCAACTGCAATTATGAAAAAAAAGCAATTGATCAAGCTATTACAAACACTAAGAACTTTTTGGGAAATTTGAAAAATTTGTGGTAAATGAGGACTGATCGTTTACTGTCCCCTTAAATATGCAAAATTTACAAACTGAAATTAACTTGTAATTTTTTACAATTTGTCATTGATAAGTCATGAAATATGACTTATTAAGCCAATTTTCTAAGGTTTTTAATAGAATTATTTTTCATTTTATTTTTAGTTGTATGCAAATCATTGCATTTCTTTTATTTTCATTGCATATATGTTCATGCATAAAATGTGAAATAAAGCTCATCATTAAAGCAAACTTAAAGTTTATTGAAAGGAAAAGCCACAAAGGAAAGGAAAAGCCACTACATTTTCCCACTACTTTAGGGGATTGAGCGAGAAGCCAATTCTTTCACCTCAACAAGTAGCTTCTCATATTGCTTCTGAAGCTCAGTAGTGGTCTTGCTCTGCTCTGTGGACTAGGTTACTAAATCATTAGTATAAGAATCCACGAGTTTCTTCAGACTTTTGTTCTCCTCCTTAAACTCCCCTACCTTCTTCTTGCTCTCCTTAAGTGCAAAATCGTAACTTAGGAACGCAACGCTCGAACTTCATGATTCCTAATATGTAGACGTCGTCTCATGTTAGAAATAGAGGCAACACACTAAATTGTGAATGCCAGTGAGTCATTAATTATTTGAGGATCTATCCTCCCAGCCAATACCTTCCCATCCTCCGAAGTGCAAAGACCCGCAGCTACTGCAGTTGCAGTTACACCATTTAACATCACAGAATCAGTTACCGTGACAGGACCATTTGGGGAAAGGAAGTAAGGACGCCAGACCTTTGGCATTGAGCTAGGTGCATGCATTGCACTAGGTACATCATTCAGATCAATTGCTTCTTGGGTGTTTAGAGAAGAATAGGAAGTCATCTTAGAAAATCTAATGGAAGATTAAGTTAAAAGCTTGAAAGTGATGAAGTTAATAAAAAAAACCAGAGAGCGTTAAATAAACTTCAGAAATGTCTCTGTGTGATTAAGTTGTCATCCGACTCCCGAGAGAACTTTGTGTGATTAAGATGTCATCCGACTCCCGAAAGAACTCTATGTGATTAAGCTGTTATCCGACTCCCAAGAAAAGCTTGTGCGATTCTCTATCATCCGACTCTTGAGACACCTTTGTTGAGATTTGAGTTTTAACCTATACAAAAATATCACTGACTCAGGTCTCAATGCGTCGACAAGGTCAATTCAAGTTTTAACTTATACAGAAAAATCTCTGACTCAGGACTCGATGCGTCGACAAGTTTTAACTTATTCGGAAAAATCACTGCCTCAGGAATCGATGCGTCAACAAGATGAAAAAGCAGATATCAATTCTTGAATTATCGGTGTCTTTGGCGTGGGAAAGTGGATAAGCGTGACACATAATTGTTCATTCACCCGCGTGTCTTTCCTATAAATTCGCTTCTCTTCACCATTGCATATCACACCTCTCAAATATTTCTCTCTCATCAATTCTTCAGATTAAACTCTAAGAGGATGCAGCGTCATAAAAAGATTCATAAAATAAAAAACTTACTCCTCTCAGATAGAAGTAAGATTATTATTGATCAAGTTTCCACGAAGCAAGATTATTTTTTATCATGCTTCTTGGTTGAAGTACCTCTCTCATACACCAGGTAGATGGGAAGATCTCTGACATATACTCCTGCAACTTTGTATGACAGAAGAGAGAGAGTACCTAATATATGGGTTTCATCCCATATCCTTTCCGGATTCTTTAAATCATCAGCATTTAAGTACCATGGAAAGGAAATCTAGGGTCGGCCTTGGGAATTATGAGGCCTGGGGCAGTGCAGAAAAATGAAGCCTTCTATCTAAAAAAAAAAAAAAATCATTGAAAAATTACTCTACATACGGTTTTTGCTACAAAATTACTAATTAAACTTTTATATTCAATATTTTCTAACAAATATTGTTTTCAATATATGTGCCTTTTTAATTTTTGTATATATAAATATATTGAGGCTTTTCAATAGGGCCTTAAATTTTTTTTGTATGAAGCCTAATTGTGAGGTGAAGCCTAGGGCGGTTGCCTACCTCGCCCTTGCCCAGAGCCACCCTTGAGGAAATCATATCCTTTCATGAAGAATCATATCTTACAACTTTGATCAAAGAACACTGGCATGTAAATGTATTTGTTTTCATTTTATTTTATTTTTTAATGATGTAAATGTATTTGTTTTCATTTTTTTTTTTTTTATGATGCCAAGGAGGAGAAATATGATATATTGGTTGGTTGTTATCTGTTCTATGTTTTAACCAAATCAAGGAAAAGAGAAATGTGTTATGTTTAATTTTGGTTTTAATGAAATTTTCTTGCATCCAATTCTCAATTACACGTAAATTAGGACAATTCTTTCATACCATTGCATAACATGGAATTTATTCTTTTACGTGTATTATTTTATTAAAAACTCTACAAGCCTTAGTTGTACTTAATTTATTATTGCAGACCCACTCTCAATGGAGCACACTGAAGTACTCTTCTTGTCTTGACTATTGGTGCAAAGATTTTTAAACTCCGAATGAACATGGCCATGAAAAAAAAAGAAATGATAATATAATAGCATGGAACCAAGAAGCAGCTGGAATCGGCTGGAGAAAAGAAAAAGAAAGTGGAAGCTTCATGCGGCAGGAAAAAGAAAGAAAAGAAACAAAAAAAATGAGCAGTGGGGCGGCATCACTGAAGAAGAGAAGTGTGCGGCATGTGAAGAAAGAGAAGAAAGAAAGAAAAGAAAAGAAAAAGAAAGAAGAGGCATTCACGTGGGAGAGCTGGAAAGGAAGAGAAAAGAAAGAGAGAAAGAGGAGCTGGCCGCTAGTGGAACAGAAAAGAAAGAAAAAGAAAAGAAGAAGAAAGAAAAGAAAGAAAAAGAAAGACTAAAAGTGGAGTGCGGCACCAGTGGAACAGAGAAGAAAGAGAAAAAGAGAAAAGAAAGAGAGCAGGCTTCACGTGGAAAGAAGAAAAGAAAAGAAAAGAAAGAAAAAAAGAAATAGAGCATGTCAAAGTTCGCCAGCTATAAAACTTAACACAGATGAGAAATTAAACGAAGAGAAGGAGAGGAACCAGGAGGGGGCTAAGGCCTGAGGGCTACGGCGTGAGAGCTGTTGCCTGGGAGCAGTTAGTTCTCATTAGAGTTTTTCCAATTTTTCTCCCTAGTTTTTCTCTCTAGCATTTTTTTTTTTAGTCTTCCATTTTTGTAATTTCTTGACCATGATTGGCTAGACTTTTAGCTTGGGTTAAGGGGGGAATCCAAATTTGTAAGGTAAACTAATTTCTTTTAAATCCATTTTGAGTTTCAATGTTTAAGATTTATTATTTGATTGTTCTCATCCTCTTATTATTTCTTTTATTTGTGGTTTTATGATTTGAATCTTTTCATAAGTTCAATCATGTTTTTCTTATAGTTAAGTAAAGATTTTAGTTCCATTAAATCTAAGAACTCTTAATTTCATTGGATATTATTTTTTACTACATTGTTACTAGATTAATTAGTACAATTTCAATTTTAGGTTTTTCCAATGGAGTTATTTATTATGTGTTTAAATCAATGAACAATCAAATAGTATTTCTAATTTAGATTTTATTAAAAATGGTTTTTATTGCAAATGTTCCAATTGAGGGTTTGAGACGTGAAACCCCCAATTGTGTAATTCCATGGATTTAAATTGAATTAATTTATCTTAGTAAATTTGAGGAACCCAAAGCCCAAGCAATTTTTAGATTTGAGTTTCTTTGCTATTTAAATTGTGAGTTTTTAAAACAACCTAAACATTTTCATGATTCAATTTCTAGTGTTACGTGTTTATTTTAGAACCCCTCTCTCTGTAGTACGACAACCCACCTTACCATATACACTACCATTTTACCTTATACATTCACACACATATTCATACATTTTAAATTTGATTAGACTCTATTAAAGAACGATATTTTGGAGGCCGATCAGTCACGTATCTAAAAAACTTTTTCTTTTTTTTTTTTTCTTTTTTTTCTTTTTTTATTTTTTTTTTTTTTTTTTTTTTTTTTTTTCTTTTTTTTTGTTTTCTTTTTTTTTTTTTTTTTTTTTTTTTTTTTTGTGTGTAATTTTTTTAACAAAGATTTTTGGAAAAATTGCTCCAAACATTTTTTTTATTAAATGCCTGCACACATGTTCTCTACCGTCTACACCACAAACATTTTCCCCCCCACATATTTAGACCAAACAACAAAAGACAAACATAGAAAGAACATTGTATTCAATACATCCAAATTATAAAAAGTAAAAAATTATTCATACATCCATAAAATCAAATGTTGAACCACTGGCCCCCTTGGGTTACAAGCTCTGTTATTAAAATCCCAATTTGAATCTTAAAATCTTACGATTTTACGATTCAATATTATGAAAACGATTCAAATCTTAAGTAAATCTTAAAGGTGGTAGAATCTTAATAGAATCTTGATTTGAATCTTAGAATCTTTAGAATTTCGATTTTCTTCCGATTCTATACAATTCTACTGCACAAGGTTTATTCTGGTTTTTTTTTTTTGGGTTTCCAATGAGAATTTGGCTTGTGTTGGGCTGATTTTTAGTATGTTAGTAGCCCAAATACTGAATAGCACATTAAATAAAAAGCAAAGCAAACCCTAATCCCCTAAAATAGAAGTGGAGAGACCGAGAGAGTGAAAGACTGAGAGAGTGTGAGACTCTGACTCTCTGAGACTGACAGAGTGCCGTCTCTGTTGTCGCAAGTCGCAACCAGGTTTGTTCCCTCTCTTTTGTTTTCTCTATTCGGCCTTCGCATGAATTCTCTCTTGATTCATTTTTAATTTGGTACTGAGCAATGAGCACTGAGCCACTGACTATTGAGCCGAATTGATACACTGCCAATTACTACTCATTTTTCATATCAGTGTAATTAATGAGTTTTTTTGTCTTTGGGTTTTTTTATGGTGAAGGTACCTAGCAAAATCTGACCCGAGCCCATTTTCCGACCCGAACCCGAAGGAAAAATACGGGTATGGGTAGAGGTTTTTCGACTCGGGAACAAAGATGGTGTCAACCCGTACCCGACCAGTAAAATGATGGGTCGGATCGGGTCAACCCGCGGGTCACATGGGTCGACCCTTTTTTTTTTTTTTTTTTTTTTTTTTCAGAGTCTATATTATTATGTTAGGAATTAAAGTATTATGAGAGTTTTTTTTTTTAATGATTTGGAATTTGACTATTATAAAAGTTCACATAATGCCAATTAAAAAAACAATTCTTAAATTAAATTTGTATTTGAAATAGGTTAGACTTAACCAAATCAACACACAAAATTGGATGTTCTTTCTTGGTAGAAAGAGAATTGCAATCTATTTTCTTAGTTTTATTTAAGGGCACACGCTCTTTTGAGTATTATTATAACTGCTTTTACTTCTGAATCAACTTTTAGCATTTGAGGTAAAATTCTTATTATCAATCTTGTCTTTTGCCAAAAAGTGTAGAAACTTTGATTTGCACTTAAAGTTAATTAAATGGATTTGAAGATAATATCTAATTCATTAATAGAATAGTCATATTTATTAACTTTTAAATATTTATTGACCCGTTTACATTGTATACTAAAGTTATATTAAAACTTTGTATTGTAAATGAAAATATTAATGAAATTCTCACCAACTTGAAGTGCAATTTTCAAGTATAAATATTTTCATTGCTAGAACTACTACCAACTTCGAGTAGATTGAGGTCCAATTCATATTAATTTATTTAGTTTTTTTTTTTTTACCAAACATATTATGTTTTGTTCTTGAAACTTTATATATATTGTCATCTTAATAGGTAATTTAATTTAATTTCATAATTTTCATGCAACTAATACATCTAAGGAGGTTCAATTAGCAAAAAAAAAAAGTACATCTAAGGAGGTTGATAATTTGATATGGTCTATGACATCTAGTATTTTTTTTTCCCATATTCTTTTATTTGTGAGTGTTTTTGTTTATGTGTTCTCTTATTTGTATTGAAAGGAAGACAAAGAAAACTAAATGATAATTTTGGACTATAGGATCAAGTTTATTTTCATTATTTATATATATATTTTTTTATGTGTAAAAATACGGGTCAACCCGGTTTTGACCCAACCCTTAAAAGACCGGGTAAGGGTCATAGGTTGTGCAACCCATTTAGGACAACCCATTTTTTGACCCGAACCCATTTGACCCGAACCTGCATGGGTCGAACCCAAACCCGATTGACCCGACCCGTTTGCCAGGTCTAGGTGAAGGTCTCCCATTAGAGGACAACATTCATCAAATCAATGATGATCTTGGTTATTCACATTGAACAATAAGTAATGTGTTACTTTTGTCACAAAATCACCATTGCGGAAAATGGTTGGGAAATATTTTGATTTATGTAGTGTTATTATTTGGAACATTATGTATGTTTGTGGTTATGTGGTATTAAAACTTGGAACTTGAAAGTTTGAAATTTGAAATTTGTCATTTGGTATTTAGTAGTTGATGACTTATTGCATTTTATAAGTTTTATGCCAAAACTTATTTATTTTTCAATGATTCTTTAACCTATGTTATGAATTATAATTATTTATATATTTTTTATTTACGGAAAGTAGAATCTTACAATTTACGATTCGATTTGCGAAACCCTCCCAACAATTCAAGGTAGAATCCTGATTTTAATAACTATGGTTACAAGTGTTATCTGTACTCAATATTTTATGACAATTATGGTACCATTGCTAATCATTGATGGTAGATACATAAAAGTACTTTCAAGTAACATTCATCAATGCTATAGAAAATATATCAATTGGATACTACAAGTTATTGTAAAAATAAAGCAATAGTATCAATTAAATTCTACCATTGAAGCAAAATCCACATTCCACAGCATCGATTACAAATATAAAATTCCCAAAAAAAAAAAAGTATCATGAATTGCCATTA
This sequence comes from Fagus sylvatica, assembly GCA_907173295.1. NCBI lineage: Eukaryota > Viridiplantae > Streptophyta > Magnoliopsida > Fagales > Fagaceae > Fagus > Fagus sylvatica. The sequence continues at coordinate 39,778,640 of OU015761.1, read as the reverse complement.
TAATTTGCTCCATGTCCTTCTCATCCTTTGAAGTTTTTCTCTGTTTTGCTTTTGAGGAGGTTTCACCTGGAGGGGGAGCTCAAGAACGTGATTGAGCATTATCATCATCCATGGTATCAAAGCTCTCCAAATTAAATTCATTTTAGGCGACTAAGTGGTCACTACCTTCAATATTCTCCATGGAGCTCTCCCCGGTTGAATTAGCCCATCGCTTGCTCATCTCTGATGCAGTTTAACTTTGCTCTCTGGTTGCTCTATCATTTCCATAAATCTCGACCGATTTTCTTTCTTTTCAGCATTTTTAAACCTATAAAAATATGTTTGAACAAATAAATGTTACAAGGGAAAAGATTTATATAGCATTAACATGATTGAACCATAAGAGAATTAAGAATAATATAAATATGCTTCTGCACACAGAGAGAGAGAGAGAGAGAGAGAGAGAGAGAGGCATATCTGCAGAATTCAAAGTACATTAAACCTCCCAAAATTTCTTCCATACAATCAATTGGCAGTACGCAAACTTGAGATGAACCAAGTGTGCTGTGACAATGCATCAGAAATATCTCCAAATATTAACATGTTCCGAACATCAGCAATATTGTTTTTACAATCACATGGAAAGAATAGAGAGGTGGACTACAAAGGAGAGACAATGCCAAATATGACATTGGAGGCGCCTATATTTGGTTAGCACCATAAGGTAACTTTCAACCCAAAATTAGTGGGACTGAAACACTGCAAGACTAATAAGATATATAAATAACCTACGAAAGGCGACCCATCTAACACGAATATGACAAGATTAATAATATGCCAAGAGTAACTGGTAAATAGGAGAAATAGTCGATACTGAATGACAAATAAGATGTGTAAGTAATAACTAAGATGTGGTTGAACATGAAAAAATAAAAAAAAAACAAAAGGCTTGCATTGCACTAGTTTTTTTGCTACAAAAACAAAGCCAAAAGTGACTGACTTATTTCATAATGGAGGCACTGCAGGCCCCAATCTTTTGCAGCCACATGGATAGACTCCTGCAACATGTTACCATTACAAAGAGCTATTACCCCTTCTTTCTCTAAATAAATTTATAAAATCTTCTGAAAATTCTTGCAACTCCAGAAAACCCAGATTTAATTCAAGGCTTCAAGCTATTTTAACATAAAAAATGTGATTGATATACATATTATAAAGTACTGCAACCTCTAAATACAGTAAGATAGAAGCATACTGCAGGGAAAAAGCAGCAACATTGTTGAGCCACTTGTTCTAGCTTTTGAATTTGAACAAATTCCTTTAAAATTTAGACAATTTCCTGTTAGTAGCAAAAGAAAAAACGCATCCTAATAATCTGAATGCAACTCACAGTACCAAGACTCCACGGTGTATGATCAAAATATACTTAATCAATGATACTATTGTTTTGAAAATATAAATAGTCTCTGCTCTGGACACAGCAGTCATATATAAGCTTCACTCTTTTAGGAGAGGATATCAAAATGGAAAAGCACAAACTGATTGTACTTACCATTGCAGCTTCCGACAATATACTCACAGAAAAATAATTCAGGCCATTAAAGTTAATTTATTTCACTTTCTTTTTTAAAGTGGTCATAAAAGAAAATAGGATCAAAACAAAGAAGAAGAAAAGTAAAGTTAAAAGAACCAAAAACACTGTTGATGAATAATCCAAGACTCCACATTCTAATGCCAATTCCTAAGCACATCAATCTCCAATCTTTAGCTTTCTTGCAATTACTTCAATACTTTGACAAAAAAATAAAAAATAAAATACTACAATACTCTGATGTAACAAACTTTTATTAGCTTAAAGTTTACTGAATTATCCTATGCTATTTAAAACTAATTTAAAATACTTCAACACAACCAAACAACTTGAAAACTACCAAATGCATGTAGTCAATTATATATAAAACTAATTTAGGATAAATTTAATCGATTATGCTATTTAAGAGAAACCCGATCAGTCTATGATGTAAATAAAAATTAAATAATTTCTAGTGATTCTTGCACTTTCCGTCTAAGGTTGACTGCTCCATTAGAAGACAAACTTGATTTTATACAACAAATCCAAAACTACACCCTCCAATCCATATCCTCAGAGGATATAAAGTTCCATTAAAGCCAAGATTATCATCTACAAAGATAAATTTAACTCAAGAAAGCAGAATTACATTAGCAATACATCATTTGCAAGACCCACACTGACCATATCATACCGTGAAACTACCCAATAGGAAATTTCCTAAAACTTTTTGCTTTATGTTCATGGAAGACAAAACATTTTGCTTTACTAATACTAGCAGATTGTTTAGTCCAAAAATAGAAAAAAACCCAAAACAATAAAATTGTCCAGATTGCATCCAAACAAACCCTAGTCTCTCAATCCAAACTAAAACCCACATGTCCAAACCCCCAAAATTCAAATTTTTATCCACAAACTACACACAATTACAGAGAAAATTATAGTGATTTTTCTAGAAATAAAAAGGTGTGGGTCATGAGAAATTTTCTGAGAAAATAAGGGAAAATGAAGGAAAATTAATACGGGTTTGGAAAATGAAGGAAAACCTTAGAGGCTCTGGAGTTGATTCATCGGTGCTGGTCTGAGTTCAATGGTGCTTCTCGGTTTGGTACAGCGCCAAGCTCGAGATCTCTCTCAGTCTCAAGATCCTGAAGAGGCTTGGTTGAAGATATGTGAAAGAGAGATAGGTGAGGCAAGGCTAATAGTGGGGCTGATCAGTGAGCGAGCTTCAGAGTTGGCCATGGCTGCCTGGCTCGATCTAGTATGAAGAAGAAAGAGAATATGGGTCTAGGGTTTGTTCAGAAAGAGAAGAACGAGAGAGAAAAGGAGAAAAAGAGAGAACAGGTATACAGGAAGTCAGGAAGATGCCAATTTTTACCGGGTATATAGGTTACCATTAACCTTAAAATTGATCAAACGGCTCAAAAAACCTTGATTTTATCAACAGTTATAATTTAGTTTCGGTGCCATCCATTTTTCTTAAACTGACTAGACCTAATTGTGGTCCTGTAAGACAGTGATACAGAGCATATTTATCACATATCAAGGACTCCCCCCTAAGAAGTTAACTAAACTAGGAAGTTACAATAAAATGAGCCTGGGTGCTCTTTTTCTCTAGGTGTACGATTAGTGATTTTCGCTATCATGCGCTCGAGTCTTTTCTAGCCTTCCTCCTGAGTGGCTCATTGGGTTGTGCAGTCCTTGGCCTTCGTGGGTCTGTCTCCACCTCGCCGTGGATCCATCCTCCTCATGTTCGTGGTTTTGTATTGACTTTGGCGTGGATCTATTTCCTCCTCAGTGCAACGTTCTTATTGGCTTCCTCTCCAGTGAATTTTCTCTTCCCTTCTTCTGTGCCTTTGTGTGGGTTGCTTGCTAGTGAAGTTTTTGGTTTTATTTGTGTGATTTGTTTGTTTTTGTTTTGATTGGTTGTTGGGGGAGTGTGGTTGTGGTGGTGTTTGTCAAGTGTGGTTGTGATGTTGGTGGAGTGTAGTTGTGGTGTTGTTGGGTGGTTGATTATTGTTTGATTGTGGATGTGTTGTGCTATTTGTGTGATTGTTGCGGGGTCGTGGTTGTTCTGTATATTTCCATGAGGATCCTTTCATGGAACTGTCGAGGGGGCTGGTAGACCTTCAACAGTCAGGTCTCTGAAAGCCCTTCCCTTCCAAAAGGGGTCTGATGTGTTGAGGCTGAAACCAAAGCCAAGTCTCCAAAGATTGATAGGCTGAAGGTTAGTACAGGATTCACGCACTGCTTTTGTGTTGATAGTGTTGGTAAAGCAGGTGGTTTAGCTATTTTTTGGAAGGCAGGGGTGGAAATGGAAGAGGTTTATTCCGATAGATTTGTCATTGCTTTGCTGATCTATTCTGACCCACCAGACACTGCTTGGCTTCTTATCGTTGTTCATGGGCCACCCTATCTAGCCTTGAGGAAGAAATTTTGGAGCTTAATGGAAAATATTATTTGGTCCTTTTCTGGTCTTTGGCTTATGATTGGTGATCTAAATAGTATCTTGGGGAGCTCTGAAAAAAAGGGGGTAGTCAAAAGGGGGAAAGCTCATCTAGAAGCTTTTGTAATTTTGTGGATAATGTTGGTGCCATTGATTTAGGGTTCAGTGACTCAAAATTCACATGGTCCAATAGAAGAGTGGGGTTGGCTAATATTCGCGAGAGACTTGATCGTGGGCTCTGTAATGCTGATTGGCAACAAGTATTCCCAAAAGCTGGGGTAAGGTGCTTTTGGCAACAAGTATTCCCTTGTAGCTGCGAATTCTGACCACAATCCCATCCTTTTAGATATTCATTTGGATTTAAGTAAAGGTGCTAGACCTTTCCAATTTAAAGCAATGTGGACTAGAGATGATTCTAGCTATGAGGTGGTTAATAATGCATGAGCTATATTCATTGAAGGATCACAACACTCCCAGCTTGCCAAGAGAAGCCAGAGTATTCGAAAGGAGTTCTTGGTTTGGAATAATATCACATTGGGCATGCGAAAACTAGAATTAAGGAGATTGAAGAAAAACTGAAATTGATCCAAGACCTTGAACCCACTCAGGATAACTTGAAGATTGAGGCGGCCCTTACTCTTGAGTTGAATGAGTGGTTGGAGCGTGAGGAATTGAAGTGGAAGTAGAAATCAAGAAAATTGTGGTTAAAAGAAAGGGATCGTAATTCCAAATTCTTTCATGACTCCACGGTGATAAGAAGGTGGTGCAATATAATATTAGAGATCCAATTGGCTAGCAATATATGAATTAACTCTAGAGCCGAAATTGAAGGGTATTTCTCCAATAATTTCAATGCCCTTTTTCAATCTTCACTCCCTCAATTCCCGTATGATCTTGAAGGCCTCCTTAGTCCTTGCATCTCTCAAAGTGATAATTCTGAGCTCAACCAAAATTCTTGACCCAATTGAAATTAAAGAAGTAGTCTGGGCTATGCATCCCCTAAAGGCCCCTGAGCCTGACGAGCTGCCTAGTATCTTCTTTAAACATTATTGGGACACGGTGGGTCCCCAAGTTAAAAGAGCTTCTTCAGAGATGGTTGTATGTTAAAAGAGCTTAATCATACTTTCATAACTCTAATCCCAAAAAAACTAGGCGCTTGTAACTTTAACCAATTCAGACCAATTAGCCTCTACAATTTTTTCTATAAGGTTATAGCAAAGATCCTGGTCAATCGCATCAGATCCCTCCTATAAAAAATTATTGATCCAGCGCAGGCAGCCTTTGTTCCTGGTCGGTGGATAGCAGAGAATGTGGCGTTGGCCCAGGAAGTCGTGCATAGCTTCAAATCTTCTAAGAAGAAACATGGCAGTGTTGGGTTCAAACTTGATTTCCACAAAGCTTACGATATCTTGGTGTGAAATTTCATTCTTGCGGTGTTGCGGAACTTGGGTTTTGATCAGAGATTCATTACTCTTATCTACCAGTGTATATCCATGGTAAGTTTTACTTTATTACTTAATGGAAGCAGAAGTGTAAATATCACTCCTGAGAGAGGCATAAGGCAAGGTGACCCGCTCTCTCCCTACCTTTTCATTCTCTGTAACGAAGTGCTTGCTAGAATGCTTAATAGAGAAGTTGATAGGGGGACTGTTAAGGGGGTTAAGTTGGTAGTTGGGGCCCCCAATATATCCAAACTCCTATATGTTGATGATGTATTATTGTTTTGTGGCACCAAAGTAGCTGTGGTGGAAGTGCTAATGAATTGTGTTGATAAGTTTTGTAGTAGGTCTAGCCAATCTCTAAGTAAAGACAAGTCTGGAATCTTTGTTTCCAAAGGGGTTCATGTTCAGTTTACCCGTCAAGTTAAACACATGTGGGGTATTAAGTAGCTAGCTTCTAATGTTAAATATTTAGGGGTACCTCTTTTCCTGTCTCATAACAAAACTAGAGATTTTTCCTTTGTGAAGGAAAAGCTGGAATCGCGGATTAATGGGTGGAAGTGTAAAAGTCTCTCCTGGAGTGGTAGAGCCACACTAATTAAATATGTTGCCTTAGCTACACCTATATACAGCATGTCCGCCTTTAAGTTGCCAAAAGGTTTGCGTGATAGCATTAATTCGTTGGTTCGGAAATTTTGGTGGAACCCTAGGAAGGATGGTATCAAATTTGCAACTCCTAAGGCTTGGATTGATTTATGTAAACCCCTCTTAGAGGGAGGGCTTGGCTTTCGAGCCTTTGAAAGCTTCAATGAAGCAATGATTGCTAAGTTGGCGTGGTGGGTTCTCTCAAGAAGAGATAGTTTTTGTGTTCAAGTTCTCAAAGCTAAATATAAAGTAGGGTGCAATTGGTTGTTGAAAAATCCATCCAAGAATGCCTCCTTTGCCTGGAGAGGTATAGAGGGAGCCCGATCTTTATTGGCTCGAGGTGCTTGTTGGTTGGTAGGCTCTGGGAATGACATCCTTGTATGGAGGGACCCTTGGATTCCTAATTTACCTAATTTTATTCCTCAACCCCGTAATCCCAACCAAGATATGCAGTTCCTTGTAGTTGCTCAGCTTATGAAGAAAGACAAATCTGGCTGGAATGAGAAGCAACTCCATCTATTATTTGATGATGCCACGGTTTCGACTATCAAGAATATTTCGAGGTGGTGTGTTGGGCAGGAGGACAATGGGTTTGGTTGAAGAATACTAGTGGGGAATTATTAATGAAATCAGCCTATAAGGAGGTGGTTTTGGATGTTGTCGGCGCAAATGGAAATCCAGTAATGGGCAGAATCTGGAAAGCTCTCATCCATGAGAGATTAAAGATGCACTTTTGGTGTATTGCTTCCAACTTACTCCCCACTAAAGATTCCTTGGCCAGGTACGTTCCCGATATTGACACCACTTGTGGCCTCTGTGAGTCTAGCCCAAAATCAACAATTCATTTGTTTTGGCACTATCCATTCGCTAGAGCTGTCTAGTTTGGTTCGGAGTGGGGTCTTACTGTACCTATGAATAATGCTCCTTAATTGGTGGAATCTCTCATGTCCTCCCCAGTTGTCTTTCAGTTTACCTCTGTGGATGCAGAAAGAGTTCTTTTGTCAGGGGCGTTAATTATGGACCTCATCTGGAAGGGTAGAAATGCGAAGTTGCATGAAGGTAAAGATGCATCTATGGAAGAGGTGCTAAGAAAAATGTCATGTCTAAGCTTGGAGTACCAGAAGAGGGCAGTTAGTCCAAATCCTAATATGAAGACTAGTGGGATAAAAGTGTAGAATAGGCCTAGGCAGGGATGTATTAAGTTCAATTTGGATGCTGCAATTGGTAAGACTTATTCTTGTATTGCGGTTGTAGCTAGGGATTGGAGAGGGGAGGTGGTGTTAGCTATTTCCAAGAAAACTAACACCACAATCCCTCTCTAAGCCGAGGCTGAAGCATTGCTCTGGGCTACTCAACTTGCAGGGGATCTAGAAGTGGAGATGACCTGTTTTGAGAGTGATTCCAGGTCTGCCATTGAAGCTGTGTTTTGAACTGATATGGATTTTTCTTGGAGGCTTTAGGGCTTTCAAGCTTGGTTTCTTCTCTGTGGAGTGAATCACCCCTCTTGGTCTTTCAACTGGGTTAGAAGATGTGCTAACCACGCCCTTCATGTTCTTACAGGGTGGACCCTGAAAAATTGGACCTGGGGTTGCTTTGATGCTTGTAATGGCCCTGTATGTTTTTGGGATGCCTGTGTGAAGGACATTTCTAGTCATCCTTTTCTTTCTTCATTGTAGTTTGTTACCCCTTGTTGTTTGTTGGCCTTTCGTTTGTTTTTAATATAATTTTCTTATTAGCAAAAAAAAAAAAACTTAACTAGGAAGTTGGAACGGAGAATTTTGCAAAATAATTATTTGTTCAAATAGTAATTTTCTAAAAGTATTTAAGAAAAAATAATCTCTTTCATTTTTAAGACATGATTGTTGTTGGGGCCTTAAAAAATAGTACTCGGCTAAAATATTGTTTTCGTTCCTAAACTTTGCATGAAATTCAATTTTCGTTCTTAAATTTTAAAAAGTTTATTTTTCATTTCTTGAACTTTGAAAAGATTCATTTTTTCGTTCCTGAACATAAATTTAGAGGGCTGACTGCACTTTAGAGTGTCGATCTGCACTCTAAAATGCATAATCAGCACTCTAAACATGAAATTTAGCACTCCAAACATGAATTTTGGCACTCTATAATGTAAATCAGCCCTCCATATTTATGCCAGGAACGAAAAAGGAACTTTTTCAAAGTTTAGGAACGAAAAAACTAACTTTTTATAGGATGAAAACCGAATTTCATGGAAAGTTTAGGAACGAAAAAAATCTTTTACCCCTTTTTATATTATTATTATTATACTTATTTTCATCATTGGGTACCATATAAAGTGAAGCGGTAAAAGAAAGCCATGCCAATCATACTATAAGATATTATAGACTACCTAGAAAGTTGAGTGCTGAAAACAAGGTGGTCAATACCGGTCAATTCCGGGCTGTACCAGGCATTCCAGTACATATCAAATATTTCTGCTAGAAAAAGACAATTGGTCGGTATTTAAAAATAAAGAAGAAAAAAAAATAGACCCAACTGCTTTTTCTTCTTCTTCCTGTTCATTTGTTTCCTCTTCTTATGTTTCTCTGTTTCCTTTCTTTTACTATTTAATTTTTGGGTTCTGTTTGTTTTTGGTTTATCTGTAACTTCTTACTCTTTACATTTGCTTTTGATTTTGGTTTATATGTGATTGGAGGGGAGAAAATTTGTGTATAGTAAATCAAGGAATAAATGAATGACATGTGTTTGGGCAAAAGTTAATAAACATATGTTTGGGGTAGACCAAGCAATAATGGAATAGTCAAGATATTAATGCATATTAGAGCATTGAATGCGGGTAAAACAATCTTGATTATGGAAACCATCAGTGTCCTTTCGAACGCTAGGAATAAGGAAGCATTAATTGAGGGAAAGGCATTGGGCAGAGTACTGGAGAATGAGCTGGCCAAAATATCTCCTAGAGAAGTGTAATGGGGAAGCCAATAGGTAATCTTGGGAACTATAAATAAGAGAGAGTTATGAGCATTTAAGAGGTTGGTATATTTTCTCTTTGAAATCACTTTGTCTAAGAATACATTGATTATTGCTCACCAACAAATCTTAAGATCACTAACTTAATCTTCAAAGGATTAAAGCCCAGCCCCCACTAGGTTGACCTAAAACTTTTATTTGTATTTGTGTTTAACAAGATCAAGGTCGAATCATGTTCGGTCACTTGAAGACAAAGGAGGTCTATGAATTGTAGACTTCTCCTCTTAAAATTAGAAAATCATCCCCCTACAATGACCTTTACTTTATTGACCCTCCACATGAATCCTGTTTTTTTAATTTCCATTTCAAGTTATTGTGATGTGTGCCACTGAAATATGATATAAAAATAAATTAAGGGAATAATAATAGTAATATAGAGTATAGGCTTGATAAAAATAATAATAGAGTAAGGGCTTTTCATATGTAAGTAAGTAAAAATAAAATAAATAAATAAATAAAAATGTGAGATTGAGTTAAGTCAGCTAACAATATGTGTTTTAATTTTTTCATAAAAAATAACCAAAACTTTTTTTTTTTTTTGAGAAAAAAAAATCATAATTTCATTAAAAAACTGGTAAAGAAGACAAATATAACGAGTCTATATCTGGTGGAACAGCCTCCATCCAAACCTCTAGGTTATCAAAGTGCTTAGCTTTGTGGGCTAGAGCATGCGCAAGGCAATTGCCTTGTCTTTTAACATGTAAAAAAGAGCTGCTACGAAGTCTTGTAGCAAGAGCTTTTGCATCTGATACTAGTAAACCATAATGTGATGAGCTCAGGTTGTCTGCGTTGAGAGCCTTGACAATGGTGGGAGAGTCTCCTTCCACTTTTGCTTTAGAGATACCAATTTCCAAAGCCAATTGGACTGCTCTCTTGGCTGCCCAAGCTTCTATGCCGTCAACTGACTAAGAGTAGCGGATCTTCTGGACTAGGGATGCCATTACCTGACCTTGAGCATCACGAATAATGATACCTATTCCTCTTTCATTAGTATCTTTGAAGATAGCTCCATCATAGTTAATCTTATAGAGGGAAATGTTGGGGGGTTTCCATCGAGTGACAAGATCAAGGGTGAGTTAGGGTGATGCTCTTCCATTCTCCTTGACAAATTCTTCCAGGTAGCACCGTGCCATGATTCCAACTTGATCAATCTTGTCTACTGGTTGATTTAGTATTGACTTGTTTCGTCTCTGCCAGAGAGTCCAGCTAATGGTAATGAATACTTCCGGTTCGGAATGACTGTCCAAATGCAAAACTTAATCCACAAACACATCTTTATGGTCTTAACTTAGTTATTTTCCGAGTTTGAAACTCCTTTAAGGATCACCACACACTTGGACCTCGATACCCAACACTTTGGGTTTAAATTCCATAGGTCATATTGAAACCCCCACACTATGAAATAATCAAAATTCAAATTTATTACTATTCATTATTCACATCCATCAATGATGCCTATCTTTACAATAAATGTGAATTCGAGTTTAAAACTTATCTACATTCCATGTAGCAATCAAATCAAAGTGATTCCACCACAATGTTTGTCATAGTGCATTTTCAAATTGAAAACTTGCGCTCATGAACATTTTCAATTTAGTCTCTTCCATGTAAATTCTCTTTACATGCGATTAATAGGATCATGCACTTATAATTCTTCTGTTTTTCTTGCATTTTAGTAGTTACATTTGAGACATCAAAGTCATGGGTTTTAATCATGTGAGAGTATGGCGAGTCAATCCATAAAAGTATGTTACATTATATTCTACTATGTACAATTTAATGTAACTACTACCACTCACGATATATATGCTAAACATAATAATACTAGCAACAAGTATTTGGACTCACCATATACGTATATGTTCATTATATATGCATAAGGAACAGGTGAACCATTTAAACGACTTCAAAGGTCCAAATCATTTAACTTAAGAGTTAAACATTTAAACTGATCAAAAATTTTAATTAACAATTGTTAAATGAAACAATGCCTTTTCCATTCACACCATCCTCCATGCCATGGTTCCACCGATCACGATCATGGCGCCACTTACATGGCTTCGCCTATCATCCATGAGCATGCCTAATTACCATCTTAGTCATTAGAAAAATTGTTGGATGTACCATTCCATGGATCAATAACTAGGACCCACCATGAACTGCATCATTCATTGTCGCATTTGATGCCTCCATGATCTTTTTCCTTCTTGATCCAAATCGATGCACTACACAGTGGGCTTTCAAGTGTCACCACAACGTGGAGCGGTAACTACCTGTTAGTTCAAACCATTGTAATATTTCACTTCTAACTGCCATACCATATGACGGCGCTGCTCATGTATCAGTTAAAAAAAGAACCATAATCGACGGTTTACATCACTTTACGAGCAATCCTTTTCCCTTGAATAGAAAGGATTCTAGCCAATATCATAAAGCGAATTTGGCCTGATTAGAACATACGTGATCCAACCAATTATTCTAACACCATTATCAATTCACTAGTTTTGAACTTTTCATGAATATCTATATATATGGACCGTGGACGTCAGTCGAGAAGTTTTTCTCAAATGATGTTTGTTCTATGCCATACAAGTTCTCTAGATATAGTAGTATCAAAACAGTTTTATCCACGTGCCTCATTTCTATCATTGCCTACACCATCTTCCAACACATGGCCATTATCAATTTTATGGTCAAGCATTTGACAAAAATACTTACCATTTTCTATTGAAGTACTTGATGGCAACGACACAATGTTCATCAACATCCACACGTCATCAAGATCTTCAATGCCCACAATGCCTTAGTCCGTCCGAGTCCGAGTCTACAGCAAAGCCCTTCAAGTCCGAGTCTTTGTGGAGGGACAAATGGTTTTGAAAGCCGCAAAAATTGTAAGGCGAAACCTCCCATCTCCATCAAAGTTCTCTCCTAATTGGGATGGACCATACATCATCCGAGAGGCACATGGAAGTGGTTACTATAGGCTGTCTAAGTCTAATGGAACCATCTTTGCAGATTCTATTAATGGAAAATGGCTGAAACACTATTACTTGTATGATAAATTTCAGCAAATATGCATTATGTATCTTTCTCTTTTGAAATAGCTTGTGAGCACTTTATACCACGTTAAAAGTAATAGGAGTTAAACATACTCTTCTTTTGTACTTCAAATACTATGTCAATCTTCTTTGTATGATGCAATTCAAGCAAGCAAAGTTGACAAAAGTTAAATCTCATTGTCACGAGTTAATGTACTTAGCAAATATGTACAAAGAAAAATGAGACCAAGTTTCTAGTTAAAGCCTATACACGGCCAATACACTCCAAAAGAGTAGCAAAAAAAAAAGAAAAAAAGAGTGCACTGGATGATATGTTCAAGCTAGCAAGTCATGGAGAGTTGATCCAATAACATGATCTGCAAAAACTCTTTTAGCAAAAGCCAAGTCCCATGGGTCTGGCGCAACCATGTTTAAAGCATCTCTCAAAGCAGCTGCTTGGGCCTCCACCGCTCTCAATTCAACCAAGATTCTCCTACTAAACATATCATGGGCTAGTCTCCGCAAATAATCAAGAATGAAGCTGAACTTGAAACCTTCTCTGGTTATCTCCTGAACCACGGCCTTCCACTCAAGGATATGGTTCTCGGTAACATCCTCAAGCCTAGTATGCTCCATATGGGCGAGTACACAGCAGAGAAGAGTCAACATGGAGCTACCCACATGCACACCAAGCCTAAAGTATGATGAACAACTGCCATACTTCTCTCATAAGGCTTTTAAGAACCGAATTCCCCCTTGTGGCACTCGAAAGCCTTCGAAGTCAGCCTTTGCATCATCAAAAATCCAGAAATGCTCAGCATGACGAGAATTGACCGACATCCGGTCAAACTCTCGGAAGAAGTTATCCATATTAGTAAGGACAAATGATCCCAGTGTGGCAGACTTGGCAGCAGACAATAGCCCGACTGACCCCTGATGGTAGACTCCACTGCTGTAGTCTGATGCCTTCTCTCTTCCTTTGCAACAGCTTCATTGCCGCTCCCAGCTGTAGAAAATGAAAGAAAAAGAGGAAAAGCTAAACAAGCACATCAACAAAAGTGAAGGCAAATAAAGTAAATAAGTGAGTAAAATGCCTATTGGCACTCCTTTACTAAAAAGCCGCACTAATTACAATTTATTCTTAGGTTGGTTAGGTTGGGCCACTTGGAGGAACAACAATTGGGCATCAACTCAGGTTTACCAAACGGGGGACGACAAATAGGCATCAACCCATGTCCACCGGACTCACCTAACGAACCAAACGGGGAACAATAACTGGGCATCAACCTAGGTTCACCCAACGGGGGACGAAAAATGGGCATTAACCCATGTCCACCGGTTTACCTAATGGACCAAATGGCAAACAACAACTGGGCATCAACCTAAGTTCACCAAATGGAGGACAACAAATGGGCATCAACCTATGTCTACCGAGCTCAGCCAATTAGGCTCGGATGGTGAACAACAACTGGACATTAATTAGGTTCATCGGATGGGGGACAACAAATGGGAATCAACCCATGTCCATTGAGCTCACCTACTACACCAAACGGGAGACAACAACTGGGTATCAACCTAGGTTCACCGGATGGAGGGCAACAAATGGGAATCAACCCATGTCCATATACAATGGGAGGCGACAAATGGGAATCAACCCATGTCCACCAAACTCATTTATTGGGAGTGTAAAGCCACAAAAATGGAAGGCAAAGGATGGGACAAGGCTTACAAAACCCATCGGTGCTAGGCTCACATGATCACAAAAGAGTGTGGCCACAACATGGTAGGTAACAAGTGGGCATCAACCCATATCTGTCAGGCTCGCTTGATAAAAAAAGGTGTGAAAACAGCAAACAAGTGGTGGGAAGTCACCCTATCTCTACTAGGCTCATGCTTCCACAACAACAAATTTGGTGTCACCAAACGGCAAACAACAAATGGGCATTAACCCATGTCTGCCAGGCCCACACAGCAAGCAACAAAAACAGCAGACAACAAATGAGAATCAACCCATGTCTGTTGCATTTATCTAAACTTGGTTTTGCAGTCATAGACAACAAATGGGCATCAACCCATGTCTAAGCAGTGCATAACCGAAAAGACAAGAGATATACACACAAGTTCTATGCATGGCAAGCAAGCAAATGATCAAGATTGTTCTACACATTTCAAGAAATCTCTGCCATCAAGCAAAAAGAACAGCAAAATGTTAATGAGAAGCCAAGTACCTTGTTTCAATCGAACTCATATGAGCTGCTACAAGAGCAGCCATCAAGCAAAAAGAACAGCAAAATGTTAATGAGAAGCCAAGTACTTGTTTCAATCGGACTCATATGAGCTGCTACAAGAGCAGCAACTTCTAAATCAACCGCTTGGGCATCAGCTGCATACTCTTCAATCTCGGCCAAGACCTCATCATAACTATTCTGAGTATTCGCCATGTTTTCCACAAACACATCATCTACAGGGTCCTGGGCAAGTGTTCCTTCCATAGCTGGGATGTCACTGCCCAGAGTAACATCTGCCAAATCAGGATCTGCATTGGCAGCAGCTTTTGCATGACCAATTTGGGTCACACCCATACCAAGGTCAGTGCCAACAACAATATTTTCAACTGGTGTGTCCCCAATGGTATTACCTTCTAGAACATCAGAAATATGCACAAGAACTTCCTCACTACCAGGAACCACTGTAGCAGCCACTAATGCAGCCTCATATCCTTGAACAGATGCTACAGCAGAGAGCACAGCAACTATGACTATGGGTGTGGAAGCAATACCACCAGATTCGTGAAGTGGACTTGGGGGTGTTGGTACTCTAGAGGTGGTTGAAATGGTCCTCTCGGAGTCAGTAGACACCATACTTCCCCCCCGGGCCCTCCTAACATAATGAAGAGTTGAGGGACTCGAGTCAAATAACGTAGGGTCTGTATGGCTCCCACTCCTAGAAGGGTTACCTTGTGCAGTCCCGCCACTGCTAGTTATGGTTACTGGCGTGGTCTCAGCAATCCTTATGGCACTAGTAACAGCTCCAACAACTACATGCTCATCAATAGCTCTCTCAATGAATTTTGGATTACTGGCTGATGCAGTAGACACATCATCAGAGGAAGCTTCTGTAGCTTCAAGTTCATCCATGGATACTAAATCCTCATTGGTACTGGCTTCTGCCATTACAACCCCTTCTCCAGAAGAAACATCTGGAGCAGTAGTCTCCTCAGTAGAAGCAGCTTGTGCAGCAATAGTCTCTTCCTCAGAAACAGTTCCTGCTGCATCTATTTCAACATCTTCACCTCCAACTCTTTCTGCAGTAGCCTCAAAAGATTCAGTTCCATCACCCGAGGATGATGAACTATCCAAATCATCCTGTACAAGAAGAAGAGAAAGTATGAGAATGCTATCTTTGTTAGAAATAAAATACCAAGACTAAATGCATACAGGTATCACAATTGGTACGCGGTTAAGCGTATTAGCTCTTTGTTTGGACTGTCATGAAGCATGAAAAACTAAGTCAATACCATGAGGGAAGCATGTTAATGAATGAATGAAGGGGCAAATGCAGAAACACTTACTCTTTTCTCAGAATATACTATATTTCTAGTTGATTTACGTGCAGCAATGCGTGCACCAATGGATGTCGGCATGCTTGGGAAAGCTGGAGGAACAAAGGTTCTCTTCCCAGCTCTAGTTTTTCTGATTGGCTTCTTACTCACAGGAGCAAAAACCCCTTGGGCAGCACTTTCCTCCATTGGCAATGGGCTCTGAACAACAGTTTCTAGAATCAATACTCCTCTACCACCCTGGCAGCCATTGTTTTCTTCTTTTTTGAAACTTGGGTAGGAGAATCCCTGCTGGGGGCTTCTCTTTTCTTGGATTTACTGGATTGCCCTCCCTTGGCAGTTGGAGTGCCAGTAGAAGCAGTTCTCTTTCCCTTATTTGATGCCACTTTCCCCGGGGCAGATACATGGGGACGATCTTTCAGCCACCAAGAAGGGTGGTGATCACCGAATAACATCCATCTCAATTCCTCTTAGCGCCATATAGCGTAACCCAAACTCTGGCGGTTTGCATAGGTGGTCATGGTGTTTGTGGCTACAAATAAACGGGGATGAGGTAATGGGGAAACACATGCCTGCAATAGATGGGAGATATCTCCTCTCCCACTATTTCTGAATTCAACCATCTCAGCCATCAAATCTCTCCAGTAATTGCTCATGGCCTCGGTATAAATACCAATTCTTTTACTGCTTGGAATCACAACTCGAGGAGCCACACCGCTCCAATAGGCAAAGGCCCTAGTCTTCAGAAATGGATTGATGGTAAGGATCTCACTTGCTACTATCCCCATCACTGCTGGAACTTCTTGATCAAAACCAAATTGTCTTCTCACCCTGTGAGCACAGTATGCAGTAAACTGAAGTCTGCCAGGAGACAACACTGGTAACCAGCCAGCATTTGTGGCAGACA
The DNA here is from genome assembly GCA_907173295.1 of Fagus sylvatica. Lineage (NCBI taxonomy): Eukaryota > Viridiplantae > Streptophyta > Magnoliopsida > Fagales > Fagaceae > Fagus > Fagus sylvatica. The sequence goes on along the minus strand of OU015761.1, from coordinate 39,762,051 downwards.
GGAAAGTCAAAGATCTCATGTCTTGAGCAATAAGAGTGTAATCTTGCGCCTCTACATTCTGGAATCCAGACATCACCGAATCATAAGTGAATCCACGGTGAGTCACTCTGCAAGGCCTCCAACAAACTTTGTCCTCACGATCCAAAAAATGGATCAAACTATGGTAATAGAAATTACAACCCACCCAACGAAACACGGCGGACACATCTCCTTTAAAATCACCAACATGAGCAGCCACTCTTTCCAGCATGTTCGCAAACTTGTTCCTACCTTCATAGGGTTTCCTACCCTTTGTGATGTAATCCAAAGCGTGTTCTTAAAGGAACGTATGCACAACAGAAGAATTAAAAGCCGTGGCAACCGTGTGACAAGAAGCTCTAATTAATTCCTCAACATGTAATAAATCTAGCTGGGTGTAAAGCTAACCTAACAACAAAGGAGCAAGAGGAAAACAAACACCTGCAACAATTTTCATAGCAATAGAAAAATACAAAGGTTTAATTGAGTAGGCAGGATGCTCACCAAAAATGCACTTGCTGAGCCAATATGCCACGAAAACGGCTTTACGTATCGAAGCGTCCTTTTCTCTCTTGAAATGCTCCATCCAAGATGTAAACCTTGCAGCTTGAGTTCCTAGGGAAGTTTTCTTCCTCCTTATGTAATCTGCTAGAGCAGCTTCTATCCTCAACTCTTCGGGGGAGAGCTCAATTTCAGCTGGGTCTTGATCACCCAATATTGGCAACAACCAATGGTTCTCTATGTTCTCAAGTGTCACGGTTAACTCACTGTGAGCGAAGAAAAATGTATGTGAAGACGGACACAATCTTCGGACTAACTGCCGCAACGCCTCAGCATCCTGAAACATGTTTGATGACCTCGAGATAAGAATGGAACGAAGCACACTAACTTGCTCTAATCGGCCACAAAATCCCCTATCAGCAAGCTCTCCATCAACCCAAGCTTCCCAGCCAATAGCCCTAAAACAATGGAAATCAAAGGAAAGAGGTACGACTAAAATTTCATTCCTTTGTATCTGCAAATCCCAAATCTCACGGGAAGCAGGAACCCAAGCCACAACCGCCGCGGCATCTTCACGGACAATCAGCCACTCCCACTCTCACTACTTCTGTACCATGGTCAACTGTGGGTCGGCCCAATACCTCTTCAACAGGCTCCATTGGCTCCGAACCGGAGTTGGGACTACCGCTGTCGTCTTCACCGCCCCTCGGCGTTGCTGCCTTGCCGGAAATAGGAGGGTCTCCCTCACTGAAAAGGATCTCTCTACATCTCCTCACTGATCTCCGTGAAGAAGAAGCCATCTTTGGTGTACAAGGAAGAGAAAAAGAAGGAAGAAGAAGGGTTGGGATTTTCTTGCTCTGAATGTGGTCTTTGGTCCTGGAAAAATAAATAGTGGCTGAGCTGTGGGGAAGCTAACCCGGTGTTGGGTCTTTAAATTAGGGGATAATGGCCATTAATTCAGGCTGACCTTGATAGTAGAAACTGTTACTAGGTATGGCCTTCCCACTCCTACACTATTCCTACAGAAAATAAGCCACCATCCTTTTTTTGAAAATACCTGCCAGTACAAAAAAAAGAAGCTGAACAGTTATTTTGGCTCACACGTGACTCACCATGGGTAAGTCACGTGCTCGGGGGGCTAAATGTACATGCCCATTTTTTAACCAACAATTGGACCGGGTCCCCAGTAAATTATTTAGGCTCATTTTTTAATATTTAAAAGACCAGCCCATTAAGCCCAATCCATTTAAAATGTCCTATATACCACCTAACAAGTCACCTGGGTCTATTATAAGGTGTCTCAGCACTATTCACAAGCCCAAGAGAGACCCATGTGAAGCCCACAGCCCGGAATGCATTAATATTATGGGTATTGGACTCAAACACTACTGAGCCAATTAAAGAGAGCAATTGAAGCCCAATAAGTGAGCAGCCTAACACTTAAGTCAACAATATACAGCCTGTCCGTAGGCCCCACAAAGTCAGAAAAGCAGCAGTCAAAGGATGGGCTCAATGTCTGCTGATGGAGCCCACATTATGTCATCTTTTCACTAATAAAGAGGGGAACAGTAGCTTCCCATCCCTTCATGTGTACAAAGAGCAGCTGGTCTTCTTTCCTCGAGCCTTTCCCAGCCGTTCCAGCACAACCAGCTCACCATAACTCTCCATTTCACCGGAAATTATGGAATTTGACACTATCCATGCGGTAGACCTCTGGATAAAAGCTCAAAGACCACTGGACACATTCAAAACACATGAGAAATGGGAAAATATGATTAAGAACCCATGACCCATGTCCATTTCAGTCCCAAAAGGACTCAGGGAGTAGCCCCATGGCCCAGACCCGTGAGGGTACTACTCTCCTTATGTGGTTCAGACTTGAGGAGTGTGGTTTGGTGGAGAGGAGTGAGTCCCAAGATCTTGGCAACCATCAAGCTGCTGTCACCGGGTCTGCTGGAAGGCATAGTGGCTAGCTTGTGGAAACCAAGGTCAATAGAGACATGTATGGCCTAATCTTTCACAGAAAATAACCAATTAAGCATTAAATGCTTCTGAAAAGATCATTTCAGAGGTAAGGGAAACTTTATCCCGAAATTAAGGGAAGACCTTGCTTATTTCCACTTATGGAATATTTTCAAACCTTTCCTTACAAAACATACCATTTATGGTTAAGTTTGGAAAATCCATTGGCTTAAAGGGAAGTCATAAACTTGATTTTCCCATTAGCTTAGGCCACCCTAATCACTCCTATAAATAGACTTGATTGCATTCTTAATGCATCATCATCATCAATAGCATACCAACAACAACTCAAGAAATTACCACAATTAGCTCAACTCAAGAAAAGGGTTTTCTCTAAGAACCAACTAGTTCACTTCTAGAGCACTCTCTAGAAGAAACACCAGAAATTAAGAGTGTTTAGGTCATCTTCAACCTAGGAACCCTAAGCCCAACCCAGAAATATAATCCCACTTAAGAAAATTAGGATTCACGGCTCAATCCTTTTGATTCCCCAGAGAGCTCCCGTAGCAGATGTCTGGGCTGAAATCCCAGAATGACTTATTAGGGCCATAACACCCTTTTACCCTTGGCCAAGCTCCACAAAAAGACCCAAACACATCCTTCCCTCACCCTCATGCATGTCTCATTGGGGCTGACTCTCTCCCACCAAGTCAACTCTTTTTTAGTCTTAACAAGTTCGTTATTTTAAACACTGGCCCTCTGTCAGATGTTAGCGAAGATATGGAAAGCATGTGTGTTTTAGCCACTTTTGATCAAAGCTATGGTACTTCAAGCCCAATCCAGTTGTGGAATATTGAGAGGCTTTGTTCATTAATTATTGTTTGGGTTTCTTGTTGGTGATATTATCTCCTCAAGCCTTTTTTGATTATTGTCCTTGTTATTTGGGCTTCCATAATCTTGGCTCTCAATTATACTTGGAAGATGCCCCATTAGCCCTTGGGCCGAGTTTTGGGCCCTCAGTTGAATTTTGGGTTCGACTCCCTCTTCTCAAGACTTAAGTCTGCGATCGCCATCGGCATGATACGTAGCATCAACACAAAAACACCTCTCATAGTCTCCCACAAAAACCCAAACCCAAACCCAAAGTAAATTTAATGTTTATAAACATCAAACAACACTCACTAACACAACAATTCGATACAATTCCTAATATTCTCTCAAAATACCAACTAAAAAAGCTATATTTTCGTTATTGCATTCAACAAGATCTGACTCAACTCATATATTTACAGAAACTCAAAGTAAATTTAAATGTTTATAAACATCAGACAATAATACACTATAACACAACAATTCGATACGATTCATAATAGACACATATCAAAATTCGCAATTCAAGATGATAAGTATCATCTTATGCTAACAACTACAGTCCTGAATTACCTTGAAATAATGTAAGCAAATACACAATAAATAGATGAAAACTATTGAAACTATGCATTTCCTATGGTACCCCTACTATATTTATATTTTTACCGCCTCAAAAAAATGTTCACAGCATAGGAAATGATCCCATATCAATCTCAAGTTGTCTTTAAGCATCTCAGAAACCAAACTATTCTCAACCTTCTTTTCCTGAAAATTGAAAGAGGAGATCATAAACACATTATGGATCATAAAGAAAATGAAGTAATAAGGAAAGAGAAAAGATACTCATCACAGATTGTACCTATATGTTGTAGTAAGCAACATAATACTAGCAACATAATTTCCCAAATTTAATGAAATTGATGCACGTCGTAGTCAGTTTTTACCAGTGTAGATGCCCATTTTTTCGGCCCTAAAATGAATTGACCCCTTTACCAATTGATTGGGCTTAAATAAGGCAATTTCTGCTAAGCCCAGCAAGCACAACTGGAGTTTCTGCCCACTTACTATTGCTACCCACTGACCAGCTGAGATGGGCCTCAGAGATCTGGAATTAAATGGATTATCCAATCACTTGGCCATGTCCAATTGAAGGCCCCAGCCCAAAAACTCCTGCTGTCAGCTCTAATACACCATTTCGGGCCTAAGAAGGATATTTAATAAGCAACTACGGCCCAAGTGTAAGCCCAAAGCCTTAACTTAGTCTTGGCCAGCTGGGACAGTTGTCCATAGGGTCCCACAAAGTCAGGACAGTTTTAATAAAAGCTAAACAAGTAGTAACTCCCTCTTGGGACCCATGTTTCTCTCTCTTCCTTTTCAAAAATTGGAGAATGAGCTTGTCTCCTTTATTGAATTCACTTCAGGCATGAGGAAACACAAGGAAGCTCACCAATTGGTCCAGAAATACAGCTAGGAATCACAGTTATTGGCTGCACGCTCTACAGCAGTAACCTAACAGCACACATACCTGAGTCAACTCAGCCCATATGTATAAAAGCTTACTGAAGCAAGCAGGTTATCATGATGGCATATCTTCTACAGACCAATGAAGCCCTTGAACCAATGCATTGGCCACCGGAACAGTAATCATGATAGGGATTCTAGTCACAATTGGCCACTAAACGCGGCAGTAATCCGTTGTAGTGCAGATAATCTTATTTTATCTTCACCATCATGATACAACCAGCCAATCAAGGCTGAGGGAGTGACCATTACAACCCAGCTCTATGCTAAGTTCACTTCTCCATCTGGTAGGACTTAGGGAGTTTGGTTTAGAGGAGGGGATTTAATCCTATAGGCTAGGCTTCCACCAAAATAATGACCTAATACTTACTGGGGGGCAGGACTGTTATTTTCCTGGAAACCAAAGCCAAGGAGCATGCATAACTAGCCCATCCCACCAAAAAACCTTCTATAAATAGGACCCTTGAACACCACCTAAAGAACAACTAAACACAGCTCAACACAACTTAACCAACTCAAGCCAAGCTTAGACATCACAATCTTACAATCTTAACCATTTTCATCATCCCAAATACTTACCCACGACCATATCAGATCACCATAGCTTTGAGATTGCAAGGATAGTCTAAAAGGCATTGCAGCAGTAATCAGGCTATTCTCTTTTAAGTGCACTCTCTAGTACGTGTCTTCAAGTATGGGGTTCTAAGGTCATCTTCAACCTTAAAACTTTGTTCCTAAACCCTAAACACTAACCCAAGCCTAAGACACGATAATTCAGCTCATATCTCCAAAAGTTGTCACTTGGCAGATATTCAGGTTACAGCAGTAAACACTATATTGAGCTCTCAGCCTTCTTCAACCTTGAGACTCACGCCATAAGAGCCTAAACACATACACTCTAACCCCGTGCATGCTTCATAGGATTGACTCTCTCCCGCTTAGTCAAATTCTTTTAGTCTCTACAAGTTCATTATTAAGAGTTCCATTTGTTACTGCAGATATCAGCGGTGAATCAAGGCATTAATGATTCTATGTCTATTTCAGTTAAAGTTGCCATACTTTAAGTCCAGATCCCATGTGAAACAGTGGAAGTCTCGTTCCATTGTTGTTTTGGGCTCTTATTAACAAAATTCTCATGTGGACCATTTTCCTGCTGTATCTACTACTGCTCTTCTGGATTCAGGCATGGCAGATTCTATTCTGCAATCCGGCATACATAAGTTTTTAAGGGAAGTATTATCCTCTTTTCAATTTATGTTCTATTACAACTATATCAAATTATTAGCTTGAGTTCAAGTTCTTTACAAAATATGAAAAACCCTCATTTGATCCTTGTTTTGGGCTTTAACTAACAAATGCACTCTCATGTTTTGGAAAATATCAATTATTGATGAAACTATTAATGATTTAATATCTCTTTAATAAATATGAGTTATATTACAATTATTTCAAGCTATTTTCTATATTTCAAGTCATTCAAAGATATGGAAAGTCCCACTTGACCCTTGTTTTGGGCTTTAACTAACACAAGTTATTTCATTGGATTGTAGTGTTACTATTCATGCTGATATGGGCCTGGCATATTCAATTCAAAACCTTTCAAGGAAGCTGCCCCATTAGCCCTTGGGCCGCCTTTTGAGCCCTCGGTTTAATTTTGGGTTCAACTCTTGTACCCTTTAAAGTCAAGTCCACGTTCTAACCAATCTCATTATAGTACGTGGCATACCAACAAAAACCCCCCTCACAACCAGCAAATTAAACCATCACAATAGGGATCAAAAATCATATGAAGCAATCAATATGTGCCTATTGTCTTTTGATGTACACAAAATGATAACATTTTCCAGTTATTTTTCTTGTTTATATATTCGTACATATATTTTTGGGGAAATGCAAACTATTTAAATAGCCATTTAATTTCAAATAATGACATCGCAACCCATGCAAAAACAAATGCTCATAGCGACAAAAAAAGTCCCGGCAGAGTCATCATCATCACATTGGTTAGGGTTTGATCAGTTTATTCTAATGGCTAGAGAAAGTACATATGGCTTTATGGTTTTGATCTGAAAAAGGAAGATAGAGAAATGTATGGTGTCTAGGGGCTGTACTAACTAATAACTGTACCACGAGACAGAAGAAGCAAAAAAGGGAGAAAGAACAATATGGCCAATTGTTCCATATAAAGCCCAGGCTAAATTCAGATTATATAAAACTCAAGTAAGGGATTATGTCATATGGTTGCCCAAAGGAGTTTTGGTGGAATCGATGGAGGGGTTTCATTCTTATAGCTTGATCCAATTCAAGCCAAAGTAAAGAATTGTTAACGTGTGACTTGAATTGCCATCAAGTCAGTCATGATTGACCAAATTTGAATTGCAAAAGGAGTCCTTATTACTTCAACCTTTTGGGCTCCTTTGGGTGAGCGACACAACCAAGTGTTGCCTACTCCAAACCTCAACTTTGTGTGCCTATATATACCCGGTCTTTTGTTTAGTTTCTTTGTGAGAGTTCCAAGTCGTGGCAATATCTAAATTCGTGTTGTGCAACTAAGTAGAACAAAGACGGGAAACTTTCCTTTCAACACCACCCATGGATGTAGGTAATTTGCCGAACTACATAAATGCTTGTGTTCTCTATGTGTGCTTATCGATTTATTCTTCCATTTAATATTATTGATTCAAATCCTAGAGTAGGCACAACAATATTAAATGTATAAACTTATGGATTGGATATCAAATGACATCCAAGTCATTTAGTGCACATGTTAAGCATGTCTAGAACATGTAATCTAATGATGGGATGACAAAATATATTTTAACACAAAGTTACAGAATGGTATTTTTTTCCTCAATTGATGACATGGACTAAACTCCTTATCCACCAATAATAATTACTTACCTGTAATAATGAGACAACGTTTTTCAACTTCAGAGTTATCTCCCTTGTAGCTTCCCCATTTGAAGTTCTAAAATCAAACCGATCAGCATATCTCACTTTCAGCCTCAATGATCGACTTTTATAAGATTTAGCTATTGTGTGCCAAACCCCAACCACACAGTATCTATCTCCAGAAGATGCCTTCCCAAAGGGCCATCTCAACCCACCCTTCACATCTTGATCTAGAATTGCAGAATTAATAAGACTTCTAATGCTTTGCATCTCATCATCCTGGAGAACACGTGAAATTAGTTAGGTTACAAATTTTAGTCTTAGACTCCCAGGTGTAAGAAATGCCATGACAAAACTATCTCATATAATAAAGATTAGTACCATCACAAATTTCTCACATGCAAAACATGTGATCAAAAGGCTTGTAAACAAATAGAAGATGAGTCAAAATTACATAATTTTTGGGTTAGGTAAAACCATTTCCTGGCAAAAATGTTGTCCAAATCTGTTACCCCACGAACACCCTTTGTTTTTTTTAAGTCCTTCATGATCAAAACTAAAACATGATTTATAGAAACCTTCTTCTATTTGCTATACCAATTTCCATGTTCGCCTAGAGGAAACATTTTGCAAGAAACTCAGGTGGATGTTCATAAGTCTCCTGCCAGAAGAGCAATTGAAAGTTATACCAAATATGTTCTCCAGAATTGGATTCAGATGCATAAAAGCTCCGGCATTAAGTTACCAAGCAAAAAATTAAATAAATAAAAGCACCAGCATTTTTAAACTTCACCTTGTATAGTTTTCTTTACGAAAATATTGATATGGGAAGATTAATTGAGGATGAAAATGACCATTTTTTGGTGAAATAATGTAAAATAACAGAGATGACAACAGCAAATATAGACAAAAACTTACAGTGAGTGCTGTTAAGACCCTCTTGGTGGATAGCATCAACCTTAGGTCTACGTTTTTATCAAGGCACGATACGTCTACGACCATATGACGCACTTGGTTTAGTTCAGTCTGCAAGAACAGTGTGACACTTCAACATAAGCCTCAAAACACACTTTGTAAACTATTGGAAGGAAAGCAAAACTGAGGACATAGCTAAAAAGGAGGAAAAAAATTCTCAGATTCTCTTTCTTTTTCACCAAAAGTGAGGAGAACGATGTTACCAGAAATTCCCCCATAACAGGTCAAATCCTAAACCTCCTAGCAATTAGGAGATACAAAACCACATCAACAATTATTCTTTATGTACTTTTCACATTAAATTGATGTATTTGTCACACAAACTTAAAAGAACAGCGAAGAAAACAAATAATCAGCTCCCTACTGCAGCAACATGTTCAGACCTAAGTAAGCATGATTTCAATGCAATGTGCATCAATATTAGGCAGAAAACTTGCCTTATAAATTTGAAGCTTTTTATCTTCTTTCATCACACATTTGCAAGTAATAGTCGAATCTGGTCGTGTGGCATCAGACAACTATACATAATGAGAAAATAAATTAAGTCAGTAGCCAACAAAATCGAAAGACTAAGGTCATTGGTAGGCAGTCTTACCTCCAATTATTTTGGAGAGGTTGATAAAAAGCATTCATCTGAATGTAATAAGCAGAGGTATACAGCAAAAGAAATACCTTTACATGGTACAAATCTTTCTCCTCTTCAAAATCAACTTCAATCTTTTGGACAACTTCCCCCAAAACATTTTCCATATATGAATTAGGAACATTTGTGTAGAATGATCTTTTCAATTGGCTCAACGTGGTTTCTGCAGCCAAAAATTCTTTCCTAGTTTCTTGGCTAATTGAAGGGCTCCTACATGAGAAAGCTGTAAGTACTTAACACTCCCAAGTATATTAATGTGTTCCCATATGATAAGCAAAAATCTTCAAAGTTACAAAACATCAATATCAATACATTCATTATTAAAAAGGGATTTTATTCAATGGAAAATGAACAATCAGGATACTGTTGCAGAGAAACAAATGAATCATTTCACCAATAAATCTAGTGACACTCAGATGTGACGTTGGATTATTTTGGTGCCAGAACATGAATTCTAGTATAAGGCTGAAACCAAAGGGTTTAAGAAGTTTTAAGGACAAATAAATTGCTTCCTAGGCTTCATGGGGGAGCCTCCTAAAATGCTACATAACGCGAATGAGCACCAAAAGGATCTGAAGAGACCATATTCAACTACAAAGCCTGAGGCAAATTTTTCCCACCTCCCAGGATTCTCCTCTTCGGGTTAATTTAAACTCTTTTTCAGCTGATATCAGCACAGAAATAAGACTGGAAGAATCTCCAAGTAAAGAAACAACTTCCGTTATCCGAGATTGCAAAAACAACAGTTCTAGTCTTCTATTCCCGGGTACCAAATATTTGCTCTGACTATTCCCGGGGTGCACAGGCTCTAGGAGGCAAGGAGTTTCCCACAAGTGCACCTCAAATAATTCAAGGTGCAATTAAATTCCCTCATTCCGATGGCGACAAGCACTGATGGTATTGGATTACTCTCACTCAATTCTTTGTGCCAACCACATAATGTTTCACATAAATTTCTCATTTTTATCATTGTATATAATTAAATTTTCATAGGGTGTCAAAAAAAATAAAGAAAGAAAAGAAAACATTGCTACATAAAAAATAAATAAAAATACCCAATTACCGAAATGAAGCAATACTTTAATGAGTGAAAGAAGCATGACTTACTCACGAAAAAGAATTTTCCCAAATCTAGCAACCAACGTTGGCTTTACACCTTCCAACTTTTCATCTCTCACATTCTCGAAACAAGAAACCAAGTCCACCACTGCATTTTCTGCTATAACTTCCCATGGCCTCTTCATTTCCTCATCTAACCAAAACCCACAAACCCATTATTAATTACTAATCCAAGTAACAAAATCTGAACAGAAAAAAAATTAAAAAAAAACCTTCATTACCAGAATGACTTTTGTTGTTGTTGAACAAAGCAAGAGGCTTTCCTTCTGTTTTTCTCCCAATAGACTCCAAGGAAACATGATCAACATGTACAGAAGATGGGAATTGGTTATTGTCATCCAAACCAACAGCAAACCATCTGGAAATAGCCTGCTCTGTATAGATGATTTTTCCACTTCTTTCTACTATGGATTTGGCTCTTGATGGCCTCAAACTAAATTTTCTTCGGAATTGATGAGCAAGGGATTGTGGTATTGGTGGTGAGAGCCTATTATTACTATCACCTGCTTCCTTTGAGTGACGCTTGTGTGGAGGTATGTAAGCCATTAAAAACTATAAACAAAGACTCAATTTGAAAGCTTTTTTTTCTTTTTTGGTTGCTAAATAGAGTCAATTTGAAAGCTGGTACATAGAAAGCACAATATGCTTCTCTTTATTTATGATGGAAACTGCAATAAGGCTGAGATATAAACTTAACCGTGAAGTTTCAACTTTTTGTTTTTGTTTTTCTCTTCTTCTTTTTTCAGTAATATTTCTTGGCTATTCATCATTGTCTAGTGAAAAAGTTAACTTAACTAGGAAGTTGGAGGAAAATTCTAGCGTCCCGCCAACAGTACCGTCCCGCCAGAATAAAAAAATAATTAAAAAAAATCGGTTGTGTAGTTAGCCGGTTTTACAATAAATGACATAAGAGTTACAAAATATGACATACATTTTACAATAATAAACTAACAATTACTAATGTTAACAAATATTGTACTATAATAAAGTAAAATATTACCATATAGACATAAGTTTTACCTCCAAAACGTGAAAGAAATTACAAACTTTGACAATCATTTAAACATTTTATGAGAAGTTTTGCAGATATTTACTCAATGATTACTAACAATCACAAAGGTCAGTATTTACAAAAACTAACTAAAATAATATATCATAACACACTAATTACAACACTAAAGAGTATTAATCCAAAACGTGAGAGAAATTACAAACTTTGACAATCTTTAAACATTTTATGAGAAGTTTTGCAAATATTTACTCAGTGATTACTGACAATCACAAAGGCCTCATATTTACAAAAACTAACTAAAATAATATATCATAACACACTAATTACAACACTAAAGAGTATTAATCCAAAACGTGAGAGAAATTACAAAACTTTGACAATCTTTACACATTTTATGAGAAGTTTTGCAAATATTTACTCAATGATTACTAACAATCACAAAGGCCTAGTATTTACATAACTAACTAAAATAATATATCATAACACACTAATTACAACACTAAAGAGTATTAATACAAAACGTGAGAGAAATTACAAACTTTGATAATCTTTAAACATTTTATGAGAAGTTTTGCAAATATTTAATCAATGATTACTAACAATCACAAAGGGTTCATATTTACAAAAACTAACTAAAATAATATATCATAACACACTAATTACAACACTAAAGAGTATTAATCCAAAACGTAAGAGAAATTACAAACTTTGACAATCTTTAAAAATTTTATGAGAAATTTTGCAAATATTTACTCAATGATTACTAACAATCACAAAGGCCTAGTATTTACAAATTTTGACAAAGATTACACATTTTGACAAACTATAAACAATATTAGACACAAATTATATCACTCATAAGATAAAATATCATATTTGACAAACATTAACAATTTATTACTAAACCTTTATTAATAAACACTAAAATCCATATAGCCACCTAACCAAATTTCAATATTACAATACTTGTCACCTATTACATGTTTCGAGACAAACCTTACAATCTCGAATAAATTTTTTACCAAGACAGAGAGCTTTTACAATACTTATGACATATTTACATCTAATATCAAAATTATTACATTTTCTAACTTAAACTATACTAAGTCTCACTGAAGCCCTAAAATATGTGAAATTTTTTTAAATTTACAAATTTTGACAAAGATTACACATTTTGACAAACTCTAAACAACATTAGACACAACTTATATCACTCACGAGATAAAATATCATATGTGACAAACATGAACAATTTATTACTAAACCTTTATTAATAAACACTAATAATCACACTAAAGCCACCCATATAGCCACCTAACCAAATTTCATATTACAATATTATAATACTTGTCACTTATTACATATTTCGACACAAACCTTACAATCTCGAATAAAGTTTTTATCAAGATAGAGAGCTTTTACAATACTTAGGATATATTTACATCTAATATCAAAATCATTACATTCTCTGATTCAAAATATACTAAGTATCACTAAGTCCAAAAATATGTGAAATTTTTTAAGTATGACAAATTTTGACAAAATTTGTGATAAATTTTTTAAATGACAAATTTTGACAAAGATATATAATCATTTTGACAAACTTATATACTCGTAAAATACAATATTAGACAAAAACATTATACAAGTCACTTACGTAAAATACAATACTCATATTTGAAAAACATTAACAAGTTAATTAGCCACCAAACATCTTAGGGACCGGCATGGTGAGAGGGAGAAGAACCATGATCACACTGAACCAGAGGATGATCTTGGGTGGTATGAACAGCCCGAGCATGGGCATAAGCATTCAGACCAAGACCAAGACCCTGAGCCTTATGAGCGTCGTCGAAGTCGGGGTCAGTGATGATGGATCTGAACAGATGTGGGCATAGGAGCGACCATGATGACCAAGACCCTGAGCCAATTATGAGCGTCGTCGAAGTCGGGGTCAGTATGATCATCTGGATGTCCAGGACGACCATGACCATTATGACCAATATCATGACCGTAGTCATGACCAATATGATCGAATGGAGGATGATGATTACCAATATGAGCGTGCAACATCAGCGTCACGTGAAAGGGAGAGAACAAGAGATGTGGAGCATGAGTATCGACGATCGGAGAGGTCACTTTCTCGGGAGTACGAGTACTAAGGCTGCTAGTACTTCTTAAGTTGTGTTTTTGCTGGTAAGGTTTATACAGTTTTTATTTTCAGGTGTCTGATTTGGAACTGGTTACCCTGGTTTACCCAATGCTCTTTTTATGATTTCAAGGTATCATTTAATCAAATCTCAGGAGTGTTATTTGGGACAACTTCCTTCCGAAAGGATGTTAAATTCTCCTTATCAGTGTTGACTAAACTCTATGTTTAAAGAGTTTATGACTGGGCTATTTAAGGATCCGTTCTTGTGTTGGTGATTTTTTTTTTTTTTTTTTTATGTTTGAGATGGAATCAGACCTTATATTGATATCATTTGCAGTTAATTTTCTCTGTTTTCTTTCTTGTTGTAAACTTTAGACTCTTTTAAGTATTAGTGGACTATATTACAAACATTTTATTTACATACTATTAGTAAATTAATACTAACACTCACTAAAGTCTAAAAATATGAGAAAACTTTTTTTTTTAAATTACATATCTTGACAAAGATTAACCATTTTGATAAAATCTAAACAACAACATTATCACTTGTGAGATAAATTTTAAAATTTTAGAAACATATAGAAATTATTACTAAACCTTTATTAAGAAACACTAAAATCCATATAACCCCTAAACTATGTAACAATACTTCACAACAATTTCATGTTCATACAAATATCTTACAAAAGATCACAGAATTATGTCAAATTATTTATGGGTTTTATCAAAATAATTATGGTCTTTAATTATAATTAATTATAATATTAAACCTTAGCAATTTTGAAAAATAAATTCAAAATACGTATGACATTTAATTATATATATCTCCCTAAATTATTATGTTAATATAAGTAAAAATAAGAACATTTTAAATAAATATTTTATGGACATGTGTGTTTGGGGGGGGGGGGGGGGGACAGAGTTTACCTCCAAATGTATTATCTAAAAAAGTGACATGACTCATTAAAAAAGTCAGGCGACTAAAAATACACGTGACTTGGCTATTTAATATCCACGTAGTAGATTGGAGGATAATTCTTTCAAACCGGGTTAGGGTAAACTATTTCCTGTTTTGGAGTGAACGTTTTAAATATCTCAATTTACGTTAGCGTATTTTGTTAAGAAAACTCACTTTGATTCCAATTAGTAATTTTAATTCAATAAGAAGTCTATTTTAATTTTAATTTTGTAAAAGACATTATTAATTGAAATCAATGAATAATTTAGGAAAATTATAAGATGTGAAGGGTATTTTTGGCAGTTCCTAAAAGTGGACATGAGAGGAGCAATCCTCTTAATAGTAATAGATGATAATAATAGTAATAATTAAATAACAACACCCAATACTTGATATGATTATAATAATAATAAAAATGATAATTAAATACAAATAAAATCAACAACAATACTAATAATAGTATTAAAAATATTAGTTTTGATAAAATTTCTATGATTATAATGAATATACAAATAACAACACCCACCTAACCACTCCGTTTATTCGGCAAACCTAATTCCTTCGTCTTGGGTGCCATAAGTGCAACAACACTGGTTGGACCTATCTCAAACAAACCTTTAGAAAATTATAAATATTATACTAAGAAAATAAAAAACAAATGATACACATCCGAAGAACTATGACAATTAAATAAAAATTAGTAAAAAATTATCACTTTTGAATAAATGTCAATCAGTATGATACTAATACATATAATAAGAAGGAAAAAAATAAAATAAAATAAATAAAAACAACAACAAATTTCTTGCCTACCCACATAAAGCATAATAGTAGTAAAATTATTACTATCATTATTACTATTACGTACACCATCGATAGCATTACATGGACTTTCTGTACAATTTCTTTCAAACTTGCGATTGGTCCTAATATTTCAAAGGAATTTTTGCGATCGATCGGTTTATTCCCTGTAAAATGGAAAAACTTGCGATCGATTGAGAAATTTCAAAGGAAATTTTTGCGATCAATCGCAAAAATTGGCGATCGATCAGTTTATTCTCTGTACAATTTCTTTCAAACTTGCGATTAGTCCTAAAAATTTCAAAGGAAGTTTTACGATCAATCGCTGTATTCTCTATACAATTTCAGGGGACTTGCGATCGATCAGTCCAAATTTTCAAAGGAATTGTGCAATCGGTCCAACTTAAAGGCTATTACTATTCAATTTCTGGAAAAGTGGTGATCAATCGCATTTTTAATGAAGAAAAATGGGATCGATCGTAATTTTGGTTTAATCATTTGCGATTGATCGCAATTCTTTTTTACCAATTTTTCGACTGATCTTAATTTCTCTACAATCATGAAATCCATAAAGTAATGATGTAATATTGCGTGTATTTTTTTATATAACGTAATCATTTATTATCATATGAAATTAAACATCATGCGTATTATATTTTTATTTATTTTTTTCTAACATGGTTTAGTTTAGTTAAATTTGTCTTATTTTTTCTTCTTCTAACGTGGTTCGAAGGTGTTAAAATTCTCTTCTTTTTTCTTCTTTTTTTCCTAATGTTTTTTCTAACGTGGTTTAATAGTATTTATACATCCATAAAATCAAATCTTGAACCACTGGCTCTCCTGGGTGACAAATGTTATCTTTACTCAAGTATTTGCAAATATTTTATGATAATTATGGTACCATTGCTAACCATTGATGATAGATGCATAAAAGTACTTTCAAATAACATTCATCTATGCTATAGAAAATATATCAATTGGATACTATAAGTTGTTGCACAAATAAAGCAACAATATCTATTAAATTCCACTATTAAAGCAAAATCCACAACATCCAAAGTACCAATGACAAATATATAATCCAAAAAAAAAAAAAGTATTTAGTGAAATTCCAAAGATTGCATGGAAGTCCAAATTAACTTCATTTTGGACGATTAAGTGGTCAATACTTTCAATGTTCTTCATGGAGCTCTCCTTGGTTCAATTAGCCCATCACTTTCTCATCACTGATGCAATATTAGCTTGCTCTCCGATTGCTCTATCATTTTCATAAATCTCAACCAGCATACATTCTCTGACACTAGAAAAATGGATGTCGGGTAAATTGAAGCTGCAGCAGCCATAACAGCTAGTTCCCTCTCTGAGTTGTGTACTTTTCTTGATCTGCAAAATGAATAAAATGACAAAATTGTAAAACTAGGGACAAAAAACTTCACAACCAGAACTGAATGGGATCCAACTGTTCTTTTCTTTCTTTTTTTGCTTAGCAAATTCAGCAAACCAAACCCCAATCACCCAGAGCCATAGTATGATCACATCATTCGCAACCCACCCAAAAAAAATTAAGCAACAAACCATCAAAAGTGAATTGGGATGCCTGAATAAGATCAGGTTGGGAAAAAAAAAAAACTCACCTTGAAGCAACTTTTCAATTCTACAAACTCCAAGCAATTTTAAAGATCTAAAACCATTATCAAATAAAATGAGCCTCAAAACTCATTAAGTGCATATATTTTGAGTAATACAACTAGTAAATGAGAATAAAAAAGCATCTGTATAGTTACCTAAAGTAAAAGAAAGTTCTTGAGCTTAAATTTGGAATTTCGTATAGTAAAGAACACAAAATAAATCATTAACAGCATTTCATTAAGCAAATACACCCAACAAAACCCATTATAAGGCACACATCCAAAATCCAAAAACAATACAACAAAAATAATTTGTGTATCACTGATACCAACTATAGAATGCTATTTTATTTAGGACAGAACCACGCCTCAGAATAAACCTAAACACCAACACTTCTAATAAATAAACTAAACCCTATAAAACCCAGCTGAAAGATAAGAACCAAAGGTCCATTAAGCCTTAATCGAACATAATTCTTGTAACAAAGCCAAAGCACAAGCACCCAGCAAATATTTTCATCTAACAAGCAATACCCCCCACCCCTCACTGCCACTCACTCATACAAAACCAAAGAACCCAAAAAATAAAAACACTCAGCTTTGCCATGTTCAATATTAGATAGCATATCCATTTGAATTCTCTCACAGATCTCAAATTATCCATTCAAACTTTAGGGAAGAAACAAATAAAAACATGGACTAAAAGCATTGAATAATAATGTAACTATTAGACTCAGCAGAAACTAAGTACTTCAATTTTTTTTTTTTTAAATATAAATCAATAAAAAGATTACTGGAATCAGATAAAAGTGTCAATCATCATCTTGCATCCTTAGATGCAGTTAAGACTGGGGCGACAAAAATACTATCATCATTTTCACTATGAAACCCAGTTAAACAAAATTAACTAAATCCAGTACAAGAAAACTAACCATTAACGGAAAAAAAATTCCCAAAAATCAAACTTGTAAATAACCCAATGAACCCAGAACTAAATCCAAGATATTTCGCAAATCAAGCACATCAATTCTCAATTGTAAATAAACAACAAATAATATTATAAAACACAAAAACATATGCATTGAGAAGCAAATCTAACATGAATGTTTTACAAAGCATATACCTTGACATTGAATAACACAACTCCAATTCAATATCCCAGATCATAGCAGATATTTCTTCTATATTAAATATGATATGCTAAATAAGAAATACATGAAAGGTTGCTTTAGTTGACACAGGATTTAAGTGTAAACTACAAAACAATTATGCCCAATTGTATCACAATATTGCTAAACACCATAATAATGTTTAGTAGTCATTGCAATAAGTCTAATAATTTAATTGTGATTACCTATTGGCATTATGACAAGCATCATGTAAAATTCTCTGGAAAAATTAGTGCACTTAACATTATGACCTCGAGTGAGCAACAAAGGCATGTTACGCATTCAGAATCTTGTTGCTCATGGCAGACCTGCTGCTGGTGAGAGGCTAAAATCTAAAGGAAACAAAGACACTCACTGATACTGATGGAAGGCATTAAGGATAACAGACCAGCAGAGGAACGAATGCACTGCCGCCCCTCCCCCCAGCGGGATTTCCATGAACATAAGTTCGAGTCTATCCCCAACTTACTGGGTTACTCATCCCAGGTAAGTCAGGAATTTCTATGTACAATTATGGGAAGTGATGACCAATAGGGATGAGCCATAGGCAAGTTTTATCATTCCAATTTAATAGTTCTATTGATTTTTCCTAAAGATTATAGCTGGAAATAAGGATCTCCTTTCGGAAATAAAGAGCTAGGTTATGTTGAACAACCAATAACACTATTTCAAAAGGTGCAAAAGAAGGATAGGAATAACTTGACATAGGTTCATTCATGCGTGCATAAGTGTCTTTAGGGCCATCCAAACAAGCACCACAACCAAGACTTGCAGGTGTAGCACAGCCAGCTTCTTTGAAAATCTGGGAGCAAGTCTTGCCACCAGATCCTGGTACTGGGAGACTATATACGTCCATCCAAACCTGCAAATTTTATCATATAGATGCATATTATTTTATTTATCACTAATCTACCTATGATTATTTTCTATTTATCACAATTGTATTACAAACCTTTTGAGTTGCAGGAACAAGGAATGTGGGGACTTTGACCTTTTTGCCCTGAGAAAAAGCAATTACATCTTTTCAGCTTAATTCCCAGAAAATATGGGTGAAAATAAATTTTTTTTTTTTATAAGTAATGGCTCCGGAAGCTACAACTGTGGATCTGGAAAAACAAATAAAGTAAATTAAAATAAGAAGCTCTAAAAAGGATCACAGTTACTACATAAACACCTCCAGAACAAAGTCTCAATAACTCCTAAAAATGTGCAAAATGAAATACCTAAATCACAATTTGATTGTTCAATAAATTAAATTATGTTGAAATGTCTAAAATAATCTTACACAAGAACAAAATATGCAAATAAGGCATACTGCTATAGAAAAATTGTCCAATGGCAATATAACAGAGATAATGTCTTCTTACTGAAGCTAGGAAAATTTTGGCCGCAGCCATAAAATCCTCGGTCTTTCCTCCAGTACAAGATCCAATATATACTCTGTCAATTTTCACATCTTTGCACTCTCTTGCTAAAGCCCGATTATCCGGAGAATGCGGCTGCGAAGATATATTTACATCATTACTCATTCACAATAAAAGAAAGGCAGAGCTAGCAAACTGTCAAGAACTACAACAGAAATTACATTAGGAAAAGAAAAAGAGAAAAAAGAAAAAAAGGAAATCTTCTCTTTGACACCTGTCAAAATCACCCACCTTTGCTACCAGTGGCTCCAGTTTTGAGACATCAAATCTGTACTCAGAAAGAAATCTAAAACCCAAGAAAATTAAACTCATCATTAAAAATGAATCCAAAAGAAGGAAAAAAACAATAATAGGAAAGTCATCAAAGAAGGTTATTTTTGGCAAAGTAAAGAAGTTGATTCAGTATTTCATTAAAAAATATCCTCATCTTGATCACAATATGCTAGAAGATATCTAGAATAACTAAAATACTCATTGAATTACTAAAGTCATTCCTTCAATATCTGATAAAGTTTCAAGATGAGAAAGTTAATAACTCTGAAAACAACCAAATGTTTTCTTAATGCTGCCAGCTTTCAGTCAATACATGTTTAATGATATGACCACAGAAAATCTTCAAAGTCAAGACGTGAATCAAATTCATAGCAATTTAGTTTGTAGTGCATAACCGAAATCATCAGAGCAAATGAAACCTGAGGTATTTGTAGTACTTCAGAAAGTTTATCCAAAACACGCATAGGCATTAAACGAGAGAAAAAGAAAATGAAAACGAAGCTTTGTGTTTCACTATTTAAGCAAAAGAAGCACTCGGCATGTATAAGATTTTGCTATCTACGAGCAACAATTGGTACACTAATGCTTGTTTTTCATCATATCTCATTTACAACTGTAAAAAACCAATAAAAAAATAGGAAGCAATCATGAGAATTTACTCATCACGGATGCCCAAAGCAGGACAAAAAAAAATCATAGAATGGAAGAAACAGAGGCAGGAAAAAATAACAATAACACTTGTAACCACACAATCATCAACAACAATCAACCACTGGAAAAGAATCTGAACAATTAATAGCACTCATTCTACCATAAAGTCCTGAACTTTAAGAATTTGGTAAGTAATAAAAGCATAAAAATGAACACCCAACAGCAAGAACTGAACAAACATACAATCTAATAAATAGATCATGAATATAAATGATATGATAACCATCTTTCAAGGTTACTATCACTAATCAAGCAACAAACCAACACACAGATCAAACCCTCACCATTTACCAACAAACCCCAAGCATTAGTCTTAGGGTTTCAAACGGAGGTGAAGAAAAATTGAAAATAAAGGGGAAAATGCGAGATTTCTTACAAGGGCTCTCATTTTCACTCTGGAGCCACTCTGGAGCACCAAAATTGCTCATCCCTCTCGCCAATCTGGTCGATCTACAGCTTAGAGGCTCTGGAATTGACTGGTCGGCGCTGGTCTGGCCTCAGTGGGTTTGGGGATATAACAAGGAAAGAAATATGGGTCTTAGGGTTTGGTTTAGAAAAAGAAGAACGAGAGAGAGAAAAGAGAGGAAGGAAAGATAAAAGAAAAAAGGAAAGTGAAAGTCAAACCGGTTGCAACCGGTACCCTTTCTCCACTCAATTGCATCCAACGGCCCAAATTTTTTAATGAAATCTAACGGCTTAAAAAGCCTTGGCGGACCGTCCCACCTGCTACAGTTGGCGGGACGTAAGTACTCCCCGAAGTTGGAACGGAGAATTTTACAAAATAATTATTTGTTCAAATAGTAATTTTCTAAAAGTATTTGAGAAAAAAATAATCCCTTTTATTTTTAAGACATGATTGCTAAATAGAGTCAATTACTGGTACATAGAAAGCACAATATGCTTCTCTTTATATGTTTCCATCAAGCCTCGGATATAAACTCTTCTTCTTTTTTTTTCCCAGTAATATTCCTTGGCCATTCATCATTATCTAATGAAAAAGTATGTTGAAGTGATGTAAGACAAAATTATCAACACAAAACAAAACAAAAAAAGAAAAAAGAAAAAAAGGTGATGTAAGACGGGGGAAATACTTACGTCCCTTAACGGGATTTTTCCGTAGGAGCATAATAAGCATTTAGAAAAAATTGGAATTGGCTGTTCAGGTAGCCGGTATTACAGAAATTGATACACCAATTACAGGAAATAACAGCCGCATAACAATAATTAAGAATCACATTACAGGAAGCAATAGACGAATTACACGATCTATCACAACATGTACTAGGAAAAATAACAATATTACGGAATAACACTTTAATACAATTATTCACATAAAATTACAAATTTTATCAACCATGAACAATATTTCACACATATATTACTATGCACAGCTGCCAAAAATTTACTTCAATTGAAACCATTTACACATCTTCACACCCCTGTACAATAATAAGCAACATTAATATTGAAAGTGAGAGCTATTACGAATTATAACAAAAGTTTACTGAATTTATCACAAACAATACTAAATTTAGAAACTAAGTACTAAAAATCACCTTTAGTAAAAAACGTGATCGATATGTAATTCATTCAGAGACTAAAGTGATCGATTACACATTTTGTTATAAAAGAAAGTGATCGATTGCTATACCCTCTGGAAAAATGTGGACTCATTCACACAGTAGAGGTCATTTACAAGTTTTAACACCCAAAGTGATCGATCGTGAATCCATTAACCAAATATTCGATCGATCACTTCAGCCTCTGGGTATATGTGTAATTCATTCAGAGACTAAAGTAATCGATCGCGTATTTGGTTATAAAAAATGCGATCGATCACAGGTTCTTAGTAGATGTGTACTTTTTTTTGGAAGTTGTTCTTTATTTTTATTTTATTTTTTGACATTTCACTTATTAAGTTATACAATAATTAAAGAATTCTATTTTAATTAAGACTCTACATTCCGGATTTATTTGATTCAATCTTTTTTTTAATTTTTTTTAATTTTTATGGTAATATTATCACACAATATAACTTTTATCATATAAATCTTAGATCATAATTATCTTATTTGAAGTGTACTAAATTTTTTGAGAAGTGGTTTTTGTTTTTCTCTTTTATAATAGTAGTGGTTACTAATGAGAAGACATGGTGTGGATACGTGGGAGAGTGGTTTGAGGTAGTTATTTATTTTTATTTTTTTTGTTACAGATTACATATATATCCTTTAAGTTCTACTATTTAATTGAATAGTAAATGTAATGATATTTTAGGCCTAAAGATGAAATTCAAAATCTTTTATGTAGAGGATAGAGTGAATTACTTTTTCACCCTCATTTAATTATTATTTATAGCAATATTTTCTAAATATTAAAAATGTTTTGGGAAGTTTATTAAAGTGGAAATGATGGGAATGAATCCTCTTAATAGTAATAGATTATCATTGTTATTCTTATTATTATTGTCATTATTATCTTCTAGTACTATTAAAAAGATTCCTTCATTCCCTTCATGTCCACTTTTATGTCCTCTAAAAAATACCCCTATTAACAAAAAATCTATTCACAATATTTTAAATTACTTTAAAAATAAACTAAGGTTGTATTTGAAAATTCCATAAACACACACATATAGATCAATTCTTAAAAGAAAAAAAAAAAAAAATGTACCCACTTTCCACTTTCCCAATTAAAATACCTACAATTTAGATTCTAAATAAGTTAACTGATCTTTTTAAAAAAAAATTAAGTTGGTTTATTTTAAATTTCAAATTAGACTCTACTATTATCTTAAAAATAACACTCCTACATCAGAACATTTACTTTGTTATTTCTTTTCATTTCTTCATGATTTTTTTTTTTTTTTGCTAACCTTCTTTTTTATTTCATTGTAGTTTCAATTTGACTCCTAATCTCTTTGTTTTCATGAATATTTTATTTATTTATTTTATTTTTGTCACGAAAATGAAATAGAAAGTATGATTGTATAATAAACACTTTGTTTAGAGACGCTTGGTAAATATTTGTAAAGTTTTTGCATTTGAATACGTGAATAAACATCTCTAACCATTTATAATAATTTTTTTATTTAGAAATGGATGCCACTATTTTATTTATGTACCAAATACTACTACATTATAAATTTAAAGAAGAAGAAAGTTTGTATGAATATCATATATTTGTGCCTTGCTTATTGGTATATCAAATCAAATATCAAGTTCGAAAATCATCAAGTATATATAATAAATAAATAAAAATCTTCCAATGTTTCTTTTTTAAATTAACCTTATTAAATTATATTATATGAGAATAATTATTTGCAGATTTTTCATATTTCCATAAATTCGGAGGACATTGCTTGATCTTAAAAGCATTAAGAACATCAAAATCCCAACTTTGGCATAAGTTTAAATTTCAATGATTTTAATTATTTGATTAATACCAAATATATAGTGTTTTCACCCAATTGGTGTTACCAATCCCTAATTAGATGTCTTAATTACATATGACTTCCATCCAATTGGGTTAAAACCTTACAAGGTTGGAAACCTCTAATTTTGTTTTTTCATAATAACCCTAATACATAGTCTTTTGTTAAATCCATTCACTCCGGCCGAATTATTATCGAAACTTGAAGTTTAAATATTTAATTGGATTTATTAATTACATTCTTGAGCAATCTATTTAATGGATTGTTAGTCAAAATACAACCCCCCCCCCCTGCGTTTAACCAATTACTATTTTAATCAATTGTTGATTGAAATCTTCAACTTGAGACCTCAATTTCATGATTTGTTGATTGTTTAAAATAAAATATAAGTTTAACATAGAAATCCCTAAATCATGCCCTAAAGCCAAAGCCCACATTTAATCCATTCTCTATTTCCAACCCAAGTAGTAGTATTTTAGAAAAATTGACATGACACGTTTAACCCATATAATTAAATACATGTTTTATCCCATGTGCATTTGAATTTTAAAAATAAAAATTAGTAATTAATTAATAATAGAGACTCACATATATGTTATCCGTAAACTTATCATAACTTCCCACAATTTTCAAACTATTAATAACTGTGATTCCTCTACAAATTCCACTATATCATTTTTTTTTGTAAAATCTATCTATGTCATTTTAATCAATTTATGTTTTTTGATATTTTTTTATATATAATATTAATGCAAACTTAGATGACTAATATTTTTTTTTTTGCATTTAATTTCCTTTTTTCTTCTTTAGTTGAGTGCTTGTCTTCAAACTCATTATATGAATCTTGGACCAATAGAGGTAAATCTCTCTCTCTCTCTCTCTCTCTCTCTCTCTCTCTCTCATAAAGGTTCTTTCTACATTTACTTTGTTTTTTATTTTCATTTCTTCTTGATTTTTTTTTTTTTGCTAACCTTCTTTTTGAATTTTTCGATTTCCTTGTAGTTTTTGTTTGACTTCTAATCTCTTTGTTTTCATATATTTATATATATATTGCCAAGAATATGAAAAATGCGATCGTTTTAGGCTTTGGACAAAATGTGATCAATCACTATACCCTCTGGAAAAATGTGGACCCATTTCACACAGTAAAGGCCATTTACAAGATTTAACACCCAATGGGATCAATCATAGATCCATTAACAATGTTTTCGATCGATCACTGAAGCCTCTGTGTAGATGTGTAATTCAATCAGAGGCTAGAGTGATTGATCGCAACTTTGGTTATGAAAAAACGCGATCAATCACTAAACCCTCTGGAAAAATGTGGACCCATTTCACACAGCGAATGCCATTTACAAGTTTTAACACCCAAAGTGATTGATTACGTATCAATTAACAAAATCTCCGATCGATCACTGTAGCCTCTATATAGATGTGTAATTCAGTCAGAGGCTATAGTGAACAATCGCAGCTATGGTTATGAAAAAAAGCAATCGATCAAGCTATTACAAACACTAAGAACTTTTTGGGAAATTTGAAAATTTTGTGGTAAATGAGGACTGATCATTTACTGTCCTCTTAAATATGCAAAGTTTACAAACTGTAATTAACTTTTAAGTTTTTACAATTTGTCACGTATCTAAAAAACTTTTTTTTTTTTCTTTATCTTTTTTTATAATTTTTTTTTCTTCTAATTTTTTTTTTTTTCTTTTTTTATTTTTTTCTTTTTTTTTCTTTTTTTTTTTTTTTTTTTTTTTTTTTTTTTTTTTTTTTGTAATTTTTTTAACAAAGATTTTTAGAAAAATTGCTCCAAACATTTTTTTTATTAAATGCCTGCACACATGTTCTCTACCGTCTACACCACAAACATTTTTTTCCCCCACATATTTAGACCAAACAACAAAAGACAAACAAAGAAACAACATTATATGCAATACATCCAAATTATAAAAAGTAAAAAATTATTCATACATCCATAAAATCAAATCTTGAACCACTGGCTCCCTTGGGTTACAAGTATTATCTATACTCAATATTTTATGAAAATTATGGTACCATTGCTAATCATTGATGGTACATGCATAAAAGTACTTTCAAGTAATATTCATCAATGCTATAGAAAATATATCAATTGGATACTACAAGTTATTGTACAAATAAAACAATAGTATCAATTAAATTCTACCATTGAAGCAAAATTCACAACATCCACATTCCACAGCATCAATTACAAATATAAAATTCCCCAAAAAAAGTATCATGAATTGCCACCATAATTTGCTCCATGTCCTTCTCATCCTTTGAAGTTTTTCTCTTGTTTCACTTTTGAGGAGGTTTCACTTGGAAGGGGGAGCTCGAGAACGTGATTGAGCATTATCATCATCCATGGTATCAAAGCTCTCCAAATTAAATTCATTTTAGGCGACTAAGTGGTCACTACCTTCAATATTCTCCATGGAGCTCTCCCCGGTTGAATTAGCCCATCACTTGCTCATCTCTGATGCAGTTTAAGTTTGCACTTTGGTTGCTCTATCATTTCCATAAATCTCAACCGATTTTCTTTCTTTTCGGCATTTTTAAACCTATAAAAATATATTTGAACAAATAAATGTTACAAGCGAAAAGATTTATATAGCATTAACATGATTGAACCATAAGAGAATTAAGAATAATATAAATATGCTTCTGCAGAGAGAGAGAGAGAGAGAGAGAGAGAGAGAGAGAGAGAGAGAGAGAGAGAGAGGCATATCTGCAGAATTCAAAGTACATTAAACCTCCCAAAATTTCTTCTATACAACCAATTGGCAGTACGCAAACTTGAGATGAACCAAGTGTGCTGTGACAATGCATCAGAAATATTTCTAAATATTAACAATTTCCGAACATCAGCAATATTGTTTTTACAATCACATGGAAAGAATAGAGAGGTGGACTACAAATGAGAGACAATGCCAAATATGACATTGGAGGGGCCTATATTTGGTTAGCACCATAAGGTAACTTTCAACCCAAAATTAGTGGGACTGAAACGCAGCAAGACTAATAAGATATATAAATAACCTACGAAAGGCGACCCTTCTAACACGAATATGACAAAATTAATAATATGCCAAGAGTAATTGGTAAATAGGAGAACTAGTCGATACTGAATGACTAATAAGATGTGTAAGTAATAACTAAGATGTGGTTGAACATGAAAAAATAAAAAGCACAAAAGGCTTGCAATGCAACTAATTTTTTTGCGACAAAAACAAAGCCAAAAGTGATTGACTTATTTCATAATGGAGGCACTGCAGGCCCCAATCTTTTGCAGCCACATTGATAGACTCCTGCAACATGTTACCATTACAAAGAGCTATTACCCCTTCTTTCTCTAAATAAATTTATAAAATCTTCAGAAAATTCTTGCAACTCCAGAAAACCCAGATTTAATTCAAGGCTTCAAGCTATTTTAACATAAAAAATGTGATTGATATACATATTATAAAGTACTGCAACCTCTAAATACAGTAAGATAGAAGCATACTGCAGGGAAAAAGCAGCAACATTGTTGAGCCACTTGTAGCTTTTGAATTTGAACACATTCCTTTAAAATTTAGACAATTTCCTGTTAGTAGCAAAAGAAAAAACGCATCCTAATAATCTGAATACAACTCACAGTAGCAAGACTCCACGGCGTATGATCAAAATATACTTAATCATATGATACTATTGTTTTGAAAATATAAATAGTCTCTGCTCTGGACACAGCAGTCATATATAAGCTTCACTCTTTTAGGAGAGGATATCATAATGGAAAAGCACAAACTGATTGTACTTACCATTGCAGCTTCCGACAATATACTCACAGAAAAATAATTCAGGCCATTAAAGTTAATTTATTTCACTTTCTTTTTTAAAGTGGTCATAAAAGAAAATAGGATCAAAACAAAGAAGAAGAAAAGAAAAGTTAGAAGAACCAAAAACACTGTTGATGAATAATCCAAGACTCCACATTCTAATGCCAATTCCTAAGCACATCAATCTCCAATCTTGAGCTTTCTTGCAATTACTTCAATACTTTGATAAAAAAATAA
The DNA here is from genome assembly GCA_907173295.1 of Fagus sylvatica. NCBI lineage: Eukaryota > Viridiplantae > Streptophyta > Magnoliopsida > Fagales > Fagaceae > Fagus > Fagus sylvatica. The sequence goes on along the minus strand of OU015761.1, from coordinate 39,733,916 downwards.
AAAAAATAAAAAAAAAAACCAAAAAAACTTCAATACTCTGATGTAACAAACTTTTAAGACAGTGATACAGAGCATATTTGTCACATATCAAGGACTCCCCCCCTAAGAAGTTAACTTAACTAGGAAGTTATAATAAAATGAACCTGGGTGCTCTTTTTCTCTAGGCGTACGATTAGCGATTTTCGCTATCATGCGCTTGAGTCTTTTCCGGCCTTCCTCGTGAGTGGCTCGCTGGGTTGTGCAGTCCTTGGCCTTCGTGGGTTTGTCTCCTCCCCGCTGTGGGTCCGTCCTCCTCATGTTCATGGTTTTGTGCTGACTTCGGCATGGATCTATTTCCTCCTCATTGCAACGTTCTTATTGGCATCCTCTCCGGTGAATTTTCTCTTCCCTTCTTTTGTGCCTTTGTGTGGGTTGCCTGCTAGTGAAGTTGCTGGTTTTATTTGTGTGATTTTTTTGTTTTTGTTTTGATTGGTTGTTAGGGGAGTGTGGCTGTGGTGGTGTTTGTGAAGTGTGGTTGTGATGTTGTTGGTGGAATGTAGTTGTGGTGTTGTTGGGTGGTTGATTGTTGTTTGATTGTGGATGTGTTGTGCTATTTGTGTGACTGTTGCGGGGTCGTGGTTGTTTTGTATATTTCCATGAGGATCCTTTCATGGAACTGTCGGGGGGCTGGTAGACCTTCGACAGTCAGGTCTCTGAAAGCCCTTCCCTTCTGAGAGGGGCATGATGTGTTTTTTATGGTTGAAACCAAAGCCAAGTCTCCAAAGATTGATAGGCTGAAGGTTAGTACAGAGTTTGCACACTGCTTTTGTGTTGACAGTGTTGGTAAAGCTGGTGGTTTAGCTATTTTTTGGAAGGCAGGGGTGGAAATGGAAGAGGTTTATTCCGATAGATTTGTCATTGCTTTGCTGATCTATTCTGACCCACCAGACGCTGCTTGGCTTCTTATCGCTGTTCATGGGCCACCGTATCTAGCCTTGAGGAAGAAATTTTGGAGCTTAATGGAAAATATTATTGGGTCCTTTTCTGGTCTTTGGCTTATGATTGGTGATCTAAACAGTATCTCGGGGAACTCTGAAAAAAAAGGGGGTAGTCAAAAAGGGGAAAGCTTATTTAGAAGCTTTTGTAATTTTGTGCATAATGTTGGCACCATTGATTTAGGGTTCAGTGGCTCAAAATTCACATGGTCCAATAGAAGAGTGGGGTTGGCTAATATTCGCAAGAGACTTGATCGTGGGCTCTATAATGCTGATTGGCAACAAGTATTCCCAAAAGCTAGGGTAAGGCAACTTGTAGCTGCTAATTCTGACCACAATCCCATCCTTTTAGATACTCATTTGGATTTAAGTAAAGGTGCCAGACCTTTCCGGTTTAAAGCAATGTTGACTAGAGATGATTCTAGCTATGAGGTGGTTAATAATGCATGGGCTATATTCGTTGAAGGATCTCAACACTCCCAGCTTGCCAAGAGAAGCCAGAGTATTCGAAAGGAGTTCTTGGTTTGGAATAAATATCACTTTGGGCATGTGAAAACCAGAATTATGGAGATTGAAGAAAAACTGAAATTGATCCAAGACCTCGAACCCATTCAGGATAACTTGAAGATTGAGGCAGCCCTTACTCTTGAATTGAATGAGTGGTTGGAGTGTGAGCAATTGAAGTGGAAGTAGAAATCAAGAAAATTGTGGTTAAAAGAAAGGGATTGTAATTCCAAATTCTTTCATGACTCCACGGTGATAAGAAGGTGGCGCAATATAATATCAGAGATCCAATTGGCTAGCAATATATGAATTAACTCTAAAGCCGAAATTGAAGGGTATTTCTCCACTAATTTCAATGCCCTTTTTCAATCTTCACTCCCTCAATTCCCGTATGATCTTGAAGGCCTCCTTAGTCCTTGCATCTCTTAATGTGATAATTTTGAGCTCACCAAAATTCCTGACCCAATTGAAATTTAAAGAAGTAGTCTGGGCTATGCATCCCCTAAAGGCCCCTGGGCCTGACAGGGCTGCCTGGTATCTTCTTTAAACATTATTGGGACACGATGGGTCCCCAAGTTATAGATGCTATTCAGAGCTTCTTCAAAGATGGTTGTATGTTAAAAGAGCTTAATCATACTTTCATAACTCTAATCCCAAAGAAACTAGGCGCTTGTAACTTTAACCAATTCAGACCAATTAGCCTCTACAATTTTTTCCATAAGGTTATAGCAAAGATCTTGGTCAATCACATCAGACCCCTCCTATAAAAAATTATTGATCCAGCGCGGGCAGCCTTTGTTCCTGGTCGGTGGATAGCGGAGAATGTGGCGTTGGCCTAAGAAGTTGTGCATAGCTTCAAATCTTCTAAGAAGAAACATGGCAGTGTTGGGTTCAAACTTGATTTCCACAAAGCTTACGATATCCTAGGAGTGGAATTTCATTCTTGCGGTGTTGCGGAACCTGGGTTTTGATCAGAGATTCATTACTCTTATCTACCAGTGTATATCCATGGTAAGTTTTACTTTATTACTTAATGGAAGCAGAAGTGTAAAGATCACTCCTGAGAGAGGCATAAGGCAAGGTGACCCGCTCTCTCCCTACCTTTTCATTCTTTGTAACGAAGTGCTTGCTAGAATGCTTAATAGAGAAGTTGATAAAGGGGACTGTTAAGGGGGTTAAGTTGGCAGTTGGGCCCCCCAGTATATCCAAACTCCTATATGTTGATGATGTGTTATTGTTTTGTGGCGCCAAAATAGCTAAGGTGGAAGTGCTAATGAATTATGTTGATAAGTTTTGTAGTTGGTCTAGCCAATCTCTGAGTAAAGACAAGTCTGGAATCTTTGTTTCCAAAGGGGTTCATGTTCAGTTTACTCCGTCAAGTTAAACACATGTGGGGTATTAAGCAGCTAGCTTCTAATGTTAAATATTTAGGGGTACCTCTTTTCCTGCCTCATAACAAAACTAGAGATTTTTCCTTTGTGAAGGAAAAGCTAGAATCACAAATTAATGGGTGGAAGTGTAAAAGTCTTAAAAGTCTTTCTGGAGTGGTAGAGCCACACTAATTAAATATGTTGCCTTAGCTACACTTATATACAACATGTCCACCTTTAAGTTGCCAAAAGGTTTGCATGATAGCATTGATTCATTGGTTCAGAAATTCTGGTGGAACCCTAGGAATGATGGTATCAAATTTGCAACTCCTAAGGCTTGGGTTGATTTATGTAAACCCCTCTCAGAGGGAGGGCTTGGCTTTTGAAGCCTTTGAAAGCTTCAATGAAGTAATGATAGCTAAGTTGGCGTGGTGGGTTCTCTCAAGAAGGGATAGTTTTTGTGTTCAAGTTCTCAGAGCTAAATATAAAGTAGGGTGCAACTGGTTGTTGAAAAATCCATCCAAGAATGCCTCCTTTGTCTGGAGAGGTATAGAGGGAGCCCGATCTTTATTGGCTCGAGGTGCCTGTCGGCTGGTAGGCTCTGGGAATGACATCCTTGTATGGGGGGACCCTTGGATTCCTGATTTACCTAATTTTATTCCTCAACCCCGTAATCCCAACCAAGATATGCAATGCCTTGTAGTTGCTCAGCTTATGAAGGAAGACAAATCTGGTTGGAATGAGGAGCAACTCCATCTATTATTTGATGATGCCATGGTTTCGACTATCAAGAATATTCCGAGGTGGTGTGTTGGGCAAGAGGACAATGGGTTTGGTTGAAGAATACTAGTGGGGAATTATCAATGAAATCAGCCTATAAGGAGGTGGTTTTGGATGTTGTAGGCACAATTGGAAATCCAGTAATGGGCAGAATCTGGAAAGCTTTCATCCATGAGAGATTAAAGATGCACCTTTGGCGTATTGCTTCCAACTTACTCCCCACTAAAGATTCCTTGGCCAGGTATGTTCCCGATATTGACACCACTTGTGGCCTCTGTGAGTTTAGCCCAGAATCAACAATTCATTTGTTTTGGCACTGTCCATTTGCCAGAGCTGTCTGGTTTGGTTCGGAGTGGGGTCTTACTGTACCTATGAATAATGCTCTTCAATTGGTGGAATTTCTCATGTCCCCCCAGTTGTCTTTCAGTTTACCTCTGTGGATGCAGAGAGAGTTCTTTTGTCAGGGGCGTTAATTATGGACCTCATCTAGAAGGGTAGAAATGCCAAGTTGCATGAAGGTACAGATGTGTCTGTGGAAGAGATGCTAAGAAAACTGTCATGTCTAAGCTTGGAGTACCAGAAGAGGGCAGTTAGTCCAAATCCTAATATGGAGACCAGTGGGATAGAAGTGTGGAATAGGCCTAGGCAGGGGTGTATTAAGTTCAATTGGGATGCTGCAATTGGTAAGACTTGTTCTTGTATTGCGGTTGTAGCTAGGGATTGGAGAGGGGAGGTGGTGTTAGCTATTTCCAAGAAAACAAACACCACAATCCCTCTCCAAGCCGAGGCTAAAGCATTGCTTTGGGCTACTCAACTTGCAGGGGATCTAGAAGTGGAGATGACCTGTTTTGAGAGTGATTCCAAGTTAGTCATTGAAGCTGCGTCTCGAAACTGATATGGATTTTTCTTGGAGGCTTTAGGGCTTTCGAGCTTGGTTTCTTCTCTGTGGAGTGAATCACCCCTCTTGGTCTTTCAACTGGGTTAGAAGATGTGCTAACCACGCCCTTCATGTTCTTGCAGGGTGGACCCTGAAAAATTGGACCTGGGGTTGCTTTGATGCTTGTAATGGCCCTGTATGTTTTTGGGATGCCTATGTGAAGGACATTTCTAGTCATCCTTTTCTTTCTTCATTGTAGTTTGTTGCCCCTTGTTGTGGATGCCTATGTGAAGGACATTTCTAGTCATCCTTTTCTTTCTTCATTGTAGTTTGTTGCCCCTTGTTGTTTGTTGGCCTTTCGTTTGTTTTTAGTATAATTTCTTTATTAGCAAAAAAAAAAAACTTAACTAGGAAGTTGGAACGGAGAATTTTGCAAAATAATTATTTGTTCAAATAGTAATTTTCTAAAAGTATTTGAGAAAAAATAATCTCTTTTATTTTTAAGACATGATTGTTGTTGGGGCCTTAAAAAATAGTACTCGGCTAAAATATTGTTTTCGTCTCTAAACTTTGCATGAAATTCGATTTTCGTTCTTAAATTTTAAAAAGTTCATTTTTCGTCTCTTGAACTTTGAAAATATTCATTTTTCGTTCCTGAACATAAATTTAGAGGGCTGACTGCACTTTAGAGTGCCAATTGGCACTCTAAAATGCATAATCAGCACTCTAAACATGAAATTTAGCACTTCCTAACATAAATTTTGGCACTCTATAATGTAAATCAGCCCTCCAAATTTATGCCAGGAACGAAAAAGGAACTTTTTCAAGGTTTAGGAACGAAAAACTAACTTTTTATAGGATGAAAACCGAATTTCATGCAATGTTTAGGAACGAAAAAAATATTTTACCCCTTTTTATATTATTATTATTATACTCATTTTCATCATTGGGTACCATATAAAGTGAAGCGGTAAAAGAAAGCCATGCTAATCATACTATAAGATATTATAGACTACCTAGAAAGTTGAGTGCTGAAAACAAGGTGGTCAATATCGGTCAATTCCGGGCTGTACCGGACATTCCAGCACATATCAAATATTTCTGCTAGAAAAAGAAAATTGGCCGGTATTTACAAATAAAGAAGAAGAAAAAAAACAGACCCAACTGCTTTTTCTTCTTCTTCCTGTTCATTTGTTTCCTCTTCTTATGTTTCTCTGTTTCCTTTCTTTTACTATTTAATTTTTGGGTTTTGTTTGTTTTTGGTTTATCTGTAACTTCTTACTCTTTACATTTGCTTTTGATTTTGGTTTATATGTGATTGGAGGGGAGAAAATTTGTGTATAGTAAATCAAGGAATAAATGAATGACACGTGTTTAAGCAAAAGTTAATAGACATATGTTCGGGGTAGACCAAGCAATAATGGAATAATAGTCAGGATATTAATGCATATTAGAGCATTGAATGCGGGTAAAACAATCTTGATTATGGCAACCATTAGTGTCCTTTCGAATGCTAGGAATAAGGAAGCATTAATTGAGGGAAAGGCATTGGGCAGAGTACTGGAGAATGAGCTGGCCAAAATATCTCCTAGAGAAGTGTAATGGGGAAGCCAATAGGTAATCTTGGGAGATATAAATAAGAGAGAGTTATGAGCATGTAAGAGGTTGGTATATTTTCTCTTTGAACTCACTTTGTCTGAGAATACATTGATTATTGCTCACCAACAAATCTTAAGATCACTTAACTTAATCTTCAGAGGATTAAAGGCCAGCCCCCACTAGGTTGACCTAAAAATCTGATTTGTATTTGTGTTTAGTAGGATCAAGGTCAAATCATGTTCGATCGCTTGAAGACAAAGGAGGTCTATGAATTGTAGACTGTTCATCTCTTAAAATTAGAAAATCACCCCCTACAATGACCTTTACTTTACTGACCCTCCACATGAATCCTGTTTTTTTAATTTTCATTTCAAGTTATTGTGATGTGTGCCACTGAAATATGATATCAAAATAAAGTAAGGGAATAGTAATAGTAATATAGAGTATAGGCTTGATAAAAATAATAATAGAGTAAGGGCTTTTCATATGTAAGCAAGTAAAAAAAAAAAAAAAAAAAAAAAAAGATGAGATTGAGCTATGTCAGTGAACAATATGTGTTTTTATTCTTTCATAAAAAATAACCAAAACTTTTTTTGTCTTTTTTTTTTTTGAGAAAAAAAGATCATAATTTCATTAAAAAACTGGTAAAGAAGACAAATATAACGAGTCTATATCTGGTGGAGCAGCCTCCATCCAAACCTCTAGGTTATCAAAGTGCTTAGCTTTGTGGGCTAGAGCATGGGCAAGGCAATTGCCTTGTCTTTTAACATGTAAAAAAGAGCTGCTACGAAGTCTTGTAGCAAGAGCTTTTGCATCTGATACTAGTAAACCATAATGTGATGAGCTTGGGTTGTCTGCGTTGAGAGCCTTGACAATGGTGGGAGAGTCTCCTTCCACTTCTGCTTCAGTGATACCGATTTCCAAAGCCAGTTGGACTACTCTCTTGGCTGCCCAGGCTTCTATGCTGCCAACTGACCAAGGGTAGCGGATCTTCTAGACTAGGGATGCCATTACCTGACCTTAAGCATCACGAATAATGATCCCTATTCCTCTTTTATTATTATCTTTGAAGATAGCTCCATCATAGTTAATCTTATAGAGGGAAGTGTGGGGGGGTTTCCATCGAGTGACAAGAGCAGGGGTGAGTTGGGGTGATGCTCTTTCATTCTCCTTGACAAATTCTTCCAGGTAGCATCGCGCCATGATTCCAACTTGATCAATCCTATCCATTGGTTGATTTAGTATTGACTTGTTTCGTCTCTGCCAGAGAGCCCAACTAATGGTAATGAATACTTCCGGTTCAGAATGATTGTCCAAATGCAAAACTTAATCCACAAACACATCTTTATGGTCTTAACTTAGTCGTTTTCCAAGTTTGAAACTCCTTTAAGGACCACCACACACTTGGACCTCGATACCAACACTTTGGGTTTAAATTCCATAGGTTATATTTAAACCCCCACACTATATGAAATAATCAAAATTCAAATTTACTACTATTCATTATTCACATCCATCAATGATGCCTATCTTCACAATAAATGTGAATTCGAGTTTAAAACTTATCTACATTTCATGTAGCAATCGAATCAAAGTGATTCCACCACAATGCTTGTCATAGTACATTTTCAAATTGAAAACTTGCGCTCATGAACATTTTCAATTTAGTCTCTTTCATGTAAATTCTCTTTACATGCGATTAAGTAGGATCATGCACTTCTAATTCTTTTGTTTTTCTTGCATTTTAGTAGTTACATTTGAGACATCAAATTCATGGGGTTTAATCATGTGAGAGTATGGCGAGTCAATCCACAAAAGTATGTTACATTATATTCTACTATGTACAATTTAATGTAACTATTACCACTCACCATATATATATGCTAAACATAATAATACTAGCAACGAGTATTTGCACTCACCATATATGTATATGTTCATTATATATGCATAAGGAAAAAGTGAACCATTTAAACGACATCAAACACTACAACAAAATACACCTATTACAACAAGAGTTATTACAACAAAAATGATTATTGTGGTAATACACATACTATTACATCAATTCATTAGATTTCGTTGCAAGAGTTACTTAAAAACTAGTAATTTATTACTTCAAAAATAAGTTGTTGTAATAGGTTGTAAAATATCGTTGCAATAAATCATTATGTAATTTATTGCAATGAAGTTAGTAGTTGAAGTAATAGTTATGAATATTACAACAAGACATTTTGTTGCAATAGGAAAAATATGATATTACAACAAGACGCTTTGTTGCAATAGGAAAAATATAATATTACAACAAGACGTTTTGTTGCAATAGGAAAAATATGATATTACAACAAGACGCTTTGTTGCAATAGGAAAAATATAATATTATAACAAGACATTTTGTTGCAATAAGAAAAATATTATATGAGTGTTCGCACAATGGACACTGGTTGTGCGGACACTCATATAATATTTTGATGAGTGTATGTGTTTTTCAAGTGGGAGGAGCCCTAAGGGCCTAGCTACGTGTGTAAGCGTAGGTCCAAGCCATGATAGATTATATGGTCTTGAATTAGGCCCAGTTTGGTGATGTTAACTTCTTTCTAGAGTTCCAAATAATTTATTTGTATCAGACCCCCTCCAAAATCCAACCCAATTAAAGTTTCATTTGTAATGAGCCCAATTTCCTCTCGGAACTTGACTGTTCCAAGCCTTGGTGAAGACCAACCCATATAATGCACCGAGCTAAACTCATACTTGTCCCAAAATAGACAAATGCTCAATCTTTAATTGCTTGTTATTTGTGTGATAGAAATATGTTAAGCAGTCTTAAAAAGTTACTTCCTTAGTCAATGGGTAATTTACCATTTCCATTTGGAAGTTCTAGAAGGAATCTCTAATGTGGTGAAGTTAGGTTGGTCCCCAATTAAAGGAAATTTCCATTTCACATTTGCTTTAGTTGAAGATGGTTTGAAGTGTGATTCATTCTCCTCAAATTTGTATAAGCAATTGACGCGGCGGACTCGTGCAGCACTCAAGATCCATCACCGACTCCGAAATCGTTGATTATGTTAGCCGACCATCGTGATTTCAGAATCAAGGTGCGCGCTTGATTCTGGTTATGGAATTTGTGTATATTTTGTTAAAGATTAAATGACTGTCTACTTTTCGTATAGTAAGAGCTTGTAATTTTGTGGATCTCTCTTTGTCTTTGTCTTTCTCTCTGTTTTGCTAATTTGTGATGTGAACTGTTAATGGATAATTGCAATTCAAGAGTTTGACTGATTTCCTTTGGATTTGAATGGACTTGATTGCTGAGTAATTTGATTATGAAATTGATCTTGATTTTGAGGATTCTAGTTCTTTTGAATTTGCATTTGTGATTGATCGGCTTTGTTTGGCAATCAATAGAGCTTTGCTAATTTATTAATAATGAGCTTTGCTAATTTATCAATAGATCCAGGCTTCTCATATTGGTGGCGATGATAATGAGCTTCTCTCGGAGGAGATCACTGCCGTTGTAAGTGATTCTATTTCATGGTTTATATCAATAGCTGTATGTTAATTTTGAATTGGGTGTTTTTGAAATTATTTGAATATAGATGATCAATTTGTGGTAAAGCGGGAATGTCAGTTTTTTATTTGGTTGAATAAATTTGATATATTTTGGAATTTTGATGAGATTTGGAAGAAAGAATGAAAATATAATAAATGGGGATTGTTTCAATAGTTCTGCGTTTTGGACAAACTTGGAGTTGGGCTGGGGTTGATTTGACTGAAATAGGTGAATTTGTAGATTAGGAAGTAGGAAACTTGGTCAAAGTATCAAGAATAGAAACCAAAAATCAATGCATTGCTTTGCCCTTGGGTTGTCACAACTTTGTTGAGATGTTTTTTTTTTTTTATTATTGGTAAGTTACACACGCAAGTTACACACGCATCCAGTGGGTCTTGAATTCATGGCCTCATTTTCCATCCCATTATTATGGGGGAAGGAAGTACTAGTGGAGTTGTATCTCATTTGGTGAAGTTTTGCAAATTGAATTCAAATTCTAGTATAAGATGCGTTTGTTTGAATTACAACTTAAATTGATGAAATGTTATGTATTGATTATGGACTAAATTATCTATAGTCAGTATGATCCGTTGCTTGATACTTTCTGTTTGAACTTTAGTCTTAATATGGTTCTAGTGGTCTTGAGTCGCCTCATTTTAGATTACCTTTTGTTAGAATAATGATTAAATAATTAAATTTACCATTTTTTAACAGTTTAAGCTTTTGCCACATTGTCACTTCAACGACAAAGGATGTCCACCACGGTCAAGCATGGTTCCATCCCAAATACAATCTGAGCCACCATCATCTCAACCATCAGGGGAATCATCCACATTACAACCTACACGCCCATTTCCCTCACATGCTCGTCGTCCAAGGCCTGAGCCATCAGGTTATAAACTTATAGATTGAACTATTTTCCCAACATGGATTTATTCATACTAAATTTTAATTAGTATTTCATTTTCTCATCATTTTATTGATTCAGTACATCCTTATTTTTTTATTAATGTCTTTACCTAATTTGGAAAATATTGGATAATGTTTAGATTCTACACCGGTTCCTAAAAGGGGTCGAGGATCTCTTAAAGGATTAAAGGTGGCTAAGAAAGCCAATGAGAGTAGTGATGGAAAGTTATCGATTAAGTTCTCGACAAAGTTAGGTGGGCCTATCGACATTAATCGTCGCTCTTTTGTTGATGAAGTGGTGCTTTAAATGAAACAGCATATACCAATTGTTGGTGTGAAGAAATGGTCACAAATACCACTTAAGCCAAAAAAATGTCTTGAAAGATAAAGTTTTGGTATGTTTGGAATATAAACCTTAACTAGACTTTTAATATATATATTTTTAAGTTATTATTTGTGATTGACATTTGCTATTCTTGTTGTTGATGGTGTTATTAGGAGCGATGGAGACTAGTTGATGATGACTATGCTCGAACTAAGATTTTAAGAATTGCTCAAGAGAGGTATAGGGGTTGGAAGAGTACTTTATCAGCAACATTCAAGGCATATAAAGACGATCGCGAAAAATTACTCCGAAATAGGCCCGAAGAGCTTGACCCTGAAGAATGGGAGGGTATGATTAAGTATTTTAAAACCGATGATTTTCAGGTAAAATAATAAATTTTTTGTCTAACTATAGAATGAAATTTTTTATGGTTGGTATAATTGTTTTGGAAAACACAACTCTTCGGTTTGGAACTTGGTGCCTTTATGCTTAATGTAGACTGTTTGGGGAGTTCTAGTTTAGCTCTTTTGTATTATTCTTTCATTTCAAGTGCATGCTTATGCGCTTAGAGGGAGTTTTTGCAGTTCTTAATAAAATCTCTTTTACCTATAAAAAAAAAAAAGAATGAAATTGTTTATAACGATGTGATTATTGTATTTTGTATACTATAGTAGAGCTGTATATTATAGATGATGCTATGTTTCTTTCAGGATATAAGTGATAGAAATGCTGAAAATCGGGGACAACGAGAGTCGATTCATCGTACTGGTAGTAAATCGTACTCACAAATCAGTTATGAAAATGTAAGCTCTAATAGTAAAAATAGCCATATTATATAATGTTAATAGTGTACTTATAATTTCTTAAAAATGATATTGTCATGTGTTTGTTTTATATCTTAGACGGACCCAAAAACACAAGAGAAGCCAAATGATCTTCAATTGTTAGCGTTGGCATATTGTCCTAATGGCCAATGGATTGATACTGAGAAAGAATGTGTTTAGGTAAGAATAATTTTGTTTATGCATTTAGTTTTAAATTTTTAAATCGCATTGTATGTTTCACTTGTTTGAAAGCATGTGTTAATGCTTGTAATATAGGATGAAGCTAAAAACAGGATTGCTGAGATAGAAGCTGAAGAATGCCGGCTTTTATCTGTTGAAGAGCAAAATGAAATATACCAATCAATTGTGGGTTCAAAACCAAATTATGTTCGTGGACGAGGATACATGGCGAAACCTCCTACTTTTGCTGAACGTGTACGTGATGAGGTTAGTTGTGAGATTCAAACTTTGAAAAAGAAATTGGAGGAAGAACGTGCTGAGAGGGAGGCAGAACGTGTAGTAGAACGGGCTAAGAGGGAGGCAAAACGTGCAGCAAAACGGGTCAAGAGGAAGGAAGAACGTGTAGCAGATCATGTTGAAAGTGATGCACAACTAGAGGCTCTTAGAGAGGAGTTCATGGCAATATTTGCCAATCAATCTCAGGTATACAAACTTGTTAAATTTATGCAAATGAGTTGTTTGATGGTTTGCTTGTAACATTTGTTTGTTCTCTCACCTGCTTCATATACAATAATTTTTTTTCACCAATCATCTTTTTGTAATTGTAGATGATACTTATCATAAATTGTTCTTACTTCTGGAATTTTGTCGTTTTTAAGAAATGTAAAAAATGTAGCCTAATATTATTCGCTTGTTGATGTTATGAGATTTTGTTGCGCTTTAGAATAAGTGTTCTGAGTTTGAATATTGATGGGGGCATTTTTATCTTAATCTAGAAATGGAGCCACTATGGTGGTGTTTTTTTGTTGCTTAACCTTTAAAATTAATGTTGCTTTTGGTATTGTACTGGTGGATTTTATTGGATTAGATAATGATGATGCTTTGGATTTGGTGGAAAATGAGTGTGTAGTGATATTGTGCTGCTTTATGATGGAGATTTTGTTTTTATGTGATAATGTATGATTAAGGGTTCCTGAATCATGGTGTTTTGGATTTGTAAATAGGAGAAATATATTCTACAGTTTGTTTATTTGGAATTGTTCAATCAATAGATTGCAAAAAAGATAGTTGTATTGTTTTGTATAATGAGTGTGGTTCTAGAAGTGTTGTGTTGCATGTGTTGTTACTGCAATTGATTAAACAATTGCAGTTAGTCATAGAAAGCTGTTTTAGCAATCAATTGTTGCTTCCATCTTTTGCTGCTTTTGACTGCATATTATATCTGCAAGTCTTACTGGTCTTATATATATATATATATGTAATACTTAGTTGGTTAGCAGTTTGGCATGGGGCACTTTTTTTTTGGATTATGTTGAATGTGAGTGGGTACACAACTTGGGGGAATTGTTCCTAGTGGACTTTTTTTTTTTTGTCTGAACCTTTTTCTCTTGTGCAAGTTGTTTATTCTAACTTTTTTTAGGAACATGCCTTTGTTAAAGACCTTCCCATAAATTTTCACTACAACAATATGCTTATTTGGCGACGAAATCTAGCAACAAAATTTTTTTTTGTCACCCAATATATCTTAGGTGACAAAATATTTTATTTGTCGCCAAATATAAATCATAGGCGACGAAATTTATATTTCGTCGCTACATTCCAAATCATTAATTACATTGGGCGACGAATAACTGTTTTTGTCGCCTAATGTATGCCTTTTTCAAGATTTAGGCGATGAAAATCAAATTTCGTCGTCAAAGTGTAAATTCAAGTGATATTAGGCAACGAAAATTGAGTTTCGTCGCCGAATTGTAATTACAAAAAATATTGGGTGACGAAATTTGATTTTCGTCGCCGAATGTAATAAATATGGTGCCAACCGGATTTTTCTTTAAACATTTAGGCGACAAAAATTGATTTTCGTCGCCTAATGTATGCCTCCAATTTTTTTGTAATTACAATTCGGCGACGAAACTCAATTTTCGTTGCCTAATATCACTTGAATTTACACTTTGGCGACGAAATTTGATTTTTGTCGCCGAATGTAATGAATATGGTGCCAAAAATGTTAGTCTCCCGGTTGTTTCTTTAAATATTTAGGCGACAAAAATTGATTTTCATCGCCTAATGTATGCCTTTTTTTTAAGATTTAGGCGACGAAAATCAAGTTTCGTCGCCTAATGTTATTTGTAATTAATTCAGCGACGAAAATCAAATTTCGTCGCCCAATGTAAATTGTATTTAAAATTCGGCGAAAAAACTTCATTTTCGTCGCCTATTGTAATTAGAATTTACAATTTGGCGACAAAAAGTAAATTTCGTCGCCCAAAAATTTTAGTTTACCTCTTTTTTATAAGATTTAGGCAACAAAAAATTATTTTTCATCGCCCAAAGTAATTTTTTTTTTTACAATTTGGCGACAAAATTTGTTATTGTCGCCCAAAAATATTATTGTAATTTGTGTTTACATTTTGATTATATATGGAGAAACTACATACAATTATTCACTACGTGTGATTGAACTTCTAACTTTGAAGTACTTAGTACGTGTCATATGCTTAGGAAACCAATGTTTATCTTCATAAAAAGGTAATGTCATATGCTCAGTTGCGACCGTTAACCCAGTGTAAGTATCAACAAAAAAGCCTATGGCCCGACTCGGTAGTCCACTGGCCTAGCCCACTTGGTGACATTTTGATATGAATGTGAAAACTCATATATTTTGACATTTTGATAGTACACACCAAACTACTAGTAGATATATTTTATTTTATTTCAAAATATTATATATTAATCATTTTCGTATTCAAGTTCTACCAACATCTCTTTTTCAATTGATACAATGACTAATCTACTTAATATTTTCTTGTGACATAGTCGATTTTATATAGGATTTAATCAAATGTAATTTGTAAAAACTTTTGTTTTTGGCAAAATAACTGTAACATGTATTTTAATTTGTAAAAGCTTTATTTATGCATTAATGACAATAGATGCATTCGCAATAGTTTTAGCATTACGGAAAACCCATTAGGCGCTCTAAATTGCCTATAGGGTGGAGCCAGCCTTGCTCTCACTATTTTGACCTCTCTATCTCTCTCTTGCCTCCCTCAAGCTCCTGCTCCAATTTAGAAGTCGCCGCTCCAATTGTAGGAAAGGACAAAGCCAAGATTTTAATAGAGTGTAGGCTGATATATGAACAATTGTTTTTTCATGAAAATTTAAACTATTATCCATTTAGTATGACCAAAATATCAACAACTGAAAAGACACATAATAACTATTTCTTAATACATTACAATAGAATTATCTAATAAAATGAAACTTGACGTGTTTTTAAATTATTGAAATCATATATGATTGAATCCGTACTAAACGTCGCAACAATTTCTCTTTCAATGAGTCCGTTAAAAACTCATCTTTCATTGCTCACATTTATTAAAAATAGAAAATAAAATGCTATCATATTTCAAAGTGAGACCACATTATGTTGCAGAAAACAACACAATTTTTTTTTATTTTATTAATTTTAGATTACTATAGAATAGAGAATTAGATGTAGGGTGTTTTGAAAAATGATTAGCTAAAAAAAAAAGTAGGTTCTAATTGTATAATTTGAATAAAATTTTGGTTAATCCAATACAAATACTCTAAAGTTCAAAAAAAAAAGTGCAAATTAAATTTTTTGAAAACAAAATTAGTAGGATCTATTTGGTGATGAACTTTTTTGTCACCTATGATAACCTTGGGCGACAAAACCAAGTTTCGTCGCCTATATTCCCAAAAAAATAGGCGCCAATACTGAAATATTTTGGAGCCAAATTTGTGAAATATTTGGCAATGAAAAATGTGACCTTTTGGCGACAAAATATATCGTCGCCTATTAGGAACCTATTTGGCAACGAAAAGGTTCGTTGCCAATGATAACATTGGGCGACAAAACCAATTTTCGTCGCCTATGTTCCCAAAAAAATAGGCACTGGTTCTGAAATATGTTGGAGCCTAAATTGTAAAAACATTTGGCGACGAAAAGTGAGATCTTTTGGCGACGTAATATTTTGTCGCCTATTATGTGTGTTTAAACTTTAAACATCAAAACTCTTTTATTTCATAAGTCTCCTTCCTCCTTTCTCTCTCTCTCTCTCATTTAGCAAATCTCTCTCTCAAGTGATCCTTTAGTCCTCATTTTCCATCACATTCAAGGCTCCTTCTTAATTTTCTCCTCATTTTTCAATCTCTCTCTATCTATGTTAACATTTATTTGTTAAAAAGTTTTGATTTTGATTTTTTATTTTTACCTACACATTTGGGTTTGTGTTTTTTTAAGAATTGTTATATTAGTTTATCAAAACTTTATGATGAGAAAAAAGATGAGCTAAATTTCATTTTGAAGGTAATCATTACTTGGTGAGATTTGTGGATAGATAAATCAAGATTGATTTGAGTATTTGGGTTCTAGTTTGGGGAAAATCAATTTGCTAATTTGATTTGTAAGGATTCTTAAAATTGGAATTAAGAAATATGTTATCTATTGTATATTGTTGAGATTTGGTGAAATTGGTGTCATATATATGAATATTTATTAAGTTATTAAAAGTGAACCAAATTTGTTGCTGAATTTTCTGCTGCTGCGTGAACAGTAAATTTAAATTGCAATTCTGATTTTATTGAAAATAGATATGCAAAACGGTTTACTGTGGATTGTTATATCATGTGTCTAGTATATTTTTATTAAATTTCATAAGAAAATACCATCGTTTGATATTTATTTGTGAATTTACAAGAAAACGGGTCAAATCTGACTACTGGACAGTTTTGTACACCTTGTGTTGTAAAATTTGCCATAAATTACAAAAGAGAAATTTTGAGACCAATTATGTGTAGAATGAAAGATAACACCCTTTAGATTAATTTGGAACAAGTTTTATACTCATCAGATGACTATATGATTTTTAGTGAATTTATTTACAAAAGTCTAGAATTTGTCAGACGAATTCGTTATTGATGACTTGTATGAATTTTAGAAACTTATAAGATGCTCATTTAGAACTAAAATTTGTATGTTGTGTTTGAGACACATAATGAAGGGTCTCTATAAATTAGTATCAAATGTTGATGTGTTTTGATAGTGAAAATGATGTTTAGAAGTGTGTTACACTCTTTTGGAATGAGCTGTTTGATAGAATTGAGTTTACGGACTTGTGAATATTTTAATAAATTACAGAAATGTTAACTCGAGCTGAAAATTCTAGGTCACATGCTACTCTTATATAGTGACTTGGTATTTTCATGCCGGTCTGATTCCGAATCCTATTTTTTGGGGGTTTTGTGTGTGAATTTCTATGTGGGTTGCTTGAAATATATACATATGCTTATATCTATGTGAATGATTTGAGGGAATTTTTTGTTTTTGTAACATGGGTTTTGCTTAATTTTTTTAGCTAAGTGATTTGTGTTGGGTTTTGCATGTGGGTTGCTGAGATTGATGGATTTTAATTGGAGTTTGTTTATTTAGAGGTTTCAATTAGCGTTGTTATAAAGTTTATTTGGAGTCATTTAATTTTTTCGACTAAATGATGACTAACTAATTTACTTCTTTGCTAATTTCATGGAACTTGTTTTTGGTCTCCTCTCATGTAAAATTAAAAGAACATACCCTCTTGTTGTGTAATTCTTATCTTGGAATTGATATTTGCTAAATTTGGTTTTGTGGTAGCATGCATGGTGTTATAAGGTGGTTTAGTTGGTATTGGGAGTGTTTATTGCTTTTTGTGTATTTGGAAACATGATTGTTGAGTTTCTAATGTTTGATTATATATGTTAGATAGACGCTACGTGGACAAGGGGTGAAGCCATTGTTTCTCTATGAGTATATATTATACTTTTGTTGGTTTTTTTTTTTATTTGGCAATTTTATGGATGATTTAAGATGTATAAATTTTCTATAGTTTTTTTTTTTTTTTTGGATTTTTAGGGATCAAGAAGAAAAATACATCTAGTGGTAAGCCATTTTATATTGATATTAACACACACACTCTCTCACCAAAACAACCTAGAATTTATTATTATTTTTTTGCCTAAGTTGTAATCTAGCTACTTGGGGTTCGTGTATTAAAATATAATCTTTCATTACTAGAAATATCCCACCAAAGGAAAAAAAAAAAAAAAATGTAAAATGACCACGATTAGAGAGTTATGCGCAATAGTGCGTTTCATAAAACTTAAGCTTAAAAATGTCTCACCAAGGGGAAAACATGTAAAAAGGCCACGGAATAATCTGTTGATCAACATGAACACGACCCTCGGGTCTAAAGTAACACGTAGGAACTTACAGACTGATGATATGACTCACAATTAGAGAGTTATGTGAAAATGTGCGTTTCATAACACTTAGGCTTAGAAATGTCTCGTAAAGGGGCAAAAACATAAAAAGGTCACGGAACAGCATATGGATCGACACGAACTTGACCATCGAGTCCAAAGTAAAACTTAGGAACTTATAATACTTTGATAGAGCTCACGGTTGGAGAGATATGCGCAAATGCATGTTTAATAAAAATTAAGGTTAGAATGAGATCCCAAAGGGTAAAAAATATAAAGTGACCACGGAACAGCCTGTGGACCTACATAAACACGATCGTTCAGTCCAAAGTAACACATATGAATTTACAAAAATGGTGTCATTAGTTTTACAGATGCTTAAAAATGTTTCTCATATTTCTTATAGAAATAATGGTTTTGCTCTTTAGTCTTAATGTTTTTTTTTTTTTTTTTTTTTTTTTTTTTTTTTTTTTAATATTTTGTGCAGATTGTATGAGCTTGGGGGAATGAAGACATATTTTCTCGTGTGAAGTCTTTTTTTTTTTTTTTGGTATTGTTAGATGACATTTTTTTCATTTCTATTAATTGTTGTACTGATTGTATTTATGATAATTTTAAATTTAAATATTATTTACTTTTGGAATGTATGGAAGATTTGTTTATGGATATTTTGTTGAAAATGAATTGATTTGTTAATGACAGGTTGTAATGAGTAGGTATAAAATATTAAAAATGCAAAAACCTAATTTAATATATATATCATTTGGCGACCCACATTTTTGTCGCCTAACAGCTTGGAAAAACAAAAAACAATAGGCGACGAAATGTTTTGTCGCCTGAAATTCAATAGGCGAGGATATAAATTTCCTCGCGTAAAGAATATTTGGCGACAAAAATAAGTTTCGTCGCCTATAGTTTTTTGGGCGACGAACCATGTTTCGTTGACAAATATGTTGAAAGTATTAGGTGACAAAAATATTTCGTCGCCAGCACTATTTGGCTACCAACATTAGTCGACGAAATGATTTTTGTCGCCTAATATACTATTTCGTCGCCTGGTACATCAAGCGACGAAATTGAGACTTTTGTGCGACAAAAAGGTTTTGTTGCCGTAGACCTATTTTCTTGTAGTGTTTGATAAGCATGTTATATACACGTTTATATATTGAGTTCTTACAATTTTTTTCTTTTTTATAGGGAGGTAACCAATATCGTGTCTTTTGATTGATACATGGATGAAACATGGATTGGAGCTCAAAGAGAATTTTGTGTTTGTTGTAAATCCATGAATTTGTATCCATTAATGACTTAAACTTAGACGGGGGATTATTTTTGTACTTATGAATTTTATGTAGAAGTCGTAGTTATTAATATTGTGAAGTGTTATAAATTTTCTATCTTTTTGTAGATTTCTTGATTTTGTGAATGTTGCTCTTTATTTAGTTTTTATATTATTAAACAGGACCGGTGACAAATAGAAATATCAACAATTAATACTGATAAAAAAAAAAAAAAAAATTTATTGCAACGAAATGGTTGAAGCAATATCTTATCGCAATGAAATAATCGAGGCACTAAAAATGTTATATAACTTTATTGCAACGAAATGGTTGAAGCAATACCTTATCACAACGAACTAGTTGTGGTAATAAATGAAATTATCGCAACAAAAATCTTGTTGCAATATATGCAATGACATATTTTGTTGCGAAAACCTATTATCACAGAGTTTATTGCAACGGCTAAAACCTATTACCACAGAGTTTATTGCAATGGTTTGCAATGACAACTTTCGTTGCGATAAAAGTTTATTGCAACAAAATGAAAGTTATTGCAACAAAAAATTTCGTTGCAATTAACCTTTTTTCTTGTAGTGAAAGGTCCAAATCATTTAACTTAAGAGTTAAACATTTAAACTGATCAAAAATTTTAATTAACAATTGTTAAATGAAACAGTGCCTTTTCCATTCACACCATCCTCCATGCCATGGTTCCACCACTCACGATTCACGATCATGGCGCCACTTACATGGCTTCGCCTATCATCCATGAGCATGCCTAATTACCATCTTGGTCATTAGAAAAATTGTTGGTTGTACCATTCCATGGATCAATAACTGGGACCCACCATGAACTGCATCATTCATTGTCGCATTTGATGCCTCCATCATCTTTTTCCTTCTTGATCCAAATCGATGCACTACACAGTGGGCTTTCAAGCGTCACCACAACGTGGAGCGGTAACAACCTGCTCATGCAGGTTTATCTTCTCTGTTAGTTCAAACCATTGTAATATTTCACTTCTAACTGCCGTACCATACGACGGCGCTGCTCGTGTATCAGTTAAAAAAAGCACCATAATCGACGGTTTGCATCACTTTACGAGCAATCCTTTTCCCTTGAATAGAAAGGATTCTAGCCAATGAAATATCTATATATATGGCCCGATTAGAACGTACGTGATCCAACCAATTATTCTAACACCATTATCATGAATATCTATATATATGGACCGTGGACGTCAGTTGAGAAGTTTTTCTCAAATGATGTTTGTTCTATGCCATACAAGTTCTCTAGATATAGTAGTATCAAAACAGTTTTATCCACGTGCCTCATTTCTATCATTGCCTACACCATCTTCCAACACATGGCCATTATCAATTTTATGGTCAAGCATTTGTCAAAAATACTTACCATTTTCTATTGAAGTATTGATGGCAACGACACAATGTTCATCAACATCCACACGTCATCAAGATCTTCAATGCCCACAATGCCTTAGTCTCCCACGACAACCCAAACCCAAAACCCAAAGTAAATTTAAATGTTTATAAACATCAGACAATACACACTAACACAACAATTCGATACGATTCCTACTATTCTCTCAAAATACCAACTAAAAAAGCTATATTTTCGTTGTTGCATTCAACAAGATCTGACTCAACTCATATATTTACAGAAGCTCAAAGTAAATTTAAATGTTTATAAACATCAGAACAATACACACTATAACACAACAATTCGATACGATTCATAATACAAACATATATCGTAGATAACTCATCCCAAAATTCGCAATTCAAGATGATAAGTATCATCTTATACTAACAACTACAGTCCTGAATTACCTTGAAATAATGTAAGCAAATACACAATAAATAGATGAAAACTATTGAGACTGTGCATTTCCTATGGTACCCCTGCTGTATTTATATTTTTGCCGCCTCAAAAAAATGTTCACAGCATAGGAAATGATCCCATATCAATCTCAAGTTGTCTTTAAGCATCTCAGAAACCAAACTATTCTCAACCTTCTTTTCCTGAAAATTGAAAGAGGAGATCATAAACACATTATGGATCATAAAGAAAATGAAGTAATAAGGAAAGAGAAAAGATACTCATCACAGATTGTACCTATATGTTGTAGTAAGCAACATAATACCAGAAGCATAAGCAACAAAGAGGTGTAGATAATTTCCCAAATTTAATGAAATTGATGCACGTCGTAGACAGTTTTTACCAGCAAATTAAACCATCACAATAGGGAGCAAAAATCATATGAAGCAATCAATATGTGCCTATTGTCCTTTGATGTACACAAAACGATAACATTTTCCAGTTATTTTTCTTGTTTATATTTCGTACATATATTTTTGGAGAAATGCAAACTATTTAAATAGCCATTTAATTTCAAATAATGACATCGCAACCCATGCAAAAACAGATGCTCATAGCGACAAAAAAAGTCCCGGCAGAGTCATCATCATCACATTGGTTAGGGTTTGATCAGTTTATTCTAATGGCTAGAGAAAGTACATGTGGCTTTATGGTTTTGATCTGAAAAAGGAAGGACTTAATTTGGAGTTGTAAGGAAGAAGGAAGATAGAGAAATGTATGGTGTCTAGGGGCTGTACTAACTAATAACTGTACCACGAGACAAAGAAGAAGCAAAAAAGGGAGAAAGAACAATATGGCCAATTGTTCCATATAAAGCCCAGGCTAAATTCAGATTATATAAAACTCAAGTAAGGGATTATGTCATATGGTTGCCCAAAGGAGTTTTGGTGGAAGCGATGGAGGGGTTTCATTCTTATAGCTTGATCCAATTCAAAGCCAAAGTAAAGATTTGTTAACGTGTGACTTGAGTTGCCATCAAGTCAGTCATGATTGACCAAATTTGAGTTGCAATAGGAGTCCTTATTACTTCGACCTTTTGGGCTCCTTTGCCTGTGTGACACAACCAAGCGTTGCCTGCTCCAAACCTCAACTTTGTGTGCCTATATATACCCGGTCTTTTGTTTAGTTTCTGCGCGAGAGTTCCAAGTCGTGGCAATATCTAAATTCGTGTTGTGCAACTAAGTAGCACAAAGACGGGAAACTTTCCTTTCAACACCGCCCATGGATGTAGGTAATTTGCCGAAACTACATAAATGCTTGTGTTCTCTGTGTGTGCTTATCGATTTATTCTTCCATTTAATATTATTGATTCAAATCCTAGAGTAGGCACAACAATATTAAATGTATAAACTTATGGATTGGATGTCAAATGACATCCAAGTCATTTAGTGCACATGTTAAGCATGTCTTAGAACATGTAATCTAATGATGGAATGACAAAATATATTTTAACACAAAGTTACAGAATTGTATTTTTTTCCTCAATTGATGACATGGACTAAACTCCTTATGCACCAATAATAATTACTTACCTGTAATAATGAGACAACGTTTTTCAACTTCAGAGTTATCTCCCTAGTAGCTTCCCCATTTGAAGTTCTAAAATCAAATCGATCAGCATGTCTCACTTTCAGCCTCAATGATCGACTTTTATAAGATTTAGCTATTGTGTGCCAAACCCCAACCACACAGTATCTATCTCCAGAAGATGCCTTCCCAAAGGGCCATCTCAACCCACCCTTCACATCTTGATCTAGAATTGCAGAATTAATAAGACTTCTAATGCTTTGCATCTCATCATCCTGGAGAACACGTGAAATTAGTTAGGTTACAAATTATAGTCTTAGACTCCCAGGTGTAAGAAATGCCATGATAAAACTATCTCATATAATAAAGATTAGTACCATCACAAATTTCTCACATGCAACACATGTGATCAAAAGGCTTGTAAACAAATAGAAGATGAGTCAAAATTACATAATTTTTGGGTTAGGTAAAACCATTTCCTGGCAAAAATGTTTATGTCCAAATCTGTTACCCCACGAAACAACCTTTGTTTTTTTTAAGTCCTTCATGATCAAAACTAAAACATGATTTATAGAAACCTTCTTCTATTTGCTATACCAATTTCCATGTTCGCCTAGAGGAAACATTTTGCTAGAAACTCAGGTGGATGTTGATAAGTCTCCTGCCGGAAGAGCAATTGAAAGTTATACCACATATGTTCTCCAGAAATGGATTCAGATGCATAAAAGCTCCGACATTAAGTTACCAAGCAAAAAATTAAATAAATAAAAGCACCAGCATTTTTAAACTTCACCTTGTATAGTTTTCTTTACGAAAATATTGATATGGGAAGATTTGAAGCATGAAAATGACCATTTTTTGGTGAAATAATGTAAAATAACAGAGATGACAACAGCAAATATTAGACAAGAAACTTACAGTGAGTGCTGTTAAGACCCTCTTGGTGGATAGCATCAACCTTAGGTCTAAGTTTTTATCAAGGCACGATACGTCTACGACCATATGACGCACTTGGTTTAGTTCAGTCTGCAAGAACAGTGTGACACTTCAACATAAGCCTCAAAACACACTTTGTAAACTATTGGAAGGAAAGTAAAACTGAGGACATAGCTAAAAAGGAGGAAAAAAAATTCTCAGATTCTCTTTCTTTTTCACCAAAAGTGAGGAGAACGATGTTACCAGAAATTCCCCCATAACAGGTCAAATCCTAAACCTCCTAGCAATTAGGAGATACAAAACCACATCAACAATTATTCTTTATGTACTTTTCACATTAAATTGATGTATTTGTCACACAAACTTAAAAGAACAGCGAAAGAAAACAAATAATCAACTCCCTAGTGCAGCAGCATGTTCAGACCTAAGTAAGCATGATTTCAATGCAATGTGCATCAATATTAGGCAGAAAACTTGCCTTATAAAGTTGAAGCTTTTTATCTTCTTTCATCACACATTTGCAAGAAATAGTCGAATCTGGTCGTGTGGCATCAGACAACTATACATAATGAGAAAATAAATTAAGTCAGTAGCCAACAAAATCGAAAGACTAAGGTCATTGGTAGGCAGTCTTACCTCCCAATTATTTTGGAGAGGCTGATAAAAAGCATTCATCTGAATGTAATAAGCAGAGGTATACAGCAAAAGAAATACCTTTACATGGTACAAATCTTTCTCCTCTTCAAAATCAACTTCAATCTTTTGGGCAACTTCCCCCAAAATGTTTTCCATATATGAATTAGGAACATTTGTGTAGAATGATCTTTTCAATTGGCTCAACGTGGTTTCTGCAGCCAAAAATACTTTCCTAGTTTCTTGGCTGATTGAAGGGCTCCTACATGAGAAAGCTGTAAGTACTTAACACTCCCAAGTATATTAATTTCCCATATGATAAGTGAAAATCTTCAAAGTTACAAAACATCAATTTCAATACATTCATTATTAAAAAGGGATTTTATTCAATGGAAAATGAACAATCAGGATACTGTTGCAGAGAAACAAATGAATCATTTCACCAGTAAATATAGTGACACTCAGATGTGACATTGTTGGATTATTTTGGTGCCAGAACATGAATTCTAGTATAAGGCTGAAACCAAAGGGTTTAAGAAGTTTTAAGGACAAATAAATTGCTTCCTGGGCTTCATGGGGGAGCCTCCTAAAATGCTACATAACGCGAATGAGCACCAAAAGGATCTGAAGAGACCATATTCAACTACATAGCCTGAGGCAACGTTTTCCCACCTCCCAGGATTCTCCTCTTCTGGTTAATTTAAACTCTTTTTCAGCTGATATAAGCACAGAAATAAGACTGAAAGAATCTCCAAGTAAAGAAACAACTTCCGTTATCCGAAGATTGCAAAAACAACAGTTCTAGTCTTCTAGCTATACAATTCAGACATTTTCAAATTACAAATAATGAGAAATCTTATAACATATTGCAAAAGTTCTTAGCCAACATGGTCAACCCTCGAACACCTTAAACAGATATCCTAATTTCATAGAAAACAAAATGTTGCTTGCCACAAAGGAGTTCATGTCCCAGTTTCTTTTTCATACCTAGCGGGAGGGTTGGGGGCACATGAAAAATTTGAACAGATATTTGATATTTCTAATTTTTTCTATTCATTGGTACCGGATATTTGCTCTGACTATTCCCGGGGTGCACAGGCTCTAGGAGGCAAGGAGTTTCCCACAAGTGCGCCTCGGATAATTCAAAGTGCAATTAAATTCCCTCATTCTGATGGCGAACAAGCACTGATGGTATTGGATTACTCTCACTCAATTCTTTGTGCCAACCACATAATGTTTCACATAAATTTCTCATTTTTATCATTGTATATAATTAAATTTTCATAGGGTGTCAAAAAAAATAAATAAAGAAAAGAAAACATTGCTACATATGAAAAAAAAAATACCCAATTACCGAAATGAAGCAATACTTTAAGCAATGAGTGAAAGAAGCATGACTTACTCACGAAAAAGAATTTTCCCAAATCTAGCAACCAACGTTGGCTTTACACCTTCCAACTTTTCATCTCTCACATTCTCGAAACAAGAAACCAAGTCCACCACTGCATTTTCTGCTATAACTTCCCATGGCCTCTTCATTTCCTCATCTAACCAAAACCCACAAACCCATTATTAATTACTAATCCAAGTAACAAAGTCCGAACAAAAAAACAAAAAAAAAACCTTCATTACCAGAATGACTTTTGTTGTTGTTGAACAAAGCAAGAGGCTTTCTTTCTGTTTTTCTCCCAATATGGACTCCAAGGAAACATGATCAACATGTACAGAAGATGGGAATTGGTTATTGTCATCCAAACCAACAGCAAACCATCTGGAAATAGCCTGCTCTGCATAGATGATTTTTCCGCTTCTTTCTACAATGGATTTGGCTCTTGATGGCTTCAAACTAAATTTTCTTCGGAATTGATGAGCAAGGGATTGTGGTATTGGTGGTGAGAGCCTATTATTAGTATTACTATCACCTGCTTCCTTTGAGTGACGCTTGTGTGGAGGTATGTAAGCCATTAAAAACTATAACACAAAGACTAAATAGAGTCAATTTGAAAGTTTTTTTTTTTTGGTTGCTAAATAGAGTCAATTTGAAAGCTGGTATAGAAAGCACAATATGCTTCTCTTTATATATGATGGAAACTGCAATAAGGCTGGGATATAAACTTAACTGTAAAGTTTCAACTTTTTTTTTTTTTTTTATTTCTCTTTTCTTTTTTCAGTAATATTCCTTGGCTATTCATCATTGTCTAATGAAAAAGTTAACTTAACTAGGAAGTTGGAACGGAGAATTTTGCAAAATAATTATTTGTTCAAATAGTAATTTTCTAAAAGTATTTGAGAAAAGAATAATCTCTGTTATTTTTAAGACATGATTGCTAAATAGAGTCAATTTGAAAGCAGTACTGGTACATAGAAAGCACAATTTGCTTCTCTTTATATGTTTCCATCAGGCCTTGGATATACACTTAACTGTAAAGTTTCAACTTTTTTTTTTTTTTTTCAGTAATTTCCTTGGCTATTCATCATTATCTAATTATACTATAATGTAAATCAAAGCTTTTTTGACTTTTATTGACTCATAATATTGCCCACATAAACTTTTAATAATTATCACAATTTTATGTCTCATTATTTTAATATATATTTTCCTTAATAGAAAGAATATATTATTCCATATATACAAACACAATCATAATAAATGTTTAATAGTAGATTATATTCTATATATAAATGCAATAATAATGTTTTTAATAATTATCATAATTATCAATTTTCATATTTAGACAAAAAATAAAAGAGAGAAAAAGTATATTATGTTAAACTTTTCCGTGCGTTACACGGGTTACTAACTAGTGAAAAAGTATGTTGAAGTGATGTAAGACAGAATTATCAACAACAACAACAACAATAACCAAAAAAAAAAAAAAAAAAGGTGATGTAAGATAGGGGAAATACTTATGTCCCTTAACGGGATTTTTCCATAGGGGCATAATTGGCATTTAGAAAAAATTGGAACTAGCTGTTCAGGTGGCTGGTATTACAGAAATTGACACACCAATTACAGGAAATAACAGCCGCATAACAATAATTAGCCTCTTCACACGTGCTACGCGCGTGTTCAGAGGCTCTTCCTTTTTATAACCAAAAAAAAATATTTATCATGTATTTAGATAATTTTCTTTTTTATCAATATATTTTTTTCATTCATCCTATTTTAGGGTTTATGCAATTATCCAATATATGTTATTGATAGCAACATCTTGCACAAACAATGATGATAAAAATTAAAAAAAAAATCCAAAAACGAAAGGAAAAAAAAAATCATAATCTGTAATTGATTTCCAATAACCTATTTTTATCAATTTGTTTTTTACGCAAAAAAATTTAATAAAAATAAAATCATTAACAAACTCTTAATTCGTTGGAAATTGTTCTTTATTTTATTTTCTTTTTTCGCATTTTACACTTCGCTAATTTATACAATAATTAAATAATTCTATTTGAATTAGAGTTCTACATTCTTAATCGGATTTATTTGATTCAATTTTTTTTTTTTTCATGGTAATCTTATCACACAATATGACTTTTATCATATAAATTTTAGATCATAATTTATCTTATTTGCTATTTTTTCACTTTTTTTTATCGTTTATTTTTTTTGCTTGTGTACTATTTTTTTTTTTGTCGTGTACTTTTTTTTTTTTGTGCTAATTTATGGTGTGCTAAATTTCTTTTTGGAAGTTGTTCACATTTTCACTTAGCTAATTTATACAATAATTAAAGAATTCTATTTGAATAAGGACTCTACTTTCTTAACCCGATTTATTTGATTCAATCTTCTTTCTTTACTTTCTTTCATGGTAATCTTATCACATACTTTTATCATCTAAATTTTAAATCATAATTATCTTATTTGTTATTTTTTTCACTTAATGCTTTTTGTCCAATAACATAAATGTACTACACCTTCTATATAATGAGATTCCACAAAAGAAAAATTAACCTTGCACGTGTATATGAAATCAAATAAAAATTCTCTCACCTTAAACTCATCACTAAAGCACACAACAGTTTCACTGCCTTTTGCATTAGAAATTCTAAATACCATTATCTAAAAGAAAAAAGAAAGTTCAAAATTATAAGTTAGAAGGCCAAATGCAAATATTTCACCTATCATTGCATCAAATTTCCTAATTCTCAAATTAAACTAAACCCTTCATCATCCTGTTTGGCACCCTTGACATCAATACGTAGATCCCAAAGCCTATCATTCTTTTTGCAAGTTTTGCAAGCCTCAATACTTTTCTCAAAGCTCTAAAGTGGACATTTTTCTATATTTGGATGCGACTATTATACCTTTTTTGCTAACAGACATTATTATTTGAAGTCATTGATTAAATTAGGAATATAAGAAGATGTGAGGGGTATTTTTGACAGTACATTAAAGAGGACATGAAGGCATGAATCCTCTTAATAATATTAGATTAGATTATCCAAAAAAAAAAACATATTTATCATAACCAAGTGGCACACAAAATGGCTAGACACGCAATAATGCTAGTTGATAGTTCAAGCACTTGGATAGAAGAGGTGCCAGAGTGATGGCATTTGTTGAGAGCCAGATTCTTCTACATATACAATTCAAATCTTAAAAGACCTATTATTTAATTTGAGGGTCCTTCTACTACCTGTTCCATACCCACTTAAATCTTAACTGTTAATTAAGATTTGTTTTAATTTTAACAGTATTTTTGAATTAAATGAGACTACGTGTTATCGTTGAAGGAGATTTTTTGTTTTTTCCTTTTTCCTATCAGAGAAGTTCAATTTGTCTAGGAGAGGCAAGATTGAGGGCATAGTTATTAAATCTAGTTAACCCGGTTTAGGAGCTAGGTCATTGGGTCACTGCACTGGAAAATTAGGAACCACCTATTAGGGTGGATGGACTCTTGAGAAAGATAATGATATGAAAAAACGAAGAGTAAAACTAATGTTAGGAAGGGTTAAATTTTTTTAATTAGTTATCCTACAATTTTGGTGGTGATAAGGGTAAGGGAAAGATCGTGAAATAAAAGAGAGAGCTTCCAATTATAAAGTTGCTTACAATTATTAAGAGAGAATATA
>OU015761.1:39690274-39704311 GCA_907173295.1 Fagus sylvatica | reverse complement strand
AATGGAAATGGTAAATTACCCATTGACTAAGGAAGTAACTTTCTTAAGACTGCTTAACATATTTCTATCACACAAATAACAAGCAATTAAAGATTGAGCATTTGTCTATTTTGGGACAAGTATGAGTTTAGCTCGGTGCATTATATGGGTTGGTCTTCACCAAGGCCTTGGAACAGTCAAGTTCCGAGAGGAAATTGGGCTCATTACAAATGAAACTTTAATTGGGTTGGATTTTGGAGGGGGTCTGATACAAATAAATTATTTGGAACTCTAGAAACAAGTTAACATCACCAAACTGGGCCTAATTCAAGACCATATAATCTATCATGGCTTGGACCTACGCTTACACACGTAGCTAGGCCCTTAGGGCTCCTCCCACTTGAAAAACACATACACTCATCAAAATATTATATGAGTGTCCGCACAACCAGTGTCCATTGTGCGAACACTCATATAATATTTTTCTTATTGCAACAAAATGTCTTGTTATAATATTATATTTTTCCTATTGCAACAAAGCGTCTTGTTGTAATATCATATTTTTCCTATTGCAACAAAACGTCTTGTTGTAATATTATATTTTTCCTATTGCAACAAAGCGTCTTGTTGTAATATCATATTTTTCCTATTGCAACAAAATGTCTTGTTGTAATATTCATAACTATTACTTCAACTACTAACTTCATTGCAATAAATTACATAATGATTTATTGCAACGATATTTTACAACCTATTACAACAACTTATTTTTGAAGTAATAAATTACTAGTTTTTAAGTAACTCTTGCAACGAAATCTAATGAATTGATGTAATAGTATGTGTATTACCACAATAATCATTTTTGTTGTAATAACTCTTGTTGTAATAGGTGTATTTTGTTGTAGTGTTTGATGTCATTTAAATGGTTCACTTGTTTCCTTATGCATATATAATGAACATATACATATATGGTGAGTGCAAATACTTATTGCTAGTATTATTATGTTTAGCATATATATATGGTGAGTGGTAATAGTTACATTAAATTGTACATAGTAGAATATAATGTAACATACTTTTGTGGATTGACTCGCCATACTCTCACATGATTAAACCCCATGAATTTGATGTCTCAAATGTAACTACTAAAATGCAAGAAAAACAGAAGAATTAGAAGTGCATGATCCTACTTAATCGCATGTAAAGAGAATTTACATGGAAGAGACTAAATTGAAAATGTTCATGAGTGCAAGTTTTCAATTTGAAAATGCACTATGACAAGCATTGTGGTGGAATCACTTTGATTCGATTGCTACATGAAATGTAGATAAGTTTTAAACTCGAATTCACATTTATTGTGAAGATAGGCATCATTGATGGATGTGAATAATGAATAGTAGTAAATTTGAATTTTGATTATTTCATATAGTGTGGGGGTTTCAATATAACCTATGGAATTTAAACCCAAAGTGTTGGGTATCGAGGTCCAAGTGTGTGGTGGTCCTTAAAGGAGTTTCAAACTTGGAAAACGACTAAGTTAAGACCATAAAGATGTGTTTGTGGATTAAGTTTTGCATTTGGACAATCATTCTGAACCGGAAGTATTCATTACCATTAGCTGGGCTCTCTGGCAGAGACGAAACAAGTCAATACTAAATCAACCAATGGACAGGATTGATCAAGTTGGAATCATGGCGCGATGCTACCTGGAAGAATTTGTCAAGGAGAATGAAAGAGCATCACCCCAACTCACCCCTGCTCTTGTCACTCGATGGAAACCCCCCCACACTTCCCTCTATAAGATTAACTATGATGGAGCTATCTTCAAAGATACTAATGAAAGAGGAATAGGGATCATTATTCGTGATGCTCAAGGTCAAGTAATGGCATCCCTAGTCTAGAAGATCCACTACCCTCGGTCAGTTGGCAGCATAGAAGCCTGGGCAACCAAGAGAGTATTCCAACTGGCTTTGGAAATCGGTATCACTAAAGCAAAAGTGGAAGGAGACTCTCCCACCATTGTCAAGGCTCTCAACGCAGACAACCTGAGCTCATCACATTATGGTTTACTAGTATCAGATGCAAAATCTCTTACTACAAGACTTCGTAGCAGCTCTTTTTTACATGTGAAAAGACAAGGCAATTGCCTTGCCCATGCTCTAGCCCACAAAGCTAAGCACTTTGATAACCTAGAGGTTTGGATGGAGGCTGCTCCACCAGATATAGACTCGTTATATTTGTCTTCTTTACCAGTTTTTTAATGAAATTATGATCTTTTTTTCTCAAAAAAAAAAAAAAAAAAAGTTTTGGTTATTTTTTATGAAAGAATAAAAACACATATTGTTCACTGACATAGCTCAATCTCATCTTTTTTTATTTTTTTTATTTATTTATTTTTTTTTTTACTTGCTTACATATGAAAAGCCCTTACTCTATTATTATTTTTATCAAGCCTATACTCTATATTACTATTACTATTCCCTTACTTTATTTTGATATCATATTTCAG
Organism: Fagus sylvatica; assembly: GCA_907173295.1. NCBI lineage: Eukaryota > Viridiplantae > Streptophyta > Magnoliopsida > Fagales > Fagaceae > Fagus > Fagus sylvatica. Next base: position 39,701,823 of record OU015761.1, on the reverse strand, counting down.
TGGCACACATCACAATAACTTGAAATGAAAATTAAAAAAACAGGATTCATGTGGAGGGTCAGTAAAGTAAAGGTCATTGTAGGGGGTGATTTTCTAATTTTAAGAGATGAACAGTCTACAATTCATAGACCTCCTTTGTCTTCAAGCGATCGAACATGATTTGACCTTGATCCTACTAAACACAAATACAAATCAGATTTTTAGGTCAACCTAGTGGGGGCTGGCCTTTAATCCTCTGAAGATTAAGTTAGTGATCTTAAGATTTGTTGGTGAGCAATAATCAATGTATTCTCAGACAAAGTGAGTTCAAAGAGAAAATATACCAACCTCTTACATGCTCATAACTCTCTCTTATTTATATCTCCCAAGATTACCTATTGGCTCCCCCATTACACTTCTCTAGGAGATATTTTGGCCAGCTCATTCTCCAGTACTCTGCCCAATGCCTTTCCCTCAATTAATGCTTCCTTATTCCTAGCATTCGAAAGGACACAAATGGTTGCCATAATCAAGATTGTTTTACCCGCATTCAATGCTCTAATATGCATTAATATCCTGACTATTATTCCATTATTGCTTGGTCTACCCCGAACATATGTCTATTAACTTTTGCTTAAACACGTGTCATTCATTTATTCCTTGATTTACTATACACAAATTTTCTCCCCTCCAATCACATATAAACCAAAATCAAAAGCAAATGTAAAGAGTAAGAAGTTACAGATAAACCAAAAACAAACAAAACCCAAAAATTAAATAGTAAAAGAAAGGAAACAGAGAAACATAAGAAGAGGAAACAAATGAACAGGAAGAAGAAGAAAAAGCAGTTGGGTCTGTTTTTTTTCTTCTTCTTTATTTGTAAATACCGGCCAATTTTCTTTTTCTAGCAGAAATATTTGATATGTGCTGGAATGTCCGGTACAGCCCGGAATTGACCGGTATTGACCACCTTGTTTTCAGCACTCAACTTTCTAGGTAGTCTATAATATCTTATAGTATGATTAGCATGGCTTTCTTTTACCGCTTCACTTTATATGGTACCCAATGATGAAAATGAGTATAATAATAATAATATAAAAAGGGGTAAAATATTTTTTTCGTTCCTAAACATTGCATGAAATTCGGTTTTCATCCTATAAAAAGTTAGTTTTTCGTTCCTAAACTTTGAAAAAGTTCCTTTTTCGTTCCTGGCATAAATTTGGAGGGCTGATTTACATTATAGAGTGCCAAAATTTATGTTAGGAGTGCTAAATTTCATGTTTAAAGTGCTGATTATGCATTTTAGAGTGCAGATTGGCACTCTAAAGTGCAGTTAGCCCTCTAAATTTATGTTCAGGAACGAAAAATGAATATTTTCAAAGTTCAAGAGACGAAAAATGAACTTTTTAAAATTTAAGAACGAAAATCGAATTTCATGCAAAGTTTAGAGACGAAAACAATATTTTAGCCGAGTACTATTTTTTAAGGCCCCAACAACAATCATGTCTTAAAAATAAAAGAGATTATTTTTTCTCAAATACTTTTAGAAAATTACTATTTGAACAAATAATTATTTTGCAAAATTCTCTGTTCCAACTTCCTAGTTAAGTTTTTTTCTTTTTTTTTGCTAATAAAAAATTATACTAAAAACAAACGAAAGGCCAACAAACAACAAGGGGCAACAAACTACAATGAAGAAAGAAAAGGATGACTAGAAATGTTCTTCACATAGGCATCACAACAAGGGGCAACAAACTACAATGAAGAAAGAAAAGGATGACAGAAATGTCCTTCAAAGGCATCCCAAAAACATACAGGGCCATTACAAGCATCAAAGCAACCCCAGGTCCAATTTTTCAGGGTCCACCCTGCAAGAACATGAAGGGCGTGGTTAGCACATCTTCTAACCCAGTTGAAAGACCAAGAGGGGTGATTCACTCCACAGAGAAGAAACCAAGCTCGAAAGCCCTAAAGCCTCCAAGAAAAATCCATATCAGTTTGAGATGCAGCTTCAATGACTGACTTGGAATCACTCTCAAAACAGGTCATCTCCACTTCTAGATCCCCTGCAAGTTAAGTAGCCCAGGCAATGCTTCAGCCTCGGCTTGGAAAGGGATTGTGGTGTTTGTTTTCTTGGAAATAGCTAACACCACCTCCCCTATCCAATCCCTAGCTACAACCGCAATACAAGAACAAGTCTTACCAATTGCAGCATCCCAATTGAACTTAATACACCCCTGCCTAGGCCTATTCCATACTTCTATCCCACTGGTCTCCATATTAGGATTTGGACTAACTGCCCTCTTTTGGTACTCTAAGCTTAGACATGACAGTTTTCTTAGCACCTCTTCCACAGACACATCTGTACCTTCATGCAACTTGGCATTTCTACCCTTCTAGATGAGGTCCATAATTAACGCCCCTGACAAAAGAACTCTCTCTGCATCCACAGAGGTAAACTAAAAGACAACTGGGGGGGACATGAGAGATTCCACCAATTGAAGAGCATTATTCATAGGTACAGTAAGCCCCCACTTCGAACCAAACCAGACAACTCTAGCAAATGGGCAGTGCCAAAACAAATGAATTGTTGATTCTGGGCTAGACTCACAGAGGCCACAAGTGGTGTCAATATCGGGAACATACCTGGCCAAGGAATCTTTAGTGGGGAGTAAGTTGGAAGCAATACGCCAAAGGTGCATCTTTAATCTCTCATGGATGAAAGCTTTCCAGATTCTGCCCATTACTGGATTTCCATTTGTGCCTACAACATCCAAAACCACCTCCTTATAGGCTGATTTCATTGATAATTCCCCACTAGTATTCTTCAACCAAACCCATTGTCCTCCGACCCAACACACCACCTCGGAGTATTCTTGATAGTCGAAATCGTGGCATCATCAAATAATAGATGGAGTTGCTCCTCATTCCAACCAGATTTGTCTTCCTTCATAAGCTGAGCAACTATAAGGCACTGCATATCTTGGTTGGGATTATGGGGTTGAGGAATAAAATTAGGTAAATCAGGAATCCAAGGGTCCCTCCATACAACGATGTCATTCCCAGAGCCTACCAGCCGACAGGCACCTCGAGCCAATAAAGATCGGGCTCCCTCTATACCTCTCCAGACAAAGGAGGCATTCTTGGATGGATTTTTCAACAACCAGTTGCACCCTACTTTATATTTAGCTCTGAGAACTTGAACACAAAAACTATCCCTTCTTGAGAGAACCCACCACGCCAACTTAGCTATCATTACTTCATTGAAGCTTTCAAAGGCTCGAAAAGCCAAGCCCTCCCTCTGAGAGGGGTTTACATAAATCAACCCAAGCCTTAGGAGTTGCAAATTTGATACCATCCTTCCTAGGGTTCCACCAGAATTTCCGAACCAATGAATCAATTCTATCACGCAAACCTTTTGGCAACTTAAAGGCGGACATGTTGTATATAGGTGTAGCTAAGGCAACATATTTAATTAGTGTGGCTCTACCACTCCAGGAAAGACTTTTAAGACTTTTACACTTCCACCCATTAATCTGTGATTCCAGCTTTTCCTTCACAAAGGAAAAATCTCTAGTTTTGTTATGAGACAGGAAAAGAGGTACCCCTAAATATTTAACATTAGAAGCTAGCTGCTTAATACCCCACATGTGTTTAACTTGACGAGTAAACTGAACATGAACCCCTTTGGAAACAAAGATTCCAGACTTGTCTTTACTCAGAGATTGGCTAGACCAACTACAAAACTTATCAACATAATTCATTAGCACTTCCACCTCAGCTATTTTGGCGCCACAAAACAATAACACATCATCAACATATAGGAGTTTGGATATACTGGGGGCCCCAACTACCAACTTAACCCCCTTAACAGTCCCTCTATCAACTTCTCTATTAAGCATTCTAGCAAGCACTTCGTTACAAAGAATGAAAAGGTAGGGAGAGAGCGGGTCACCTTGCCTTATGCCTCTCTCAGGAGTGATCTTTACACTTCTGCTTCCATTAAGTAATAAAGTAAAACTTACCATGGATATACACTGGTAGATAAGAGTAATGAATCTCTGATCAAAACCCAGGTTCCGCAACACCGCAAGAATGAAATTCCACTCCAGGATATCGTAAGCTTTGTGGAAATCAAGTTTGAACCCAACACTGCCATGTTTCTTCTTAGAAGATTTGAAGCTATGCACAACTTCCTAGGGCCAACGCCACATTCTCCGCTATCCACCGACCAGGAACAAAGGCTGCCTGCGCTGGATCAATAATTTTTTATAGGAGGGGTCTGATGCGATTGACCAAGGATCTTTGCTATAACCTTATGGAAAAAATTGTAGAGGCTAATTGGTCTGAATTGGTTAAAGTTACAAGCGCCTAGTTTCTTTGGGATTAGAGTTATGAAAGTATGATTAAGCTCTTTTAACATACAACCATCTCTGAAGAAGCTCTGAATAGCATCTATAACTTGGGGACCCATCCATGTCCCAATAATGTTTAAAGAAGATACCAGGCAGCCCGTCAGGCCCAGGGGCCTTTAGGGGATGCATAGCCCAGACTACTTCTTTAAATTTCAATTGGGTCAGGAATTTTGGTGAGCTCAGAATTATCACTTTGAGAGATGCAAGGACTAAGGAGGCCTTCAAGATCATACGGGAATTGAGGGAGTGAAGATTGAAAAAGGGCATTGAAATTAGTGGAGAAATACCCTTCAATTTCGGCTTTAGAGTTAATTCATATATTGCTAGCCAATTGGATCTCTGATATTATATTGCGCCACCTTCTTATCACCGTGGAGTCATGAAAGAATTTGGAATTACAATCCCTTTCTTTTAACCACAATTTTCTTGATTTCTACTTCCACTTCAATTGCCTCACACTCCAACCACTCATTCAATTCAAGAGTAAGGGCTGCCTCAATCTTCAAGTTATCCTGAATGTGGGTTCGAGGTCTTGGATCAATTTCAGTTTTTCTTCAATCTCCATAATTCTGGTTTTCACATGCCCAAAGTGATATTTATTCCAAACCAAGAACTCCTTTCGAATACTCTGGCTTCTCTTGGCAAGCTGGGAGTGTTGAGATCCTTCAACGAATATAGCCCATGCATTATTAACCACCTCATAGCTAGAATCATCTCTAGTCCACATTACTTTAAACCGGAAAGGTCTGGCACCTTTACTTAAATCCAAATGAGTATCTAAAAGGATGGGATTGTGGTCAGAATTGGCAGCTACAAGGTGCCTTACCCTAGCTTTTGGGAATACTTGTTGCCAATCAGCATTACAGAGCCCACGATCAAGTCTCTCGCGAATATTAGCCAACCCCACTCTTCTATTGGACCATGTGAATTTTGAGCCACTGAACCCTAAATCAATGGTGCCAACATTATGCACAAAATTACAAAAGCTTCTAAATAAGCTTTCCCCTTTTTGACTACCCCCTTTTTTTTCAGAGTTCCCCGAGATACTGTTTAGATCACCAATCATAAGCCAAAGACCAGAAAAGGACCCAATAATATTTTCCATTAAGCTCCAAAATTTCTTCCTCAAGGCTAGATACGGTGGCCCATGAACAGCGATAAGAAGCCAAGCAGCGTCTGGTGGGTCAGAATAGATCAGCAAAGCAATGACAAATCTATCGGAATAAACCTCTTCCATTTCCACCCCTGCCTTCCAAAAAATAGCTAAACCACCAGCTTTACCAACACTGTCAACACAAAAGCAGTGTGCAAACTCTGTACTAACCTTCAGCCTATCAATCTTTGGAGACTTGGCTTTGGTTTCAACCATAAAAAACACATCATGCCCCTCTCAGAAGGGAAGGGCTTTCAGAGACCTGACTGTCGAAGGTCTACCAGCCCCCCGACAGTTCCATGAAAGGATCCTCATGGAAATATACAAAACAACCACGACCCCGCAACAGTCACACAAATAGCACAACACATCCACAATCAAACAACAATCAACCACCCAACAACACCACAACTACATTCCACCAACAACATCACAACCACACTTCACAAACACCACCACAGCCACACTCCCCTAACAACCAATCAAAACAAAAACAAAAAAATCACACAAATAAAACCAGCAACTTCACTAGCAGGCAACCCACACAAAGGCACAAAAGAAGGGAAGAGAAAATTCACCGGAGAGGATGCCAATAAGAACGTTGCAATGAGGAGGAAATAGATCCATGCCGAAGTCAGCACAAAACCATGAACATGAGGAGGACGGACCCACAGCGGGGAGGAGACAAACCCACGAAGGCCAAGGACTGCACAACCCAGCGAGCCACTCACGAGGAAGGCCGGAAAAGACTCAAGCGCATGATAGCGAAAATCGCTAATCGTACGCCTAGAGAAAAAGAGCACCCAGGTTCATTTTATTGTAACTTCCTAGTTAAGTTAACTTCTTAGGGGGGGAGTCCTTGATATGTGACAAATATGCTCTGTATCACTGTCTTAAAAGTTTGTTACATCAGAGATTGAAGTTTTTTTTTTTTTTTTTTATTTTTTTTTTTTTTATCAAAGTATTGAAGTAATTGCAAGAAAGCTCAAGATTGGAGATTGATGTGCTTAGGAATTGGCATTAGAATGTGGAGTCCTGGATTATTCATCAACAGTGTTTTTGGTTCTTCTAACTTTTCTTTTCTTCTTCTTTGTTTTGATCCTATTTTCTTTTATGACCACTTTAAAAAAGAAAGTGAAATAAATTAACTTTAATGGCCTGAATTATTTTTCTGTGAGTATATTGTCGGAAGCTGCAATGGTAAGTACAATCAGTTTGTGCTTTTCCATTATGATATCCTCTCCTAAAAGAGTGAAGCTTATATATGACTGCTGTGTCCAGAGCAGAGACTATTTATATTTTCAAAACAATAGTATCATATGATTAAGTATATTTTGATCATACGCCGTGGAGTCTTGCTACTGTGAGTTGTATTCAGATTATTAGGATGCGTTTTTTCTTTTGCTACTAACAGGAAATTGTCTAAATTTTAAAGGAATGTGTTCAAATTCAAAAGCTAGAACAAGTGGCTCAACAATGTTGCTGCTTTTTCCCTGCAGTATGCTTCTATCTTACTGTATTTAGAGGTTGCAGTACTTTATAATATGTATATCAATCACATTTTTTATGTTAAAATAGCTTGAAGCCTTGAATTAAATCTGGGTTTTCTGGAGTTGCAAGAATTTTCTGAAGATTTTATAAATTTATTTAGAGAAAGAAGGGGTAATAGCTCTTTGTAATGGTAACATGTTGCAGGAGTCTATCAATGTGGCTGCAAAAGATTGGGGCCTGCAGTGCCTCCATTATGAAATAAGTCAATCACTTTTGGCTTTGTTTTTGTAGCAAAAAAATTAGTTGCATTGCAAGCCTTTTGTGCTTTCTTATTTTTTCATGTTCAACCACATCTTAGTTATTTACACATCTTATTAGTCATTCAGTATCGACTAGTTCTCCTATTTACCAATTACTCTTGGCATATTATTAATTTTGTCATATTCGTGTTAGAAGGGTCGCCTTTCGTAGGTTATTTATATATCTTATTAGTCTTGCTGCGTTTCAGTCCCACTAATTTTGGGTTGAAAGTTACCTTATGGTGCTAACCAAATATAGGCCCCTCCAATGTCATATTTGGCATTGTCTCTCATTTGTAGTCCACCTCTCTATTCTCTTCCATGTGATTGTAAAAACAATATTGCTGATGTTCGGAACTTGTTAATATTTAGAGATATTTCTGATGCATTGTCACAGCACACTTGGTTCATCTCAAGTTTGCGTACTGCCAATTGGTTGTATAGGAAGAAATTTTGGGAGGTTTAATGTACTTTGAATTCTGCAGATATGCCTCTCTCTCTCTCTCTCTCTCTCTCTCTCTCTCTCTCTCTGCAGAAGCATATTTATATTATTCTTAATTCTCTTATGGTTCAATCATGTTAATGCTATATAAATCTTTTCGCTTGTAACATTTATTTGTTCAAATATATTTTTATAGGTTTAAAAATGCCGAAAAGAAAGAAAATCGGTTGAGATTTATGGAAATGATAGAGCAACCAAAGTGCAAACTTAAACTGCATCAGAGATGAGCAAGTGATGGGCTAATTCAACCGGGGAGAGCTCCATGGAGAATATTGAAGGTAGTGACCACTTAGTCGCCTAAAATGAATTTAATTTGGAGAGCTTTGATACCATGGATGATGATAATGCTCAATCACGTTCTCGAGCTCCCCCTCCAAGTGAAACCTCCTCAAAAGTGAAACAGAGAAAAACTTCAAAGGATGAGAAGGACATGGAGCAAATTATGGTGGCAATTCATGATACTTTTTTTGGGGAATTTTATATTTGTAATTGATGCTGTGGAATGTGGATGTTGTGAATTTTGCTTCAATGGTAGAATTTAATTGATACTATTGTTTTATTTGTACAATAACTTGTAGTATCCAATTGATATATTTTCTATAGCATTGATGAATATTACTTGAAAGTACTTTTATGCATGTACCATCAATGATTAGCAATGGTACCATAATTGTCATAAAATATTAAGTATAGATAATACTTGTAACCCAAGGGAGCCAGTGGTTCAAGATTTGATTTTATGGATGTATGAATAATTTTTTACTTTTTATAATTTGGATGTATTGCATATAATGTTGTTTCTTTGTTTGTCTTTTGTTGTTTGGTCTAAATATGTGGGGGAAAAAAATGTTTGTGGTGTAGACGGTAGAGAACATGTGTGCAGGCATTTAATAAAAAAAATGTTTGGAGCAATTTTTCTAAAAATCTTTGTTAAAAAAATTACAAAAAAAAAAAAAAAAAAAAAAAGAATAAAGAAAAAAAATGTAAAAAAAAAAAAAAAAAATTAAAAGTTAGAAGAAAAAAAAAAATTAGAAGAAAAAAAAATTATAAAAAAAGATAAAGAAAAAAAAAAAAGTTTTTTAGATACGTGACAAATTGTAAAAACTTAAAAGTTAATTACAGTTTGTAAACTTTGCATATTTAAGAGGACAGTAAATGATCAGTCCTCATTTACCACAAAATTTTCAAATTTCCCAAAAAGTTCTTAGTGTTTGTAATAGCTTGATCGATTGCTTTTTTTCATAACCATAGCTGCGATTGTTCACTATAGCCTCTGACTGAATTACACATCTATATAGAGGCTACAGTGATCGATCGGAGATTTTGTTAATTGATACGTAATCAATCACTTTGGGTGTTAAAACTTGTAAATGGCATTCGCTGTGTGAAATGGGTCCACATTTTTCCAGAGGGTTTAGTGATTGATCGCGTTTTTTCATAACCAAAGTTGCGATCAATCACTCTAGCCTCTGATTGAATTACACATCTACACAGAGGCTTCAGTGATCGATCGAAAACATTGTTAATGGATCTATGATTGATCCCATTGGGTGTTAAATCTTGTAAATGGCCTTTACTGTGTGAAATGGGTCCACATTTTTCCAGAGGGTATAGTGATTGATCACATTTTGTCCAAAGCCTAAAACGATCGCATTTTTCATATTCTTGGCAAAAAAAAATATCATGAAAACAAAGAGATTAGGAGTCAAATAAAAACTACAATGTAATCGAAAAATTCAAAAAGAAGGTTAGCAAAAAAAAAATCAAGAAGAAATGAAAATAAAAAACAAAGTAAATGTAGAAAGAACCTTTATGAGAGAGAGAGAGAGAGAGAGAGAGAGATTTACCTCTATTGGTCCAAGATTCATATAATGAGTTTGAAGACAAACACTCAACTAAAGAAGAAAAAAGGAAATTAAATGCAAAAAAAAAAATATTAGTCATCTAAGTTTGCATTAATATTATATATAAAAAAATATCAAAAAACATAAATTGATTAAAATGACATAGATAGATTTTACAAAAAAAAATGATATAGTGGAATTTGTAGAGGAATCACAGTTATTAATAGTTTGAAAATTGTGGGAAGTTATGATAAGTTTACGGATAACATATATGTGAGTCTCTATTATTAATTAATTACTAATTTTTATTTTTAAAATTCAAATGCACATGGGATAAAACATGTATTTAATTATATGGGTTAAACGTGTCATGTCAATTTTTCTAAAATACTACTACTTGGGTTGGAAATAGAGAATGGATTAAATGTGGGCTTTGGCTTTAGGGCATGATTTAGGGATTTCTATGTTAAACTTATATTTTATTTTAAACAATCAACAAATCATGAAATTGAGGTCTCAAGTTGAAGATTTCAATCAACAATTGATTAAAATAGTAATTGGTTAAACGCAGGGGGGGGGGGTTGTATTTTGACTAACAATCCATTAAATAGATTGCTCAAGAATGTAATTAATAAATCCAATTAAATATTTAAACTTCAAGTTTCGATAATAATTCGGCCGGAGTGAATGGATTTAACAAAAGACTATGTATTAGGGTTATTATGAAAAAACAAAATTAGAGGTTTCCAACCTTGTAAGGTTTTAACCCAATTGGATGGAAGTCATATGTAATTAAGACATCTAATTAGGGATTGGTAACACCAATTGGGTGAAAACACTATATATTTGGTATTAATCAAATAATTAAAATCATTGAAATTTAAACTTATGCCAAAGTTGGGATTTTGATGTTCTTAATGCTTTTAAGATCAAGCAATGTCCTCCGAATTTATGGAAATATGAAAAATCTGCAAATAATTATTCTCATATAATATAATTTAATAAGGTTAATTTAAAAAAGAAACAATGGAAGATTTTTATTTATTTATTATATATACTTGATGATTTTCGAACTTGATATTTGATTTGATATACCAATAAGCAAGGCACAAATATATGATATTCATACAAACTTTCTTCTTCTTTAAATTTATAATGTAGTAGTATTTGGTACATAAATAAAATAGTGGCATCCATTTCTAAATAAAAAAATATATTATAAATGGTTAGAGATGTTTATTCACGTATTCAAATGCAAAAACTTTACAAATATTTACCAAGCGTCTCTAAACAAAGTGTTTATTATGCAATCATACTTTCTATTTCATTTTCCTGACAAAAATAAAATAAATAAATAAAATATTCATGAAAACAAAGAGATTAGGAGTCAAATTAAAACTACAATGAAATAAAAAAGAAGGTTAGCAAAAAAAAAAAAAAATCATGAAGAAATGAAAAGAAATAACAAAGTAAATGTTCTGATGTAGGAGTGTTATTTTTAAGATAATAGTAGAGTCTAATTTGAAATTTAAAATAAACCAACTTAATTTTTTTTTAAAAAGATCAGTTAACTTATTTAGAATCTAAATTGTAGGTATTTTAATTGGGAAAGTGGAAAGTGGGTACATGTATTTTTTTTTTTTTAAGAATTGATCTATATGTGTGTGTTTATGGAATTTTCAAATACAACCTTAGTTTATTTTTAAAGTAATTTAAAATATTGTGAATAGATTTTTTGTTAATAGGGGTATTTTTTAGAGGACATAAAAGTGGACATGAAGGGAATGAAGGAATCTTTTTAATAGTACTAGAAGATAATAATGACAATAATAATAAGAATAACAATGATAATCTATTACTATTAAG
>OU015761.1:39666392-39690174 GCA_907173295.1 Fagus sylvatica | reverse complement strand
GATTATCCCCTTTCCTCTTTGATTTGGGTATGAAAATCTTAATTGGTATTGGAGCTTTATGTAAGACTTTCAATAGCATTAACCTCCAAGTAATCTCATAAGGCATTGGACCCTTGAGAATCTCTCATGCTTTAATTTCATTATTATGTTCTCTTTATTGTGATTATCCTTTTTTCCCTAATTTGGGTATGAAAATCATAATTGGTCTTGGAGACTTATGTAATACTTTCAATAGTATTAACATCCATGTAATCTTGTAAGGTATTGGACCCTTGAGAATCCCCCATGCTTTAATTTCATTATTATATTCTCTTTATTGTGATTATCCCTTTCCCCTTTTATTTGGGTATGAAAATCCTAATTAGTCTTGGAGACTTATGTAAGACTTTCAATAGCATTAACCTCCATGTAATCCTATAAGGCATTGGACCATTAAGAATCCCCCATGCTTTAATTTCATTATTATATTCTCTTTATTGTGATTATTCCCTTTCCCCTTTGATTTGGGTATGAAAATCCTAATTGGTCTTGGAGGCTTATGTAAGACTTTCAATAGCATTAACCTCCATGTAATCTCATAAGGTATTGGACCTTTGAGAATCTCTCATGCTTTAATTTCATTATTATATTCTCTTTATTGTGATGATCCCCTTTTCCCTAATTTGGGTATGAAAATCCTAATTGGTCTTGGAGGTTTATGTAAGACTTTCAATAATATTAACATCCATGTAATCCCATAAGGTATTGGACCCTTGAGGATTCCCCTTTGTTTAATTTCATTATTGTCCTCTCTTTGTTGATTTCCTCTAATTTAGGTATGAAAATCCTAATTGGTCTTGGAGGTTTAGGTAAGACTTTCAATAGCACTAACCTCCATGTAATCCCATAAGGCAGGACCCTTGAGGATTCCCCTTTGTTTAATTTCATTATTATATTCTTTTCATGATGATTATCCCCTTCCCCCTTTGATTTTGGTATGAAAGTCCTAATCGGTCTTGGACGTTTATGTAAGATTTTCAATAGTATTAACCTCCATGTAATCCCATAAGGTATTGGACCCTCGAGATTTCCATTGTTATTTAATTGATTTTTCCCCTTTGATTAATTTTGGATATTTGCTTGTTCATGTAAATCCTAATTAGTCTGGGGAGATTAGGTAAGTCTTTCAATAGCATTAATCCTTCATATAATCCCATAAGGTATTGAACTCTTCTCTACATTTCTTTCTTTTATTCATGCAAACCCTAAGGTGGTATTGGAAATTATGTAAGCCTTTCAATAGCATTAATTTCCACTCCCATGAGGTATTGACCCTTTCCCTAATTCATCTCATATTATCATCTCATCTCTATTCCATACTTGTTATTTTTTATTAAGTACTCTAATTATGTCATAAATTATGATTTATCATTCGCTTAAGTGTTATATTTACGTCATAATCATTCTATACTTGTCATCTTGATTGTTTCCATCGTGTCATAATCACCCATACTTGTCATTTTGATTAAATGTTGTAATTATGCCATATCCATCCTATATTTGTTATTTGTGATTAAAGTGTCGCAAACATGCCATAATCACATGCTTTAAATGTTTATTTGTTTTGATATAAAAAAATATCAATTTGGAAAATAAAAAGGGCCATAATGGGATTATAAAAAGGGATTCATCTTCGTTCATTTGAGGGGGAATCAATGGGGTTACACCTTAAGGATTTCTATAATAATTTGTCGACACCGGCGGAAAATTTCTTATTTTATTTCTTTTTATTTTCCTAGATACCGACCCCCATTTGGCGAGTGTTGTGTGTGTTCCTCTATCTCTTTTCCGTTTCGAGATACGAGTTGTGTGTGTGTGGGAACTTGTGTACGTGTGTGCGTGTGAGCACAAATTTGGAGTCGCCACCAATCATGGGAAATTTTAAGGTGTGATTGGGCACCTATGTCTAATAGATTTTACCCTATTTAGACATCTACAACTAAATGGTCTTGAACCAGAGATAGGTTCGGGGGTTTGCTTATGCGTGGGGAAGGTGTTAGGCACCCCACGACATCCGTTTAAGAAAACGGTTACCTCCTTCCTAATGTTTTCTTTATTTGCTAAGCCTAAGTTTGTTGGTTTTTATTATGTACAAATGTCCCGATTTCCGTCGTACGATATACCAAAAATGGCAAACGTAATATGACTTCGTTCGGTTTTGATTAGACTCTTTATTTCACCATCCCTTTTATCTTTGTATCTTTTAAATTTCCGGGCATTTCGGTGGTAGGATATACTTGAAATCCTAACACCTAGTGCCGGGACAAACAATTAATGTTTTTGGTGCCATATTCGGGATCTCTTTACCCTTGATTTCCAAGAGTAAAGCGGTCCGTCAAATGGCGGGGTTTTGGATGATTAATTCACACTTTGGGGAATTTTAGACCATGATCCTATGGGAGTTAGAACGTGTAGAATCCCTTACACGAAAGCACGTACCAGCCACGCCCCCGTGTAAAGGACTCATACCTTCACCAACTTCGTTTCTAACGCCCACATTACCATGTTTACTCTTTTTAAAGTTTTCATGGCAAAGTGTATTTTAATCACATTTTTATATCAAAGCAATAAACAATCAAGCAAGTAATCACGGCATGTTCGCAGCACATAAATCACAAGAATGAGCATGGCATCAAAGTGGTAAAACATTCAATCAAATAATCACGGCATGTTCGCAGCACATAAATTACAAGAATGAATGAGTATGGAATGATCACGGCATGTTTGCAGCACATAAATCATGAAGTTCATGAGTAATCGGCATGAATAAATACTAAAATGCAAAGTGCATGGCATTTGGCATTAATGAACACAACACTTAATGAAATGTATTTCATGAGAATTTTTAAGGAAAGGGTCAAGACCTCGTGGGGTCGGGATTCGATGCTATTGAAAGACTTACTCGGATCCCGACACCACCATAGGATTTACATGAATAAACAAAACAATCTAAAAAGAGGTTTTCAATGCCTTTTCGGGCTTACACGAAGGGTTGGTGCTATTGAAAGACTTATCCAAACCTTCGACGCCAAATAGGACTTAAATGAGAAAATCTATTTGAAAATGGGGTTTCAATGCCTTTTCGGGCTTACACGAAGGGTTGGTGCTATTGAAAGACTTATCCAAACCTTCGACGCCAAATAGGACTTAAATGAGAAAATCTATTTGAAAATGGAGGTTTCAATGCCTTTTCGGGCTTACACGAAGGGTTGGTGCTATTGAAAGACTTATCCAAACCTTCGACGCCAAATAGGACTTAAATGAGAAAATCTATTTGAAAATGGAGGTTTCAATGCCTTTTCGGGCTTACACGAAGGGTTGGTGCTATTGAAAGACTTATCCAAACCTTCGACGCCAAATAGGACTTATATGAGGAAAATCTATTTGAAAATGGGGTTTGCAATTTACGGGTCCAACGCCTCATGGATTTACATGGGGTTTAGTGCTATTGAAAGACTTACCTAAAACCACCAATACCGTTTGGTATTTTCATGCCCAAATCAAAATAATGACGGATAAATCATATTTACAACGTAGTAAAAATGGCGAAGAAATTTAGAGCATAACGGGAAGCAATAAATTAATGGAATTTACAAGGAGGGATTTTGTGGGTCCAATGCCTATGGGATTACGTGATGGTTAATGCCTCTTTGAGGTCTTACATAGTCCACCACGACCAATCGGGATTATCACGCCCAAATTTTCACAAAGGGGAAAAGGGGATAATAACAATATTCACAATATAATATTTACAAGCGTAGTAAATGTAAATAAAGCGATAAATGTATTTAAAGCATTGCGGAAAGCGATAAATAAATTTAAAGCAAATAATGGACTTAAAAACACGGGATTTTTATGGGTCCAATGCCTATGGAATTACGTGGTGGTTAAAGCCTCTTTGAGGTCTTACATAGTCCACCACGACCAATCGGGATTATCACGCCCAAATCACAAAGGAAAAAATGGGAAAATGACAATATTCACAATATAATATTTACAACGTAGTAAATGTAAATAAAGCGATAAATGACAATATTTAACACATGGGGGATGTATTTTTCGGGTCAAATACCTCGTAGGCTAACAAGGTTGTTACGGCCTCGTTAGAGGTCTTACGCAACTGAGCCAAAGCTACTCAATATTTGCCGTACTAAAACACAAGGGAACCGGTGTATTTTTCGGGTCAAGACCTCGTGGGCTAACATGGTTGTCACGGCCTTTGTTAGAGGACTTACGCGAGCCGCCAAAGCCACTCAATATTGCCGTACTAAAACACACCGGGGGAGGGGGGGGAATCACAACAATATATATATATTCACAAGTACGTAGTAAATGTAAATAAAGCGATAAATGACTAGAAAATGTAAATAAAGCGATAAATGACTAGAAATGTAAATAAAGCGATAAATGACTAGAAAATGTAAATAAAGCGATAAATAGACAAGGAAATGTAAATAAAGCGATAAAGAGACAAGGAAATGTAAATAAAGCGATAAATGAACTTAAAGAATGAGAGAGAGAGAGAGAGAGAGGGGGGGAAGATGAGGAGAAGGTTAGAGAGAGAAGCACCTAGTAGATGCTTCTCACTCTAAAAACCCCCCAAAATCCCTAAAGAGAGAGAGAAAGAGCTTAGAGAGAGAGAGAGATTACCTAGAGAGGAGTCTCTCTCTCTAAAACTACCCAAAAACCCCTTCCTAAACCCCCTAAAACCCCTATTTCTGCCTATTCTAACGCTCAAGGTGCCTAGAGCCCGAGCCAAAATTGTGTGCAAATGAGGGGGGGGGAGGCTTTATTTATAGGGGGGCGTGCACGCGGGGCGCGCCATGATCGCGCGCGGCGCGTGATGGTGGCGCGCCTCGCGTGCACGCCTCCCGAGACAGCTGTCTGCACTTCCTCGATTCTCGCGCGCGTATTCTTTTTTTGACCCGATTTTCGAGGGCAGTTTTGGAGGTCTTCTGGAACTCAAAATGGGTCATGCAGCATATCGTCCGGAAAGCTCTCGACGTCCTCTTTCCAACGGTATAAAGTTTGCATGAATCGGAGTTCGGATGAGAGAGTTATGGCTCCCGGAAGTCGGGGTATCGGAGCTGTTTTCGTGCACTTTTCCGGTGAAGATTCCGATCAAACGGGGGATGCTTTCGGCGAACCGAGAGTTCCACGACGTAGCTGGAGTCGTTATCTTTCCAACGCACCCGGGCTCGTAGATCAACTTGTTGCGAGCCGGAAAGACTCTGCGCGCGAAGGCGGCTGTCCGGGAGGAAAAACGCGTTTTCCTCCCAGCGCGTTTTTCTTCAAATCTTGTCCCAGTTCGCGCACATATTTGACCTAGCTCCCGATGTCAGATTTCGACGTTCTTGGTACCGTCGGAAAGCTTGCGCTGCCTACTTTTGCAAGGTTCCGGATTTGCGGAAATCCGAGCTTGGACTTGTGAGATATGGCTCCGCGAACAGAGGCCACCGGAGTGTTTTTGGTCCGTTTGAGGGCAGTTTTCCGATCAGGATTCCGGCTTGACCCGATAAAATCTTGGCGATCCGAGAGTTCCACGTCGTGCATGAATGTGTCTTCTTTCCAACGTGCCCGGGCTCGCGGATCAACTTGTTGCGAGTCAGGAAGACTCTGCGCGCAAGCGTGGCAACGTCGGTGGGAAAATTCCGGAACTTTCAGCACAAGCCTTATTTCGTCGGCCTGTTTTCACGCGCATGGTAGATGTAGCTCCCGATGTCGGATTTCGGCGAATCTTGGTATCGTCGGAAAGCTGGTGCTACCTATTTTCCAAAGGTACAGGCCTTGCACAGAGGCGAGCTTGGGTTCGCAAGATATGATCCTGCGAACGGAGGCCGTCGGAATGTTCCTTATGCCAAGGGGTCATCTTCTGACTGAGATTCCGGCTTGACCGGAGGAGCTCTTGACGATCCGAAAGTTGCGTGTGGTAGCTGAAGTGAACCTCTTGCCTAAGGGTCTTGGCTCGTGGACCAAGTTGCAATGGGTCGGAGAGAATCTTTGCGCAAACGTTGCCTCCCAAATAGGCTGTTTTGTCAACAACACTTAGCAAAATTTGGCTAAGTGTTGGACCGTTTTTTCGCAGTTTTGACCATAACTTCCTCGTTTCTCGTCCGTTTTGGGCCCGTAAAGTATCGAATCGAAGCTCTCATTACGTTCTTCAGAATGGTCCATGGGAGCGGTCAGTTCGATTCAGCTTTCGGTCTGGTCAACAGTCAGGTCAAACCTTGGTCAAACTTGGTCAACCTTGGTCGAATTTGGTCAAAACTCTCCAAACTCTGGGAAATGTATCCCGGACCGCGTTTCGAGGGTTTTTGGGCCAGATGGACCCTAGTCGGGCTGGGAACGGCTCGGTCAAACCTCGGTCAAACTTCGGTCAACCCTGGTCAAACTTGGTCAACCCTGGTCAAACCTTGGGAAATGTGTCCCGGACCTTCTCCTTAGGAGTGTTTGATGCGACCAGGCTTCGTTGGATCATGCGGGCTGGGTCCGGGTCGCCCCGCCTTGCGTGCCGACACCCGAGAAAATCCCGTGGGTAAAAATGGGGTTATGACAGTTGCCCCTTCTTTGTTTGGCGTTTCTTGGCACAAGGAACGTCGGACAAAGAATAAATGACTCGATTTTTGCCCGCTCGGATTTTCTCGGTTTCCGTGTTCTCTTACGGTTGCCGCGCAGTTCGTCTCGGTTTGCGTGTTGGTTACTTCTAGGGGTCCAAATGGACATTCCAAAGGTTGAGAATGATCGAACGAGGTGTGGGGAGGTGATTGGTGGCTCGAAAGGGCCGTTTGGCGCGGAGGTGGAGACCGGCGCGTGATCATCGCGCGCCGCGCGTGATGATGGCGCGCGCGGCCCCACCTTAAAACACGCCGCGCGCCCTTTCGCTCTCATTCCGTCGCTTTTTCTCCCTTTTTCCTCTCTGGACCCCACTTCGCCTTCTCTGCTCTTTTGCTCATATCTTGCTATCCGGGACTCCGATTGACGCGCCGTTTTCGCCTACGCGCTCTACGAGTAAGCACCTTTCCATCCCTACCATTTATTTCAGTTTTAAACGGTCGAAATGTGCTGACATGGTCATTCTCTTTTTTGTGTCTTTTGGTCTTTTTCTCATGATCCAGGACTCCGATCGACGATCAGTTTTCGCCTATACGTCCCACAGGTAAGCACCTTTCCATCCCCACCCTTCTTTTCAGTTTTGAACGGTCGGATTATTTGCTTCCTCTTTTATGTCTTATGCTTCTTCCTTGTGCACTTCTGCTTTTATTTCTTTTTGTTTAACATGTCATTGTATGTTTTGGGATGCATTACATACTTAGCAAACATGTTAGTGCACAAAAATGCATTTACGCCAGGGGTCTGCGCATGTACAAATGAGCCTTTGTAGACACGCACATACATACACATGTGTTTGGAAACACATGAGATGAGAGATACGCAAAAAAAAAAAATTTTGAGACACCATGTTTATTATGATGCTTGTGTATATTTTTTTTGGGGGGGGGTACTATGTCGTGCCTTTATTGCTCTTGGGTTGCGTTGCTACGCACACTCTCTTTTTTTCTATGGGGCATATTTTTTGAAAATCATGGGTTGGGCCTAGGACCTGCCTTATTTAGACTTGGGACTCGAGTGAGTCCCGCAATGCAGAAGAACTTTTAACTTGTCTTGGAAATTCTTCCAAATGGTCGGGGAAAATTGGGGTTTGAAACTTGTCAAACCTCAATTGGATAATCAGACCCGGTTTGGAAATTCATCCAAACGATCGGGGAAAAAATTGGGATTTGACACTTAGTCGAATCGCAATTGGGTGGTCAGACCCGGTTTGGAAATTCATCCAAACGATCAGGGAAAATTGGGATTTGAGACTTGGTCGAATCGCAATTGGGTGGTCAGACCCGGTTTGGAAATTCATCCAAACGGTCGGGGAAAATTGGGATTTGAGACTTGTCAAATCGCAATTGGGTAATCAGACCCGGTTTGGAAATTCATCCAAACGATCGGGGAAAAATTGGGATTTGACACTTAGTCGAATCGCAATTGGGTGGTCAGACCCGGTTTGGAAATTCATCCAAACGATCGGGGAAAAATTGGGATTTGACACTTAGTCGAATCGCAATTGGGTGGTCAGACCTGGTTTGGAAATTCATCCAAACGATCAGGGAAAAATTGGGATTTGACACTTAGTCGAATCGCAATTGGGTGGTCAGACCTGGTTTGGAAATTCATCCAAACGATCAGGGAAAAATTGGGATTTGACACTTAGTCGAATCGCAATTGGGTAATCAGACCTGGTTTGGAAATTCATCCAAACGATCAGGGAAAAATTGGGATTTGACACTTAGTCGAATCGCAATTGGGTGGTCAGACCTGGTTTGGAAATTCATCCAAACGATCAGGGAAAAATTGGGATTTGACACTTAGTCGAATCGCAATTGGGTAATCAGACCTGGTTTGGAAATTCATCCAAACGATCAGGGAAAAATTGGGATTTGACACTTAGTCGAATCGCAATTGGGTGGTCAGACCTGGTTTGGAAATTCATCCAAACGATCAGGGACAAATTGGGATTTGACACTTAGTCGAATCGCAATTGGGTAATCAGACCTGGTTTGGAAATTCATCCAAACGATCAGGGAAAAATTGGGATTTGACACTTAGTCGAATCGCAATTGGGTAATCAGACCCGGTTTGGAAATTCATCCAAACGATCGGGGAAAAATTGGGATTTGACACTTAGTCGAATCGCAATTGGGTGGTCAGACCTGGTTTGGAAATTCATCCAAACGATCAGGGAAAATTGGGATTTGACACTTAGTCGAATCGCAATTGGGTAATCAGACCTGGTTTGGAAATTCATCCAAACGATCAGGGAAAATTGGGATTTGACACTTAGTCGAATCGCAATTGGGTGGTCAGACCTGGTTTGGAAATTCATCCAAACGATCAGGGAAAAATTGGGATTTGACACTTAGTCGAATCGCAATTGGGTGGTCAGACCTGGTTTGGAAATTCATCCAAACGATCAGGGAAAAATTGGGATTTGAGACTTGTCAAATCGCAATTGGGTAATCAGACCTGGTTTGGAAATTCATCCAAACGATCAGGGAAAAATTGGGATTTGACACTTAGTCGAATCGCAATTGGGTAATCAGACCTGGTTTGGAAATTCATCCAAACGATCAGGGAAAAATTGGGATTTGACACTTGTCAAATCGCAATTGGGTAATCAGACCTGGTTTGGAAATTCATCCAAACGATCAGGGAAAAATTGGGATTTGACACTTAGTCGAATCGCAATTGGGTAATCAGACCTGGTTTGGAAATTCATCCAAACGATCAGGGAAAAATTGGGATTTGACACTTAGTCGAATCGCAATTGGGTGGTCAGACCCGGTTTGGAAATTCATCCAAACGATCGGGGAAAAATTGGGATTTGACACTTAGTCGAATCGCAATTGGGTGGTCAGACCTGGTTTGGAAATTCATCCAAACGATCAGGGAAAAATTGGGATTTGACACTTAGTCGAATCGCAATTGGGTGGTCAGACCTGGTTTGGAAATTCATCCAAACGATCAGGGAAAAATTGGGATTTGACACTTAGTCAAATCGCAATTGGGTAATCAGACCTGGTTTGGAAATTCATCCAAACGATCAGGGAAAAATTGGGATTTGACACTTAGTCGAATCGCAATTGGGTAATCAGACCTGGTTTGGAAATTCATCCAAACGATCAGGGAAAAATTGGGATTTGACACTTAGTCGAATCGCAATTGGGTAATCAGACCTGGTTTGGAAATTCATCCAAACGATCAGGGAAAATTGGGATTTGACACTTAGTCGAATCGCAATTGGGTAATCAGACCTGGTTTGGAAATTCATCCAAACGATCAGGGAAAATTGGGATTTGACACTTAGTCGAATCGCAATTGGGTGGTCAGACCCGGTTTGGAAATTCATCCAAACGATCGGGGAAAAATTGGGATTTGACACTTAGTCGAATCGCAATTGGGTGGTCAGACCCGGTTTGGAAATTCATCCAAACGATCAGGGAAAAATTGGGATTTGACACTTAGTCGAATCGCAATTGGGTGGTCAGACCTGGTTTGGAAATTCATCCAAACGATCAGGGAAAAATTGGGATTTGAGACTTGTCAAATCGCAATTGGATAATCAGACCTGGTTTGGAAATTCATCCAAACGATCAGGGAAAAATTGGGATTTGACACTTAGTCGAATCGCAATTGGGTAATCAGACCTGGTTTGGAAATTCATCCAAACGATCAGGGAAAAATTGGGATTTGACACTTAGTCAAATCGCAATTGGGTAATCAGACCTGGTTTGGAAATTCATCCAAACGATCAGGGAAAAATTGGGATTTGACACTTAGTCGAATCGCAATTGGGTAATCAGACCTGGTTTGGAAATTCATCCAAACGATCAGGGAAAAATTGGGATTTGACACTTAGTCGAATCGCAATTGGGTAATCAGACCTGGTTTGGAAATTCATCCAAACGATCAGGGAAAAATTGGGATTTGACACTTAGTCGAATCGCAATTGGGTAATCAGACCTGGTTTGGAAATTCATCCAAACGATCAGGGAAAATTGGGATTTGACACTTAGTCGAATCGCAATTGGGTGGTCAGACCTGGTTTGGAAATTCATCCAAACGATCAGGGAAAAATTGGGATTTGAGACTTGTCAAATCGCAATTGGATAATCAGACCTGGTTTGGAAATTCATCCAAACGATCAGGGAAAAATTGGGATTTGACACTTAGTCGAATCGCAATTGGGTAATCAGACCTGGTTTGGAAATTCATCCAAACGATCAGGGAAAAATTGGGATTTGAGACTTGTCAAATCGCAATTGGGTAATCAGACCTGGTTTGGAAATTCATCCAAACGATCAGGGAAAAATTGGGATTTGACACTTAGTCGAATCGCAATTGGGTAATCAGACCTGGTTTGGAAATTCATCCAAACGATCAGGGAAAAATTGGGATTTGACACTTAGTCGAATCGCAATTGGGTGGTCAGACCCGGTTTGGAAATTCATCCAAACGATCGGGGAAAAATTGGGATTTGACACTTAGTCGAATCGCAATTGGGTGGTCAGACCCGGTTTGGAAATTCATCCAAACGATCAGGGAAAAATTGGGATTTGACACTTAGTCGAATCGCAATTGGGTGGTCAGACCTGGTTTGGAAATTCATCCAAACGATCAGGGAAAAATTGGGATTTGACACTTGTCAAATCGCAATTGGATAATCAGACCTGGTTTGGAAATTCATCCAAACGATCAGGGAAAAATTGGGATTTGACACTTAGTCGAATCGCAATTGGGTAATCAGACCTGGTTTGGAAATTCATCCAAACGATCAGGGAAAAATTGGGATTTGACACTTGTCAAATCGCAATTGGATAATCAGACCTGGTTTGGAAATTCATCCAAACGATCAGGGAAAAATTGGGATTTGACACTTAGTCGAATCGCAATTGGGTAATCAGACCTGGTTTGGAAATTCATCCAAACGATCAGGGAAAAATTGGGATTTGACACTTAGTCGAATCGCAATTGGGTAATCAGACCTGGTTTGGAAATTCATCCAAACGATCAGGGAAAAATTGGGATTTGACACTTAGTCGAATCGCAATTGGGTAATCAGACCTGGTTTGGAAATTCATCCAAACGATCAGGGAAAATTGGGATTTGACACTTGTCGAATCGCAATTGGGTAATCAGACCTGGTTTGGAAATTCATCCAAACGATCAGGGAAAAATTTGGATTGTTTGATTGTCTTTTCCTATCATTGGGTTTCGAGTATGAAGTTTACCTGGCTTTTCTGACTCTTGGATTGTCTTGTTGTGTCCTTTGCAGATGTCTGATCGAGGTAGCGGTAGCGGGGGCCATCGCCGGTCCGATCGCCTTGCGAAAGGCAAGTCTGTGATTTATGCTCCTGAGAGCCCCCCTGATACAGACGATGAGTACGATGCTATGGAGGACGTACGTACTCGTGTTGACGCATCTCTTGCCAGGGATCTGCAGGCTGAGTTTGATGCTGAGGCTGCCGGTTTATCTTCTAGTACTGCTCGGCCTTCTTCCCGGCCTGGTATTACTATTGGCCGTAGCGCTAGACCCTCCAGTGCGCCTCGTCAGCCTACTGCGGCTCCGCCAGCTGCTCCTCCCGCCAGATCGAAGAGGCGGAAATCTGACCGCGCTCCTCTTTCTGCGGATCCCATACCGGAGGATCATGTTGTACCAGGGTTCAGATACCCTCCCCAGGGTGGCATTCGACCGCGCTATCCTGTCACCACTCCGGTGGTGGATACACCACTCTTGACGAATCTCCATAACCATCCATCATCTTCAGTCCGTCGTTGTCAGGTATTTTTTGTATTGGCACTCTTCTTTGTTTAGCTCTTTCGCATTCTTTCGTACTAACACCTTTCCTTTGTGCAGGATCCCCCTGAGAGTATCGGCCGGGGCGGGTGGTCCGAGTTTAGCCAGCTTCTGGATATCGCTCGTCCAGAGTACAGAGATTTTCTCGTGGAGTTGGGCTTTGGTCCCTTCCTCAGCATCCGCTACGTGCATGTACGGCATCCTTTGGTGAGGTGTTGGGTGGAGAGGTTCTTCCATCACACGGGGACCATCCATTTTAGTACCTGCTGTCGACACCGGCGGAAAATCTCTTCTTATTCTTTATTTTTCCTTTTTTATTTTCCTAGATACCGACCCCCATTTGGCGAGTGTAGTGTGTGATCTCTATCCTTTTCGTTTCGAGATACGAGTTGTGTGTGTGTGGGAACTGGTACGTGTGTGCGTAGAGCACAAATTTGGAGTCCACCAATCATGGGAAATTTTAAGGTGTGATTGGGCACCTAGTCTAATAGATTTTATCATTTAGACATCTACAACTAAATGTTTGAACCAGAGATGGTTCGGGGGTTTGCTTAGGTGGGGAAGGTTTAGGCCCCCACGACATCCGTTTAGAAAACGGTTACCTCCTGTGTTTTCTTTTATTTGCTAAGCCTTTTTGGTTTTAATTATGTACAAATGCCCTGGTCGAGATATACCAAAATGGCAGGACATTTGGTTTTGATTAGACTCTTTATTTCACCATCCCTTTTATCTTTGATCTTTTAAATTTCCGGGCATTTCGGTGGTAGGATATACTTGAAATCCTAACACCTAGTGCCGGGACAAACAATTAATGTTTTTGGTGCCATATTCGGGATCTCTTTACCCTTGATTTCCAAGGGTAAAGCGGTCCGTCAAATGGCGGGGTTTTGGATGATTAATTCACACTTTGGGGAATTTTAGACCATGATCCTATGGGAGTTAGAACGTATAGAATCCCTTACACGAAAGCACGTACCAGCCACGCCCCCGTGTAAAGGACTCATACCTTCGTTTCTAACGCCCACATTACCATGTTTACTCTTTTTAAAGTTTTCATGGCAAAGTGTATTTTAATCACATTTTTATATCAAAGCGATAAACACTCAAGAGGTATCACAACACATAATTACAAGAGATAGAGGAGCCTCCCATGTTCGCAGACATAAATCACAAGCTGCGATATCAATCATAAGTATGAAATGACATAAATGCAACATTTATTTGTGGACTTCATGAGAATTTTTAAGGAAAGGGTCAAGACCTCGTGGGGTCGGGATTCGATGCTATTGAAAGACTTACTCGGATCCCGACACCACCATAGGATTTACATGAATAAAAAAAAAAATTTCAATGCTTGGGCTTAACGAGGGTGATTTGAAAGACTTAAGAAGCCAAATAGGACTTATGTGGGAAAATCATTTTTGAAAATGGGTTTCAATGCCTTTTCGGGCTTACACGAAGGGTTTAGTGCTATTGAAAGACTTATCCAAACCTTCGAAGCCAAATAGGACTTAAATGAGAAAAACGGAAAATGGGTTTCAATGCCTTTTCGGGCTTACCGAAGGGTTTAGACTATTGAAAGACTTACCAAACCTTCGACCAAATAGGACTTAAATGAGAAAATCTTTTGAAAATTTTGCAATTTACGGGTCCAACGCCTCATGGATTTACATGGAGGTTTAGTGCTATTGAAAGACTTACCTAAAACCACCAATACCGTTTGGTATTTTCATGCCCAAATCAAAATAATGAAAAATGGACAATATTTACAACAACGTAGTAAATAATGAAAATAACGGGGTTTAAACAAAGGATTTTCTGGGTCCAATGCGGAATTACGTGGTGGATAATGCCTCTTTGAGGTCTTAAATAGTCTCCCAACCAATCGGGATTATCGCCCAGAGATAATAACCGCAATATATTCAGTTTAAATAAAGCGATAAATGTATTTAAAGCTCGGCTTCTAATGGCAGTTCATGGGTCCAATGCTTTGGAATCTGGGCTTTTGAGCATTTTTATCACGCCCAAATCGTATTCACAATATTCACAATATAATATTTACAACGTAGTAAATGTAAATAAAGCTCCCAGCAGGCTTCCAGCTTACATAATCCACCACGGGGATTATCACGCCCAAATCCAAAGGGAAAAGGGGAAAATGACAATATCACAATATAATATTTACAACGTAGTAAATGTAAATAAAGCATAAATGACAATATTTACCGGGGATTTTTAATGGGTCTGCCTATGGAATTACATGGTGGATAAAGCCTCTTTGAGGTCTTACATATCCACCACGACCAATCGGGATTATCGCCCAAATCACAAAGCTTTCACAATATAAACGGATAAATGACCATTTAAACATGGGGATGTATTTTTCGGGTCAAATACTGTAGGCTAACAAGGTTGTTACGGCCTCGTTAGAGGTCTTACGCAACTGAGCCAAAGCTACTCAATATTTGCCGTACTAAAACACGAGGAAACCGGTGTATTTTTCGGGTCAAGACCTCGTGGGCTAACATGGTTGTCACGGCCTTTGTTAGAGGACTTACGCGAGCCGCCAAAGCCACTCAATATTGCCGTACTAAAACACACCGGGGGAGGGGGGTAATCACAACAAATATTCACAAGTGCGTATAAAATGTAAATAAAGCGATAAATGACTAGAAATGTAAATAAAGCGATAAATGACAAGGAAATGTAAATAAAGCAATAAATGACAAGGAAATGTAAATAAAGCAATAAATACTCCACATAAAAAACTAGTAAAGCATAAATGAAACTAAAATGAACTAAAGAATGTAAGAGAAAGGGAGAGAGAGAGAGAGAAAGGGGAAGATGAGGAGAGGTTAGAGAGAGAAGCACCTAATAGATGCTTCTCACTCTAAAAACCCCCCAAAATCCCTAAAGAAAAAGAAGAGGGAGAAAGAGCTTAGAGAGAGAGAGATTACCTAGAGAGGAGTCTCTCTCTCTAAAACTACCCAAAAATCCCCTCCTAAAACCCCCTAAACCCCTATTTTCTGCCTAAACTAAGCTCTAGAAGGCCTAGTGCCCGAGCAAAAACTGTGTGCAAATGAGGGGGGGGGGTCGGTTTTATAGAAAACCGTGCACGCCTCGCGCAGCACCATCATGCGCGGCGCATGACGGTCCTGCGCGAGTTGTGGTACTGCCACGTGGCAGTCTTATCCTTCCACGCCAGCAGCTCCTCGAATCCTCCTCGATTTCCGTGCGCGTACCTTTTTTATCCGATTTTCGGGGGCAGTTTTGGAGGTCTTCCGGAACTCAAAATGGGTCATGCGGCATATCGTCGGAAAGCTCTCGACGTCCTCTTTCCAACGATATAAAGTTTGCGGAATCGGAGTTCGGACGAGGGAGTTATGGCTCCCGGAAGTCGGGGTGTCGGAGCTGTTTTTGTGCACTTTTCCGATGAGATTCCGGTCAAACGGGGGATGCTATCGGCGAACCGAGAGTTCCACGACGTAGCCGGAGTCATTATCTTTCCAACGCACCCGGGCTCGCGGATCAACTTGTTGCGAGCAGGAAAGACTCTGCGCGCGAAGGCGGCTGTCCGGGAGAAAAAATGCGTTTTGCTCCCAGCGCGTTTTTTCTCAAATCTTGTCCCAGTTCGCGCGCATATTTGACCTAGCTCCCGATGTCGGATTTTGACGTTCTTGGTACCGTCGGAAAGCTTGCGCTGCCTATTTTTGCAAGGTTCCGGATTCGCGGGAATCCGAGCTTGGACTTGTGAGATATGGCCCCGCGAGCAGAGTCCACCGGGGTGTTTTTGGTCCGTTTGAGGGCAGTTTTCCGATCGGGATTCCGGCTGACCCCGATAAATTCTTGGCGATCCGAGAGTTCCACGTCGTGCATGGATGTGTCCTCTTTCCAATGTGCCCGGGCTCGCAGATCAACTTGTTGCGAGTCAGGAAGACTCTGTGCGCAAGCGTGGCAACGTCGGTGGGAAAATCCCGGAACTTTCAGCAAAACCTTATTTTGTCGGCCTGTTTTCACGCGCGTGGTAGACGTAGCTCCCGATGTCGGATTCCGACGATCTTGGTATCGTCGGAAAGCTTGCGTTACCTACTTTTCAACGGTACAGGCCTTGCACAGAGGCGAGCTTGGGTTCGCAAGATATGATCTTGCGAACGGAGGCCGTCGGAATGTTCCTTATGCCAAGGGGTCATCTTCTGACTGAGATTCCGGCTTGACCGGAGGAGCTCTTGACGATCCGAAAGTTGCATGTGGTAGCTGGAAGTGAACCTCTTGCCTAAGGGTCTTGGCTCGCGGACCAAGTTGCAGCGGGTCGGAGAGAATCTTTGCGCAAACGCTTGCCTCCCAAATAGGCTGTTTTGTCAACAACACTTACCAAAATTTGGCTAAGTGTCGGACCGTTTTTTCGCAGTTTTGGCCACAACTCTCTCGTTTCTCGTCCGTTTTCGACCCGTAAAGTACGGAATCGAAGCTCTTGATATTCTCTATACATTGGTCAAGGGGTGGTCAGTTCGATCCAGTTTTTGGTCTGGTCAATGGTCCGGTCAAACCTTGGTCAAACTTGGTCAAACTTGGTCAAGGCTCTCCAAACTCTTGGAGATGTATCCCGGACTACATTTCAAGGGTTTCTGGGCATGGGGGGTCCCAGTCGAGTTGGAAATGGCCCGGTCAAACTTCGGTCAACCCTAGTCAAACTTGGTCAAACCTCGGGAAATGTGTCCCGGACCTTCTTCTTGGGAGTATTTGATGTGATGAGCCCTCGTCGGAACAGGCCGACTTGGTTCGGGCTGCCTCGTTTTGCGCACCGACACCCGAGGAAATCCCGGGGGTAAAAATGGGGTTATGACACCTGCGAGGTGGGGGTGCTCCCCGTTGACTGGAGTGCCATTCTAGGCATCCGTTTTAGGGGTAGGATTCCTCCTAGCGACCCTGTGTCTGATTTTGAGGCCCTGGAGATCCTAGGCATCGATGATCCGGCTGCCATCGTGGGCAAGAAGCTTTTCTATCTGAAGATCAGTTATCTGAAGGATCTCTTGGTGAGGGAGATAGAGGAGCCTCCCACGGAGCTGCGATATCGCCAGTGGACCGCCTTTTTCATATTCAGCTGCTTCCTTGGGAATGACAAGTCTACCATTCCCACGCCCATAGTCGGTATGTTCCGAGACATTGACGACCTGAGGGATTATGACTGGGGAGCACTGACGTATGGGTTTTACATTCGGGGCTTGCGCCGCTTCTCCCGTCGAGAGACCGCCAGTTTCCTCGGCTTCTGGCAGTTCACGCTTTTCTGGGCTTTTGAGCATTTTGCCGTATTCGCTCCCAGCAGGCTTCCAGCGGCTCCTGATTCTGCATTCCCGCTTGCCAGGCGATGGGATTCGGCTTGGATTCCAGCGACTGACCACCCGCACGCTTATGGAGTGCCGTACGACCGTGGACTGTATCAGGGATGTTGATATTGTCTTTCAGCCTTACTCCACATTCCTGCTTGAGCGTCCTGAGGTGTTTAGGGCCATGGAGCTATCTCGCCTGCGGATATGGATCCGATCTCCGAGGTCCTGGGAGCTTTTGATGGGCGAGAGGACCTTGCGGCAGCTAGGTGGCGATGCCCTCGTCCCTGTGGATCCTCCTCAGCTGATGACCATCGAGGACTACATCCCACGCGCCCCGAGTGATTCTTTCGTGGCGGGAGTTGAGGCTTATCCAGCTCTGATTCTGGCCGATGTGCCGTATAGGGAGTGGTTTGAGCAGGTCTCCTTGGGGTCTCTGATGTCCCTCCATGAGGTCGAGGGTGGTCGAGTCATGGGCGGATCAGCTATGGACAGCCATCTTTACCCGGTCTTCTGGAGAGTTTGAGTGGCTTCAGACTGAGATTCTACGTCTTCAGCTCGAGTTATCAGTCAGTGAGGATCGTTATGCCGCTGACATGGCCCGAGCACAGGAGGAGACGGCCCGTGTGCAGGCGGAGCTGACGCAGGTACAGGGGGAGCTGACCCGGACGCAGGGGGACTTGACCCAGAGTCGGAGGGATTTGGGTTCTCGGGATGCGGTGCTGACTGCCCATGTGGAGACCATTCGGAGACTAGAGGATCAGCTTCATGGCATGGGCATTACTCCTGTTACTGGAGCTGGCTCGTCTGGTCTTGGTCAGACTTCTTCTTCGCCGCCCCCAGATCCTGTTTCTCGAGAGTGGTTCTTTGACGACCCTCCTTCTCTATGATGTATATTTTTCCTTTCTTTTTTCTTCTTGGGGCCTTGTATTCCGGCCGGTCATTTTGTATTTACATGGATTGTACAGACATTGATTATTGTATATACGGGCAGTGTTTATGGTTATGTATTTATGGCTATGGCTATTTGTTTGGATGTTGATTCACGGGTTTGTATGGATGTGTGTTTGGATGTACGGCTGTGTTTCTGGATGTATGGATGTGTTTTTGGCTATGTGTTTATGGCTATGGCTATGTGTTTGTGGCTATGTGTATGGATATTGGGTCTCGATCCTCCGCGAGGCCTGGTTCATCAATATCGGGGCTTACCTCTCCTTAGGGCCCGTTTTCATCATTATAGGGACTTACTCTTCCACGAGGCCCATTTCAGCAATCCTTGGGTCTTACTCCTTCACGAGGCCCATTTCCACAATCCTTGGGTCTTACTCCTTCACGAGGCCCATCTGGATGACTCTCCGGATTTTTCCAATTTTTCTTGACAAAAATGGAAAAATTTGCCCCAGTATGTAGTGTCGAATAAATTTTTCTAGCTTCTTGAAGATAGAAAAATTTTGCCCCAGTGTAGGGCAATGATTGCTGATGCGGAATTCTGGATTTCTCCTTCTGTCTTTCTGGTACCGGACTGTGATAGCTTCTTGAGGGCCAGACTATCCCCTTTCAAAATTTTTCAAAACCTTTTTGAAAAATTTTGCCCCAGTGTTCCATAGGATTTGCCTGTGTGACAATCCCGGGTCATTTTTGCACTTCTAGATTTCTGGGTCGAGCTAGGGTTTCAGGGCTGGTTCCTGAACTTTGAGCCTAGTTCTCGGCCCTCGGGCTGCCCCGCTGGTGGAAGATCGATTCTGACTTACGTTATATCAAACGCCTCCTTACGAGGTTGTCTCTGTTTCAATTTTTGACCCCCGGGTCGATTTTAGGGTTTCGGGTCGGTCCTCGGTTGTCGGGCCGAAACCTTCGATTACCGGATCGCCCAAGACTTTCTCATAGGCGACTTTTTGCAAAAAGACCTTCATACAGCGCGAAACGGGCCTCTAGGAGTGAGTGAAAAGGGTCAAATCCGCGTGGTATGGGAAAAAGAGCCGTTGGGATTCCCAACGGGACTGGCGCGTGATCATCACGCGCGGCGCGTGATCATCACGCGCCAGTTTCCGTCTATTTAAACCACGCTCCTCCTTCGAACCAGCAACCATTTTCCGAGTTTCTCTCCTCTTTCTTCACTAAAATCTCTCCATTTTTCCCCTTTTTGAGTCCCTTGGGTCCATGGCCTCCTCTAGTAATGATCCCGACTCCTTGGTGACACTTCATTTCCACGATTTCCGCGTTGAGCGGATGAGACATTGGTGGACTCTTCTTGGAGAGGACGACCATGCCGACATCGTGGGGTTCTTTGGTAAGTTTCCCCCTTTCATGCGGCTTCAAGTTGATCGTGGCTTGCTCGAGGCTCTTGCTTCTTTCTGGGACCCGACCCATTGTTGCTTTTCCATTGGGGAAGTGGATCTTGTCCCTACTATGGAGGAGTATGCTGAGCTTCTTCAGCTAGACCGCCCTTTCAGCGAGACTCCGGTCATACCCATTCAGGGGCCCTCGGTCCAACCGATGTTTGGAGAAGTACTTGGGCTTGACTACTGCAGTTCTACGTCCAGAGATTGCCCGACCTGAGGAAACTTGGCGGAAAGCCAACATTTCTCTAGATTTGCTGACGAAGTACTTCTCTCGGAGTGGCTTTCCTGTGAAGCTTGCTAGGGACTTTATTGCGGGCAAGAAGGGGTGGAAGAAATTCCGAATTAATGCCTTCAAGATCGCTTTCGCAGGTATTTTTCTCTTTCCTACTTCTGCTGGTAGGATAGATTTGGGTGTTATTCCCATAGTATTCAGCGAGGGCAGGTCTATCATCCCTGCCATATTGTGCGAGACCGTGCGGTCTTTATCTTATTGTAGGAGACAGGGAGAGGGGGTTCCGATGTTCTGCACACAGCTCCTCCAGCTTTGGTTCTGTAGTCACCTGCGGCACTTCTACCGCCTCCAGACTCCTTATCACTTTGAGAGGCATACGGTGAGCCAGACCGTCAATATAGCACTTCCCTTCACTGGCAATAGTCGTGATTGGGCATCATACCTCCTCGACTTGCCCTTGGGTGAATGGTCTTGGAAGGTCACTTGGGGGCCAGCAGTGTGGAAGCCCTGGACTCATTGTGCCCTCTTCGATGGAGTGCCTCTTCCTGGGGTGTGGGGTTGTACGGGCTACTATCCCAGCCTTGCTCTTCGTCAGTTTGGTGGTGTTCAGTACCCGCCTCGTCTTGGTGACTTGGATGCGGTGACTTTCGACTACATCCCTAGTGAGGATATGTGGAGGCTCCTCTCCAGGGTTGAGGTTATCTGGGAAGGCCGCCTTTCGGAGGTAGTTCTCATCGAGGATGGTTCGCCCGGAGATAGCTCTGTTGCTTCTGACTTTGTCGAGTGGAGAGAAGGGTGGACTCCCTTTTTTACTCTCAGGCCTACTGTACGGCCAGGCACATCACATTCTTTGGTGTCTCGCTCTCTTCGGGTGTCAGCCTCCACTGGTCAGCCTGAGAGAGTTACTGTTTTGGAGCGAGAGCTTGAGGAGGCTCAAACAGAGCTGTTATCATTACGCCTTGCTAGGGCAGCTGAGAGAGAAGCGTCTGCGGCTCGTGTAGAGTCTCTGCGGAGTACCTTGCATCATAACAGTGTGGCGGTGGCGAATCTTCGTCGCGACTTAGAGGCTCAGAGAGGGAATGTCTCTACTCTTCGTACAATGAATGAATTCATCAGAGAGCAGCTTGAGATTTCTGAGGATGCTAAGGATCAGCTGGCCGAGACCTTGGCTGAGACTCGGGAGCAGCTGGAGACTGAGCAGGCGGAGAGGACTCGAGTCCAGGATGAGCTTGATTCTCTTCGTTCATATACTCAGGCCTTGGTTGATCCTGCCACAGGTCGTCCTCAGGACATTGTAGCCCTCCGACCGGGCGCTAGATGCGAGTGAGGAGGCGCTCACATCTGCGCGTACTTCCATGGGGGTCATGAGGGTTCAGATCAGCGTTCTCCAGGGTGACAATGGAGTCTTGCAGACTGAGTTGGACTTGGTGCATGACGCTCTTGAGTCTAATGCTTCTTGGCTCAACCAGGAGGGTTTCCCTGTGGTCACTTCTCTTCACCAGATCAACCAGGTGATGGATTCTTTGGGTGCTAGAGCTCGAGCCGTCTTGGAGGAGCACGATGAGGGGGATCCGGCCCTTTCCACTGCTTTGGGGAGATTCTGCAGAGAGACCTGCATACGTCTTGGTCATTAGATAGCATACTTCACGTAGCAGTGAGTAGTCAGTAGTTTTTGTATTTAAATGGTGGGTCATTCATAAATCCGAGTCGGATCATGCATGGCTCCCATTTTTAACTTCTAAGTCGATATATTTAGACATGCTTTCAAGACATCATGAAAAATCAAATGTATGCGTTTATGAACTATGAATGAATGAATGGAAAGCACGTATTTTGTCTATGAGTATCTATATGAAAACCTATGTTTGTATAAGAATCTGTGAACTTAGCAAAGTTTAGCTTTTTATGAATTGATGGTACAAGGATTGGATATTGTTGTGGAATGAACATGAGAATTTACACAATTTGAAAGGGATAAGCATGGTATGAATGGTTTGTGAGAATTTAATGATATGTCACTTTGAAACTGGGTGTTTGGAAGGATACACTTGTGCTCCACCTCTTGATCCCCGAAACATTCTCTTTATATCGAACGAACCGTACTGCTCAAAGGATAACATAGGTCGTTCTTTCGTCTAAAATCTCTTCACCGCATAACAACCCCGATCACTAGTCTTGCACTGATTTGATGCCCGCCTTGTTGTGATACCGGTTTTTTTTTTTTTTTTTTTTTTTTTTTTAGCCATATATTACCCCCAGCTTACGCCAAGTCCAGCTTTCCACGTTACTTTTGCCTATGGCGCCTCTTCCGAGGTTTTCACCATACCCGTGGTAATTTCCATCCGAGGGCAACGTCCTTACGGATTTTCGTCGCTTCCCGGGCCTTCTTCAGAATTATCAAAATAACAAATTGGAACTTTGATAAATATTCCTCTTTGATTAAATTGACTTAAAGTTATACATGGTACTTGATTACAGAATCAGAATTAATGGGTGAACGGAACTCTTCGCCATCCATATCAGCCAGAATGATTGCTCCCCCTGAGAAGGCTTTCTTCACCACGTACGGACCCTCATATGATGGTGCGAACTTCCCTCGTGGATCTGATAGGGCCATATTCCTCTTCTTCAGAACGAGATCTCCGGGTTGGAAAGTGCGAGGTCGAGCCTTCTTGTTGTAAGCTCTTTCGATCCTCCTCTGGTAGAGCTGTCCGTGGCATAGTGCCGCCAATCTCTTTTCATCTATGAAGTTCAGCTGCTCATACCGTGCTTGGGCCCATTCAGCTTCTTCCAGCTGAGTTTGTGACAGGATTCTCAAAGAAGGGATCTCCACTTCGACCGGCAGTACCGCTTCCATCCCATATACCAGAGAGTAGGGGGTAGCTCCAACGGATGTCCTCACTGACGTTCGGTAAGCGCACAAAGCATAAGGCAGGTGCTCGTGCCAATCTTTGTATGTCTCAGTCATCTTGCTCAGAATCTTCTTTACGTTTTTGTTGGCAGCTTCTACGGCTCCGTTCATCTTTGGACGGTATGGAGCAGAGTTGTGGTGCTGAATCTTGAACTGCTGGCATAACTGGTCCATCATGCGGTTGTTCAGGTTGGAAGCATTGTCGGTGATGAGCATTTCTGGCATTCCGTAACGGCAGATAATGTTGTTCTTCACAAACCTGGTGACCGCGACTTGAGTAACATTCTTGAAGGAACACGCCTCTACCCACTTGGTAAAATAGTCGATGGCTACCAGTATGAACTCATGCCCGTTAGACGCCTTTGGGGTAATCGCACCGATCACATCCATTCCCCAAGCTGAGAACGGCCACGGCGAGGCCATAGTGTGAAGATATTGGGGAGGTGCGTTCTTGCTGTTCTGATACATCTGGCATTTGTGGCACGTCTGGACATGTCTGATGCAGTCCCTCTCCATTGTCAACCAATAATA
>OU015761.1:39610131-39666292 GCA_907173295.1 Fagus sylvatica | reverse complement strand
ACAAACACAAGGCAAGTGGGAAGAGAGTTGGTTCGTTAATTCCGCTGCAAAGAGGTATACTAGGTTTTACTTACAAAACCTAAGAGGCAACACATTAGAAACTCTATGATATATGTGTATATTGTATACCCTTGTTTTTCCTTCATTGGTATCAGAGCCATAGGCTTTCTTCTTCGTGTTTTTGGAGCCTTAGAGGACCTTAGGGAGAAAAACATTTTTTCCACAAATGTTGGCCATAATGGCCATTTTAGGTTCTCACTGCCGCCGGCTCTCCGGTGAGCTTCTGACGACACCATTGGTACTAATGGACTCCTCACGACCCCTGGAATCCATAGCAACAAACTTTGCATGATTTGGACGTGTGTGCAATTAGATATGTCATTTTTAGACCTGGCAAAATCTGACCCGAGCCCATTTTTCAACCCAAACCCGAAGGAAAAATATGGGTAGGGGTAGGGTTTTTCGACCCGGGAATAAAGATGGTATCAACCCGTACCCGACCCGTAAAATGATGGGTCGGGTCGGGTCAACCCGCGGGTCACATGGGTCGACCCGTTTTTCAAAGGATTTTTTTTTTTTTTTTTTTTCTGGAGTCTATATTATTATGTTAGGAATTAAAGTATTATGAGAGTTTTTTTTTTTTTTGAATGATTTGGAATTTGACTATTATAAAAGTTCACATAATGTCAATTAAAAAAACAATTCTTAAATTAAATTTGTCTTTGAAATAGGCTAGACTTAACCAAATCAACACAAAAAATTGGATGTTCTTTCTTGGTAGAAAGAGAATTGCAATCTATTTTCTTAGTTTTATTTAATATTTTAATGGCACACGTTCTTTTGATTATTATTATAACTGCGTTTACTTCTGAATAAACTTTTAGCATTTGAGATAAAATTCTTAGTATCAATCTTGTCTTTTGCCAAAAAGTGTAGAAACTTTGATTTGCACTTAAATTTAATTAAATGGATTTGAAGATAATTTCTAATCCATTAATAGAATAGCCATATTTATTAACTTTTAAATATTTATTGACCCATTTACATTGTATACTAAAGTTATATTAAAACTTTGTATTATAAATGAAAATATTAATGAAATTACTCACCAGCTTGAGGTGCAATTTTCAAGTATAAATATTTTCACTGCTAGAACTACTACCAACTTCGAGTAGATTGAGGTCCAATTCATATTAATTTATTTAGTTTTTTTTTTTACCAAACATATTATGTTTTATTTGTGAAACTTTATATATATTGTCACCTTGATAGGTAATTTAATTTAATTTCATAATTTTCATTCAACTAATACATCTAAGGAGGTTCAATTAGCAAAAAAAAAAAGTACATCTAAAGAGGTTGATAATTTGATATGGTCTATGGCATCTACTATTTTTTTTCCCATATTCTTTTATTTGTGAGTGTTTTTGTTTATGTGTTCTCTTATTTGTATTGAAAGAAGACAAAGAAAACTAAATGATAATTTTGGACTATAGGATCAAAAGAGGTTGATAATTTGATATGGTCTATGGCATCTACTATTTTTTTTCCCATATTCTTTTATTTGTGAGTGTTTTTGTTTATGTGTTCTCTTATTTGTATTGAAAGGAAGACAAAGAAAACTAAATGATAATTTTGGACTATAGGATCAAGTTTATTTTTATTTTTTATATATATATTTTTTCATGTGTAAAAATACAGGTCAACCCGGTTTTGACCCGACCCTTAAAAGATCAGGTAAGGGTCATAGGTTGTGCAACCCATTTAGGATGACCCGTTTTTTTACCCGAACCCACATGGGTCGAACCCGATTGACCCGACCCGTTTGCCAGGTCTAGTCATTTTATATTTTATGTTCAATATGTGTAATCGGTGTTTTTGCGGCATGTATATCTTATTCAATATTCCATTTTTTTTTATTCTAATATGTAGTATGTTGAATAAGCTTTCCAACGGTGCAAAAATTACCAAAAATGGAGTTCTACAGAGAGAGATATGGAGACCCGAAATAAGCCCGACGGCTAGGGTTTTTCGAAAAAACCCTAGCTTAAGGTTGGTGATGAACCAGACTAGGGGGCTCCCCCACTCGTGCCTGGTGGCGCGTGAGGCTCACCCCGAGCTCTGTTTGGCCTCTGTTTTCGTCTGTTGTGACTGTAATTCTTCAGGGTATTTTAATAAAATTTTTATTAATTTTTCTGGTAATAAAAAATAATTATTAATTATTTTTAAATAAAAATATTAACCTTGGAGGACCACTCGCGCATGTGGCAGCACGTGGAGTACTATCTGGACCTCAAAATTTTTGTACTCTCCTCTAGGAGTTGAAAGCACCCATTCGTATGGGAGATGAGATATTTTAGAACTTCTATTATTTAATGTAAAATTTGTTAATTTAGCGTTTAAATAAAAAATTGAGGAAAATTGTAGAAAATTCTGGAAAGCTATTTTAATCTGTTAAGAGACTCAAAATGTGTAAAATTAATATTTTTCCAAAATTATTTGATTGCGTCCTTTATTTTTCTATAATTTTTATAGTTCTTGGTATACAATTAAAAATTATTGAAAATTGAAAAAGATGTGAGAAAAATATTGGTTGATGAACTGGTATGTTCATATATACACAGAGAACAAAACTACAAATTTTCAAGATTTTTTATGAGATATATAATTTTCTATAATTTTTATTGTCTCTTGAAATTGAATAAAAATTTATAGAAAATTATTAAAAGTTTAGAATATTATGGGAAAATGCAAATAGGTATCATGCAATATTATGACGTTAATGGGAACCATGGTGGAGAGGTTGGACTCTCCCATGAAGATTTTTGTGCAACAAATAAATTAATCATGGTAGTGTAACACTTGTGCATGAAAGATGATTTAAGCATAGCGATGTCTCGATTTTATGTCTTGTGTGAGATGCCATGTTTGATTTAGTTTGATACTACAAATATAATTGTGTGTATAATTTTTTCTTATGCTTGCCTGAATACAATGTCCTGAACCATGTGTGTGTAAATGTAGTAATGGCATCAAAGACTGTTGTTGCTGACTTGAACCGAGGAGAGAAATTGGATGGCAAGAACCATGATATCTGGCACTGTAAGATCTAGTACCTTCTCGACGAGTTGGAAGTCTTGGAGACTTTGACCAACTCAATGGAAGAGCCTGAGCAAGGGAACAATGCTCAGGATTGTAGGGACTTGGAAACATACCAAAGCTAGCGCAAGAAGGATTGTTGTGCGCACTTTACCATGTTAAGCAGCATGCATAACGACCTTATTGGCGAGTTTGAGAGCTATGGTACTGCCTAAGACATGTGGATTGCCTTGAAGGCAAAATTTGGAGGGACCACGGTCACTCGACTGCACGCGTTGACATTGAAATTTGATACCTTCAGGATGCAGCGTGGTGATTCCATGCAGAAGCATTTGAGGAAAATGTCAGCAATGGTTCACGAGTTGAAGGTTGCTGGGAATAATCTGACTGATGAGCAGTAGATCCAGGCTGTGATCCGTTCTCTCTCTGACTCATGGGAACAAATGAAGTTCAACATGACACACAATGAGAGCATTCAAACGCTCAAGGACTTGTCACGTCATCTTGAGCTTGAGGCAGAGCGTCATGTGGCGCAAGGATAGAGTTCTTCCTTCTTTGCTAGACATGGCAAGCGCCAAGCATTTAAGACCAAGCGCGAAAGTTATGAAAAAGCACCCCAACGATGTCAAAATGGAGGAAAACCCTCAAAGAGAGCCAATACCACGAAGCGCCCAAGGGGCAAGCGTGGTGGACGGAAACAAGTTGAACAAGCATGTTTTAATTATGGAGTAGTTGGTCACTTCGCTTGTGATTGCACTGAGCCAAAGAAGGTACTTTTTTACCCATTCTCTTGCACTGTGTGTTATGTAGCATCATCATAAGTACTGATTGCTTACTCTGTCCTTGATTGGATTGTAGACACAGGAGCAACAGACCATATAGCGCAAGATAGAGTTGGGTTCGTAGAGTACCGCCGAGTTCCAGCTGGCAGCAGATGGATGCGTATGGGGAACGAGTCAAGAGTGGAGGTGCTTGGGATTGGCACTTACAAACTCCAGTTGCGTCGTGGACACGCCCTCTTATTCCATGACGGGCTTTATACGCCCGGAATGAGGCAAAATCTACTTTTAGTTAATGTTTTGTTAGAACTTGGTTTCAGTTTTGGCTTTCATGGTCGTTCTGTAGACATTTTTTTGGGGTCCACTTGTTTTGGACATGCTTTTATTTCAGATGATCATTTATTTCATTTGGATTGATTACTC
This sequence comes from Fagus sylvatica, assembly GCA_907173295.1. Lineage (NCBI taxonomy): Eukaryota > Viridiplantae > Streptophyta > Magnoliopsida > Fagales > Fagaceae > Fagus > Fagus sylvatica. The sequence goes on along the minus strand of OU015761.1, from coordinate 39,661,991 downwards.
TGCTTATGATTCTTCATTTGTCTTGTTGACTCAAAATGATTATGATGAAATGAATTGGCATGCTAGGTTGGGACACATTGGACAAGATAGGATGACTAGGTTAGCTAGAGAAGGACTTTTAGGTCCACTCGCTAAGGTCAACCTACCAACTTGTGAGCATTGCCTGGCTGGAAAGTCAACTAGAAAGCCTTTTGGAAAAGGTATTAGGGACAACTGTTCCCTTAGAGTTGATCCATTCTAATGTATGTGGCCCAATGAATGTGAGGGCAAGGCACGGGGCCTCTTACTTCATCACATTCATAGATGACTTCACGCGTTACGGATCATGTGTACCTGGTCTCTCACAAGTCAGAAGCATTGGATTGCTTTAGACGATTCATGAATTTGGTTGAGAACCAAATAGAGAGAATCATTAAAACTCTGAGAACTGACCGTGGACGCGAGTATCTATCCAAGCAATTTAGAGAGCTCTGTGAGAATAAGAGGATTCATAGGCAATTAACGATTCTTGGAACTCCGCAACAAAATGGTGTAGCAGAAAGAAGGAACCGAACCTTACTAGACATGGTAAAGTCTATGATGGCGCAGGCCAACTTCCCAATATCATTTTAGAGGGATGCATTGATGGCTGTAGCCTATATCCTAAATAGAGTGCCCTCCAAATCAGTACCTTCCACTCCATATAAGTTGTGGTCTGGTAAGAAACCAGATTTGAGTAATTTGCGTCCTTGGGGATGTACAAGTTAACATGGAAAATTAGGCCCTAGAGCAAATAAATGTGTATTTATCAGATACTCTGATGAATCCAAGGGCTATGTAATGTTGGGTGAGCATCTAGATGAGGGAGTAACTGAGATTGTGTCACGCGATGTGGAATTCACGGAGAATGATTTCTCCAGCAGAGGAGATGTGGGTTAAAGCTTGTAGCTATACGAGATGGTAGAGTTATGGAATGATACTCCAGCCACTAATCTTGGGGATAGTGGGAGAGAGATCATTCCTATTGGGAACGACCCACAATCACAAAAAGATGACTCCCAAAGCCCATAATTGCGGAGAAGTCAGTGTGGGAATGTTCCACGCCAACGCTTTGGAATTGAAGGGGAATCCTCCACTAGTGCTGCGCAAGATGACACGGAGCCTAAGTCATATGATGAGGCTATGTCATCCCTTGCATGCAATGAATGGATGACTGCCATGAAAAATGAAATGAAGTCTATGAGGACAAACCAAGTCAGGGAACTTGTGGATCTGCCTCTTGGGAGGAAGTCAATTGGGAACAAATGGGTTCTTAAAATCAAAAGGAAGGCAGATGGTTCCATAGATAAGTATAAGGCCCGACTGGTGGCCAAAGGTTATACCCAAAGGGAGAGTGTAGACTATAAGGAAACCTTTTCCCCTGTGGTGAGGTTTGCCTGTATTCGCCTTATTCTAGCCATGGTAGCAAGCCTAGACCTTGAGTTTTACCAAATGGATGTGAAGACTGCATTCCTCAATAGGGAATTGGATGAAGATATTTTTATGGATCAGCTCATTGGTTTTGTGGTGAAAGGACAAGAGCGTAAGGTTTGCAGACTCAATCGGTCCCTTTACGGGCTAAAACAGTCTTCTAAACAATGGTAACGATTCCATTAGGAGGTCATTTCCAATGGCTTCTTTATGATTGAGGAGGACCACTGTGTCTATGTAAAGAGGTTTGAAGGAAGTTTTATCATTCTGTTGTTATATGTAAACGACATACTATTGGCTGGAAACAACAAGGAGTTTATCAAAATTATCAAGGAATGGTTGTCCTTAACTTTTGAGATGAAGGACATGGGTGAGACAAGCTTTGTGCTTGATATCAAGATCCTCAGAGACCGTTCGAGGAATGGTTGTCCTTAACTTTTGAGATGAAGGACATGGGTGAGGCAAGCTTTGTGCTTGATATCAAGATCCTCAGAGACCGTTCGAGGAAGCTCCTTGGTTTGTCTCAATAGACTTACATAAGGAAAGTACTTAAGCGGTTTCATATGCAAGATTGCAAACCCATTGATACTCATGTTGGGAAGGGCGACTCACTAAGTAGTGAGATGTGTCATAAAACTCCAGTAGAAATTGAGAGTGTGGCTCGAGTACCCTATGCGAATGCAATTGGCAGCCTAATGTATGCAATGTTGTGTACGTGCCCAGACATTTGCTTTGCAGTAAGGCTGGTGAGTAGATTCCAGAGTAATCCTGGACCTGTTTATTGGAAGGCAGTGAAGAGGATTCTACGGTACTTATGTGGAACTGCAGATTACATGTTGTGCTACCAAGGAAGGGATTTGCGCTTAAGAGGATATAGTGACGCTGATTGGGCAGGAGACCTAGATGAGCGCAAATCAACCTCTGGTTATACCTTCTTGCTAGGTGGCGGAGCCATCACTTGGTGTAACAAGAAACAGTCATGTGTTGCACACTCCACAATGGAATCTGAATATGTAGCATGTTCGGCAGCAGTTCAAGAAGCAGTTTGGTTACATAGATTCCTTCAGCGTTTAGATGTCGTTGCTAGTGCTATGGATCCGGTCACAATCTATAGTGACAGCATGGCTACTCTTGCTTACGTAAAGGATCTGAAATATCATGAAAAAGCCAAACACATCGAGATTAAGTATCACTACATTTGAGACATGGTTGCAAAAAAAGAAGTGTTCTTAGAGCATATCTCTACCAAAAACATGTTAGCAGACCCCCTAACGAAACCCATTGCTAGGGATCCCTTCCATGGTCACATAAAGGGATTAGGGTTGCGTAGAGTTTGATTTCATATTACTCAGACTTGTTATATTTGCTTTTGGAGGACATTGTATTTTTGACATGATGTTTGGAACATTAATGATATTTGGCATGCATTTATTATCCTTGTTAATTGCATATATACACACGTACATCACAAGACTGTATAATGTGATGTGATAGGTATGTCACTAGGCTTAAGTTGGCTCACTCACATGAGCGACCGCCTTCGACGCTTGGGTAGCAGGCAAAGATGAGACATGGTATTTTTTGACACTCAAGGAAGTGTGCAAAGGCCTTCAATGCTTGCACAGTTAGAAGAAGGAAAACACCAAAATTTGTTTGTCGCATCAGTTGGACTGATATAAGGTCTGCATTTGAGAAGATGAGACCGTGCATGATTCCTTCCCATGATCATGTAGCCTGGAGAAGCCAGGTGTGAGTTCTCTCAGACACTTAAGGAAAGCGGGCTGATGAAGAATTCAAGTCGGGCACTAGGAGTGACTGGACTAAGATCCGTGCGGTGGAAATATCAGGATGCATTTATGACATACGCTCCCCTTAGAATGGAGGAGAAGTCCACCGCAACATGTAACCATACCATATGTGTTCGCAACGACCACCAGATAGGGAGGTGAGAGAATAAGTCACTGTTTCCTCACCATGTGAGTCCGATCTTGATAGAATTGTGCTCTATGTGACTTTTGACTGTGTCACAAGGCAGAGACTCGATTTTCATTTCTTTGGCATGTTGCCTAGAGCCATGGATTATTTGATTTTATGGGGCATGACCGGAAGGAGCGCCGAGTTAAAGTTGAGTGGCACTAGGGCAAAGGGAAGACCATCTAATAACACATCCAAGTCAGACACTTGCGTTCAGAATTCATGTTGACTCTGGGAGTCTAGGACATGAATGTGGGTACATGACTGAGTGATTTCGCGAAGGAGGTTGAGTGTGGTTCTGAGTTTGTTGAAACTCATGATGGATTGGAAGACACTCAATCTGATGTGATCAGAGAAGTCTAGGGCAAAACATGCCATTTTTATTTGGGGGTTACACTATGCTAGTTATGATAGAGCTTGGCTGTAGTGTCCCCACTTTATAGGTTAGGCTTGTCGGTCGCATAGACCATTTCCTATTGTATGTGTAAGACAAATGGATGGAAGCGAATGAGAGATGATTCTTAGTCTGCCCACTATGGTCGAGTGGGAGTCTATTGGCATTTGGGCCATATTGGATTGCCCAAATAGGCACTTATGTGGGCAGCCTGTTAAGACAAAACCCTAAGACTAAGGTTCCCAATATTGCAATATAAAATTGCAATATTCAGACAGAAAAATGTAAGCTTAGAGACACACTTCTCTCATCTCCTTTCTCTTTGCCTTAGGGTTTCCATCAACGAACCCTAGGATTTAGTCTGTGGACATAGGTGAAGTGCCTGAGTTTGTGGCACCTTCACTTGACCGGCATAAGCACAAGGCACATGGGAAGAGAGTTGGTTCGTTAATTCCGCTGCAAAGAGGTATACTGGGTTTTACTCACAAAACCTAAGAGGTAACGCATTAGAAACTCTATGATATATGTGTATATTGTATACCCTTGTTTTTCCTTCATTTATATTAAATTAATTGAATTATGGATTGTTATATTTGGTTTGATTTTGAGTTGTGAAAGCTAATTACAAAGGTTATTAGAGATATTAAGAGAGAAGTTACAAATTTTTTAGGTATTATTATATTTTAGTAATTTTGATTATTTAAAAAAATATTGTTATTTGTGGTTTCTTCCATATTTCAAGTTCTATAATAGAATAGTACCTTTGTTACTTGACATTGACTAATTCACTTTTGTACAAGAAATAGTTGAATCTTTGGATGTAACTTTTTTTTTTTTTTTTAATCAAAATCACATAAATTAATTTTATTATATAATAATTATATATTTATATATGTAAAATATAGTTTATTATAGCTTCGATCTAATGTAATAAGCTTCTAAAAAATATACATTTGCTTTTTTCAATTAAAATAAACAAAAATTTATCCAAAAAAGCATTTTGATAACTTGTCTCATACATCACACGGGCAATATATAGATGTATAATTGGTCGAAGATTCAATGACATAAGGCTTTAGTCTACCTTCTTATCAAAAAAAAAAAGGCTTTAGTCTACCAAAAAGACATATTAACGTTCCCCATAAACAATATTATTGTCTATTTAATTTCAACCACAACTTACGTCAATCATTTATCAAAGAAATGGAGGAGAAAGAAAAAAGACCTTAAAATAAATGGTCTAAAATTAATATAACAACATATTTTTTGAAGAACTAAAAAAACTTCTTTACAAAAGCCCCAACAGCCACTCCTACAACAATTACGATTACGAATTGCACAGTTTGCCATACCCCATCTTTAAAACGAGACAATAAATCCCTTTTAGGCATTTCAATAATAAGAGTTCCACCCTCAAATTTAGGAAGGATTTCTTTTGTCTTGTATTTTTTTGAGACTGGTATCTCTTTTTTTAACCTTTTCCATTTAGTTAAGGTCCCATCCATAGGACGTTCTCCGCTAATTATTAATGACCCACGAATGTTGGGTTTAACAACTACATCACCTTGTCCAAAGCCTGCAAAGATGGAAGTAAAGTAATGATTAATAAAAGGCCAATTTCACAATAATTTTTTTTCTTTTTAATTTTCTTTTTTTAAAAAACAGAAGAAGAAGAAAAGAAAAGGATCCGTGACTAGGGAAACTAAGATTCCTCATATAATTAAGAAGTAATAACTCAATTGATCTTAATCGAGAGTTTCCTTTTTAACTTTGCGATTTGAAATTAGCTTAAACCTTTTATTTGGTTAAAAACAAAGAAAAAGTTAATTTATAGGCCATGAATTATTTTTATAATGTTGGAGAAATGATTAAGAGTGAATAAGAAATTTCCTCCTAAAAGTGGGTTAAGTGGGTGCATATGGGTTAGGCCTAGTCTATCTAATTTATGTATTTATTAATACATTGTTTTTCCTCAAATGTTGTGTCTTTTCTAAATACTTGTGACTATTCATCTCGCACATTTTCCGAAGAGGTGTGATTTTATCTATAAATAGAGTGTCTCTTCATTCATTTAAAAACTAACTTTTAACTTTTGAAGTTGCTTTAAGTTAGTTATTTCCTATAATTTTGAGAGTTTCATTTGCATAAAGAGAGAGAAGGAGATACTAGTTATGTTCGTTGTGCACAAAGATTACTTATGCCTCTTCTGTGTGCAAAAATCATTTTATCTTAGCAGACGTACGTACGTGAGTCTCAGAGGGGCGAAATCTATTTTAAGGAGATAGCGTTAAACGCTAGACTTGATCTATTCATTCTGCATTCACTGTGAGTTTTTATTGTTTATTAACTATGACAGATTTCCTCTTGTTATTATTTATTTTTACAGAATTACATGATATATACCCAACACATAATACTTGCAAATGACAATTAAAATACAACCCCCCACCAGTAACACAGTCAAGTATAGTGGTAAAAAAAAGAGAGATAAAGCTATGGCTTCTACTTTTCTCTTTCGGTCTTGTAACTTTCAGCAAGAGAATAAAAAAATGTTATAAATGAAGTTTGTTGATGTGGAGATTATTTACAATGCATTTTAAGATAGAATATGTGAAATCAAGTCATAATAAGCAAACTTTTGTTATATATATATATAAAAGGAAGAATATCTATCCCTCTCTCCCTAGTTGAAAGCATATGACATGTTACCAACTTACCATGAAGATAGACCTCAAGACTGTCACACTTTTCCCCCCTTTTCCACTTGCAGTAGGGTTCAATCACTTCGTAAGTACGCTTGGTTTCAATGGTAGACTGCTTTTCCCCCTTTTTCCACTTGCAGAAGGATTCGATCTCTTCGTAACAACGCTTGGTGTCCATGTTAGAGTGCTAGTACTTCTGTTTAGGTGTCTAAAGAAGATATAGAACTCAATGAGCAACTCTTCTGTCTTTATATCTGATTTTCTACCAATTATATCGAGAAGGAGGTCTAACAGGTTCCTTCTAAATTTTGAAAAGGAATCATTCTTTTATTGTAGTTGGTTTCCAAAGCTTTCTAAGGTTCCTTTGTGACATTCCATGTTTTGGTAAGTTCCTTTCCGCAAACTATTCCTAACTTTTCTTGATAAACATACTTGCTCAAGATACCTTGTTTTTTGTAGATTCGTTGGAAATAATAAAAGTTAAGAGAATGGACCGGATAGCTAGTCAACTTATTGGGCTTGTTTACTTCATGTATATGAGGCTTATCATTTTTTTGATACTTTGAGGCTTATTATTTTTGGTATGGAGTAAGGTTACAGTTTATATAAAGGGCTTGGTCCATGCTCTCACTCTTGAGTCTTAACCGTAGTAGTCTCACTCTGCTTAAAGCTATAAACAAAGGCAATCCATTTGTTTATTGTGGAGTTTTGGTTTACAATTGGGACCAGAGCAACCTTGATCAGATTATGAGCTGTATATGTTTGTGATGTAAACTAGTTTCATTGGCTGGTTTTTCTTCTTTCCCCTTCCCCTTGTCTGATCCTAACCATTGAATGAAATATGTTAATAAAAAGTCCGTAGAAAAAAGGAAAACACACGAAAATTATTTTAGGGGAGAAACAGAATTAAAGAAAATCTTGGAAATACCTTTAAAGCATCTTCAATGGTAGGAATGCTTTCATCATGAAACTTCTATGAGCTAAGTAACTTCTCACCAAAAAACAGTTTGAGTAAAAATCCAAACTTTCATCACAATCATCCAAAACACGAAACCCAAAGAAAAAGACAGAGACAGTAAATAATATATGCCAATCTATCATTGATGTTGTAATCCCTCAAATACACAATGACTTTCCAAAAAATAAGAATCTAAGATAAACGAAAAAGAAAACTCCATAAATTAATAATGGTCTGTAATAGGTGTAGATGTGACCCTTGATGGCCATATAGATATAGGCTTAAACAAAGAGAAGATCAAAAGAGTTAAACCTTGATGGCCTTTGTCCTTGTGGTTCTGTGGATTTAATTGTGTGTTGGGCTTTGATGGGAGTTGAGAGAGTAACAGTTGAAAAGAAGATGAAGAGTTTAGGAAAAAACTGTCAAGGAATAGAAATCGAACGGGGCTCTGACCAAGAGAAATAAGGAAGATTTATTTATTTATTTATTATTATTCCACCCCTAAAACGACGTCGTTTTGGAGTAATTCAAGGGACAACCTATTTAACCCGTATAATATCATACCAACAAATATTTTTGGAAAAGTTTTTTTTTTTTTTTTTGGATAAAATAAATAGTCGTTTAATAAATTAATACATATTTTTTAATGAATTCCATATTTTTAGTTTTAGTACATTACAAAGAAATCAATGACTTAAAAATTTAATAGATTCGATTAGATTAACTCCCACTTATTTAGGTATAAAAATAAGTGGAGCACTTTAAGGAGACATTTAAGGGCATATTTAGTATTTATGAATAAGTTTTTGTTAGTCACAAGGTTTTAATGCACATATTTACTAAATAAATTGTCATTCCAACTTAAAGGCATAAAAGAAATTTTGATTATTTGGGTAACAATTTCATTTACTATATGTTTGGATCCTCTATTTTGGGAATGCATTTTAGAGAATGCATTCCTGCTAAAATGCATTCTCGAAAATGCATTCTCTAGAATGCATTTTGCTGAAAATAGTGCATTTGGTAAAATATTGAAATTATTTATAAGAAGTGATTATGCTGAAATGAATTGTGTTTGGTTGGTATTTTAAAGAATGCATTCTTCCTATTAAATAATATATTATTAGTATACATTATGTAATTAACATTTTTTTTTTTAAATATCTCAATACAAGGCTAAAAATACATTTACTACCAATACAAAATTAACAATGTAATAAAGAAATAAAGTATTACGTTGTGATTTAAATTAATGTCTACTAATAAAAAAAATAGCTCATGATTTGTGCATATCTCCTTGCACACATTTTTATAAAATTTGAACAATGTAATAAAAAAATATAGAGAAATGTGTATTGTGTGTGCAATAGAGATATACACAAACCATTTATAATAAAAAAATATCATAGACATCCTATAAATAAATTTTCACAATTCTACACTTTGCACCAAACAAAGTGAACATACAAATAAAACCTAATTTAGTTTTTTTCCTTTCAAAATTTTTTTCTTCTTTCTTTTCCACCCCCTTTTTTCCCACCATACACGTAAACCCCACTCCTCATTTCTTTTTTCCTTTTTATTTCCTTTTTTTTTTCCCCCACCACCCATGTACCCCCCTGCCTTTCTTTTTTCTTCTCCCCCACCACACACATACATCCCTCCATCCATCTCATTTTTTTCACTCATTTCCTCCTCACAGTTCACACCCCTCCCCCATTTCTCAGTTTTTTTTTTTTTTTTTTAACATCCAAACATTACAAACATTACAAATAAAATAAAAGGAAATAAAGAAAAAACATAATATGACATAAAATTCAAACATTACAAATAAAGTGCTGAAAAAGCACATCATAACAAGTTTACATCAAACAAAGAAAAAAACATTCCAAACGATCATTCCAAATCATCCCTAGTTCTTTGATGCAAAATGAGAAAATGAGAATACTTTTTCAAAAATAAAAGAAAGAAAAAAAAATAGGAAACACATCAAAAAAAGAGAAAAAGTAGGGAACAAAAGAAAGAGAAGGAAAATAAAAGAAAGAAAGAGAAAAATTAAACAGGGAAAAAAGAGTTGTTCGAGTAATAAACTGTTGAAAGTGGGTCCTATTTACTTTAGCAAAAATTAAAAGTAGAAGCTAAAATCAGAATCCAAAATATTTTGGATTCTGACTTCTGCTCTAGAAATGAGAATTTGCAAAATGCATTCTGCCTAGAATGCATTTTGCATTTTCCAAAATCCCAACCAAACATCTCAGATTTTTTGCAGAATGCATTCTATGCATAAAAATCCGTGAAATCACTTTTAAGTAGAGGATCCAAACACAGGCTTATTAATTGACACATAGTAAATAAGTAGTTTGAAAGCTAACATTGACAAATTAATTGTTGCCATGTGTTGTATTATGTCTATGTCATTCAAAGTCAATGAAATATTCTTACACATGTCAAGTTATAGAAACTTCAGACTTGACAAATGGCAAACATTTGGCAAAATCCTCTGCTTTAATATATTATATAGATTACTAGTCTCAAACCCATGCAATGCATGAGAAAATTTGTATATTAAATTAATTTCAAAAAGTTATAGAGCTAGTTGTAATTCAAAAGGAAAAAAAAGGAAATTGAAAATAAGTGACAATTTCAACAAGAGATTAAATTCTATATGGAGTTGGTGTAAAGAGAGGCTTTTACACCCTCCAATAGCATCGTGCCACGTCATATTTGTGCAAATAAAAGTTTAAAGTCTAACACACAGAATCAATTCCTGTTCATATCTTCCATCTTTTCTGCGCACTTGCTCCCACTCTCTCTTCGGTGTCTGTTTGCAAGACCAAGAGGTGACTTTTTCATCCACCCCAACCTCTTTGTCACTTGAAATCCAATTTGGCCATCGGATTGATATCTTTTTCATCTTTTTTGGTCGATTTTGGTTATTGGGTATTTTTTTTGTAAATTAAACATGGGTCTGGTTACTATGTTTTTTAGTGTATTTTTGTTTGGAATTGAACCTCTCACTCTCAAGTTATACTTGTAGTTGACATTTCCTCAATTTTTTTTTGCCCCTTAAAATTTAAAGTAAGCATAAGACTCATTGTATTTGTTGCTTTTGATTTCTGGGTTTTCTCTTATTGCTATCTCATTTGTGTTTTGGGTCATATTTGTGAGTCTGTTCATAATGATAGGTGAAAAGAGGAAATTTGGGTAAAAAAAGATAGTAGAAGAAAAGAGAGAAAGAGAGAGGGTGGGACCAGCGGCCACCACTAGTGGCGGCGCTGTTTGACATCATTTACAATGTTGGTGTTGGTTTCGGCCAAGGGAGGAGGCAAGTGGCAGAGCAAGGTTTGGCCATGGTGATTCGGCCATTGAAGCAGTCATGGAGGATCTACGGTAAGAGATGAGAGAACATGAATAATTGTGTGTGGTTGGCTATAATCTTTTAATTGCACAAATCTTATGTGGCACAATGTTATTGGAGGGTGTAAAATTCCCTCTTTACACCGGCTCCGTATAGAATTTAATCTCTTTCAACAAATCTTATGTAACAATTTCAAAAGAAGAAACTCTTCAAAATAAGTGCATTAAAGACAATAACAATTCATTTGTGAACAATAAAAAACACATACTTAACAAAGAGATTAATCACCTTGCTGCATATTACCCGATAATCAATCGCTAATAGCAAACTTATGCACTCTAAAAAGGTAATTGAGAAAAAATATATTATTTGATTAAAAGACTTGTGAACACATGAAGGAAAAAAAAAAAAAAAACCATTTACATTCGATATTACAAACCCTGAAAAGAAGATAATCTCTAATTTTGACCAATTATCTTTAAGCCATTTTGATAATAATCATGGAAATTTTCTATAAATCGTGAAAATAGACAAAGAGCTATCTCACATTTATTTTATAAGAAACTTACATTATTGCTTTGGTTTTGTGGGAAGAAATTACTAAGGAGAGTTTTGGGATTTAAAACGTACAAAAAAAAACTACTAACTACTACAGTTATTATTACATGTCAAAAGAAGAATGCATATAAGACTTTGACACCAAGGCTACTAGGGGTCTCATTTCTGCCAATACCTTTCTATGTACAACATATAAATTTTTGTATTTCCTGAGTAAGCAAGCCTCAAATGTCTTCCATTACAACTTGCCAAGGCACAACCCTCTTTATTGTAAATATATCTTCCACATGTCTATTGCCAATTGAGCAAAGAATTCAATGGAAGCTTTTCTCTCTTGCCTTTTGATCCTACAAAAAGTGTCCTACCCAATTGCATGTGGCCACAAAAGGAAACACCCCTTCCCCACAAAAAATGGAAAATCTGCAACTACTCCACACTCTCCATGTTAATACTATCAGTTGTCACCGTACCACACTTTGACAGTTATACTTCTAAGAACCACCCTATTAAAATGACATCAACAACAATTTAAAAAAAAAAAAAAATGCTAGTCAATTCTAGAATTTATATCATAACTTTTCCCAAGGAGGCAAGATGATCAACTATCAAACAAAAGCAAGAATATCATTCAGACACAATTACATACAGCTAAATATATTATAAATTTCTGACATTCATAAACTTATGATAAAATCCTTACAATTCTTACTGGCCTACAATTTTAATGTAGAACCTCCAAACTATGTTTATATTGAGTAGGTCACATCTGTTTGCTCTCTTTTGATTTGCAATGTGCACATTCCTTACATTCACCAGTAAATACTGGTAGGACATGATTGATTTGAGATCGTTCACGCCCTCATTAACTCAATCCATAATCCTAATTAATAAAAAATCAAAAAATAATATAAACACATGATTGAATAGTATGTTATTAGCATTAAATTTAATATGAATAATCAATTTTATGAAATATATATGATACTGGCTGAAATTTATGTACCCTATTGTCTTGTGACCATAAATTCTAAAAAGCCATTAACCAAAACATTTGAAATCAATTTATAATGACCTTTTCTTTCATGTAAATATGTAATGCAACGGAAGCCATAAATTATAGACTACTAAAACAGAACAGGGAAAAAAACTAAAGCTAACCTGATAGATTCGGCTATTGCAAGTCTCTCTTGGTGGCTGGTTCCACCCAAGATAACTGAAAAAATAGAATCACCAAAACAATCTTCTTTTTAGCACAAACTTATGTACATCAATAATCAGAGTCACCATGATTAAGAATTGAGTCAAATCCTGAACACAATATTATAGATTGAATTCAACACCATAGACACACTAACTTCACACATATATGAAATGAGTTATTTTCTAACACACACACACAAACACAAATATATATATATATATATATGACTATCCAAAAATATAACCGAATTTAAATCCCATTGTAAAGTCATAGATTCAATAGCCGTAAAATATGCCCAGTTAATTAAAAAAATAGTTATAATATCATAACTCACATGGGTTGGGCTTAAGAGGCAGTGAGAGTAGCTTGAACGATGAAGTGGTAGAGACTTTGGCTCTCTGGAACGTAGAGAAGGGCTTGGGAGAAGTTTCTGGAATGAGTGGTATGGTCAGGCATTTTGATGAACACTTTGCAAGCAATTTCTTAAGAGCTCAATTCTTTGAATAATGTTGATCAATTTGAACTCTTGGTTACACATGCATCAACATTCAACACATAAGTATCTTCCACCATTTTATAATTTAGCCAACACTAAAGAAAATAATAAAACCATAAAACAACCTCATGCCTACGAAGTTAACAAACTCTGACTACTGTTTATCGTGTCCAATCAGGCCCTTATGAAAACCTCAACGCCGTTAATGGGTCTCCACCACGTGCCGATTCTCGTGGCGACCACACTAGCCAGATAGGTGATCTTCTTGCACATCCTAAAGAAAGTGAGTCCTATAGTCATGGATGCAAAAGATGAGATCTGAAACAACAATTTTATTAGTTATAAAGAAGAACCATTGATGTCAATCAAAGCAAATTACCCTGAAACCCTTCAAAACCCCAAAAATTCGAAACCGTGGAAATTTAGATTAATGGAGGTTATGGTTTTGATGGAAGAATTTGAAGGTGTAGCCTTTCTCAATGTATCAAAACGGCGTCGTTTTGATGCCGTTTTTATGCAATTTTAAATGCATCAAACGACGTGGTTTTGAGTTCATTAGCTTTTAGTTTAATTTTTTTTTTTTTGGGTCCTTTTAGACTTTTAGTATCTGGAAGTATCTTCTGTTCATTTACAGTTAATTAACTTTGTTTAAAAAAAAAAACAATTACTTCTTTTAATGGATCCTTTTAGTATTCGGACTTTTGAGGTCTCTTCCGGTTTTTTATTTTGGGTTTTACTTTATTGTATGTGTACAATAAAGTGAGAAAAAAAAATTGGAAGGCTATTAATTTTTTTCCTTCCCTTTTTTAAAGGAAAATGGTGCAGAAATAACAACATTTGGTGTGGAAATAACACCACCATTTTTAAATAAGGAAAAAAAATATGAAGAATTAATAGTAGACAATTAAGGGCATTTTTTATTTAGGAATTTATGAAATTAGGAAATTAGTGGAATTAATAGATCACATTTAATAGTGAACATTATATGAAGAATTAATAGTAGACAATTAAGGGCTAATCTTTTTTTATTTTTTATTTTTCATTAATTATATACAAATGGCAAACAAATGGCAGCATTTGTCCAACTAAGCTACCACATGTCAAGTAGAAGACATTACCATACATGCCATATGTCAGAGATATGACAATGTCTTCTGCTTTAATTTATATATAGATAGATTATATAGATATAAATATAGATATCCTCTATCGTTGATAAATGATAAAACAATTTTTCTACTTTTAAATTCTCCACATGTAAAAAAAAAATAATAAAAGGACTATATGTTACTCAAATATCAACCTAAGAGGGGGAGTGATTTAGGTTGAGGCAAACTTTTTCGATTTAAATACGGAATTAAAACTATTTTGAAATTACAAATATTAGTTAAACAAATATAAGAACAGAACTTAAGAACACAACTCAATTGCAATATAAATAAGATAAACAATCAAACACAAGTATGTAAGCAATTAAGTAAGTGAGAGAGAAAGAGAGAAAAATCAAACTTAGTGATTTTTATCGAGGTTCGGCTTCCCCGCCTACGTCCTCGCCTCAAGAACACTTCTTGAGGATTCCCAAATCCACTATTGGACAATCTTCTTTCAGGTGAAGATCAAACCGTTACAAATCTTCCTTACACGGTGAAGAGTAACTACAATCTTGATTTACCGGTTAAGAGTAACCATCTAGTGAAAAATCCTTTTCACTCCTTAGGATTTATACCCAAACCCTAACAAACACTCACAAGATTTCAACAAGGGATTGTTGTACAATATAAGGCTCTTTCAAAGAGTAGAAGTACACAATTATGCTCACTCTAATAGTATATCAGGATTTGATCAATATGGCTCAACAACTATTATGAGAAAATTGGTTTTGAGTCAAGGATATGGAAATACAAGCTTGAGAAAGGTTGGATTGATGTAAAAGATGTTTTCTGTTCTTTCTCTTGTTTTTACTTATTCCCTCTAATCTTTTGAAACTCAGAAAGTGTAGTATTTATAGCCAAAAATGATTTCTTCTCGTTATGATGGCTGACCTAGCTGTTCAAATAAATTTTAAGTAATCCAGTCGCTTGGACATATAAGCAGTCGCCTGGATTATAAATATGGAAAAAATCATTTGAGAAAATAATTCGTTACAATGAGCAACTAGCTGTTATAATTTAAATTCTGGGATATCCAGTCGCCTGGATTAATTGAGCAGATTTGGACAAAAACTCTCAGGTTGGAATTTTCAGTCGACTGGGTCAATTCAATCGGCTGGATTGAATCTAGTCGTCTGGATCCCTGATGCAGTCGCCTGTATCTAGGTTTTCCAACCATAGGTTATTTTTTGGCTTTGTTTTGAATAATCAAACTTTTATAATTTTTATTTCTTTTGAGCGGTTTGATTATTTTCTTTGAGAACATGTTAGTCCTATATAAATATTATTCTAAAATGAATTTAGGACTAAGTAATTACTTTTGAAAATCATTTTGAGTTGGTTTTAAAATTGAGCCATAAAGATCAAATCTTAATAAACTTTACAAAACCTAACTCTTACTCTCATTTGTCTTGGAACATGATTCTTAAGCTTGATTCCTTTGACTTGGGTCTTGATGACTTGATCTTCAATGTTGACGACTTTGCATTTGCTTGATTCTTGATTGACCATGTTAGTCCAATCAAATAACTAGTCAACATTATGTTTTAAACAAAAATCATTAGTTCACATGAAAATATCATTTATAAATAACTTTAAATCATGGTTATCATCAAAATTATATAAATGTCCTTGGATTAATTAGCCAATTAATAGGTATTGAAACCTTGAGGCTAACACTATATACTATCTAGAGATCATTACAAGGGCTGGCACGGGGTTAAACCCAGCAAGACTTTGGGCTTGGGTAGGACCAGCCCCAAGATTTGGGTTGTCCAAACCCATCTTGATTTTGTTGCCTACTCATGATTAAAAGAAAGAAAGAAAAAATGTTCATAAAATAAAACTAACCTAATATAAAATTCACTATTTTTATTTTTATTTTTAAGTTTTTCCTTTTGTTATTCTACACTAATAAAACTAATAAAAGCTAGCATTAGACCACAAATGGCAAACATAACACACAATGACACAAAGTATACTATAACACACTTAAATAGTAAGAAAACAAACGTCTATTAATTTACTAAAGATAAAAACAAGGTATATATATATATACTAACCTAATATAAAATTCACCATTTTTTTAAGTTTTTCTTTTTGTTATTCTACACTAATAAAATTAATAAAAGCTAGCATTGGACCACAAATGACAAACATAACACACAAAGACACAAAGTACACACTCAAATAGTAAGAAGACAAAAGTCTATTAATTTACTAAAGATAAAAACAATAGTCACAATAAATCGACTAATTAATATATATAATATTTATAAAAGTAGAAAAATTGTGATTAATTTGAGAGAAGTAGGTTGGGTAGTACAGAGAAAGGCATAAAGCAGTGTTAATAGTAATTGACTTAACCATCTCTTACTTTCTCAAACTCTTAGGTACATAAATTCGGCTAAAGGCAGTAAGGGTAAGGCTACTCCATCCACTTTCAATTTAAAATTCAAATGAGAGAGAGAGAGAGAGAGAGAGAGAGAGAGAGAGAGAGAGAGAGAGAGAGAGAGAGAGAGAGAGGATAATATCAGTTGAGAGCCATAAGGGCAACAGTCCAGAGAAGGAAAAGTCAGGCGACGACGTAAAGTGGAGAGTTTTTTTACATAATCTGTCCAAAACAATTAGGTTTTTTTTTTTTTTTTTTTTTTTTTTTTTTTAAATTTAATTGAAGAATGATTAATTGTTGTTATTGTTGTTGTGATTTTGAGTTAATTTTTTATTATATTATTTGTGCTATTTTTTAGGAGTCTACCCTTTGTCCAATTTTTTTATTTTTATAATCTTAGGTGTCTGGATCAACACTGTGTAGATTCCTTTATCCCAAATTTAATTGCATGTTTCAAGGTGTAGCATGGCTACAATGCCAAGATTTTCAAAACTTTATTCCCGACCACTTACCACACCCCTTGGTGACTAAATTGCATGGGCTTGGATCACTCGATTGGGCTTAGTCCATCCTGTGGCTAAATCATTTCAACGGACCCACTAACATCTGGGCCTCCGTTGATTTTGAAGCTTCCAAGCTTAATTTATTTGTATCAACACTTTTTGGACTGTATTTGTTGGATGTCCAATATTTCTTTGCAACTAGATGGTTGCCACAAAAAACAAAAGTGACATAATAAAAAATAATGTCATTAACGAAGGGGTATACAAGTTGTAGAATTCTTTTATTTTTGGTCCACTGAATACATTGATACTGGGAGTATATATAATTAATTACAAATGCATATATATATTAAAGGCCCGGAAATTTCAAGGTTGCAATGCTAGCTGTATAGATAGAAAACCAGAATATCCTTCGATTGTCACTAAAAAATATCATCTATAATTACACAGTTCCACTCTTCCCTAAGAAAAATTTTAGTTGCTTCTTGGCTGTACCATTTTTAAACAGTGTTTTCCTTCTCATGGGATAACTTTTCTCTGCAGGCAAGTGACAGGTTAGGAAATGAAAACAAATTATCGTTTGCTCAAGCTCACCTTCTTCATGGCCACCATCATCCACATCTTTTCAATAAATTCACTTGCACAAGATGAAGGTCCATTTTCTTTCCTTCTTCTTCTTTAATATATATTTTTTGTAATTTGTTTTTTCTTGTTACTCTTCTCTTTACCTTCTAGTTTCATATTAGATTGGGAGCATGAACCTTTTCATTTCATTTAAAATATAAAGAGTGAATTTCAAATTAAAATTTTAGTTTTTGGATCTAAAAAGGCGTAATTTTAAACTATTAAAAGGATTTATTTTAACTGAGGCTCTGTTTGTTTCGCTATAAAATATTTTTCGAAAAATGTTTTCAGATTTATGGGTGTTTGTTTCATTGTAAAATGTTGGTCAAACGGAAAATAATTTCCGTTGACCAGAAAATCCTTTGTTAAAATTTGGAAAATGATTTACACCTAATTTTTTCATAAACCATTTTTCAAAAACGCACGCCTCACCTCCCCCCCTCCTGCGCTATCTTTCACACAACACCCCCCCCCATTTCGTCTCTCTCACCTGGAAATCCTACTCCCTCTCATCTCTCTCGCACGACAAGCCCCTCCCCTCCCACAACCTTCGTTTCTCTCACACGGCAAATCCCCCCACCTCCTCCGTCTCTCTCACACAACAAAACCCCCCTCTAGATCTCTCGCACAACAAACCCCATTAAACCATGAGCATGACGATATGACACGAGGCGAGGAGCGGCTCGACGCGGCGAGGCGAGGCGCACGAGCTAGGTCTTTGGGTTTTTTTTTTTTACTAGATCTGTAGTTTGTGTTTGATTATTGCCATTTTTGAGTTATGGTGTTGCCGGTGATGGGTGTAGGTGTTCCAGTGGGTTGGAGTTGATGGGGTTTGGTTGATTTTGAGCTAGATTTTTTGGTTTTGTGTAATGGGTCTTGTGGGTTGCGGGGTGGGTTTTTGGTTGATTTCGGTGGGGGTTTGATTCATGGTGGGTCAGGGTCGGTTGCGAGGTGGCTTGTGGTGGGTTTGTGGGGTGGCTTGCCGAGGTGGTAGTGGGTTTTTGGTCCATTCCGATGGTGTTGGGGTGTGTTTTTTTTTTTATTTTTACGTTGAGTCAAACACTGCACAATATTTTTCGGTGCATTTTCCGAAATGCAACAAAAAATGGAAAAAAAAAAAAAAAATCATTTTCCTTAAAATCATTTGCATTTGAAAACATTTTGCACTAAAAATATTTTATAGTGAAACAAACGGAGCCTGAATTTTTTTGGCCCATTTACAGGACAATCCCATGAGGGTTGTCATTTGCGGTAATATATGTCATATGTGGTAAAATGTTTGTTATTATGATATTACTACAAATGATAGATATTTTATCACTGATGACTAATATATTACTACAAATGACATCCACACAGAACCAAAGTCATACCTACTTTAAATGAAGAGAATTATTTTTCAATCCAAATGACTAATGTGCATTTGGATGTAATTTTTTATTGACTGGTTATTGTTTATTTGTTGGAAGTTGATATTGTTGTCCCCAACACAAAGAAATATATATAAAAAAAAAGCTTTAAAAAACCAAAGTTGTATATACCGTTTCGGTGCCCATTCCGGTTTGGCCATTAGAATGGTATATTTCGGTACCGGTCAATACTGGCATTTCGTTTCGGGTTTACCGCTATATATATATATACAAAATAATCATATAGACAATTAGAAAAAATAAATTTTTAAATGTGATAAATAAGGAATAGATAAGAATGAGATAGTAGCTAATAAAAATCAATGAAAAAAAGAATGAGATAGTGGAAGTCCACGTGTGTGGTTGGGAAGGATAGCAAGTGAGATTAATGCTTGACAGCTTGACTTTCATAGTTTTAGTGTTTCACTTTTGTCCCATTTATTTAAAAAAAAATTTGAAATCCATTTACAACTCAAGGCACTTGAACCAAAAAGACAAAAAAAAAAAAGTAAGAAAAGGTACAGACTACAAAGAGAGCTGGGCGGAAAGAAGAAAGAAGAAGAAGGAAGAAGAAGAAGAAGAAGAAAGAAGAAAGAAGAAAGAAGAAGGAAGAAGGAAGAAGAAGAAGGAGAGCAGAGAAAGCTTATTTGTACATGACTATGGTCATATGGTGGTGACTGATTTTTTTCTTTTTCAGTTATTTATTCATGCCGGCCGAAATTAGTATACCAGCCGAAATTGGATCGGAATGACCGAAACTTGTCGTAATGGGCTGAAATTTTTTCCGAGGTGGAATAAGAGGGTTTCTTGTTCCGGTTTACACACCGGTATGAGATTTTCCGGCCGGAATGGAGAACGGAACGGTATATACAACTATGTAAAAAACTGCAGATAAAAAAATAACTAAAACAATAGAAGAAAAAGAAATGAAAAAAAGCAAAGAGTCAAATTTGGTGAAAAAGTGGGGAGTTCCCTCTTCAGCAATTGCGGTACCGCATTCAACATCAAAAGCATGTTAAACAATGAAAATAAAAGTAAACAAAAAATAATATATATTTCTTAATAATCAGCAACGAAACTTTTTAGTATTAGACAACTCTTAAATCCCAAAACCATAGCATCCATAGTCTATTGATCTATTCCTAATAATTAATATTTCTTTCCCTCAAATAAAATGGATACCAATACAAGAAGTCCAAAGAACTCATTAATCATTAGAGAAGGAAAATATTAAAATATGGCAATATTAACTACTTTCTCAAAATTAGATTTCTTTCCGTAATTTTAAAATATCAAATATCATGTTATTTAAAATTTTAAAATAATGTGACGTTCTTAGAGCCCATTTGGTCCAGCGATTTCACGGGGTAAACGCGTTATTTGGATAGAAATCACAAATCTTAAAGCATTTATCCCCATGATTTTAGCAAAATTGTGCTTTTAAAATTGCGCAAATATTACGTTTAGAAACTGAGGGTGATTTGATGCTTTTTCAATACGTGTGATTTGCACCCCAAACTTTGTATACTCACCGCTTTTTGTTTTGTACAAATACCTAAACTGTCCTAAACTTTATTCTTTATAACTAAAATATCAGGCAAAAACCTGACTCACCCGTTCTCTTTTTCTCTTCAATGCTGTCCACCTCTGCTCTTCCATGAGCCTCTCTGTTCTTCGCTGCGTCTGCTTCTCGATTTGGCTTGGACTTTCTAGAACCGGTAGCTATTTCTTTAACATATAGACTTTGACATTTGCTTTTGGTTGGAGTTTCCAGGAGCCCACGTGAAGTCTGCCAGGTTTGATAGCATCAAGCCATTAAAAGTGATGTCCTGCATTTTTAGTACATTTTTTTAGTACATAGGAACATAGGCATAGCAAAGTATATTATTATTATTTGTTATTTTTTTTGGTAATTGTTATTATTTGTTATTTGCTATTATTACAATTCGCAACATTTGAAAAATAGCAAGATAACTTAAAAGTATAATCAAGTCTTTTTTGGTCATTTGTACCCGAAATAACAATTTTAGATTAAAATTATCCAAACACTTAATTGTGATTTTCAAAATCACACTTTTTAAAACAGCTTAGATCTTTTATGTGTTTCATTTGAAATTGAGAGGATGATTTATTTGGGTTCATGTGCATGCAGGTGGTTGTGTGTTAGATTTCAAGTCATATCAACATCAACAAATTAGCGGTAACTGTAGTGGAGTCTCAGATAAAATAAACGACTGGAGGAACAACTTCCCCAATACTCTCTGTTGCCGAAATGCCCTCACCATCTTGTCCCAAGCCTTCGCTCAGTACGTGAAATATACAAAGGGCACCATCCTCACTGCAAAAGATTTGTGGAAATGATGAAGATACAGTCTGCTCTACATGTCGTTTAGCACTGATGTCGTTTAAGCATTGAATATTGAAGCTGCTGTGTACTACATGCAGCTTACATAGTGATCTTTGTATTCTGGTGTAAACGACTGTAGCATAACATTGTGTATTGATCTTTAAGTAGCACATGAGAAACATGTGCTCTCCATAAATAGTGGAACCTGCCAAAACAGAATTAGTTAGTTTGTTATACTTAAAACAGAATGTAAGCAAACTATATATATTGAATTAAGGGCTTAATGACATTTTTTGTCTAAGCCATTCCAATCTTTAACACTCTTTGAATTTCGTTCTCTCTCTCTCTGGCATTAGAACACTTTAGTTTCTTAGAAACTATTTATGGTATCAGAGCCTTGGTCCTCTACAATGGATTCAACCACAAACCCTGCACAAAATGCTTTCAATACTGCAACATCTCAGTCACCATTGATGCTGCTCAACAATATGTCAAACCTCATGTCAACTAAGCTTGATAGTAGTAATTACATGATTTGGAAGCTTCAAATCTCTGCAGTCCTGGATGCCTATTCCGTGATTGATCATCTGGATGGTTCAACTTCACAGCCAAGCCAGTTCTTGATCTCAGAAACTGGAATGCAGTCAGTAAATCCAGCATTTCTGATCTGGAAGAAGAAAGACAAAGCTCTCCTCACTCTTCTTTACTCTACATTGTCTTCACCAGTGCTTGCTATGGTAGTAGGTCTAAGTACCTCCCAAGAAGTCTGGGACAAGCTTGAAGAAAGATTCACCTGCACAGCCAGAGCAAATGTGCTTAATCTCAAGCTTGAACTTCAGGCAATCAAGAAAGGTAATGAAACTGTTAGTTCTTACCTACAGAGGATCAAGACTGTTAGAGACAAACTCTCTGCTGTGGGAGTTCAGTCTGATCCAGAGGAGCTCCTACATGTGATCCTCAAGGGATTACCCAAAGAGTATGCTCCCTTTGCTTCTGCTATAAGAACCAGAGATGGAGTTCTTTCATTGGAGAAACTCTCAGTGCTTCTTCAAACTGAGGAACAGTCAATGCAAGAATCAGTTGATCCATTCTCCAATTCTGCCCTAGCCATGTTTGTGACTCCCAACAAACCCTCCAATGGCTACAATGGGAACCACGATTACAACAACAACAGAGGAAGAGGAGGCAGAAATTCTTTCTCTAGAGGCAGAGGTGGAAGATCTCCAAACTTCACCTCCAACTTCAATACTCCAAGCTTCAATGCACCACAGTCTAATTCCCAGCAATCTCAGTCTGCACCTCAAGCAAAGTCAGATAGGCCTACATGCCAAATCTGCTGGAAACAAGGTCACTATGCTATTGACTGTTACCATAGAATGGATTTTGCTTATCAAGGCAAAAATCCTACTACCAAGCTTGCAGCCATGGCCAGTGCCTCTAACCTTCAACATACTCAAAGTGCAGAAACATGGCTCACAGATTCTGGTGCATCAGATCATATCTCAGCCTCCTCCACCAACCTCAGTCCTCAAGTTCCTTACCATGGCCAAGAACAGGTCTCTGTAGGTAATGGTCAACAGGTTCCTATCCAAACCATAGGTAATACTCAACTCCATACTAAATTTCACAAGTTTCAACTTCGAAATGTCCTACATGTCCCTAGAATTGCATCAAATCTACTTTCAGTCCATAAACTATGTCTTCACAATAATTGCAGCTGTTAACCAACTTCTAATTCAGGATTTACCTACGGGGAAAGTGCTCTACAAGGGCCTGAGTAAGAATGGAGTCTATCCCAAACACTTATCCACTTTTTTCAATTCTGCTCACAATAAGACAGCCTGTGCTGCACAATCTGTTTCACCTCAGAAATGGCAGCTATGGCATTCAAGACTAGGTCATCCTAGCAATAAAGTTTTGTCTAGTATGTTTCCTTCCCTTCAATGTAATGATTCACTGACAAACTCTGTCAAAACTCACTGTATTCATTGCTTAGCTAGTAAAATGCATCAATTGCCATTTCCAGTCTCTAATAAATCAGTTTCTAGTCCATTTGCTTTAATTCATGCTGATTTGTGGGGTCCTGCTCTTATAATGTCTTACACTGGTTTTAGATATTATCTAGTCCTTGTTGATGAATTCACAAAATTTACATGGACTTATTTGCTCAAACACAAGTCAGACACCTTTAAGGTGTTTACTCAATTTCAAGCCATGATCAATACTCAGTTTTCTCTCCCAATCAAGATACTTCGTACTGATTGTGGAGGAGAATTCACATTAACAGACTTCAATCAGTTCTGTGCAAATAATGGTATTATCCATCAGTTGTCTTGCCCTCACACCCCACAACAGAATGGAGTTGCAGAGAGAAAGCACAGACACCTCATTCAGTGTGCTCTAGCTCTTCTCTCTGAGTCCAAACTTCCCATTTCCTATTGGTCTTATGCAGTCTCTACTGCCACTCATCTAGTCAATAGACTGCCTACACCTAACCTAAAGCAAAAGACACCTTGGGAACTCTTATTTCATATACCTCCAGATATTTCCTATCTTAGATCCTTTGGCTGCCAATGCTTTCCTCTTCTTACTCCTTACACTGCCCACAAACTACATCCTAAAACCATCCCTTGTGTGTTTCTTGGATATCCATCCAATACCAAAGGTTATCTTTATCTAGATCCTATTACCAAGAGAGTATACACCTCTAGACATGTCCTCTTTAATGAAAATATTTTTCCAGGACTCATGCATAAACCTGATACATCTGCATCCACTGCATCAGCTCCTATCTCATCAGATACATGGATAAACACTCTTCTTTATCTTCACACTTGCTCACATAACACAGCAATTAATCCATGTTTATCCAGTGAGTTATGTTCTGCACCTATTGGACTGTCCCAACCAAGTTCTGACTCTGTCATCCCAGCTCCCAATCCTACACAGATTTCTATACATACACAACCCTCTATCTCTTTAACCAATAGTCCTACCATATTATCCTTACCCACAGACACTGCACGAATACCAGTCTCACCTATTGAGTCAAATCCTACACCATCTCCATCAACCAACTCCCTTCCACCTGTTACTACAGTTACACCAGCACTCTCTACCACTGCTGCACCAGCTCCTTTTGTTTCCCATTCAATGCAAACCCGCAGCAAAAGTGGAATTTTCAAGCCTAAAGTCAGCTACACAGCTCAAGTTGACTCTAGCCTCACAGAACCTACTTCGTACACAGCTGCATCCAAACATCCACAGTGGTGTACTGCCATGACTGAGGAGTTTCAAGCACTCCAAAAACAAGGCACATGGACTCTTGTTCCTCCACCACCATCTAAAAACATTGTGGGCTGCAAATGGGTTTACAAGTTGAAGTATAACAGTGATGGCACCCTTGCTAGACACAAAACAAGGCTTGTGGCAAATGGTTTTCATCAACAGTATGGTGTGGATTTTGATGAAACCTTTAGTCCTGTAGTCAAAGCTTCTACAGTTAGGCTAATTCTCTCTCTAGCAGTCTCTCTTAATTGGTCATTAAGGCAGTCAGATGTTAAGAATGCCTTCTTGCATGGTACTTTCAAAGAAGAGGTCTATATGACCCAACCACAAGGCTATATTGATCCTCAACATCCATCTCATGTCTGCAAGCTTCTCAAGTCCATTTATGGTTTAAAGCAAGCCCCAAGAGCCTGGTTTGAGAGCTTCACCAGCCAGCTTCTTCATTTGGGATTCACTGCCTCCACAGCAGATTCCTCTCTGTTTATTTACAAGCATAACAGCATCATTGCCTATCTTTTACTGTATGTAGATGATATTGTTCTCACCAGCAACACTCTTGCTTATCTGGATCAATTGGTCACTCAACTCTCAACAGTGTTTGATCTGAAGGACTTGGGATCACTCCATTACTTCTTGGGTCTCCAAGTTACTCGAAGTGCTACTGGTTTGTACCTGAATCAAGCTAAGTATGCTCATGATCTCCTCAAAAGCATAACATGCTAGATTCTAAACCAGCTTCATCCCCTAACTGTCCTAATACCAGACTCTCACTTCATGAAGGTGATCCTCTTCTTGATCCTCATGGTTATAGAAGTCTGGTTGGAGCTCTTCACTACCTAACCTTTACAAGACCAGACATCTCCTTCTCTGTCCATCAAGTTTGCCAATACATGTCTACCCCTACCTTCTACACATCTTGCTGCTGCCAAGAGAATTCTCAGATACATACGGGGCACTCTTAATCATGGTATAGCCTTTACTCCAGGACCATTTCATCTATCTGCCTACATTGATGCAGATTGGGCTGGTGACCCAGATGATAGGCGTTCAACCTCTGGTTATATTATTTATCTTGGCTCCAATCCCATCACTTGGTTAGCCAAGAAACAACCCACAGTTTCCAGGTCTTCTACAGAATCAGAATATAGAGCTCTTGCCATTGCCTCAGCTGAGCTCTGTTGGATTCGCACACTCCTCAAGGATCTTGGCATTTTTCTCTCTCTCACATACCGATTCTCTGGTGTGATAATGTTTCCGCCCTTGCAATTGCCTCTAACCCTGTGTTCCATGCTCGAACCAAACATATAGAGGTTAATTTTCACTTTGTCAGAGAACGGGTTCTTCGCAAGGATTTACTTGTTCAATTTGTCTCCACTATTGATCAATTAGCTGATATCTTCACAAAGAGCTTACCCACTCGTCGCTTTATTGAGCTTCAACGCAATCTCACGGTCTCTGTCCCTGCGATTGAGGGGGGATGATGAAGATACAATCTGCTCTACATGTCGTTTAGCACTGATGTCATTTAAGCATTGAATATTGAGGTTGCTGTGTACTACATGCAGCTTACATAGTGATCTTTGTATTCTGGTGTAAACGACTGTAGCATAACATTGTGTATTGATCTTTAAGTAGCACATGAGAAACACGTGCTCTCCATAAATAGTGGAACCTGCCAAAACAGAATTAGTTAGTTTGTTATACTTAAAACAGAATGTAAGCAAACTATATATATTGAATTAAGGGCTTAATGACATTTTTTGTCTAAGCCATTCCAATCTTTAACACTCTTTGAATTTCGTTCTCTCTCTCTCTGGCATTAGAACACTTTAGTTTCTTAGAAACTCTTTAGGAAAAACTGTGGCGCCTCCTTTCAGCAATACATGGCGCCCATGGACTGTGGCTTTGATGGTCTCTTCAATGGCAACAGCCAGTGCTCCAACTTTTCTTTGGCTGCCACAATTAAGGGAGAAATGACATACCAGATTGCCTTGAAAAGTTGCTCTCACTTTGAGTATGCATTTGACGATGCTTGCACAAATTGCACCGTTGCAATATTAGATGTGAGGGAATATCTACTCTCAAGGAGTGATGGACGATAATACTGAAAGAGCCAAATGTGGTGTAACGGCTGTTATTTATGTTGCAGCTGGGAATTGGGACAATGGATCGTTCGTTGACGAGTTTTATCGCTGTTTGCCTGGTTTACACGAAGAAGAATCGGGTAAGAACTATAGCCATAAATTATGTTTGTTCGTAGGATAAATTTAGATACAATTCTATTGGTGTTATATATTGACTAGGTCTGAGACAATCCATGTTATGTAGCTTTCCTTTGCTAGCCGATGCAAAATCATGTCATTTTACATTGGTATGAATGTTCACTTGGTGGCATCGAAATCTATCTATGTTTGGCAACCAATGCATTATGGAAGAAACAATAGATATTGTCAGATTGCTCATTTTTACCTGCAGGTCTCATGAAGTCTTTATTAGGCAAATGATGAGTAAATATAAACTAGTCAAACTCACAAATAGATACTTTTAATGCTATAGCTGAGGTTTCTATGGATACTAACCAAAACCCATATCATATTTGTTGAAATTATCAACAATTTTGTACCCAACCAGGACAAACCTATGAACTCACACAAGTACTAGGTGTCCTTCCAATTCCAAAACTAACTATGCTACAAATCCTTTATTTGTAATACTAAAGTTTTGTCCTTGTTGGAACGTTGATGAATTTAATTGTCACGTGTTCCTTTTCATTCGAAATTGATCCATTAATGATTCAGAATTTAAGATTACATATTAGTTATTAAGATTTTATTTCCTTGATTTAATAGTATTGAGATGGTCATGTTATTTAAAATTAAAATGAAATTACATGTATATGGTTAGATTTGTAATATTTAATATGAATCATAAAATTGATTCATTTGAAATGGAATGATCTCTTTTCATGTATTTGGTACCATGTCATTTAAAATATTAAATAAATAAGGAGAATCAATGTTAAAATTTTATTTCTAATTATTTTCTCTCTTTGCATTATAACTTCTGACCACAAGTATTTTATTTGTCCACAGGAAAAAATTACATCAAACTCGATTGTAAGTAGAACTACTAGTTCTTAAATGAATTAAATCAACTTGTTACATATTAATTGAATTAAAATATCTGAATATATATGATCATGAATACTCACAGAAATCATTTAGCTTATTTATGATCAGATTCCATGGCAAAAGCAATTTTTGCAATCTTCATCGCTGCTATCACACTCATTCTGCTTATTTTGCTGGTCAAATATGTGACAAAGAGAAAGCCTCTTAAACCAGTTCAATCAAAAGTGACCGGGACGTGGTCTGGCCTTTATAGATTCTCTAAGGCTGAGATAGAAAATGCCATGAATTTTGGCAATGAGAAGGTATATCTTGGAAGGGGAAGTGCTGGCCAGGTTTATAAAGGCTTTCTGCCTAGTGGACAAGTTGTGGCCATCAAGCACATAAATAAGAGCAACAAGTCCGACTCTTTTCAACGGGAAGTTGAAAATCTTTCCAGGATTCGACATCCAAACCTAGTTTGCCTATTAGGTTGCTGCATCGAAGGTGGTGAGCAATATCTAGTCTATGAATATTGTCCAAAAGGCAACCTAGCTCAACATCTATTAAGTAATTTCCTCTAAATCTTTTTTTTTTTTTTTTCATTATTATTATTTTTTTGTTTTTTATAGTGCAAAATTCAATCTAATTAATGTCAATTAAAAATCCAAAAAACATTAAAGTACTTAAAATATGCTAAAAAGAGGATGTCTTGTGCCCCCACAAAAACCTCAGTCGGTGAAATTATAGGGAAAAATCCAGGATCTCATAGATCTTATGCGATCTTAAGAATCACTAGACCAATATTTTGGAATAGACAACTACCTTTATGTTTTATATAAGATGAAATAAAAAATTTATACTCTTTGTGTCACTATTCTAGAAAAAGATGTTGTTCTAGCATGGGAAAAAAGAGTCAAGATTTTAAGAGACTGTGCACTAGCGCTGAGGTATCTGCACCAATATATAGATGGCTGCATTGTTCACAGAGATATATATTAAGGTAATAACCATTGGCCTTTCATAGGCGCATTTTCAAAGGCTATATTTTTTTCAATAAAAGATAAAATATTTTTAAGCTGTAAGTTGTAAGATAACTAGTTATAGTTTAACTATAAAAGGTATATCCTAATTTTATGAAGATTTAATCTTTTACTTTTACATTTTCAATCTTATTTAAAAGATCTTTTATTTTGATTTTCTATGAAGATATAAATTTTAAGTTTCTCAATTTATCTTTTTATTACCTTCTATTGCCTCTACACTCTACATTAAGCATTTCTTCTTGAGTCATGTATGAGAGATGCATATGATCTTCAATTCAATAAGTCTAAGGATGCAAAATTTGCACAATCTTTTTCATGACCGTTGAGGTGGCATGTTGTGGTTGATACTAATAAAAAAAATATTAGTGGTGGGTGTAAAAAGTGATATTGTTCCAATTATCAATTTTTATTTTTATTTTTTATAATTCGATAGTTACAACAATATTCTTGGTTGTTCCTAATATAACTTACCACATTGCCAGTTGTGAAAAAAATTATAAAAATTATTGTATTCCAGCATTACTGTTTCCAATTATATATGAAAGTTCCTGACTATTATTTTAGCATGGCGTTTGAAATAGTTCACATGATTTTCTTGTCTCCTAGGAAGAATAATATTTTGAACTAGAATAGGATTTTACGAATATCTGGATATATGTGATTTATTTTACATTTATGGCATATCATGTGAGATCACATTAGAGTTAATATATAATAATTGTTCAGTATTTTAACAATGTTGCATGCATGGCTCAATTAGCTTACAAACATCCTTTTGAACGATGAGTTGGACCCGAAGCTATCTGATTTTGGTTTAGCGAAATTATTGGTAATGGAAGAGAGCAAAGTATTCACCAATGTTAGAGGAACCATAGGGTATATGGATCCAGAATACATGAGCAATGCCAAACTAACATGTGCCAGTGACATATATAGTTTTGGTATTGTTGCGCTACAACTTCTATCAGGACAAAAAGTAATCGAACTCGATCTTGATGCCAGAGACCAGCTGACAAGAAAGGTAATTTCTCATGTAGATCAGCTAGAGTTTTCTATACACAGGAAAGTGGTAGAGAAAGTGTAGTATAATCACTACTTTTGATTGTGCTTTATGAAGGCAAAGGATGTGAATATGGGAAATCGTCCATTATCAGAGTTAGAAGACCCAAGGCTTAGAGGACATTTCAACAATGAAGACTTTGAATCCATCTTACAAATTGCGGTCCTCTGCGTTGCTAAATCAAGCAAAGGCCGTCCGACCATTGATGTTGTCTTTGAGGAGATGGACAAGGCCTGGAAAAACACTGAAAAAGTACTACTTGTAACCGTGATATTATGTTATATATATATATATATAGGTTCATGCACTGCTTCTGCTAAGAACATGGTATTTTGACATTTATATATTGTCTTTGGTTACAGGAGGAAAAGCCAGGGATGAGCTCATCAGCAACGTCGCTATCTAGATCATTGGAAGTTATTCCAGTTTGACATGCAAGATTGTGATCATGTGAGCTGCATCGCGAAGGTTTTGTTTATATTGTTGTTGTAAACGAGTATAACCGGTGGTGACCATGAGATAGAAATGTAAATTAGTAGTAATGTTTCATTGTACTCATCTTAATCCTACAAAACTTTATGATGTACAATTAGGTCTTTTCTGGTCGAAGGATATAGTATGGAATGCCCTTTCTTGGGAAAATTGATGAGTATTGATAACCCCACATCAAAGTTTCACACCACCTATTTTACACCATCACACAAATATTAAAAAAACTAGTCACGGATTCGCACAATGCTCGGAATATATGTAATTACTTTGTTATTTGAATCTAATTTGTAATAGGTTTAATTGATATTGTTGCATATTCTCAATCACTTCATTAGGTAGATAGAGCTAAGAATGGAGACCATTCTCTTTCTCCTATTCTCTCTTATGAAAACATAATTTATGTTATTTTGCAGATATCAATATAGGATGAAAAATCACCATATATATTGAAATGTCTGCATACTGATTTCACTGGAACTGAGGAGCTGCATTCTGTTGAGATAAATCAATGTAGTAGCAGAGATGCAACAAAGATGAAGAATGTTAAGGATTGCCAAATATGGCTTGCAGTTCCTATGAGCATTGAATTTGTTGCGTCTTAGATGCTGTGTCCTGTTGGTTATGTACATATGAGTGGCTCAATTATAAATATGTAATTGTAGTTAGTGAAATACAAACGGCGTGTTGTTATTGGTTGTACCAGTTTGTGGAGGTTGTTATGATTAGTGGAGTTAGTTATTCTATTAGGAAATGAAAGTTGGTTTCATTTGTTTGCTTTTTACAGAAACACTATAAAATAAAGCATGAATTTCTAAATAAAGTTAAGAAAGTTTTATAATCAATTCTTGAGGGTTTACTCTCTCTCTCTCTCTCTCTCTCTCTCTGTTTTCATTCAATATTCTACTTGCTATTTTTGATATGATATCAGAGCAAATCACCATTGATTGATAATCGATTAGCTTCTTCTTTAGCTTTGTTGCCTTGATAATATGTGTTTGATTGAAACTTCTTCTATCTCCATTGATATTCCTTCTACTTCCATTGATGATTCTGGAAGCCCCTATTATCTTCACAATGGTGACAATTCTGGAATTTAATTGGTGACTAAGCCACTCACTAGAGACAATTATCACACATGGAGACGATTAATGACTATGGCTCTATTTGCGAAGAATAAGCTAGGGTTCGTAATTGGTTTTGTTCCACAACCCATCAATCATTCAGATCCTCTCTTTCTTGTTTGGACGAGATGCATTGATTTGGAACTATCTTGGATTACCAATTGTTTGTCTCATGATATCTCTGCCATTGTGATTTATGTGAACACTGCCAAGGATATTTGGGATGACTTGCAAGAGTGATATTCTCAAAGCAATGGGCCTCAAGTTTATCATCTCAACGAATTGATTTCCTCTCTCAAGCAAGAGCAACTTTTTGTACGTGCATATTTTACACTCATTAAGGGTTTTTGGGATGATTCCTTGAATCATAGACCCATACCTAGTTGCACTTGTGGTGCCAATTGCACCTTTGTCTTGACTAAGATTCTGTTAGAGTATCAACATTATAATTACGTTCTAAGTTTCCTCATGGGATTGAATGATTCTTTTGCTCAAGTGAGAGGCCATATTTTATTAATGGAGCCACTGCCATTGATCAACAAGGCATTCTCTTTGGTTCAGCAAGATGAGAAGCAAAGGAGCACAAGAATTTTTCCTCTATCAACTGTTGATACCACAACCTTATTGTAGACACCCCAATTTATACCCGTTGATACTCATGGTCCTCGGTCTCAATGATGATAATTTAAGATCTCTCATATAATGAATGTGTGTTGAAAACCACCTAAAAAGTTCTAGAAAACGAGTTTTGAGAAGTTGCCTTGACCTAATAGGCGTGTGACCCTTTGGAGGTGGCGCACATCTGTAGTGAAGAGGCGTGCGCCAGTGCATGCCGCCAAGCAGAAACCCTAATTCATGGAACTGTCTGATTCCTGCAGGAACAGGTCAGTTTACCCTTTCTTCAAGCAAACCTTAGCCCCTTTATCACTATAAAAGGAGCCCCATACCTCACAAACAAATTATCCCGGAGAGTCTCCACAGAAACACTAAAAATACTAAGAAGTACTAGTGTAGTAGAATAGAGAGAAGGAGGAAGAAGTATTCCTAGAGTAGCGAAGCTCTACTGAAGTAGAAGTCTAGAATAGGAGAGAAAGAGAAGTAGTCTTAGAGGAGCAAAGCTATGCCTAGAAGAAGGTAGTGAGAAAGAGCTCTTGAGCAAGTAGTGATTCTCTAGTTGAAGAACTAGAAGAATAATCCCTTTCTCACGAAACTCTAATCACAAACCTAGGCGTTCAAAGCCTTTCTTGTTGAAGATTAACACACAAACCCAGTCAAAGAGATCAATTTGAGAGACCGGTTAATTGCTAGCTTGCAACAAGTTCGTTAGAGGCTAGGTATGGATCTTCTCATTTGATTTTGCCTAAATGAAAGTCCAAACCTAAGGCTTATGGTTCACATGACCTTTGTTTTCGAATTGAAGCCCAAGGCTTAAGACTAATATGACTTCGCTTGAATTGAAGTCCAAGCCCTAGGTTTGAGGCTTATCTGATTTTTCTTGAATTAAAGTCAAAGTCAAAGGCTTAAAGTTCACATGACCTTTGCTTTTTAATCAAAGCCCAAGTTCAACTCTTAAGGCTCATATGACCTTGTTGGAATCAAGACCTAAATCCAATGTTTGAGACCCAAATGACTTTAATAAATTCAAAACCCAAGTCCAACGCTTGGAACCCATTCAGTCATTTTGAAAATAAAAAAGGCCTAAGCCCAAAAACTTGAGGCGTACATGGCTATTTTTTTGAATGAAAATCTAAGCCCGATACTTGAGTTTCACACGATCCTTTTTGAATTAAAGCCCAAAGTCTAATGATCAAAGCCTCATGATTTTGTTTGGACCTAAATGAATGAAAGCCCAAATCCAATGGTCCACGCATGAGATTTTATGATGAATGCCCAAATTTGAAACTCATTGACTTAATAGTCTAAGTGCACACAATGTAAAGGTTCAGATCATGTTCAAAATTAACAAATGGATTTGCTTTACAAGAAAAGTCAAAAGTCCAAGATCATTGCTCCAAGGTCCATAAGAATCAAGCCCAATTGTTGAAGGATCAATTTGAAGAAAGCCTAGTTTGTTCATCATCAGATTTCTCAATGGATCAAGAAGACTCCAACAATGCCATGGAGAACTCAAAGGATTGATCATGACATCAATGAATACATCGCACTGAGGCATGCCATCCAAGACACCAACTATGAGATATTCATGTTAAGCTTACATGAGTCCAACAAGCTAAGTCTAACAATGAGCGACATGAGTGTATGAGAAAGCAAATAACTGTGAAAGAAAAGTTCAAAAAAGAAGAAGATAGACCCGCTAGGTTGAAAACCCGAAAGGGCAGCCTAGGTAAAAGTTAGGGTTTCATTCAAAAAAAAAAAAAAAAAAAAATTCAAAGAAGAGAGATGAAAGCTTGAAGGGAGATGAAATTCCCTCAAAACCAAAAATGAGAGTCCATCAAAGTAGAAGAACTAAATAAGAGAATTGAACAAAAATTATGAGTTCACACAAAGGAACAACCTGAATGAAATAAAGAAAGACAAGTGAGAAGGGACTTTCAAGAAGCCAATTCAAAAGCAAGCACTGATAAAAAGGGAGAAAACTCCTCTAATGTTTGAGTTTTAAGTAATGCACACTTAGGGAAATTATTCAAAATGGGATTTTGAGCCTTTTATATATCATTCATTTCAAATACCTGAACTCGACCTACATTACAACCTATGAATAAAGACCTCTTTGAAGTCTTGGTAGTTTTTAGGCACAACTCTTGCGATAATTTATCTTAGATTGAAAAGAAAGAAAGCCCGAGGTAGTCATGCGCTACTGGCAAAATATCTTAAAAAATGAAAATTCTCAAATTAGGGGCACTCCCCTTATTTGTTCTCAGACAAAAATTGCCAAGCTAGGGGCACTCCCCTTGTTTGTCATGAAACACCAATGAATTCCCAAATTAAGGGCACTCTCCTTATTTGTCTCCAAATAAAAATTCTCAAACTAGGGGCACTCTCCTTATTTGCTTTCAAATAGGAAAAATTCTTAAACTAGGGGCACTCCCCTTGTTTAATCACAAATGAAAAGAATTCCTAAATTAGAGGCATTCCCCTTGTTTACTCTCAGTGAATACCCTCAATTCTTCAAGCACTATCATTCACATTCTTTGATTGCCTTTAAGTATTCAATCTCACAATACTTAAAGTAAAAAAGCAAGGTTGTTTACTTGAATTCAATAACCTTGATCCTTCCTAATAAAAAAGAATGGTTTGGCTATCGAATGCCATGATTAGCCAAAAGACCTATTCAAAGGGATTACCTTTTGCTCATTTGAAAAAGGAAAAAAAAAAATGTTTTTTCACAAAATTGACAAGAACACATGCGAAAGCAAGGTTTCTACACCACAAATTTTTAAAAGAAAAATTCATATCATTTTCAAAATTTCTCTTAAATAAGCTCATTTTGAAATCACCGTGCATACTTGATCGGAAGTCTCCATCATCACTTTGGTTGACAAAATGTCTTCTAATATCTTGAACTACATCTGGACTTGATCCTACCAAAAGAGGTACATAGGCAGTCCATCAAAGACTCGGTCCCAATCATCTGAATGACCTTTGGATAGGTCCAATTTCTTGAACTACGTCTGGACCTGATCCTCTCAAAAGAGGTACGTTGGTAGTCTATCAAAGACTCGGTCCCAATTATCTGAATGACCTTTGGATAGGTCCAATCTTTTGAACTACGTCTTGAATTAATTCTCCCAAAAGAGGTATGTAGGCAGTCTATCAAAGACTCGGTCTCAATTATCTGAATGACCTTTGGATAGGTCCAAGTCTTAAACTACGTTTGGACCTGATCCTCCTAAAAGGGGTATGTAGGCAGTCTATCAAGACTCGGTCCCAATCATCTGAACGACATCTCCTTAAACTACGTTTGGACCTGATCCTCCCATAAGAGGTATGTAGGTAGTCTATTATAGACTTGGTTCCAATCATCTGCATGACCTTTGGATATGTCCAACTTTTGAACTACGTCTAGGCCTGATCCTCCTAAAAAAGGTATGTAGGCAGTCTGTCAAAGGCTCTGTCCCAAGCACCCAAACGACCTAAGCTTAGGTCTAGTTGAGAACTCAAAGTGATTGACTAGAAAACAGTTCACTTGCACAAAATGTCATCATAACATGTCTAAATTGTAACGATCCGAGACTCAATCCTTATGAAATCTCTAGGTCTTACTAACCTCGAAGTCATAACAATCAAACATGCTAAATGAATTTAGATCATAACACAAACAGAGCAAAACTAAGTCATTCTCAAGCTTGTTTATATCAAAGATTTAGTACCAAAGATTTAGTATCAAAGTTTACAACTCCAAATATCTGTTGTCACAATTTGACCTTACATAATTTATGATACAATCACATTACATAGTAAAACTAGGATCATGGCCAAAATCAGTCCTTAACTTCAAAAGCTTCCCAAATAGCTCTCAAACTTGAATAAGCACTTCATGCCTCAAACCTGAAATGTGTTGAATGGTAATGGGGTGAGTTTCATAACTCAGTAAGTAATAAATCCATGGCCTAAACGACGCGGAAACAAGATTCTAAACAAGACTGAATTCACGGAATATGATTTCAAAAAGTGTATAAACTGATAACGAGACAGAAACAGATGAACAAAAATAAGACTGTGTATATGCCTATTTTTTGAATCCTAATATGAATTGGGCCCTTATCAATTAATTGGGCCTAATTGGAGCAATTTCGGCCAAGCCCAAAAAGCCCAATCCACGTGGGTCCCAAGGTCTGGTATTAAATGGGTCATTTGAGCCCACCACCAAATATTTCAGCTTTAAATAAGTCCAACAAAGCCCAAGTGGAGGTTCAGCCCATATGTGTTTAAATATGTTTTACATGTCACTTTGGGCTTAAAAAGATCTTATATTAGCCAAATAAGTGACTTAAGCCCAAGGAAGAGAAGCCCATAGCCTTAAGACAACTCAAACAGCTGTGGACAGCCTGTCCGTAGGCCCCACAAAGTCAGAAACTAAAGCTGTCAAGGGATGGGCTCTATGTCTGCCGCAGCTGGAGCCCACATCATATCTTATTTTCACTAATAAATAGAGGAATAGTAGCTTCCATCCTCTCAAACGTGACAGAGGCAGCTGGTCTTCCATATTCAAACTGCTCCAGCATTTCTAACTCATCTCAGCCCTCCACTCCATCGGAAACTATGGATTTTGATACTGTTCACGTAACAGACTTCTGCATAACAGCTCAAAGACCATTGGAAACAGCCAAGACGCATGGGAAATGGGGAAATGTGATTAAAAACCCATGATCCATGTCCATTCCGGTCCCAAAAGGACTTAGGGAGTAGCCCCACGGCCCAAACCCGTAAGGGTACTACTCTCCTTATGTGGTTCTGACTTGAGGAGTGTGGTTTGGTGGAGGGGAGTAAGTCTCGAGATTTTGGCAACCATTGAACTGCTATCATTAAGTCTGCTGGGAGGCACAATGATTAATTTGTGGAAATCAAGATCAATAGAGGCATGCATGGCCTGACCT
This sequence comes from Fagus sylvatica, assembly GCA_907173295.1. Lineage (NCBI taxonomy): Eukaryota > Viridiplantae > Streptophyta > Magnoliopsida > Fagales > Fagaceae > Fagus > Fagus sylvatica. The sequence goes on along the minus strand of OU015761.1, from coordinate 39,624,806 downwards.
GTCATAGAAAACCAACCAACTAAGCATAAAAGGACTCTGAAAAGGCCATTTCAGAGGAGGAGAAGGCCTTACCCTGACATTAAGGGAAGAACATACTCATTTTTACTTATGATTAATATTTTTTTTTGACAAAACATATCATAGAGGTTTAATTTTGAAAGTCAATAGGCTTGAGGGAAATCATAATCTTGATTTTCCATAAGTTTAAGCCACCCTAATCACTCCTATAAATATGACTGATTGCATTCTTAATGCAACAACACAATCATACTGATCATCAACAAGATCAGAACAACAACCCACTCAACCCAATCAGCTCAAACACAAGAGAAAAGACTTTCTCTAAGAGCCAACTAGTTAACCCCTAGAGAATTCTTTAGGGGGAAACACCAGAAAATAAGAGCCTTTAGGTCATCCTCAACCTGGAAGAACTCTAGACCCAACCCTCAACTCCTGAAAAATCGAACTCCATACCCCTTTTATTCCCCAGAAAGCTCCCCTGGCAGATGTCCGGGTCAAAATCTAGAATGCCTGAAAAGATCGAGATTCACTGCTTAACCCCTTTTATTCCCCAGAAAGCTCCCCTGACAGATGTCCGGGTCAAAATCCTAGAATGCCTTGTTAGGATCACAATGCCTTTCCACCATTGACCCAGCTCCATAAAAGGCCTAAATACATCTTTCCCTCACTCCTCATGCATGTCTCATCAGACTGACTCTCTCCCCAAAGTCAACTCTTTTTTCAACTCTTCTTTTTCAGTCTCAACAAGTTTATCATTATTAATTATTTGCCTTATGGCAGATGTCAGCAGAGGTATGGAAAGCATGTGTTTTAGCAACTCTTGATTAAAGTTATTGTGTTTCAAGTCTGATCCAGTCACAAAATAGTGAAAGGCCTTGTTCAACAATTGTTCTTTGGGTTTCTTGTTGATATTATCTCTCCAAGCCTTCTCGGCCCTTGTTCTCATTTACTTGGGCTTCCATGATCTTGGCTTTCAATTATTTTTGGAAGATGCCCCATTAGCCCTTGGGTCGAACTTTGGGCCCTCGGTTGAATTTTGGGTTTGACTCCCTCTTCTCAAGACTCAAGTCAACGTTGTGATCGCCCTCGGCACGCCACGTGGCACCATCACAAAAACACCCCTCACAGATTGAAACATAACAATTAGCATTTTGAAACATAGCAATAGAAATAAGATACAAACGGAGCAACACAGAGTATTACGCCATACAAAACTTACTAAGATATCAGAATTCAAATAAGACTAACTGAATTGCGAATATCACATCAGAAATCTTTTTATAGCTCAAGAATAAATAGAATTTATCATATCAAAGAGTAAACTCGGAATTCAGAATATTATATTCAAAAGAAGCAGAGTTCACCTACACAACACATATTCGAACATATCAAAGAATAAGAAATCTGTTTACAGAATGATCAAGTCATATCGAGTAGCAATCTTGGGAAGGCCCAGAGTTCACACATACAAATACCCATGATTCATTATCAAGTGGGTCATATATCAATGGCCAGGGTGTCAAACAGAATCATCTCCATTATTTTGGATGAGGCCATAGCATATAATCATATTATATACAGAGTCAAATATCTCAGCACTACCTCTCCCAGCGCGACCAGTAGCGGAGCCCTTCTGGCGAGAGATAGGTTCTAATACCATTTCCAAAATGCTTTGAGTACAAATGTGATATCAAGGAATATAGACCAAGCTGAAGGAGTTCAAAATGAACAAACATAACACTTATTGACCGAGCCAAGCAAAAGGGTAATATAGTAGAACAACTCTCTCAACAAAGTGAAGTACAAATATGCTTTCACGGCTTGAAACATGAGTCATAATGCGGCGCAAGTAATAACGAATACTAGAGATAAGAATTAACAATGCAAGAGTAGAGATTAAAGATATTTAGATTTCAAAGACACAAAAGGATCATATTCAAGTTCAAGTTTAGGGGTTTAAGGAATGCAAAGTTTAGATTCTTGAAGCTATAAATTTTATCAACCAATGCCCAAGTTGTAATTTAAATGCATATTTGAAATAACATATATTGTGTTTAACATATTTGGCTTTAATTAGAGCATATAATTGGGTAGTGAGTATTTAATTTATTAATGGTGTAGTTTTTATTATGGGGTAATGGGTATTTAATTTATTAATTGTGTTATTTTTATTATGGGGTAGTGGGTATTTAATTTATTAATGATGTAATTTTTTTTTTAATAATAACATGGCAAAGTTAATTTAATTACGTTGATTACGCCCTACTTATCAAGTGTTAGTCCACGCATTTCCTCCAACCATTTTTGTTCAATAATACATTTGAAAAAAAAAAATAACAATTTGAAAATCTTTTGGGAAAATAATATATATATATATATATATATATTTTAAAACTCATCACATGCTTGTATTAAAGAGATGGACACATTAACTTAACCACATCGGCATATATAAGTTCATCTCATCTTTTCAAGAGACAAGATTCATGTTGGAACTCGTCTCATCACCTAAAAAGATTATTTTCTAAATATTTTTCAAATAATGTTATTTTGCCAAATAATTTTTTTAAAATTATATAATGAAACAAAAATGGCCCATTTCCTCCATTCACTTAGAAAGAAAACAAAATCATGATAAGTAAAAAAAAAAAAAATGGCTCTTGGATATTATTTCAGCATTGCTTGATTATTTGGTGAATTAGGAAATCTACTAAACTTGTGTAACAAAAACATGAGGCAACAAAACTCACACACATCGCATGACCATGACGGAACCTGGGACGGCGACCTTGTGCTCTCTTCTTCCATATCTGCTCAATTTCTTCACTTTCCATTCCCACCCACCACTAATCACCTCCCAATACCACCATCCAACAACTTACTAGAGCCATATTTTTGTGAAGGAAAAAAAAAGCATTTATACGGAAGAGTAGATGAAAGAAAAATTAAGCCTGGCCTCACAAATAGATGTACAGAGTTTGAGTACATCTACCTGAGTACTACCAGACCAGTTACATTCAATCATCATAGCAATAACATATTAAAAAGACTATGAACATTATAATCACCGAATTATATACATAAATGAATAGTTGCATAGTCATTCAACCCAATTGATATCCCAATGTTTTAGCTTCGTGAGCCACTTTCGTGTATCTGAAGAAATATACGGTTTTGATGGTGTCTTAGTTTCTCCCTCTGTATCGGTTGATGTTATATAATCAATTTTCTTATCTTTGGCAGGGTTCCCCTGTCTATTTGGGTGCCTTATCTTGAGTGAGAGAAGACGTGAAACTTCATGGAGGCCCCCCCATTTTTCCAATGCTCGAGCAATGTCATACCGCCCTGTAAAAGTTTCACATAAATTTATGAAAAGTGTTAAAACTATTATCAATTTTACTACAAAGAGCTTACAAATTGACGAGAAAATAAATGTGATTAATGTCACTTCAACAACATAATAAATAAATGTTTGAATCTCTTTTTTGTGATTGGTGACACACAAGTTTGTAAGGCTTATATAATGAAATGTAGTACAACTCTTAATTGTATTGAAAATGAACCAACAATTCACAACATTCATTTCACATGCTGAAATTAGTTGAATTCCTGATGTGTAGAATAACAAAAAGGAAAGATGTAGATCAGCTTTTGCACACAAAACAGAAAAAGTAGCTGTAAGTCCTATATGTAAATTAGGTGTTTTAAACATCTCTAGACATTTGAGGTTGAAATTTACTCAGAACACTGGGTATTGGCTTAGGTGGGCATGCTGTGGTGTAGGCTGTGCAACATGTACAACTGACCATTTCGGCTTTTATAGTTTCACTGGCTCGCAGAAAATGTTTTTTTGGATAATATCTATGGTTAGTACCAAATTTAACCTGATTTTTGAAGCGATAATTCTTGTACTTCACTCATGGAAGAAAAAATAAAAGGGTAAGAGTTTCAACTTTATTTTCTTTTCATTCTCCAATATTTCGAAGGTTGTCGATGTAGTCCATTTCTTTTTTCTTTTTTCTTTTTTATAAGTAATAGAACAGTTTTATTAAAAGATCACTTTGTGTGCATAAAGCATGAACACAGACTTTTGTAAGAGAAACTTTTCGTAGACTGTTTGCTACATACTGTTTGTGGCCTTATTGGGAAATGGAGAATTGTTGTCACCTACCTGCACGCTCAAATGATTTTCTACTGGGCATGAATGAAGGGTCCATTCCCCAGCTCCTCTGAAATCGACTTATCTGTAAATAAAATAAAAAAAGTAGAAACTCCATCAAGACCAGGTAATTAACACAATTATAACCACAGAAACACTACATTTTTAGGGAAATTTCAGGCTAAGTGTTGATTCATGAACTAAGGACACTCAAACTGAGATTCACCTAGCTCATATAGCTATTTACCTCTGCATGAATGGTTTAAGTTTCAAAAAAAATAAAATGAAAGACTAATAGCAAGAAACCTGACTCCTGTATGATCTATTGATCTATCACTAGACACAGTGCAAGTTTTCCATTCTACCTCTTCATGCAAATTGTCAAGATTGTCCCAGAATCCCTTTGGTTTGCGGTGTTTGTATGCAAGAGAGAGATTCATTAATGAGGCAATCCTTCTAAATCCACCCATGCGTGTGATTGCCTTCTCGATATCTACCCTTCCATGCAAACGAAGCTGCTTTCTCATTGGCATAAATCCTTCCTGCCCATGTTCTGAAATAAATTTCAGGAGCTCAGCTTTAAGGACTTCAATATCCCTTTGTAGGCCTGGGACTCTGGGCCTTTGTCTAAATGAACTTTGACCATTTAAATCAGAGACCTGCTCAGTTATTATACTACAATCACCAACCATATCAATGCTAGATGAAGCATTTTGTTCCTCTGAATATCTATTTCGGTCACAGGATTCCAGTGATTGAGCCACTTCCATACTTTCAACATAGTCTCGAATTGCACATAAGTTAGATGGGAGATCCTCATATATAACCTAGAAAGTAATAGAGATTATATATCAATAACATTTTCAAGACTCTTTCAAACAACTAAAGATGTAACAAGTAGACTGATTTTCTCATTAAAACATAGATTTACTCTTAATGAAGTTAAGGGTTAAATGCAAACATACCCCCTTTGATATGGGTCATTATCAAACACACCCTCTGTGCTACAAAATTGACTTTTAAAATCCTAGTGGTATTTAAAATAATGCAATTGACCCTAGACTTCTGTCACTTTTATTGTTAGGTAGGAATTAGTTACTATACAGGTGTGTTTTGGCTCACACAATGCCCTGGTCATCACAAAAAAAATGACGGAAGTCTAACATTAAGGTCAATTGTGTTATTTTAAATAACACAAGGGTTTAAAAATTTCAATTTTGTAGCACACATGCACAAGGGCTGTGTTTGATAATGACCCATACCGACAGGGGTCTTTTGCATTTAAGCTAAGTTACAGTTCACACTTCAGCAGATAAGATAATCCGCTTTAACATATTACAAACACTCTTAAAATTAAACTTGTTTTACTTTTCAGCCAAAAATTGTTAGTTCCTTTGAAATAAACCTTTATGTTTATGCAAAGGTCAAACAAAAAGTCTTCTCCAAAAATAAATGAATAACTGGAATTGGACGACTACAAATACATTTAACAAAGTCCAAAGCCATTGTAGTCACTACAAGAAGAGATATACAAATAATACAAACCTCCTCCATAATAGCTTCAGAAAGAAAGGTATCCTTGCGCATCTTTGACTCCACAGTGTACTTCAACAACGTGTGATGATTTCCTAGTTGCTCAAAAAGCCATTTACCCTGAAATGAGTCAAAGTCCCCTTCAACTTGTTCAAAGCTAATTTCTTGTTCAAGATGTTCACACAAGTCTAGAACAACACGTGCATGAAGTACCATATAAAGTAGGCCCTTACATCCTTCCTGCATAATCATAATAATAGAAAAGAATGTTAGTTTCAATATAAATTCTTAACAAGATCAAACCATCATTGCCAGCATTCATACACAATAGTGAACATTTTAGAGGTTTTACAGTTAGAGGTGTTTGTGGCGGAGCCTAGCAGTGGTGTATGTGGTGTCAGTGGAAGCATTGAAGTGCTGGTGCTACAGTGGCACTGGTGACTTAATGTTATAACCCTGAAACTTGTGGCATAATCTTCTGACCATAACAACTACATTCATTTCTACAGGATTTTTCTCTCCTCTTTCCTAATTTTCATCTTTTCCCCATTATACCTACTAATCTACTTTTCAAGAGAAAAGAATGACATGAACTAGACAATGCTTCTTTTTAATATATAACTGGTGTGGACACAAAATACAAGCCTCCAATTACACATTCTTATGGATGATGACGCAAGAATACAGCCGACCAGTGACCTTATGAATGGAGCCTGCTACCAGCTGGGTTATGCCTAATCAATTAATTTTTAGGATTTAGTTTATTTTATTTACTTTATTATGTAATCGGTTAAACATTATTTCCTTTTTCCTGCTTGGTTTAAAGATTTAATTCCTTTTTTTACTAAGTAGAATTAATATAATTGGTTAGAATTGTTTTCTTTCCTTACTAGGATATTAAATTTGGAACTCTTTTTAAAAAGCCTTGAGTTCAGTATTTTTTTCTGTTCTTGTTAATTTTCAATCCCTTGGACTACATCAATAACTCGAACCCCCCCACCCTTCCTCCAAGTAAAAACAAAAATTTCCATTTAGAGGGAAATCTAAAAACATTCACCTAAGAAGACCTCATCGCAACTAGGATTTCATTGTGTAATAATTTAAAGTGCATTAAGATCTCAATTCAAATGTTGAACCAGAAGCTCTTCTGAAGATTGAACATAAATTAGGCAACTTTTGTTCTAGATCTGGCTTGGGTGGTAAATGGCATCTCAATTACAGCGACATTCATTAGAAAAAATGGTTAAAGTACAGAGTGCTTTTTAACTCTGAAATCCAAAGTCATGATTCTGAAAGCCGAGGTCTTACCTAATATTATAATTTCAGAGGGAATGATTTGCAATGCTACAAAGAAGAGTATAGTAAGAATGACTGTAAACGTACAGGGGTTAAGGTTGGGCTGCAGCTAACCGGTATCTGATAATGAATCTCAACTCCAAGGTCAGCAAGTAGCTCATAATGATATGGAAAATGCAGATGGCGTAACTTGTGAACAGGATGAGGAGAACAATGAAGAAGAATGCTCCTGTGGTAGCTAGCTCAGAATGTTGTTCTTGCTATGGCACAATTGAAGATAAGAATGGGGATGAAAAGGAAAATACAGGAGGAAATAGAGCTATTGAATGAGGAAGTGCAAAGACAGCAAGAAGTGGAAAATTTGGCTGCTGCAGTTGAATCAGAGGGTGATAAAGTACACTTGATCCCGGTCAGAGGAGGTGGTGGTTGATGGCAAGCTGGAGGTGGTGCATGAGCCACAAAGCGTGGCTCAAGTTTGTGGGTGCTGCAGTTGAAACAGAGGGTGATATTGGGTAAGCCACTCTATGCTGATTTGCAAGCGAGGGGCAGTGGATTATACAAGGTTTTTTTTACTGGTTAGATTATGCATATAAGTACAATTTGATAAGGATATTCCCAAATCCTTCCAGGTCAATCTCAGGTATTGTAAACCAGTTGACATGTGAAGGTACCATGGAAATCACCAAAGTGTGTGAACTGTAGAGTTTTTTAGCACTCTACTCTCAAATGCCCCCTGAGTAGTAATAGCTCTTCAAAGAGAAATTTAGCGGAGAAAAAGGAATGGAGGAAAAAGATGTAAAGGCTATGAGCCAATCCCAAGAGTGGAAACAGGTGGTAAGCAGGAAATCAGAGGATAATGAATCCTCCCATGCCATTTAGAATTGAAATAAAGTGGAAAGTGCTGAAGAGGTTTATCAAAACAATAAGTAGCTACATGTTTAATATCCTCTCTTCGGGTCAGATGGATGATAGTGCTGATGAAGAAGAGGATACTAAGTCATGGCAAGCAGTCATGCAGCTAATTGATGATTCAGTGCAACCAGGTTGACTCTCACCCTAGAGTTCCTAAGAAGAAAAGTGCCAAAAAACAAGCTCACATCAACTGCAGTCTTGAAGACCCTCCTCTGTCAATTATGGCTATGTAGCCTTTGTTAAGCATGTCCATGTTTATTTGTTTCAGTCAGCCTATGTTCTCAGGTTTTGGGAGCTTAAGTGCTTTAGGTGTACTTTCTTTAGAGAGGGTTATTTCTATTGTTGTTGTAGTAGTTGCTCTCTCTTTTAGAGAGGTTGACATGTAGAACTTAAAGACTAGGAACCCTAAGGCATGCTTGGACTTCATTGTATATTTCTGGGTTTTTTTGGTAACAAACTTACTTATGAGGAAAAAAAATGGAACACATCTATAGAGATGAAACTAATAAAATTTCACTAGTTATATGAAAGTAAATAAACATTGTTCAAGAGAGGCATTGTGTTATAATGCAATTAGTAAATAGTATGCTTGTACCTGAAGAATGCGGACCTTGTTGTTTTCTCGTGACAATATCTTGCTTATTGCTAAATTTGGAACTAGCCTGCAATTAATAATCAAAAGAAAAAGAATGAGGCAAAAGAAATTATCAGACCTAAAACTCAAGTTAACAGCAGCTTGTAACGGTCTTAAACTTCTGTGTTTAATTTGAAACTTTTGAAATAATAGGGTTTAATTTTAAATCACCCTTAAAATATAGGATTTAAAATATAATTTACCCAAAAACAATTGTGCATCAACACTCAAATGGGGAAAGTAAAGAATAGTAAAGGGTTTGCATGGAAAAGGAATTTTTTTATTTTTGTTAGTTGGAGGGGTAAATTAAGGCATTATTGTCACTTTATAAAAAATAAAGCATTGCTTAATCATATGAATGTGGATTCCCACCTATTTTGAGGGGAATCCACATTCCCATAGAAAGGAGGTTTAATGGAAATTTGGATCCCTATGGGCATCTACATTCCCTTGAGCTGCAACGAAATGAGGGTAAGCTTGGGAAATTCTCTTAAGATTCCTAGAAATCCTAATAGATAACCTGAGCCAAATACCATATTCTGGCTCACATAATCAATCATCATGTTCCTTGGAACTGGTAAGTCATGAAGAAATATCCAGTGCAAGCAGAAATTATATATTAATATGACATTAAGTCCAAGAATGTTAATATACTTGGATCTTTTAAGTCAATATGATTTCAGTTCCTCCGCATTCTCCGTATAAGACATGATGGTATGGTATGCCCATATGAGTCTACTCTGGTCTATTAAAGTGACCTCTCCAACACGCCAATAAATCCACAACAGACTTGAGCATAAGCCACTGGATTTTTTTATCGAATGAGGACTTTGTTGGTGCTCAATGTGGTGTGCCCAAGTGGTTAACACGCCAACCATCAGTGAGGAAAAATACTCTGCATCTCACAGCTAAGGATATCTCAAATTTCTTTCCTTTTCTCCTTATCTCTATGGCAAGATTGAAAGATTACACAATCCATGTGTTATTTATCACTTTTACAAAGCTAATTGTACAAGAATATGCTGTAAGGAACACTCAACTTGGTTTGCATCTGGAATAATGGAAATTTTAGTTTATTGTGTTCCAGTTTAGTTTTGAGTATGACCTCAGATTAATTTATTTATGTAGCAAGTAGAAGATATGCTGACAAGAACATAACGCAAAGGACCTTTCTGTTCTTATTTTACTTACACATGGGAAGACTAGCCTAAGTTTAATGATGGTACAAGGAATGATGAAAGATTTACAGAAGTAGCCAGTATCTTAGGGAGGGACTAGCTGTGATGGAATTAACTTATTTAGCAAAAGTTCATAAAACAAAGCATATATTACTTACTCAGGAAGACTTTCATAAGAAGTTAAAACACTCCAAACTTTGCGAATAGGAGCTTTTACTGTGATGCTAGCAACAACACAACGATGAACGCCTCCATTTTCCTTCAGCCCAAAATCATATTTTTAGCAGCTGCTGAAAACAGTTTGGAGAGAATAATAGTGTAGGTTGGATGAGTTACCAATAGACCATCAAATCTACGAAGATGAACTTCATCGACGAGGCAAGGTCTATCAAGTCTGCAAACTTTTCCAAAAACACCCCAGTTACTGTTCAAGTCAGTAGAAGATGGAGGCAAGGGACCAAAATTAGAGCCAGCAAATCTCTCTTTAAACTCTCCAAGTGACAATTTATCTATTTCACACAAGGCACCACCCGCAGAGGAATTGTCTGTGAGTGTTATTCTCTGAATCCCTTGGAAATTCTTTTCAGCTCTACAAGCCAAGGCTTGAAGATTTACAGGCAGATCTGATCTGATAATTCTCTCCAAGAAAATGGCAGGAAAATTGAATCTTGGTATCACATTCACTTCATATGATAGAGTGGTTGATGATGAACTGCGAAAAAAAACAAAGAATGGAGAAGTTATAAAAGTAAAAAAAATAAAAAAATAATCTCAATACCTGCAATTGCACAAGTATTTGCATAAATACTGAATCACCTTGACCAAGTATGCTGATCAATGAGCTCATGCATACATAAAGAAGTGAAGTTTTCAACATAAAACTGATGCTATCAACATTGTCAAAGTCTCCATGAAGAAACTATATGTATTTATTTATTTATTTATTTTTTTATAACATAGGACAACTTCACTCAGAGAGTTGCACGTAGTAGAGCATTATATACTCTTCACTGCTGTCAAATTCATACTCATACATGCAAAATCCGCCAGAAGCAGTTGCTAGATTAGCCAGAAGCAGTTGCTGAGTAATCCATTTATTCTAATAAGGCTTGATTCCCACATCCACTTTATTGAGTTATTAAGACAAAAAAGATTGTTGAGTTTGATAGAAGTAGAACACAAACATAAACAGAAATATGTTGTACCTTGTCTCAGATTTTAAGGACCATTTGCCTTCAAACTTTTTAAAGTCTCCATCAACCATAGAAAAGTGGAGTTCACGATGATTAGCCTGAAACATTATAAAAGATATATATATGAGAAATGAAATAAAAAAAATAAAAAAGCAAATGAAATGCATGAGAGAGATAGTACAGAAAAGGGAAATTCTTGAAGATCCAAGACAACACGTGCTTCAATAAGCCAATAGAGTGCCCTTTGCAATCCTCTTTGCTCCAACCATATCCGACCAGGATGCGGGCAAGCGATTCTCCCACTAATCAAAAACAAATTTATGAGTAATGGGTAATTAAATAATTGATTGGAAGAAAGAAATAAGTATTAAGTGTTACCTGGAAACAAGATTGGGAATGAAATCGGCGAGGCGCTCGTAATCAGTGAGAGCGTTCCACACTGAATGGATGTTGGCATGAATGGGTATTTGGGCTTTTATTCTGCGTTCCCTCCAAGATATCACTTCCACTTCACAATGCACTTTTCTCTCTTTCTCTTCTTCTTCTTCTTCTTCTTCTTCTTCTTCTTCTTCTATATTATTATTATTATTATTAACAAGGTAATGGTTGTTTGAGAATGACACGTGGTTTCTTCTTATGCTTCTGAGTTTGGATGAGACGAGGACTATGCAGTTGCTGTTCAGCTGCTTTTTGCGAAATTGAAACTGAAATCTGATGATGGGGAGGCTTCTTTCATTTTCATGGCTTCTAATAAACATGAAGCTTGAACCACATTTGCAGCTCATCATTTGGGGTTTAGTTTTGTTTTGTTTGAAATCTACGAGTTTTTATTATAATTTTGAGTCAGCTACAGGCCTGGCCCCACTCAACCGGTAAGGAATGGGTGGTTGTGCGGTGCCTCTCACTACTCACCACTTCTATTCTTTCACTCAAATCTCCTCCACTGTTTCTTCTATAATAAGACTATTTTCTTCATTTCGTTTTACAAAATTTATTACTATAAGCTGGATTCGTCTCCATGGGTTCCAAATTTAACTTATTCCAATATACCTTCACTCATAAATTATGACAACGTAAACATCGCATTTTGCACCCTTACAACTCGAATCTTCGGTTTAAACGATGAAAATATTAATCTCTATCAATATAATTAGAATCTTGTGTTGAGACAAAAAGATAATCTTTAACCATTAAGGCCTAGGACTTCAAGCCTATTTCAAAAGCCCAAAAAATTAAGTCCAATTTTGAGAGCCCAATGAACCAAAAAGCCCAAATTTTCAAATTCCAACCTTAATAGCGTACGCCACTTTAATACAAGTTTATGCCACTTAAATACAGACGTACACCACTGTCATAAGAAACCCTAATTTTCAAAAGTTCTATCTACAATTAGGATTGCAAGCAACCCGAATTACCATATTCTCCAAGAAACTCTAATTTTACCTCTTCTTCAAGAAATCCTAATTGCCTCCTACTACTATATAAAGAGGTATTCACCTCACATTTCAAAACACACCGAAGAGCCCCCAAACCATAAAGAGAGAAAGTAGACAGAGAGATTAGAACTCTAAGAGTTTTCTAGAGTTTAGGAATAACGAAACTCTAAGAAAGAGAGCATAGGTAGAAGTCAAATTTAGTAGCGGTGAAGCCCTAGCCATTTAGAAAGAAGAATGTTATTCTCTAATTCTTCATACTAGAAGGCTAACCTTTCTTCTCACAAGCCTCTATTCATCAACCTTAGTTCAACTAAATTTTCTTTTATTCTTCAACACAAAGATCAACAAGAGATTTGATTGAGGGACCGGTAAAATATTGTTATATTAACTTGAAGGAAGATCAACAAGTTTTCTCTCATCTTTTAGTATATTATGCTTCACATGCTTTGGTTGCTATAGTTTCTAGGTTTAAATTGTTTTTGTGTGATTAGGTTTGATTTCCTTAATTAATATTTCTTTAGATATAGCTCAATAATATGAAAGAAGGCCAGCATTAGCTGGGCGGGCTTGGGTGCTTAACACCTTCCCAAGGAAGTATCCTAACTCTGAACTAAGATTAGGCAAGTAAACCTTAATTTTTGTATGGAGTTTATAAATAGTTCCTAGACCTAAACCAGGTGGCGACTCCCTTCTTTACCCTAACCTCAATGAGGATTTAGTGGCTCTCACAATTCTGAGAGGTGCCTTGCAAGTAGCTCACTGTGGCGACTCCAATGGGGACTAATTAGTTAAACTTCAAAGTATTATTGGGATATAGACGATGAAATATTTATTTAGGAAATCTAAATTTCACACACACGCACAATTCTTTAAACTTAAGATACTTGACGTTGCCAAACCTACTACCCTTGAGGTCCACTCGTCCTGTAAGACATAGGGTTGGTACTGTTACCTCACTACCTGTGTTCCTTGCCTATGATGGGTTTGGTGTACAGTTAAAGGTTAGCCCATGGGCTAACATGTTTACATGTTAGGAGGGGCGTCCCTATTGGAATAACGAACCTTTCTGAAACCTAGTTGAGCCCACCCACATGTACTGCGCCTTAGATCTAAATACCTATAGGATGGTCCAATTGCTTATGTTTGTTGTTCGCTTTTCCTTTCTATGAAGAAATATATCAAAAATAAAATTCAAAAAAATCCAAAATATTTCTTGCATTTTTTTATGGTCTTTTCTTTTTTCAAAAAATTCAAAAAATCAAAAAATATTTTCTTTTGCATTTTTTTTATGGTCTTTTTTTTTTTTTTTTTTTTAAAATCAAAAATATTTTCTCTTTCATTTTTAGGGTCTTTCTTTTTTTTTTTTTTTTTTTAATCAAAAAATATTTTTTTCTAGCAATTTTAATGGTATTTTCTCCTCAATTGAATTTTTTTTTTTCTCCCTTCTTATATTTTTTGATGTTTCAAATTTTTCCATCATGGTCTTCTCTAGGGGCATCTGGCACACTTTGTCCTCTTCTTTGGAGCTTCATGCCTATGCTTATTATGTTTAAGGGTTTTTTTCCCATTCCATCTTCCACTCTTTTTCTATCTGGAAACTACAAACTTCTTTGCCTTTGAGCTCATGCCCATGATCATTCTTCTCTTGGACCTTGAGTCCATTCTAGGGGCATCGTTTGATTCCTTTCCCTAGGCCCACAAGCCTCTCCTCTGAATATACATCTTTTAAAAATATGGTTAAGTGGGAATCAACGTTGAATTTATTATGGATAATCTTTATGGATTGGCTTCTCCATTAGTCCGAACACAAGATTGATAACTGCATATGACTCCGTCATCAAATTCAAGACCTAATAGATGGCAATGTTATACCCGACTCAGAGACTGTCACACCCAATATCCAAGGGAATCCTCTTCCAGCATACCATGACGTACCGTCTCTTGCTAGGAACTGATTGATTAATAAATTTAGTCTTTGTTATTTCTCTTCTGTCGACCCCAGAAAAAATCGTTTTTTTTTTTTTTTTCCTCTTATCTATTTTTCTAGATTGTGGATTGATTTTATGTTTCCTGACTCCGACCCCCATTGGTCTCAATGGAATCTTGTTTTTTAGTGTGTTGGGTGTTGGGTGTAAACATGTGCAAATGTGTGTACGTGTGTGTGTGTGCTCCGGAATGTTCGTGGACATAGCAATGGGACGGACAACACGAGATTTGGAGTCGCCACCAATCATGGGAAATTTTAAGGTGTGATTGGGCACCTATGTCTACTGGTTTTATTATCTTGATTAAGATATGCATGAAAAACAAGTC
>OU015761.1:39453977-39610031 GCA_907173295.1 Fagus sylvatica | reverse complement strand
CAGCTTTTCCTTCACAAAGGAAAAATCTCTAGTTTTGTTATGAGACAGGAAAAGAGGTACCCCTAAATATTTAACATTAGAAGCTAGCTGCTTAATACCCCACATGTGTTTAACTTGACGGGTAAACTGAACATGAACCCCTTTGGAAACAAAGATTCCAGACTTGTCTTTACTCAGAGATTGGCTAGACCAACTACAAAACTTATCAACATAATTCATTAGCACTTCCACCTTCAGCTATTTTGGCGCCACAAAACAATAACACATCATCAACATATAGGAGTTTGGATATACTGGGGGGCCCCAACTACCAACTTAACCCCCTTAACAGTCCCCTTATCAACTTCTCTATTAAGCATTCTAGCAAGCACTTCGTTACAAAGAATGAAAAGGTAGGGAGAGAGCGGGTCACCTTGCCTTATGCCTCTCTCAGGAGTGATCTTTACACTTCTGCTTCCATTAAGTAATAAAGTAAAACTTACCATGGATATACACTGGTAGATAAGAGTAATGAATCTCTGATCAAAACCCAGGTTCCGCAACACCGCAAGAATGAAATTCCACTCCAGGATATCGTAAGCTTTGTGGAAATCAAGTTTGAACCCAACACTGCCATGTTTCTTCCTAGAAGATTTGAAGTTATGCACAACTTCCTGGGCCAACGCCACATTCTCCGCTATCCACCGACCAGGAACAAAGGCTGCCTGCGCTGGATCAATAATTTTTTATAGGAGGGGTCTGATGCGATTGACCAGGATCTTTGCTATAACCTTATGGAAAAAATTGTAGAGGCTAATTGGTCTGAATTGGTTAAAGTTACAAGCGCCTAGTTTCTTTGGGATTAGAGTTATGAAAGTATGATTAAGCTCTTTTAACATACAACCATCTCTGAAGAAGCTCTGAATAGCATCTATAACTTGGGGACCCACCGTGTCCCAATAATGTTTAAAGAAGATACCAGGCAGCCCGTCAGGCCCAGGGGCCTTTAGGGGATGCATAGCCCAGACTACTTCTTTAATTTCAATTGGGTCAGGAATTTTGGTGAGCTCAGAATTATCACTTTGAGAGATGCAAGGACTAAGGAGGCCTTCAAGATCATACGGGAATTGAGGGAGTGAAGATTGAAAAAGGGCATTGAAATTAGTGGAGAAATACCCTTCAATTTCGGCTTTAGAGTTAATTCATATATTGCTAGCCAATTGGATCTCTGATATTATATTGCGCCACCTTCTTATCACCGTGGAGTCATGAAAGAATTTGGAATTACAATCCCTTTCTTTTAACCACAATTTTCTTGATTTCTACTTCCACTTCAATTCCTCACACTCCAACCACTCATTCAATTCAAGAGTAAGGGCTGCCTCAATCTTCAAGTTATCCTGAGTGGGTTCGAGGTCTTGGATCAATTTCAGTTTTTCTTCAATCTCCATAATTCTGGTTTTCACATGCCCAAAGTGATATTTATTCCAAACCAAGAACTCCTTTCGAATACTCTGGCTTCTCTTGGCAAGCTGGGAGTGTTGAGATCCTTCAACGAATATAGCCCATGCATTATTAACCACCTCATAGCTAGAATCATCTCTAGTCCAACATTGCTTTAAACCGGAAAGGTCTGGCACCTTTACTTAAATCCAAATGAGTATCTAAAAGGATGGGATTGTGGTCAGAATTGGCAGCTACAAGGTGCCTTACCCTAGCTTTTGGGAATACTTGTTGCCAATCAGCATTACAGAGCCCACGATCAAGTCTCTCGCGAATATTAGCCAACCCCACTCTTCTATTGGACCATGTGAATTTTGAGCCACTGAACCCTAAATCAATGGTGCCAACATTATGCACAAAATTACAAAAGCTTCTAAATAAGCTTTCCCCCTTTTTGACTACCCCCTTTTTTTTCAGAGTTCCCCGAGATACTGTTTAGATCACCAATCATAAGCCAAAGACCAGAAAAGGACCCAATAATATTTTCCATTAAGCTCCAAAATTTCTTCCTCAAGGCTAGATACGGTGGCCCATGAACAGCGATAAGAAGCCAAGCAGCGTCTGGTGGGTCAGAATAGATCAGCAAAGCAATGACAAATCTATCGGAATAAACCTCTTCCATTTCCACCCCTGCCTTCCAAAAAATAGCTAAACCACCAGCTTTACCAACACTGTCAACACAAAAGCAGTGTGCAAACTCTGTACTAACCTTCAGCCTATCAATCTTTGGAGACTTGGCTTTGGTTTCAACCATAAAAAACACATCATGCCCCTCTCAGAAGGGAAGGGCTTTCAGAGACCTGACTGTCGAAGGTCTACCAGCCCCCCGACAGTTCCATGAAAGGATCCTCATGGAAATATACAAAACAACCACGACCCCGCAACAGTCACACAAATAGCACAACACATCCACAATCAAACAACAATCAACCACCCAACAACACCACAACTACATTCCACCAACAACATCACAACCACACTTCACAAACACCACCACAGCCACACTCCCCCTAACAACCAATCAAAACAAAAACAAAAAAATCACACAAATAAAACCAGCAACTTCACTAGTAGGCAACCCACACAAAGGCATAGAAGAAAGGAAGAGAAAATTCACCGGAGAGGATGCCAATAAGAACGTTGCACTAAGGAGGAAATAGATCCACGCCGAAGTCAGCACAAAACCACGAACATGAGGAGGACGGACCCACGGTGGGGAAGAGACAAACCCACAAAGGCCAAGGATTGCACAACCTAGCGAGCCACTCAAGAGGAAGGCCGGAAAAGACTTAAGCGCATGATAGCGAAAATCGCTAATCGTACGCCTAGAGAAAAAGAGCACCCAGGTTCATTTTATTATAACTTCCTAGTTAAGTTAACTTCTTAGGGGGGGAGTCCTTGATATGTGACAAATATGCTCTGTATCACTGTCTTAAAAGTTTGTTACATCGGAGTATTGAAGTTTTTTTTTTTTTTTTTTTTTTTTTTTATCAAAGTATTGAAGTAATTGCAAGAAAGCTCAAGATTGGAGATTGATGTGCTTAGGAATTGGCATTAGAATGTGGAGTCTTGGATTATTCATCAACAGTGTTTTTGGTTCTTCTAACTTTTCTTTTCTTCTTCTTTGTTTTGATCCTATTTTCTTTTATGACCACTTTAAAAAAGAAAGTGAAATAAATTAACTTTAATGGCCTGAATTATTTTTCTGTGAGTATATTGTCGGAAGCTGCAATGGTAAGTACAATCAGTTTGTGCTTTTCCATTATGATATCCTCTCCTAAAAGAGTGAAGCTTATATATGACTGCTGTGTCCAGAGCAGAGACTATTTATATTTTCAAAACAATAGTATCATATGATTAAGTATATTTTGATCATACGCCGTGGAGTCTTGCTACTGTGAGTTGTATTCAGATTATTAGGATGCGTTTTTTCTTTTGCTACTAACAGGAAATTGTCTAAATTTTAAAGGAATGTGTTCAAATTCAAAAGCTAGAACAAGTGGCTCAACAATGTTGCTGCTTTTTCCCTGCAGTATGCTTCTATCTTACTGTATTTAGAGGTTGCAGTACTTTATAATATGTATATCAATCACATTTTTTATGTTAAAATAGCTTGAAGCCTTGAATTAAATCTGGGTTTTCTGGAGTTGCAAGAATTTTCTGAAGATTTTATAAATTTATTTAGAGAAAGAAGGGGTAATAGCTCTTTGTAATGGTAACATGTTGCAGGAGTCTATCAATGTGGCTGCAAAAGATTGGGGCCTGCAGTGCCTCCATTATGAAATAAGTCAATCACTTTTGGCTTTGTTTTTGTAGCAAAAAAATTAGTTGCATTGCAAGCCTTTTGTGCTTTTCTATTTTTTCATGTTCAACCACATCTTAGTTATTACTTACACATCTTATTAGTCATTCAGTATCGACTAGTTCTCCTATTTACCAATTACTCTTGGCATATTATTAATTTTGTCATATTCGTGTTAGAAGGGTCGCCTTTCGTAGGTTATTTATATATCTTATTAGTCTTGCTGCGTTTCAGTCCCACTAATTTTGGGTTGAAAGTTACCTTATGGTGCTAACCAAATATAGGCCCCTCCAATGTCATATTTGGCATTGTCTCTCATTTGTAGTCCACCTCTCTATTCTCTCCATGTGATTGTAAAAACAATATTGCTGATATTCGGAACTTGTTAATATTTAGAGATATTTCTGATGCATTGTCACAGCACACTTGGTTCATCTCAAGTTTGCGTACTGCCAATTGGTTGTATAGAAGAAATTTTGGGAGGTTTAATGTACTTTGAATTCTGCAGATATGCCTCTCTCTCTCTCTCTCTCTCTCTCTCTCTCTGTGCAGAAGCATATTTATATTATTCTTAATTCTCTTATGGTCCAATCATGTTAATGCTATATAAATCTTTTCGCTTGTAACATATATTTGTTCAAATATATTTTTATAGGTTTAAAAATGCCAAAAAGAAAGAATCAGTTGAGATTTATGGAAATGATAGAGCAACCAAAGTGCAAACTTAAACTGCATCAGAGATGAGCAAGTGATGGGCTAATTCAATCGGGGAGAGCTCCATGGAGAATATTGAAGGTAGTGACCACTTAGTCACCTAAAATGAATTTAATTTGGAGAGCTTTGATACCATGGATGATGATAATGCTCAATCACGTTCTCGAGCTCCCCCTTCAAGTGAAACCTCCTCAAAAGTGAAACAAAGAAAAACTTCAAAGGATGAGAAGGACATGGAGCAAATTATGGTGGCAATTCATGATACTTTTTTGGGGGAATTTTATATTTGTAATTGATGCTGTGGAATGTGGATGTTGTGAATTTTGTTTCAATGGTAGAATTTAATTGATACTATTGTTTTATTTGTACAATAACTTGTAGTATCCAATTGATATATTTTCTATAGCATTGATGAATATTACTTGAAAGTACTTTTATGCATGTACCATCAATGATTAGCAATGGTACCATAATTGTCATAAAATATTAAGTATAGATAATACTTGTAACCCAAGGGAGCCAGTGGTTCAAGATTTGATTTTATGGATGTATGAATAATTTTTTACTTTTTATAATTTGGATGTATTGCATATAATGTTGTTTCTTTGTTTGTCTTTTGTTGTTTGGTCTAAATATGTGGGGGAAAAAAATGTTTGTGGTGTAGACGGTAGAGAACATGTGTGCAGGCATTTAATAAAAAAAATGTTTGGAGCAATTTTTCTAAAAATCTTTGTTAAAAAAATTACAAAAAAAAAAAGAAAAAAAAAAAAAGAATAAAACATTAAAAAATGTAAAAAAAAAAAAAAAAAAATACAACTAAGTTAGAAGAAAAAAAAAAATTAGAAGAAAAAAATTATAAAAAAAGATAAAGAAAAAAAAAAAAGTTTTTTAGATACGTGACAAATTGTAAAAACTTAAAAGTTAATTACAGTTTGTAAACTTTGCATATTTAAGAGGACAGTAAATGATCAGTCCTCATTTACCACAAAATTTTCAAATTTCCCAAAAAGTTCTTAGTGTTTGTAATAGCTTGATCGATTGCTTTTTTTCATAACCATAGCTGCGATTGTTCACTATAGCCTCTGACTGAATTACACATCTATATAGAGGCTACAGTGATCGATCGGAGATTTTGTTAATTGATACGTAATCAATCACTTTGGGTGTTAAAACTTGTAAATGGCATTCGCTGTGTGAAATGGGTCCACATTTTTCCAGAGGGTTTAGTGATTGATCGCGTTTTTTCATAACCAAAGTTGCGATCAATCACTCTAGCCTCTGATTGAATTACACATCTACACAGAGGCTTCAGTGATCGATCGAAAACATTGTTAATGGATCTATGATTGATCCCATTGGGTGTTAAATCTTGTAAATGGCCTTTACTGTGTGAAATGGGTCCACATTTTTCCAGAGGGTATAGTGATTGATCACATTTTGTCCAAAGCCTAAAACGATCACATTTTTCATATTCTTGGCAAAAAATAAAACATGAAAACAAAGAGATTAGGAGTCAAATAAAAACTACAATGTAATCGAAAAATTCAAAAAGAAGGTTAGCAAAAAAAAAATCAAGAAGAAATGAAAATAAAAAACAAAGTAAATGTAGAAAGAACCTTTATGAGAGAGAGAGAGAGAGAGAGAGAGAGAGAGAGAGAGAGAGAGAGATTTACCTCTATTGGTCCAAGATTCATATAATGAGTTTGAAGACAAGCACTCAACTAAAGAAGAAAAAAGGAAATTAAATGCAAAAAAAAATATATTAGTCATCTAAGTTTGCATTAATATTATATATAAAAAAATATCAAAAAACATAAATTGATTAAAATGACATAGATAGATTTTACAAAAAAAAATGATATAGTGGAATTTGTAGAGGAATCACAGTTATTAATAGTTTGAAAATTGTGGGAAGTTATGATAAGTTTACGGATAACATATATGTGAGTCTCTATTATTAATTAATTACTAATTTTTATTTTTAAAATTCAAATGCACATGGGATAAAACATGTATTTAATTATATGGGTTAAACGTGTCATGTCAATTTTTCTAAAATACTACTACTTGGGTTGGAAATAGAGAATGGATTAAATGTGGGCTTTGGCTTTAGGGCATGATTTAGGGATTTCTATGTTAAACTTATATTTTATTTTAAACAATCAACAAATCATGAAATTGAGGTCTCAAGTTGAAGATTTCAATCAACAATTGATTAAAATAGTAATTGGTTAAACGCAGGGGGGGGGGGTTGTATTTTGACTAACAATCCATTAAATAGATTGCTCAAGAATGTAATTAATAAATCCAATTAAATATTTAAACTTCAAGTTTCGATAATAATTCGGCCGGAGTGAATGGATTTAACAAAAGACTATGTATTAGGGTTATTATGAAAAAACAAAATTAGAGGTTTCCAACCTTGTAAGGTTTTAACCCAATTGGATGGAAGTCATATGTAATTAAGACATCTAATTAGGGATTGGTAACACCAATTGGGTGAAAACACTATATATTTGGTATTAATCAAATAATTAAAATCATTGAAATTTAAACTTATGCCAAAGTTGGGATTTTGATGTTCTTAATGCTTTTAAAGATCAAGCAATGTCCTCCGAATTTATGGAAATATGAAAAATCTGCAAATAATTATTCTCATATAATATAATTTAATAAGGTTAATTTAAAAAAGAAACAATGGAAGATTTTTATTTATTTATTATATATACTTGATGATTTTCGAACTTGATATTTGATTTGATATACCAATAAGCAAGGCACAAATATATGATATTCATACAAACTTTCTTCTTCTTTAAATTTATAATGTAGTAGTATTTGGTACATAAATAAAATAGTGGCATCCATTTCTAAATAAAAAAATTATTATAAATGGTTAGAGATGTTTATTCACGTATTCAAATGCAAAAACTTTACAAATATTTACCAAGCGTCTCTAAACAAAGTGTTTATTATACAATCATACTTTCTATTTCATTTTCCGTGACAAAAATAAAATAAATAAATAAAATATTCATGAAAACAAAGAGATTAGGAGTCAAATTGAAACTACAATGAAATAAAAAAGAAGGTTAGCAAAAAAAAAAAATCATGAAGAAATGAAAAGAAATAACAAAGTAAATGTTCTGATGTAGGAGTGTTATTTTTAAGATAATAGTAGAGTCTAATTTGAAATTTAAAATAAACCAACTTAATTTTTTTTTTAAAAAGATCAGTTAACTTATTTAGAATCTAAATTGTAGGTATTTTAATTGGGAAAGTGGAAAGTGGGTACATGTTTTTTTTTTCTTTTAAGAATTGATCTATATGTGTGTGTTTATGGAATTTTCAAATACAACCTTAGTTTATTTTTAAAGTAATTTAAAATATTGTGAATAGATTTTTTGTTAATAGGGGTATTTTTTAGAGGACATAAAAGTGGACATGAAGGGAATGAAGGAATCTTTTTAATAGTACTAGAAGATAATAATGACAATAATAATAAGAATAACAATGATAATCTATTACTATTAAGAGGATTCATTCCCATCATTTCCACTTTAATAAACTTCCCAAAACATTCTTAATATTTAGAAAATATTGCTATAAATAATAATTAAATGAGGGTGAAAAAGTAATTCACTCTATCCTCTACATAAAAGATTTTGAATTTCATCTTTAGGCCTAAAATATCATTACATTTACTATTCAATTAAATAGTAGAACTTAAAGGATATATATGTAATCTGTAACAAAAAATAATAAATAATAAATAATAAATAACTATCTCAAACCACTCTCCCATGTATCCACACCATGTCTTCTCATCAGTAACCACTACTATTATAAAAGAGAAAAACAAAAACAAAAACCACTTCTCAAAAAATTTAGTACACTTCAAATAAGATAATTATGATCTAAGATTTATATGATAAAAGTTATATTGTGTGATAATATTACCATAAAAATTTAAAAAAAGAAAAAGAAAAAAAGATTGAATCAAATAAATCCGGAATGTAGAGTCTTAATTAAAATAGAATTCTTTAATTATTGTATAACTTAATAAGTGAAATGTCAAAAAATAAAATAAAAATAAAGAACAACTTCCAAAAAAAAAAGTACACATCTACTAAGAACCTGTGATCGATCGTGTTTTTTATAACCAAATGTGTGATCGATCACTTTAGTCTCTGAATGAATTACACATATACCCAGAGGCTGAAGTGATCGATCGAATATTTGGTTAATGGATTCACGATCGATCACTTTGGGTGTTAAAACTTGTAAATGACCTCCACCGTGTGAATGAGTCCACATTTTTCCAGAGGGTGTAGCGATTGATCACTTTCTTTTATAACAAAATGTGTGATCGATCACTTTAACCTCTGAATGAATTATACATTGATCTCGCTTTTTACTAAAAGTGATTTTTAGTAATTAGTTTCTAAATTTAGTATTGTTTGTGATAAATTCAGTACTCTTTTGTTATAATTCGTAATAGCTCTCACTTTCAATATTAATGTTGTTTATTATTGTAAAGGGGTATGAAGACATGTAAATGGTCTCAATTGAAGTAAATTTTTGGCGGCTGTGCATAGTAATATATGTGTGAAATATTGTTCATGGTTGATAAAATTTGTAATTTTATGTGAATAATTGTATTAAAGTGTTATTCCGTAATATTGTTGTTTTTCCTAGTAATTGTTGTGATAGTGTAATTTGTCTATTGCTTCCTGTAATGTGATTCTTAATTATTGTTATGTGGCTGTTATTTCCTGTAACTAGTGTATCAATTTCTGTAATACCGGCTACCTGAACAGCCAGTTCCAATTTTTTCTAAATGCTTATTATGCTCCTACGGAAAAATCCCGTTAAGGGACGTAAGTATTTCCCCCGTCTTACATCACCTTTTTTTCTTTTTTCTTTTTTTGTTTTGTTTTGTGTTGATAATTTTGTCTTACATCACTTCAACATACTTTTTCATTAGATAATGAAGAATAGCCAAGGAATATTACTGGGAAAAAAAAAAAAAAAAAAGAGTTTATATCCAAGGCTTGATGGAAACACATAAAGAGAAGCATATTGTGCTTTCTATGTACCATTTCTGCTTTCAAATTGACTCTATTTAGCAATCATGTCTTAAAAATAAAAGGGATTATTTTTTTCTCAAATACTTTTAGAAAATTACTATTTGAACAAATAATTATTTTGCAAAATTCTCCGTTCCAACTTCCTAGTTAAGTAAACTTTTTCATTAGACAATGATGAATAGCCAAGAAATATTACTGAAAAAGGAAGAAGAGAAAAACAAAAACCAAAAGTTGAAACTTCACGGTTAAGTTTATATCCCAGCCTTATTGCAGTTTCCATCATATATAAAGAGAAGCATATTGTGCTTTCTATGTACCAGCTTTCAAATTGACTCTATTTAGCAACCAAAAAAAAAAAAAGCTTTCAAATTGAGTCTTTGTTTATAGTTTTTAATGGCTTACATACCTCCACACAAGCGTCACTCAAAGGAAGCAGGTGATAGTAATAAAGGCTCTCACCACCAATACCACAATCCCTTGCTCATCAATTCCGAAGAAAATTTAGTTTGAGGCCATCAAGAGCCAAATCCATATAGAAAGAAGTGGAAAAATCATCTATGCAGAGCAGGCTATTTCCAGATGGTTTGCTGTTGGTTTGGATGACAATAACTGTGAGGGAAAATATTTGATTTATGGATATTTAAAGATGAGCGGACAGTCAGTATGAGACCACAATAGAGGCCCTTGCTCATCAACGCGCCGTGCCAAACCACAAGATCCGAATCCCTACATTCAATGCCAGAATGGGTGGTTGGGGAATTTAGTAAACTACGAAGTGACCCGCCAGGTAATATCCCACGTGGGGGACAAGCACACAAAGTCATAAATGTTTCACCCAGACGTGGGGGTGGCCAAGTGTCCCATCAAGTCAGTTTCACTGTCAAGAGCTGATCAATCAAAGATGTGACCTGTAACTGGAAGGCCTATAAAAAGGGCTGATATCGGGAATAAGGTATGTTTTTACGGGCTATATACACAGACCACAAACTTACAGCACTCATATTCGGTTCTTAATCCCAGACTTTGCTATTTCCCCAACACCGGGGATGATACTTCTCACCTGTTTGCTTTGTGCAGGCTTTTTCTACCCATCAGGAGGGATCTTCAGAACCAGTCCCGAAGAGGTCTCTCTCAACTCACTCATCATCTATTCAAAATAATCCCGACAATAACCAATTCCCATCTTCTGTACATGTTGATCATGTTTCCTTGGAGTCTATTGGGAGAAAAACAGAAGGAAAGCCTCTTGCTTTGTTCAACAACAACAAAAGTCATTCTGGTAATGAAGGTTTTTTTTTTTTTTTTTTTTTTTTTTCTGTTCAGATTTTGTTACTTGGATTAGTAATTAATAATGGGTTTGTGGGTTTTGGTTAGATGAGGAAATGAAGAGGCCATGGGAAGTTATAGCAGAAAATGCAGTGGTGGACTTGGTTTCTTGTTTCGAGAATGTGAGAGATGAAAAGTTGGAAGGTGTAAAGCCAATGTTGGTTGCTAGATTTGGGAAAATTCTTTTTAGTGAGTAAGTCTTTTGTATGCTTCATTTCTTCTATGTAGCAATGTTTTCTTTTCTTTATTTTTTTTGACACCCTATGAAAATTTAATTATATACAATGATAAAAATGAGAAATTTATGTGAAACATTATGCGGTTGGCACAAAGAATTGAGTGAGAGTAATCCAATACCATCAGTGCTTGTCGCCATCGGAATGAGGGAATTTAATTGCACCTTGAATTATGAGGTGCACTTGTGGGAAACTCCTTGCCTCCTAGAGCCTGTGCACCCCGGAAATATCAAATATCTGAATGCCCCCAATTTTTTCCTCCTTTGTGGCAGCAACATTTTGTTTTCTATGAAATTAGGATATCTGTTTAAGGTGTTCGAGGGTTGACCATGTTGGTAAGAACTTTTGCAATATGTTATAAGATTTCCATTATTTGTAATTTGAAAATGGAATTGAATAGAAGACTAGAACTGTTGTTTTTGCAATCTCGGATAACGGAAGTTGTTTCTTTACTTGGAGATTCTTCCAGTCTTATTTCTGTGCTGATATCAGCTGAAAAAGAGTTTAAATTAACCCGAAGAGGAGAATCCTGGGAGGTGGGAAAAATTTGCCTCAGGCTATGTAGTTGAATATGGTCTCTTCAGATCCTTTTGGTGCTCATTCCGTTATGTAGCATTTTAGGAGGCTCCCCCATGAAGCCTAGGAAGCAATTTATTTGTCCTTAAAACTTCTTAAACCCTTTGGTTTCAGCCTTATACTAGAATTCATGTTCTGGCACCAAAATAATCCAACGTCACATCTGAGTGTCACTAGATTTATTGGTGAAATGATTCATTTGTTTCTCTGCAACAGTATCCTGATTGTTCATTTTCCAATGAATAAAATCCCTTTTTAATAATGAATGTATTGATATTGATGTTTTGTAACTTTGAAGATTTTCGCTTATCATATGGGAACCCTTTAATATACTTGGGAGCGTTAAGTACTTACAGCTTTCTCATGTAGGAGCCCTCCAATTAGCCAAGAAACTAGGAAAGTATTTTTGGCTGCAGAAACCACGTTGAGCCAATTGAAAAGATCATTCTACACAAATGTTCCTAATTCATATATGGAAAACGTTTTGGGGGAAGTTGCCCAAAAGATTGAAGTTGATTTTGAAGAGGAGAAAGATTTGTACCATGTAAAGGTATTTCTTTTGCTGTATACCTCTGCTTATTACATTCAGATGAATGCTTTTTATCAACCTCTCCAAAATAATTGGAGGTAAGACTGCCTACCAATGACCTTAGTCTTTCGATTTTGTTGGCTACTGACTTAATTTATTTTCTCATTATGTATAGTTGTCTGATGCCACACGACCAGATTCGACTATTTCTTGCAAATGTGTGATGAAAGAAGATAAAAAGCTTCAACTTTATAAGGCAAGTTTTCTGCCTAATATTGATGCACATTGCATTGAAATCATGCTTACTTAGGTCTGAACATGTTGCTGCACTAGGGAGCTGATTATTTGTTTTCTTTCGCTGTTCTTTTAAGTTTGTGTGACAAATACATCAATTTAATGTGAAAAGTACATAAAGAATAATTGTTGATGTGGTTTTGTATCTCCTAATTGCTAGGAGGTTTAGGATTTGACCTGTTATGGGGGAATTTCTGGTAACATCGTTCTCCTCACTTTTGGTGAAAAAGAAAGAGAATCTGAGAATTTTTTTTCCTCCTTTTTAGCTATGTCCTCAGTTTTACTTTCCTTCCAATAGTTTACAAAGTGTGTTTTGAGGCTTATGTTGAAGTGTCACACTGTTCTTGCAGACTGAACTAAACCAAGTGCGTCATATGGTCGTAGACGTATCGTGCCTTGATAAAAACGTAGACCTAAGGTTGATGCTATCCACCAAGAGGGTCTTAACAGCACTCACTGTAAGTTTCTTGTCTATATTTGCTGTTGTCATCTCTGTTATTTTACATTATTTCACCAAAAAATGGTCATTTTCATCCTCAAATCTTCCCATATCAATATTTTCGTAAAGAAAACTATACAAGGTGAAGTTTAAAAATGCTGGTGCTTTATTTATTTAATTTTTTGCTTGGTAACTTAATGTCGGAGCTTTTATGCATCTGAATCCAATTCTGGAGAACATATTTGGTATAACTTTCAATTGCTCTTCCGGCAGGAGACTTATGAACATCCACCTGAGTTTCTAGCAAAATGTTTCCTCTAGGCGAACATGGAAATTGGTATAGCAAATAGAAGAAGGTTTCTATAAATCATGTTTTAGTTTTGATCATGAAGGACTTAAAAAAAACAAAGGTTGTTCGTGGGGTAACAGATTTGGACATAAACATTTTTGCCAGGAAATGGTTTTACCTAACCCAAAAATTATGTAATTTTGACTCATCTTCTATTTGTTTACAAGCCTTTTGATCACATGTGTTGCATGTGAGAATTTGTGATGGTACTAATCTTTATTATATGAGATAGTTTTATCATGGCATTTCTTACACCTGGGAGTCTAAGACTAAAATTTGTAACCTAACTAATTTCACGTGTTCTCCAGGATGATGAGATGCAAAGCATTAGAAGTCTTATTAATTCTGCAATTCTAGATCAAGATGTGAAGGGTGGGTTGAGATGGCCCTTTGGGAAGGCATCTTCTGGAGATAGATACTGTGTGGTTGGGGTTTGGCACACAATAGCTAAATCTTATAAAAGTCGATCATTGAGGCTGAAAGTGAGACATGCTGATCGGTTTGATTTTAGAACTTCAAATGGGGAAGCTACAAGGGAGATAACTCTGAAGTTGAAAAACATTGTCTCATTATTACAGGTAAGTAATTATTATTGGTGGATAAGGAGTTTAGTCCATGTCATCAATTGAGGAAAAAAATACCATTCTGTAACTTTGTGTTAAAATATATTTTGTCATCCCATCATTAGATTACATGTTCTAGACATGCTTAACATGTGCACTAAATGACTTGGATGCCATTTGATATCCAATCCATAAGTTTATACATTTAATATTGTTGTGCCTACTCTAGGATTTGAATCAATAATATTAAATGGAAGAATAAATCGATAAGCACATATAGAGAACACAAGCATTTATGTAGTTCGACAAATTACCAACATCCATGGGCGGTGTTGAAAGGAAAGTTTCCCATCTTTGTGCTACTTAGTTGCACAACACAAATTTAGATATTGCCACGACTTGGAACTCTTGTGCAGAAACTAAACAAAAGAGGTATATATAGGCACAAAAAGTTGAGGTTTGGAGTAGGCAACACTTGGTTGTGTCGCACACGCAAAGGAGCCCAAAAGGTTGAAGTAATAAGGACTCCTTTTGCAACTCAAATTTGGTCAATCATGACTGACTTGATGGCAACTCAAGTCACACGTTAACAAATCCAGGGCCGGCCCTGGGAATTATGAGGCCTAGGACGGTGTAAAAAAATGAGGCTTTCTATCTTAAAATAAAAAATAAAAATAAAAATACTCTACATACGGTTTTTGTTACAAAATTACTAATTAAACTTTTATATTCAATATTTTCTAATAAATCTTATTCAATAGAAATATGTCTAATTCATTTAATCTTTCTTGTGACATGGTCGCAAGTGATTTTTATAATTTTAACTTTGAAAAACTTCTTTCAACGGATGTGACTGTGACGTATAGTAATAATATTCTATATGCAAAGGATTTGGAACAATTCAATTCCTTGATAAAATTAAAATTTGTCGGTCTTTTTTTCTTTTGAATCTCTTGTAACTTTTAAGGAAAATAAATCAATACATCAAGATCAAAAAAATTATCAAGTTTTAAAAAACCTTGCAACTTTTTCAAATTATCAAATTTGAAGTTAGCTTCTTCACATCAAATAAATCAAAAATGTTCTCATACATACTTGGGTTAGAGAAATAAATTATTATTAGGCTTAATTTAAAGGCTTGTTTTAAATATATAGGCCTTTTTAATTTTTGTATATATAAATATATTGAAACCTTTCAATAAGGGCCTTAAAAAAAAATTGTGATGAGGCCTAATTTTGAGGTGAGGCCTAGGGCGGTCACACCTCGCCTTTGCCCAGGGCCACCCCTGATTATAAATCTTTACTTTGGCTTGAATTGGATCAAGCTATAAGAATGAAACCCCTCCATCGCTTCCACCAAAACTCCTTTGGGCAACCATATGACATAATCCCTTACTTGAAATTTTATATACTCTGAATTTAGCCTGGGCTTTATATGGAACAATTGGCCATATTGTTCTTTCTCCCTTTTTGCTTCTTACTTTGTCTCGTGGTACAGTTATTAGTTAATACAGCCCCTAGACACCATACATTTCTCTATCTTCCTTCTTCCTTACAACTCCAAATTAAGTCCTTCCTTTTTCAGATCAAAACCATAAAGCCACATGTACTTTCTCTAGCCATTAGAATAAACTGATCAAACCCTAACCAATGTGATGATGATGACTCTGCCGGGACTTTTTTTGTCGCTATGAGCATCTGTTTTTGCATGGGTTGCGATGTCATTATTTGAAATTAAATGGCTATTTAAATAGTTTGCATTTCTCCAAAAATATATGTACGAATATATAAACAAGAAAAATAACTGGAAAATGTTATCGTTTTGTGTACATCAAAGGACAATAGGCACATATTGATTGCTTCATATGATTTTTGCTCCCTATTGTGATGGTTTAATTTGCTGGTAAAAACTGTCTACGACATGCATCAATTTCATTAAATTTGGGCAATTATCTACACCTCTTTGTTGCTTATGCTTCTGGTATTATGTTGCTTACTTCAACATAAAGGTACAATCTGTGATGAGTATCTTTTCTCTTTCCTTATTACTTCATTTTCTTTATGATCCATAATGTGTTTATGATCTCCTCTTTCAATTTTCAGGAAAAGAAGGTTGAGAATAGTTTGGTTTCTGAGATGCTTAAAGACAACTTGAGATTGATATGGGATCATTTCCTATGCTGTGAACATTTTTTTGAGGCGGCAAAAATATAAATACAGCAGGGGTACCATAGGAAATGCACAGTGTCAATAGTTTTCATCTATTTATTGTGTATTTGCTTACATTATTTCGAGGTAATTCAGGACTGTAGTTGTTAGTATAAGATGATACTTATCATCTTGAATTGCGAATTTTGGGATGAGTTATCTACGATATATGTTTGTATTATGAATCGTATCGAATTGTTGTGTTAGTGTGTATTGTCTGATGTTTATAAACATTAAATTTACTTTGGGTTTCGGTAAATATATGAGTTGAGTTAGATCTTGTTGAATGCAACAACGAAAATATAGCTTTTTTAGTTGGTATTTTTTATTAGTTGGTATTTTGAGAGAATAGTTGAGTATCTTGTTTAATGCAACGACGAAAATATAGCTTTATTAGTTGGTATTTGGAGAGAACCTATAATTTTTTTAAAACTTTTTTTTTTTTTTGTTGACCATATAATATTGAGTCACATAAGTTTTTGAAGTCTCACAATTTTACAGTTTATTGTTATTTTTTTATTAATATTTTAAAGTTTATTTTTAGTTCTCAATTACTCAATACTTAAATAGATTATTCACATATATTATTTTAAAAAGTCACATAACTCATTAAAAATGTCATGTAACTAAAAATATATGTGGATAGTTTATTTAACTGCTACGTAGTAGGTTGAAAGAGGATTTCTCTAAACCGGTTTGGAAGCAACTATTTCCTTTGAGTATTACAATTTTACACTTCATGGTCTCTCTTTCTTTCCAACTCTCCTTCATTTTTTCTCTCTTTCTAAGACCACCACGACACCAAGCTTCAACAATGAAAACTCCCCAATACCCCACAAGTGAAGAAGTTGATATTTTTTCTCATCAAGAACCCACCTAAGATTATGTCATAAACAGCCAAAACAATCGAGGAATACAAAATCAATCAACCAAATGAAGAGGATGGAGATGTTTACCTCAATTTCTAGACTTTCCAACTTTCCAGTAGGCTATTCAAATTGGAGGGACGCTGGAGTGGGGTTGAGGTAGCCGATTATGGAGGGTTGGTGATTCTGTGAAGAAATGGTTGTGTAGCAGAGAAGTACATGGTGGAGGGGATGAAGAAGAAAAGAATAAGCAGAGTATTGGTTAAGTCCATGAGTTTGTGTGTTGCTTTGCTTGCGGGGTATGTAAAGTTTGGGCCTTGAGTTGATATAGAGGAGGGAAAAGAGCCACCATACCCAGATTGGTCACTACATGAAACAGTCCCACTAAAAGCAGTAGGTGAGTCAGAAAAACGTGTCAGGGGAGGAGTTGTTGTTGTACCTATGCTCCCATTGTTAGCAAAAGAAGACCCATTGGCTGCATTCTCAGCTGCAGAGTTCGCCACCAAATCCGCCTATGAAGTCATGTGCTTATGATAAATTCCCAGCAATTCCCACTCAACCCAACATCCCAAATCAGTACAATTTTCATGAAAACAAATGTATGCATTGATATTGTCGGTAGTTCAGGTAGTGTATTTGTGGTATTGGTGGTGGACGGCGATGGAAGTTTTCGTTTCTATAGATTAAAGCTTGGCTGTGGTGAGAGGCCTCTCTATATATATTGTTCTTCCTGTTGTTTTTCTTTTGATTTTGAGTGCTTTGTGTGTGTGTTTGTATTTGGCTGCGAAAATTCCAAAGGAGTGGAGCCACAGTTATAGGCAGTGTCTCTCATATCTCTTTGGTTTAAACGACAAGTTCCAAATGTTTGAAGAAATGCCTGAACCAAATTTTCCATCACCAAACACAAATATAAGGTATCAATATTATTGGTTGTACCATAATTTACTCTTCTCCATAACACTCTCTACTGCTCTCAATTTTATAACCTTGGACAAAGATAGGTTGAGAATTTGTAGCAAGTTGATTTTAATTTATATAATGTAAAGTAGTTTCCGCAAGAACCTGGCGAAAAAAGAATTCATTAAAAATAATTTTTGGTTTAACCCAAAGATTGTTATAGTGTTATGATCTATGTAAAGTAGTATAACTACTGTTTTTTTTTTATATCATCAATGATGTTGTAGTGTTACGTTATGGCTCTTGGTAGATTTTCTTTTTTGATAAGTAATAAGTTTTATTAGAAAAACCTAGTATACTAGGAGTATACTAGATGAAAGAATACAAAGAGCTCAAAGAGAGCAAATATCTATAAGATCAAGCACATTTGAAAAAGAAAAATGCCCTGTAGCAATCAAGCAGTCAAACAAACACCGGTAGAATTGAAGCTTCAAGTTGACAACACTTGATTCACAATCCTCAAATGTCCTCCTATTGCACTCCCTCCATAAACACCACATCACGCAATGAGGGACAGCCCTCCAAACTACAATATTCTGATTGACCCCAAAAGTCCCTTGCCAGCACTCAAACAGAGCAAGAACACCCCTAGGCATCACCCATTGAATCCCAAACAGAGCAAAGATCATGTCCCAAATCTCTTTGGCATATGGGCAGTGAAGAAGAAGATGCTCAACCGATTCTCCCGAAGCCTTACACATACAGCACCAGCTCACTAGGACAATACCACGACGACGACGCAAATTTTCAGTAGTCAAAATTTTGCCCAAAGCAACTGTCCAAGTGAAGAAAGTAATCCTTAGAGGAACCTTAGACTTCCAGATATTCTTCCAAGGAAAAAAACCAGTTCCCGGAGAACAAATTTCTTTATAATAAGATTTTACCAGAAATCCTTTGTCCGGGGAAGGCTTCCAACGGAGCTGATCCTCCTCAAGTCTGTGAATGGTGACTGAATATAATAACTCCAAGAACAAAGAAACGGATTCAAGCTCCCAATCCTGGACCAGCCTAGTGAACTGCACCTCCCAATGCACAGAATCACCTCGAAAATGAACATGATCAGCCACAACAGCATCCTGAACCCGCGCAATGCGGTGAAGCTCCAGAAAGACATCCTTCAACGACTCCCCACCACACCACACCACACATCTTCCCAAAAGCAAATATTAGTGTCAGTGCCTACTTCAAACTTCAACAGCCTAGAAAACTTATCCCATCTATGACGAATAAATTTCCACAAACCCACCCCGTAAGGCCCAATGGGGGCTTTAGACATCCACCCACCCTCCATAACACCATATTTCGCCACAATCACCTGCCTCCATAAAGCTTCCTTTTCCACCCTAAACCGCCAAAAGCCACTTCCATAGAAGAGCTTCATTAAACTGTCTAATGTTTCTTATAGCCAGCCCTCCATTAGAGTAAGGGCTACATATTTGATCCCACCTAACCAGATGAAATTTACCTTCTTCCTCCGAGCTCCCCCAAAGGAAATTACGTTGAATTTGCTTAATTCTCTTAGCCACAACAACTGGGATCGGAAACAGAGACAAAAAATAAGTGGGCAAATTAGACAGGGTATTCTTTATCAGAGTAAGCCTACCACCTTTGGAGAGATAAATCCGCTTCCAACCTGCCAAACGGCGCTCCATTTTCTCCACAATTGGGTTCCAGATATCCAAAGATTTAAACTTAGCCCCCAATGGCAAACCCAAATACTTCATAGGAAGGGTCGACGTTTGGCACCCCAAAATATCCGCTAACTCCTCAAGAAAAGGCACCTCACCAACTTGGACTAATTCTGATTTGCCCAAGTTCACACGCAACCCTGAAATGGCTTCAAA
This sequence comes from Fagus sylvatica, assembly GCA_907173295.1. Classification (NCBI taxonomy): domain Eukaryota; kingdom Viridiplantae; phylum Streptophyta; class Magnoliopsida; order Fagales; family Fagaceae; genus Fagus; species Fagus sylvatica. The sequence continues at coordinate 39,590,256 of OU015761.1, read as the reverse complement.
CCAGACTAGAATAGAGCGCAAGTGAGCAATATGAACAGAATCAGCCTCACAGAAAATGAGAGTATCATCAGCAAATAGCAAATGAAAAATGAGCAAAGGATCATTAGCATTCCTACTCACAGCAAAGCTGGATAACATACCAGCCCCAATCGCCTTATCCAGCATCCTACTCAACCCCTCCATAATGATGACAAACAACATTGGAGACAATGGGTCCCCTTGCCGAATGCCCCAAGAACTCTTAAAGAAACCACAAGGGCTGCCATTCACCAAAACAAAGAACCGAACTGAAAAGATACAAAAATAAATCCATTTTCTCCATTTTTCTGGGAAACCACACCTTCGAAGTAAATATGAAAGAAAGTCCAAATTGACATGATCATAAGCTTTCTCCAAATCCAGCTTACAAATCACAATTGGAATGTTCGATTTGAGCCTACTCTAAACACTCATTCGCAATGAGCACCGAATCCAGAATTTGCCGACCTTTCACAAACGCATTCTGAGACGGCAAAACAATCTTGCCTCAAAAAACCCCCAATCTGTTCGCTAAAAGCTTAGCAATGATTTTGTACGTCCCACCAACTAAACTGATAGGTCGAAAATCTTTTAGCTGATCAGCCCCATGCTTCTTAGGGATGAGAGAGACAAAAGTGGCATTAAGACTTCGTTCAAACTGGCAATGCTCATGGAACTCATTACAAACAGCCAGCACATCAGTGCGAACAATACCAACAATGTTGAAAGAATGCTAGAGAGTTATGGCTCTTGGTAGATGTGCTTGCTGTTTATTAATTTTGTGGTTTAATTCTATTGAGCACCCAAGAGCAAAGCCTCTCAAAGATTTTAGACCCCTCTAAACGCATTACAAGAGAAAGCATGGGACTAAACGCTTCATGTGTAGGAAATGTGTCAAGGGATTTGCAGTGAAAGGTGATTGAAAACCAATGAGAAGAACTGTGGCAAGGCAAGATTTGGTATTGCATTTGTGGCTCTAATTTTAAGCATAAGAGGTCTCTAAATGACCACATTAAGGCCTTTGGATTGTCATGGAGCTTTTGGTATTGATTGCTTACAAGAAGTGGATGACCCTACATCTGATATTGAACATGATGGTGATTCCTTGATGCCAAATGAATGAAAATGGTGTCTCTAGGTGAATTCTTTATCACTAATGGTGATTCCTCTATTGCTTGGTTGATAAGGATTTCCTGAAATGATATGCAGTTGTTGCTAACAAGGATGGATGGTCTTAAAGTTTAGCTTGCACTACAATGCTTCTCCAAGGTTTACTTTTTTTTGAATTGGGATGAGTGCTCTTCTTAAGAGAGTGAACGCCCTTCTTTTGTACACTTCAACAAGTAGAGGAAGTTAGTTGTCTTTCTATGCATAGAATAAGTTTCAAGATCTTTGGTCTATTTACTATAATGGATTTCACTTCCTAGGAATGACATACATATGCTTCTATGTTTGGATATGAAAAATGCTTCTACATTCTGATGGGGCAGGATAATTGTAAAGAAGGTTATGTTTTGGTACTAGGGCTAAGTTCAAGAGAAGCTTATATAAAAGTGATAGTCCTATTTTGAAGTACTTGTAGGCAAAAAGTTAATTTGAACATCTACGAATGTCTTTTTAATTTGAACATTTGCATCATTTAGAGAACAAATCCGTAAGAAAAATAAGAGCAAAGTATTAACATTTAACACTTTCAAGTTTGTACCACTGCAAGTTACTTATAAAAAAAAGTTTGTACCACTACGAGTTGAACAAAAGGGCTAATTGCAAGTTGGGTTTCTGGCTCAATTTTTGGTTAAATAATATTGGAAAATAACAAAAGAATTGACATTAGTTATAACAAGTGAAAAAAGAATTAAGCTTTCGGCTTCCCTCATTTAATCTGACCGTTACTCTACCCCAAAGTCTCTCTCTCTCTCTCTCTCTCTCTCTCCTTTTTCTGCTTTTGCTCTTCTTCTCAATCTCCTATTTAAACCCTTCAGCACCACTACCCCAACAACAATCCAAGACGAGTCTTTTTTATTTCCTGCGAATAGTATTTGAATATCTTTTTTCCTATATAAGCTATTTGCCTGTTTGTTTGGTGGTTGGATATTCACAACGACCATGACACAACCAGAGATGCTTGCTAGCCGAATAAAAATTTATGTGTCCATTGCAAACCCGGATTGAAGTTTGGAGAAACCACCCATTCTCTCTCTCTCCCTCCAATTACACATTATTATTTTGGCGTGGATGCAACTACCAAAACTTTTGGTACACGCATGCAATTTGTTTGATAAAATAGTTGAGTTCTTTGTTATTCTTTTATAATTTGATTTTGATTTTGTTCTTTTTGGTGGTTGGAAAATTGGGTTATATATCCGGAGAATAAAGTCACTTCCTTTTGATTCATCCTTATCCTCCAGATTCATGGCTTATTTACTTACCCCAATTTCAATAATATCTATTCCTTTGATATGTGAATAGAAATGTTGTTTGTTTTCATGTTCAGAATTATCTTCGTTGGCTGCTTTGTAAACTTGCAAGTAAGCCAATGCAAGTAAGCCAATAAGGGACATCTTAACATGATCATATAGCAAGATGAACCTTCCTCCCAAGTATAGACCCAAAAAAAGATAAAATTTAAAGTTGATCATGTAAGTCCACAAACTATGCTTTAAGAGAAAAGATTTTCTGCAACCTAATGGAACTTTGCTTTCTGATAATATCTTTAGCTTTCATGTGACAATTCTTCACTCTTGCTTCTAAATTCTTAAATATCTCACTAACAGAAAGAACATATAGTTAAGAAAGGACAATTTTTGGTCAAGTTAGTATGAAAATAAACTAGCACATAAGGGTTTGTTTGTCTTCCTATATATTTTTATATTACCTGAACCTAGAAATTCTGTTGGACAAAGAGGACATTTGCATAACTTTGAGCAGAGACAAAGAAGTTTGGTCCTGGAACTCAAAGGCTCTCAAGGTACGGGGATGCTATGCAATGAGGAACACTACAAGAAAAATCACTTTTAGCATCAACAAAGGTTGACGCTAAAGATATAAAGTTGTTGCAAAAAACATTTTTTACATCAACTTTTTAATTGACGCATAGTGATGCAATAAATCGTGTCGCTTAAAACCATTGCGTCAACAATGAGTTGATGTAAAAAATAACACCTTCTTTGCGGTAACTAATATCTTTTAGCGTCAACTTTTTGTTAACGTCAAATCTTATATAACAAATGTTGACGCCAAAAACTTATATAAAATCTTTTGCGTCAACATTTTGTTGACGATAAAAACTCATATAACATCTTTTGCGTCAACATTTTATTGACGCAAATGGCATGCAGTAAAAATCTTCTTCTTTTTTCACTCGATTTTTTTTCTCAATCAAATCAAAAAATAAATAGAGATGATGAAAGGAAAAAGGAAAAGAAAATGTCTACACAACAAAAACAAATAACATGCTGAAGATTTCCAAAAACACCGAGAAGATATCTTTTATTCATGGATGATTTCAATATCAATGCTATAGCATAAATTTTCAAAAAAGATCAAGGGTCAAACCCCTCTAAACTTTAACTATTTACAAATAGAACTAATAAAAAAAAAATAACAAATTTTCAAGCAAAACACATGGAGGTGGAAAGCACTTGCTGGCTGCTGATGAACATCAATAATGGACAAAGTTAGCTATAGAAACACTTTCATGGTTGCTAAGACAACATCACCATTTGCATGCTGAAGTCTATCTTCAAGGAGATTCATGATGTCAAATATCTCATTGTAATTTGAAGGTACATATTGAGTAGTACACCAAGAACCTTTTTGCTGCGCAAAATTTCTCCATAGATATGATCCCCAACATAGAGAACTTGCAAAAAAATGTATAACACATTTGAAATAAGTATCTAGACGTACAACAATTAGCCCAAAAAAAAAAAGTATCTAGACGTACAAGAACAAAGTTAGCAGGAATCAACAACTTAGATGTCAAAATTTCCAAATGTTCTCTCTTACTACAACATTGAACTCATGAAATTTTGTGACAATCCAGAAAGATTGAAACTCACCGAAGTTGGATCCAGTTGCTTGGTACAAGTTTTTGGCAGATTCTTTTGTACATCCTAAAATTTTATACAGATATCAATTATTATAACTTCAAAGATGCTAAGTGGAAAAGTATTCAATACCCATAAATTCAAGATAGCTTCAATTAAAATAATAAATAATAAGTCTTCAAGTAGATAATTCTTCACAGTGAAAAACTATAACTTGGGCAAGTGATCAACCAAGACTCAATGTTTAACAAGTAAAATGGCACTAAATTTCAGATAAAAGTTTCAAAACTTTCAGAATGAAGCACTCAATCAGTTTAAATAAAACCTTACAATTAGTCCTTTTTAAAGCCACAAGACAACATTTTCTCTTTTTAATTTGGAATTGGTTTTTGACATCCATGGAAATGAAAAAATGATGCACATTACTTGTAAGATAACCACACCTTCATACAAATTCCTTAGAGTGCGCCCACCAGATACATCGATTCTACATAGTTAAATGAAATCATCAATATAACTTGTATTCTCCAGTCAACAACTTACATGCTAATAGAACTCATAAAAGATTTTTAAGTATTATAGCTGCTTACGCATCAAGGAAAACTCCAGCAGCACTTCTACATTTCACTTTGGTAGTTTCAGGAAATAGGTCCTGAAACTCATCACAATGTAGTATAGATGCTAGAACCCTGGCAGAGCATCCAAAAAGAAGAGTCTAAAATACATTTTGACATAAAATAACTGGAAATATCAAAGCTGACTAACAATAAAAAAGTAAATGTAACAAAAAACTTGGCTAGCATTTTGCATTCCTTTGGACATTAATTCTTCCATAGCAGCTAACCAAATCCATTGTCCACGAAATTTGAGTTTTCAGCCTAAAAGCAAATCAGTGCACATATGATTTAATTAATAAAATCAGAACAATCCTTTTACCCCAATTGACCTATTGACCCCACAAATTCCTTCCACAAGCAGCACTAAAGAAGACATAAATATCTAGTTCAATAAGAGGTCTCTTATATTAGCACTAAAGAAGACATAAAAATATCTAGCTCAAAAATGTAGACATAGTCTCTATGCCAACAGAATATTTTACAAAATTATAGTACATGGAGATTTGCTTTAAATAGGTTTAGAAGAAAACAGAGTTTGGTCTGTCAAACAAAATGTCATATAGATAGAGTAAGTATCAAAGCTTGGAAATAAACAGGATTTTTTTCACCTTTATTGCTCAATATTCCCGTGAACGGTATTTGCTTTTCCATATAATCCGATGAACCACGGCGACTAGATTTGCGGTAAACACAGCTTCTTTTTGTATTACACCATCCCCCTCCCTTGTATCAATACATTATGAAGTACAAACTTTAGCATTAGGCAAAACATAGTAGAAGGCAAGACTAATTTTCATGTGAAAGCCACATGTCATTCACATGTCAGGAAAAGTTGCATTCACTAGAAAAACTAAAAAATGGATAAATAATAGGACCAGCCTTCTTCAGAAACCTAGAATTTCAATACTTCAATGTTGTGTCACACACCTCTATTGATGGCATGGCTAAATTGCTCGACCCCTTCAAATGTCCTGCTATTACACTCACACCAAATAGCCAACATAACACATAACGGAGCCGCTAGTGAGCATTCTATACCATATGCCACTAATTACATGGAAAGATTGGCAGCTCTAATTTGTACCTAACCAGGAAAAGAACATTAAAACTTAACCCAAAAAAGATTTCTTAAGAAGAAAATGAAAAAGGAAAAAGCAAGAAAATTTGCATGTGGAATGTGCAAACCCATACAAAAAAGATCTTACCATGGGAGGGGTGTTAACTATAGTGTTGTGAATCTAAAGGGAACCTCTTTTCTTATCGCTATCAGCCATATGATCAAAGAATTTAAACTTATAATGTATTCTAGCTATGTATTGCAAGTGCACAGTAGTAGCAAATGTAATTACACAAAATCAATTCATTGAAGGAAAGGATCACACCATGAGCAGTTTTTTAGTGAAGGACTAAAGACACCTCCATTCAGTGGTGAAGCCAGAAAGCTTATATATTGATTTGAAATTTTTTAGAGTTCATAACTTATTTAATAGCCTATATTGAAAATTTATGGTCTAAGGACAAGGTGATAAAAGTCACAAACTAATTTTAACCTTATGTAGAACAATGTAAATTAATGCACACTTTGATAAAGCAAATAACTAGTAAGTAGAAATTGACAACATCTTACATGGAAATATAAGCAATATCTGTATTTTGTTTTTTTAAAATAGAGTCATATAAGAGGGAGTGCAAAAGCTGCTCTGTAGTTGTAGGAAAGAAAAAGGGTTTTGAAGTCCAATCTCAGTCTGTGGAGACTTAAGCAGATACTTTGACTAATTCACACGGTCCTTTCTACAATCAAGTTGTCTACAACTAGATAACAAAAACTAACCAATCCTACTAAACAAAGAAACAATAACAATAACAAAATGAAGCAGCATATTCTTTCTCAAATTCAAGAATAAGCATATTGATATAAATCCAATTAAAGCAATACAAATAACAGGCATGCCTTTATTCTCAATATACAAAAATTCAACCAAAATCATAGTGAAATATTAAAACTTTTATCAATATACAAGGGTGCATCAAAAGTTTCTAGGTTTTTTGATAGCATGATATTATTCTCCGCAAAATCTAGGCAAATTTAAGACATAGAATTCATTATTTATTTTTTATTTTATGCAGAATGTCAGAACAAGATAAGGAGCTATAGACAACGCTACACTGGTACAAACTTAATTACAAACCTAGATTAAAATTAAATAAGAAATATATATAAATTCAAATACAATACAATACGATTTTCCATACATACATTCAAACTCCAATTGAATACCTTCAATAAGAAATATAACCTACATCAGATCAAACAGGTCCTTTCCAACATAATTACGTTCTTTTCCTATTCTTTTAAGTAGACTCATAAGCAATATAAAATTTTCACAGCATAATGATAGTAAATTAATAATTATGCAACAAAACACTAATAATTAAGCAAATGACTCTAAAAAATTTCAGTAAATCAAGGATTAGGCACTGTGAATATGGAGGTAAAATAAAGTGGTCAAATCTAGAAGGCAAATTAGCAATAAGCGAAGAACCTAAGAACCTAGCTCGAATCTTGAAACGAAATGCTTTCAAATACAAAATAAGATCAAATTGAAATAAATCCATAGAAAGAAATATAGTGTAAATTTCTAGGGTTTTATTTTTCCTATGATGAGAGAGAGAGAAAGAGAGAGAGAGAGAGAGAGAGTGAGGGATTAGATTCATGACTTACAGAGTGAGATACACAGAGGCAGCCATGAGACTTGAGAGAGAGAGCGCGATGAAGATGAAGACGAAGATCTATCTGCTACTGAGAGCAGAGAGGGAGAGAGAGAGAACTTTTTTTTAATGGGCTTTTAGTTTTGACGTTAAATCTGTGGGGTTTTCTTTAAAAATTAAATAAAAGATTGGGCTGGTAGCCGGGCTTTTTAAAAAATATATAAAAGAAGATTAGGCTGGTAGCCGGGCTTTTTAAAAAAAATATAAAAGAAGTTTGGGCTAGTACCATAGCTATTTTAAAGATTATCGCGGAAACTTTTAAGTTAACGGAAAAGACTTGACGTAAAAGACAATTTTTTTTTGTAGTGATATGTTTTAATGTAAGAGAAAAGACCAACTTTGATCTTAGTGTCAAAAGGGAGGTCGAATAGGTCTTTTGAGAGCAAATAGATTTTGCAATAAAGATCCTTAGAGATTCTGTGATTAATCATGTGGAAGAACTTTTTGAATCTAGTTTTATTTATATAAAAAAAAAAATCTAATTTTTTTGTACCCTTCTACTAGGGAGGACAATAAATATGCATGTAATTTCAGAGAAATATCTAATATGGAATGCTCTATATAAGTTTGTGGTTCAGACCTTTCTCTTTCCATTCCTCCTCAGAGTATCATCTAGATAGAAACCTGGATCCATTAGGGTGATTGCTTTGCATATACGTTTGAAACCAGCCTCCTTCAATACATTAAATAAATCATGTTGTTTGTTGCTTTTTAAGAGAAAATTCATATTAAATAATTGCTAGCATTATGAGTAACTATAAATCTTATTATAGTAAAAAACACATGTTGACTGAGGAGCTTCTAAAACAAAGATTTTTTTTGTTTAATAATATTATTTTTTAAACTATTTTGCAAGAAAACACTGTTTGAAAACATTTTTGGGGAATAGCCTCCTCGTAGGTAGGAGAGACGAGTTCCAGTTGGAACTCGTCTCTCCTAGAGACGAGTTGCACTTCATATTTGCCACGTCCACCTCAATTTGCCATGGATGATTGCCACGGATGATGCGCAGCTGGAAGAAAAGTTTGAGCTGGAACTCGTCTCTTCTAGAGACGAGTTCCACTTAAAATGAAAAATGAAAGAAATATGTCTCCCCGCCAGAAAGAAAAACTCTGACTCTCTCTCAACTCTCTCGCTCTCAACTCTCTCGGTTTCAAAAGCTGAAGCTCTACTCTCTCGGTCTCAACTCTCTTACTCTCTCGGTCTCAACTCTCTCGGTCTCAACTCTCTTACTTTCTCGGTCTCAACTCTCTCTGTCCCTCTCTCTCCGTCACAACTTCCTCTCGCTGGCTCCGATGACCACCGGAAATCAGGTAAAGAAATTTCTCTCTCATCTCCCCCTTTTAAATAAAAATTTCCCTATAACATTGTACGTACCTTGCAAATGTATATTTAGAAATTTTTTCTTTTAGAGTATTTAAGTTTTGTAATTTAGTTTTAAGACTAATTAATACTGTTGTGTGTTTTAAGGTTGTCTTAGAAAAAAAAATTAAAAAAAAAAGTTACACATAAATGCCTAAACTATGTTGAAGATTGATTCTAAATTTTTTGTTTTTTGCCTAGATAAGCTTTTTCTACTAGAAATTTTTGAATGTTTGACAAATTTCAGGGACCTTTTCATTTGAGCCTATGTATACTAATTTTTGGTTTTATATTGGATGGTAGAATTATGAAAAACTAAAAGAACTTGAAAATTGCAAAAAACAGAGATACTATAATAGCACCAACCCAAAGATTCATTCTAATTTTGTTGTGAGTAGCATAAAAAAAATTGTATTCAAATCAATATTAAATTGGTGCAATTCTTGAATCGAATATATTTCAAGGAGATTAAATGGAGAAACATTGGCGGGTATGGGAGTCAGTGTACTTTATTTTGAATAGGTAAGAGTTTATGATCAATGTACATTTTAAGGAGAAAGTTGGATAATAACTTGGTTGACCTAAGTTCTCTTGAGTGTTAAAATACTTATATATGTTGGAGTTAAAGCTTGTGCCTAATACTAATAGACTTAATTTACTCTAATAGTCATTAATCAATCAATTATTAAGAATAAAAATAAAAGGAAATTGGAGTGAGAAAGAATAAGAGAAAAAGAATGATGTAATATGATCAATTTGCTCTCAATTGGCAACTCCTTAATTAAGATATGTAACCATATTATATAATTCAAGATTTAATATATTTCTTTAGCTCTCAACTTGATGGTTGATTGGGTATATCACTGCTTTGATTTGATGGTTGCAGTAGTTTTCACTTATGGAGCCTCGCCGTTTTGTGATGGATCCGGGTCCTAGTGACCCCTCTGTGTTGACTAGACAGGATAAACACATCTCCAACAAAATTTGGGAAGAGGGATTGGTATGTATTTAATATATTTATTATTTGATTTTCGCTTACATTAGTGATAAAATAAATTGACATATTTTTTTCATTTTGTAGTATACTTTATTACATTGTCGTCGTCGTGAGGCAGTAAGAGAACGATCTGGACGACTTCATGCCCGTTTTATCCCATACCTTCAGCGAGCTGGCTTTTATGGCATAGCCAAGCTTGGTTTTATAAAAATGGATTGGGCGTTGATCACAGCATTAGTTGAGAGATGGCGCCAAGAGACCCATACCTTCCACCTTCCCCACGGTGAGATGACCATCACCTTGCAAGATGTTGAGGTCATGTTGGGTTTACCCGTTGATGGAGAAGTATTGGTAGGGAGTACCGAGTTAAATTGGTCCGAATTATGTCTTCAGTTACTTGGTGTCTCTCCTCCTCCAAATAAGTTAGATGGGTCACGTTTAAATATGAAGTGGCTCCAGGACACGTTTGGTGTCCTACCTGATGATGCTAATGAGGTGACCGTGCAGCAGTATACACGAGCTTACATATTAGAGCTCCTTGGGGGTAGTTATTTTGCTGACAAGTCTGGAGAGAAGGTACACCTTATGTTCTTGCCAATGTTGGAGGATTTTGATGCTGCTGGACGGTATAGTTGGGGTAGTGCAGTTCTAGCATGGTTATATAGAGAGTTATGTAGAGCCACTGACCCGGACTCATGTGACATTGCTGGTGCACTAATCTTGGTGCAGTTGTGGGCATGGTCTAGATTTCCACACATATCACTTGCAATAAAGTCTATTCAACTGATTGTTAATGCTGTGAATGATGCTAATGCTAATGCTAATGCTGATGCTGATGCTGATGTTGAAGTGCCTGCTGATGCTGCCCAACCATTGCCAGGGGGTCCTTATGGCACTAGGTAAGTAACTATTTTGTTTTTTGTATAGACATTGAACATGTTATATGCCTTACAAAATAAGGTTATGGCAAAATTTTCCATTGATGAATACTTTCCATTGTAGGTGGCGCAATGCGAAGGACATAAAGGATGTGTCCACTCATGTGCTTGAGCAGTATCGATCGGACTTCTCTAGGCAACGTCCTGATCAGGTAACGTGCTTGTTTTAATTACATTGTTATTGTTATTATATTGTTATTCAATACATGGTGAATTTGAATTATATTATATTGTTATTGGGCATATATCATTTATTAATGCATTTTATTTTTAAGCTTTTGTAGGTAATTTGGGAACCATACACAGATGATGTGTTGAGTTCGTTGCCTGAGTATTGTCGGATAGGGCAGGAGGTATGGCGTTCAGTGACGCCTCTAATATGTTTCCAGATCGTAGAGTGGCACTTACCTAATCGTGCTCTACGTCAATTTGGTATGCAGCAAGACATACCCCAGCCTGCTAATACCGATGTGAAACTACATGATTGTGATCTTAGGGGTAAGGTACATGAGAATTGGAGGGCAACGTTGGAGGCATTACATAAGTATATGGGACCATCGACGTGAGCATGTTGTCACTCGTGACAAAATGGTTGGTCTTATGGCATATCATGATCCATATATGGATTGGTACCGTCGGATTACTCGACGCTTTATCAGTCGCAGGAGCGGCTGTTATGAGATGATGGTAAATTTTTTAACTTAATAATTCCGTGCATCTTTTGGATATCTTTGAGACACAATTTTTTACTGACATACTATACATTTTGACAGACGTTGTGCAACATGCGAATATGCGAAATGTTTCATCCTGAACAAGAGTTGGATCCGGCGAAATTTATGGAGCTAGCAGCGGAGGCATATCAATTGGCATTTAATGCACTAGAAGCTTCGAATGAGCTGCATCGGCTTGATTCTGTGGAAAGAGTTAACACAGACTCAGACACCAATACTCATACAACTGTTCCTCCAACCGCTACTCGGAGGTGACGTCCACGTGCGCAGCCCCCGTCACGTCCATCCGATCCGAGTAGTAGTGTGAGTGTGCCTCCCATCCAGTTGAGAGATGCTACCACCGTTACTAAGACCACCCCTATGTTAGTTACCCACACTACCACCCCCATATCAGTTGCCCAGACTACCACCCCCATCTCAGCTGCCCACACTACCACCCCCATCTCATCTACCAACACTACTACCCCCATCTCAGTTGCCCACACTACCACCCCCATCTCAGTTGCCCACACTACTACTCCCATCTCAGCTACCCACCATGAGCATACGATCAGTTTTCTGACCCAGACATTCAGCCCACTTGCATCATTTTCAGATGTTACCCCATCCTCACCCACACAGTCAGTTGGCCCATCCTCACCCACACAGTCAGTTGGTCCATCCTCAGTGACCCAGTCAGTTGTCCCAACCTCAGTCACCCAGTCAGGTGGTCCAGCATCAGCTACCCAGTTAAGTGGTCCAGCACCAGCCCTTCCTCAGCCAAGTGACCCTTCCTCAGCCACCCAGTTAGAGGACTTGGTTCGGGATATTGAAGTGGGTGATCATGGTAGGGGTAGAGGTAGGGGTAGGGGTAGGGGTAGAGGTACAAAACGGCCACAACCAGATATGCCTGTTGTACTGAAGAGGAACCCACCTCGCAATAAGAGGAAACCTTGTTGTGGGACTGAGTGATAACTTCACTCGAATGGTACGTTTCTTTTTTTATACTTGTGATAGCCCAAAATGCCTAAAAAGGATTGTCTTATGTGGAATGTTGTTTTTCTATACATATGGATCAAGGCGACTGGATTAGTGTTCATTATTATCAATGTAATAATTAGTGTTCATTATTATCAATCTCACCATTTCAGTTATTTTGTCTGCACAATTATATGGAATCTATCTTTGGTAAAGCAGGAAAAGCCCAAGGTTGTGGATGATGATGATGATGATGTTAGTACGAAAATGGCACAGATGGTATGCTCATTAACAAACCGTGAAGAGTGCATTGCTTGTGGGAGTTAAAGGGTTCTATATGGAGTGGCACAAGAAAGTTGGCTTACGCTTGGCGGTCCCTAATTAAGGTGATGTTTGTTAGGTTGAGATGTGAGTTTCAGAAGACAGAAGTCCATTAACAAGCACCAAAATGCGGAAGTTGAATGACCTTGAAGTCAATGTATAGCTTTTAACTTGCTACTGGTTGTTTGATATGTATTTATATTTGTATTTTTTATTGAGCTCATGCTCTTACACTAGAAAGACCGGGATGGGGATTGTCATGTGCAATTATAAATGGAAATCAGCTTAGCTCCAAATGATTAGTATGGCTTGTGATTTTACAAATTTTTTTTTTTAAGGTATTGTTAATTTTACTATAGAGAAGGTGACTTATGGGAATGGTGTGACATTAATATGTAAATTGTTATGGTCAAAATGGAGTGAATTAGATTTTATTATGTTATTAATAATTTTAACAGAGATTACAATGATAATAGTTAACATTTGAAGATGTCAATATGTCCACATGCCCAATTGCTGTGGTGGAAGTTGGAAAGCCATTCTTGCTCCTGTTGAACCTAGATTTACATAGTATTCCTTGATAAGCATCAACAACCAACATCTAGAACACGCACAAGGGCCTAAACCCATTTTTCCAATATTAAAAACTGGATTATGTTTTAAAAACTGGAAGAAATTTTTTTCAACCTTCATCCAGGCGCCTGCATCAGGGAGTCCAGGCGACTGGATTATGCCCTAAAAATTTTTTAAAAAAATATTGGAGCCTGATCCAGGCGACTGTATAGTGTGTCCAGTCAACTGGATCAGGCAGAGAGTTTTTGAAGCTTAATCCAGTCGACTGGATAGTGTATCCAGGCGACTGGATTAAGCTTTAAAAACTTTTCAAAAAAGTTTGACCTAGATCCAGGTGACTGTATAGTGTGTCCAGTCAACTAGATCAGGCAGAGAGTTTTTAAAGCTTAATCCAATCGACTGAATAGTGTATCTAGGTGACAGGATTAAGCTTTAAAAGCTTTTAAAAAATTTTGACCTAGATCCAGGCGACTGGATCTGCGTTTTCTGGGTTTTTAATAAATTTCGCAGACTTCATTTTCTCCCATTCTCTCTCGATTTTTCTCACTCTCTCTCTTAGGGTTTTAGTCGAAAATCACTCACAATCACTCCCAATCACTCTCAAAACTATCACATTCCCAAAACCCCCAATTGAAAACCCTTGAATCCGAATGGCTCCAAAGAAATCCGTGAATGAAGATCCAAGAAAGAAAAGGCTCAAATCAAAGGCTCAAAGGGATGAAGCTCCATCATTAGACAACACCTTCGCTTCTTCGGAATATTCGGTAAGATTTTATAACGACATTAGCCGTAGAACGGTAGTTTTTGGAAAAATTGTTGATTTCCCTTACTTTGCTAATCACCACATTCATATTAGAGAGCTTTTTGAAGCTCAAGGATGGGAAAATTTCCTTTCAAAGCGTCAAATTCAATACACCACTCTTGTTAAACACTTTTACACACACTTTGAATTTATCTATTCCAAAATCACCTCCTATGTGAAGGGTAAATCCATTTCACTCCCCCATTCCACATTAACCTCTATCTTAGGAGTTCCTCGCACCGGTGTTCAACGTTATACTACAAATAGTTGGGTGCAATTCGAAGGGTATAACCCTTTAGAGTCAATTAGGCAAATGTGTGGAAATCCTAACATTGAAGAACTCTCTAGACCCAAAATTGCCGACCTCACATTAGAAAGCCGACTCATTCATCACATCATAGCCCACAACATCCTTCCTAGGAGTGGTTCATACGAATACACTTCCTATCTAGACCTTTTCATACTGTGGTGCATTCTCAACAAGGTCAAACTTGATCTTGCATTCTATATTGGTTGGCACATGGACACTTGTGTCAAAAAGAAGAATGGCGCCCTCCCATATGGTCTCCAGATCACTACTATTCTTAATCATTTTGGAGTAGATTTAAGTGGTGAAAAAGAGACTCGAGACGTAAGTCATAAGGATGTTTATGGAGAAACTACCATGAGACAAATGAGGTATGAATTTAAGGATGACACTTGGGTTAAGAAAAATGCACCTGTGATGGAACAAGTGGGTGAAGAAGCACAAATGGATGAAGCTGAAGCTGCAGGGAATGAAGAAGCAATGCAAGAGGATCAAGAGCCTCCAAGCACACCTTCTAGCTCCTCTTGTGTCAATGAGGACAACTTCCAACTCGTGCTTGGACGTTTGGACTCTTTGGCCACTAGCATGGGAAATATTCAAACAAGCATAGGAAATATTCAAACAAGCTTCGACAACTTCTCATCTATGGTTACTAAAAGATTCTCGACTTATGATGAGCACTTTGCTACTTTGGAAACATCCATGGAGGAAATCAATGAGCGTTTGATTAATCAGGGGCATATAGTTATTTGTCTTCATTTTTGTTTTTGATGATGCCGAGGGCATATAGTTATTAAAACTGATTGTACCATTATGTCAAACTGATTGGTTTTACTCTGTTGTTCAGTGTTTAACCAGTGTTGAATTCTTGCTTAATTAGTGTTATCAATCTTGTATTCATCTTTGTGCTTTTTTCTTTCTTTGTCCTTAGTTCTCTTATTTTCAATGTGATGCAAGCATGCTATTTAGAATATTCTCATAGAGGTTTTTAAAACCCTAGAATATTTAAAATTAATGTTCAAATGAATCAAATATGTTATTTGGAATTGTCTCAAAGGACTTTTCAAAACCCTAGTTCTTTGATCTATTGTTATGCAAATAATAACATGAAATCTTGTTTGCCTTCTTGTCATATGATGTTGGATGCAATTGTTTGGTAACATGGATGAATGGTCATTGCTTCCTAAAGAGCAATCACGATTGGGCGAGATTGGTGTCTAACACCTTCTCATCTTGTAACATAACTCCTGAATCAAAAATTCAATGGCATAGACCAATTTTTTTACCCAAATGTAATTATTACATTTTCAAGATGCCATTTATTTGACTTAAAAGAGTTGCTTAACAACCGCATTTATGGCCAACCAGTTTCGTACGTTGTATTTACTATTAACAACTGAAAACACGACTGAGTTATAAAACTTTTAATCCACTCTCAGTTATAATCTCATGTTGCAGCATGTGTCGAATATTGAGGTAGGCATTCATGCAAGCTTTTGTGTATTGGCTTGAAACAAGTAATAAACTATTTTTTATGAACAAACTAGTCTCAAATTGCAACTAAATCAGCTAATTGGCTAGAATGAAGAAGACTGATGAGGCATATAATTGGCACTAAAGATCACATGATCTCAACATTTTCAGCAACATTCATTCTCAAATTTACTATTATATGGCATTAACGATTATACTTTGGAAATGCCATATACTGACATAGCAATTAACGATTATAGAATGTTGCTAGTCTATGAAAAAGGATTTCTTGGATAATTGTCTTCAGATGGTCACGGTTTTTGTGTGAAATTTACAGACGAAATTAGTTAAAGGTTGAAAAAAGATGGATGCAGTCGACTGCATCAGGGATCCAGGCGACTGCATCCTTGATCCAGGTGGCTAAAAAATGGCCCAGTCGACTGAAACCACACCCTAGGACTTTCTGTCTGATCCAGTCGACTGGTACACCAATATAGTCGACTGGATCATTAAGGTCTGGTATAATCCAGTCGCCTGGACTTCCAAATCCAGTCGACTAGAATGTCCTTGGTTTTGAATTCTGCAGTTCCCAGCTATTCCAAAATTTAAAATTCAAAAAACCTAATAGCACCCCCATCAAATACTAGCATTTCACATGATTACAAGCACATGTACAATTACAAAAGCCTAATGGATACAAAAAATCATCTTGTAGCGTATACGTTCCTTCCTAGAGACGAGAGAATAATATAAACAACTTCCACAATAATACCATAAGATGCTCATTGAGCTCAAATTAACCATTAATACTAAATGACTCAGTTTAATGGTTCACCAACATAAACGGGTTAAGGAAGCACCATGTACAGCTTTTTTACTAAATGAATTCTTGTCATTAAACAAAGCAAGAATACAACTCAGATCTAAAACTAAACACATAACATTATTACAAAGAGCAGAAATATTCCATTTGCAACCAAAAGACTCTTGCAACAAGGTGTCCACACAAAATTTGGAATCACTCTCTACCATTATCCAACGTCAATTCTCAGATTTTGCAAGTTGAAGTGCCAAAGAACAGTCTTGTTTGGGCTCCACAGGTGATTATCCATCCAAAATATCTACAATATAGAAATAGAAAAGCATAAGCCAAAATAACACAAACAAAGTTGAGAGAACATAATTAAAAAGACATGTTAAGTGATAACAAACAAAGTTGATCAATACAAGTATAATATTCATAGTAACCACTTACCAACTTTGAGGCAACACCGCTTCTTGATGTGAAATTGCATTAGGACATTTTCTGCGATTATGCCCCTCTTCATTACACAATCCACAACTCTGCTTATGTTGATTCTCCCTCCAATCCATCTCATTCTGAATTCTTGTTGACTTTGGACGACCACGTTGTTAAAGCAATCTTGGGTCAGGTCGCAACATAGGGAAGTTAGGGTCCTCCTCCCAATACGGGGCATCTTTCATCGGTTCAAAGTGTGGTTGATAGCAAGCTAGCATTTCCGTAAGACTATAAAATGGATCAATATATTGGTACACATTGATGTGCTGACTAGCACAAGCTGCAATTACATGTGAACAAGGGATATGATACGCTTGCCATTTCCCACAACTGCATGTTCTATTACCCAATTTCACCACATGTCTATGGTTCCCCTTATTCATACTGGTTAGACTAGGTTGTGTTTGGATTTGAAAAGTACCTTCCTCCCGATTAAACTCTATTACGTGATGCAAACTTGCCTTCTCACTCCACTTCTGAAAGATTTCCATGGCATGTGTACTGAACGCTTGACCAGAAGTCAATTGAGCTTGAGTTTTAACGCGGCGATCATTAAAATAATGCACAAGCTTGAAATAAATGAATTCTACCATTGCAGTAATGGGTAAGTTGCGTGCACCTTTCAGAACACCATTGAAGCACTCAGACAAATTCGTGGTCATTGCCCCATAGCGCCGTCCACCATCTTTTGCTAATGTCCACTTTTCAACGTCTGTCTCGTTGTCCAGTATGTCAGCAGCATCTTTATTATAATGTCTAATGGAGTCCATTGTTGCATTGAATTTTCTTAGCTGGTTGTGTTCACCTGCTCTCTGTATCATGTTCTTCAACCGTTTGTCATGAAATCGTGTGTTGAAGTTGCTGACTAAATGTCGGATGCAAAATCGATGATATGCATTTAGAGGCTGCAATTTTTTCCACTTCATTGCATTTAGGATACCCCCATGTCTGTCTGATATGATGCAAAGCTCTCTTTTTTTTGTGACATGTTTCTTAAGGCAACGCAAAAACCAACGCCATGTATCCTTCGACTCTTTTTCCATAACCGCAAAGGCAAGTGGATAAATCCCATTGTTCGCATCAGTTGCCATGGCAATCATCAACTTCCCTTCATATTTTCCATACAAATGTGTTGCATCAATACAGACAACTGGTCTGCAATGCACGAACCCCTGAATTGAAGGACCAAAAGCCCAAAATACACTCTCAAATATAGCACTACCTGCATCTTCACTCCAATATGTCTTCCATTCCACTTGTGTACCCGGATTCGAGTCGATTAGTGCTTTCATAAACTTCGGTAACAACTGATAAGACTCCCCCCAATCCCCATATATGTTAGCAATTGCCTTCTGCTTGGCATCCCACACCTTGTAGTAAGAAATTTTATGGCCAAATTGTGTACACATGTGATGCCGCAACGATTTCACTGAAATAGTTTGGTCATTGGCTACATAACTCCTCACTTCTCTTTCAATAAAATTTGAATCAAATACCTTGCCATCTTTACGGATGTTGGGGTGTCTACAAGTGTGGGGACCATTGTATTTTGTAATCTCCCAAAATCCATGTGTACTACGCATGCATGCCCGCATTCTCCATGAACACCCATTACTGCAACATACATGTAATTTTCTTTTGTTTGACTCCTTCACTTTATATTCTTGATTGACACTTGAAGAGTAAACCTTCAATGTATACTGAACCTCAATTTTACTCTTGAAAAACAACCCATTTTCTCAACTCTTGCTTTTTATCCCAACTATCGAGTGGTGTCACCTCATCATTGAAGGAAGTGTCATTTATATTATCCCATGTGTTTGTAGTAAACGATGAGGATTTGGGTTTGAGGCTAGGGACCACATCATCAACTTCGTCATTATGAACATCAGTTGTCTCATCATCATCATCATCATCATCAAAATACGCATCATTATCATCATCATCAAAATACGCATCATTATCATAATCAGTGTTTTCTTCTTCATCATCAGCAGTAAATTCCAACATCATCATATCATGCACTCCATGTAAAGGGTTTACCTCTAATGGAACATACTCATGTCGAGTGCTGGGACCACAATCCTCCACCGATGTTGGTATCTCATGTAATTGTGGTGTACACCCTCCAACTGTAGAGGGTTGTGTAAAAGGAGCAGTATCATCCACAGTCATTTGTTGTACATCTTCACCAACACAATCTTCCGCTTCTAATCCATCCCCATCATCTTGTGTAAGAGGCTCAGCACCTTCACCAACACAATCCTCCACACTTATATATAACTCAATACCTTTTAATTCAGGCGTTGCATCTAACATGTCAAACATGAGATTAACACCGTCGTCGTCTGTTATCAATAGAGTCATGTAATTAATGTGAGGTGAAATCACCTCTTGAGGACAACGGTATGTAACTGTTATACGATGAGATTGATTGTCCAATTGTAGTGCATTGAATATCTTCGTTTCCAATTCGACAAAACTAATCCCACGATGAACCCGGATGAACTTCATTTGCGACCCTTGATACTCAGCTCCATTTTGACCATAAATAATCTCCCCATTGAAGCGAAGATAGACAATATACATAGTTGGCGCCATATGCAAACCTATTTAATTTAAATGTAGTTTACAATTAGTTAGTGACATAAAAAAAACAAGTAATAAGATGATAATGGTAATATTTCATATCCAAATGTTACATAACATATTATATAAAAATGGTTGTAATATCCAGTAGACATCTCCAAGAAGATTTGGGAAGTCTGGAGTAGTCGTTCAATCCAGTCTACTGGAACACCAATCCAGTAGACTGGATGACATGTATTTGGCTGATTCAGTCGCCTGGATTGATGGTCTAGTAGATTGGATGTCGTGCCTGGGAATTTTCTGCCTGACTTAATCACCTGGACCACTGATTCAGGCGACTGGATCATTCAAACATATACTTCACAGCTTCACGTTACAGCTTGTTACTTCATGTTCAAACATACTTCACGTTATGCAAGAAATACAGAGATGCTTCATGTTTACCAAAGGAATAATGTTCAACACCCACACAAAAAACGTTTATAAGCTAATAATGATACTAACTTTAAACAACATATAAATAAAAAAAAATGATACTAAAACTTCTTCCAAAATTAAATCAAACAAACAAATATAAGAAATGACAAAATTTATATTGTTTTTACCTTTTAATTGATCAATGATGTTGGTTGGAAAAGTGAACTGATGTTGGAAAAGTGAAGAACGATGAAGAAAGATAAGAATATGTTTTAAGTGTAAAGAAGAGAGAGAGAGAGAAGAAACAAAATAAATTGAAGGTGGGTTGAAAAAACTGAAATATTTCAATGGAACTCGTCTCTAGAAGAGACGAGTTCCACTTTTTTTTCATTTATGGCCACCGGTTCTCTTACCTGTATTGGTGCATATTTCTATGGAACTCGTCTCTTCTAGAGACGAGTTTCAGCAAAATTATTTTTTATAAACACAGTTTCAGCCAAATTATTATTATTTTTTTTAAATAATAAGTTTTAGCCAAATTATATATTTTTTTTAAATAATAAGTTTCAGCCAAATTTTTTTTTAATAATAAGCTTCAACGGAACTCGTCTTTAGCAGAGACGAGTTCCAGCCAGATTTTTTTTTCTTTAAATAATATCTAACATTTGTTCCATTTCAATGGAACTCGTCTCTAGTAGAGACGAGTTCCAGCCAATGTTTTCTTCTTCTTTTTTTTAAATAATGTTAGCTTCCATTTTCAATGGAACTCGTCTCTGCTAGAGACGAGTTCCAGCCAACACAAGGTTTTTTTTTATTGTCTGAGATTGAAGCCTTGAGGAAGGAGAGAGATGTACTTATCGAAGTTTTGAAGAACCAACAGCTTCGCAATCGTGGGTTGAAGAACCTCTTTGCTAAGCCGACTCACTGGCAGCAGGGAGGAGGGAGACATCTTGCGCGAGCATCATTCCATTCCAAGGTCACAAGATCATCGAGCATCTCATTTAGAGTTCCACCGAGACGGAGAGTCCCATTTCAATGGAACTCGTCTCTACCAGAGATGAGTTCAAGCCAAATTTTTTTTTTTTTAAATAATATCTCACCATAATTTCAATAACAGTGTTCGCGCCAAAACGAGAGAAATTAAAAAATAAGCTTGCAACTCGTCTCTACAAGAGACGAGTTCCAGCAGGCAATTTACTGCCACGTCAAGATGCCACGAAACACTAAAGAAAATGCCACGGAGAAGTTTTTGACTGGAACTCGTCTCTGCCAGAGACAAGGCTGTATAACTCAATAGTTTCAAAACAGTGTTTTTTTGCAAATTTGTTTTTAAAATCAGCCTATCGTGCGTTTTCCCCCTAAAACAAAGACCTATACACTTTAAGATTACTATTTATAAAGAAATCTAAATCTAACCTCCTTAGCGTAGTGCTGGAAGTTTGAACTATTTGATAAAATGCTTAAGCCACATTTTGTTCTAATTCTAGAATTTTAGTACATGCTTTTATACAATTGCCATTTTGAAGGCAAGATGTTCATGTCATGTAAATCATTTTCATGCATAGTTGTGCAACCAAAGTTGCATTCATCATTTTTCCTACACAAATCTTGATGAAATTCTTAATTTAGTGAATACTCTCTTCAGTTTTTATTTTTTATTTTTTTATTTAAATCATTCTTTTATTCCCTACCTCATTTTTTAAATATTGGATTTGCTTACCATAAACAATATAATTCACATTTTTCGGGGGGGAAATGTTTATGAAAGTATGCTTATTAAGCATAGATAACATAGCCCAATTTCTCCACATTCTAACATTATTGTTGCTCTTAACAACTAATTAAGCAAGAAACCAAATGGGACACTGCTCTTTTTTGTGGGCAGTAAATGCACTATTGTCTCGTTAGGAACTGTATCATTTTTAGTGAGCTTATATAACCCATCTGTAATATATATTCTGGAAGTAATTTTTGTGGTTTGCTTAATTACCTTGCCTTACATCCCATGCTAGACTTTAAAGAGAAAGATTATTGATGTATCTTCTTTAATCATAGTGGTAATAATATTTAGATGTGAGTTCTTGATTGAAATTGTGATGCATATTAGTTTTGCACCTAGATATTTTAGTGAGTCTATCTAGGTTACATTATCGGCTAAATGATCCTTTGCGTTTCAGGTAAGAGTCTTGCAAAGCAATCAATCTAGCTTTGTAAAGGAGCTTATGCAAGTAGGAATTAATATATAACTTCATATTTGAGGCATTGAGGAACTATTTACGTTCTCATTTTTCTCATTGTCACAATGTCACCCAAATATCTATTGTAGAAATAATTAAAGTTGGTGGCTATATTGGCTTTTAGATTTGAGGGGTATTACTGATGCTTTTTAGGTATGAATAGAAGGGGCTGATTGCAATATCTTTCTTGCACAAAGTATTGCTCTTTATTATATCTTTCTTGCTCAAAGTATTGCTCTTTGCTCGATTTCTGATTTGTTGTCAATGTAAACTAATAGTTCGAGTTCTATTAATTCTATACTTTTATGTAGTTGTGGCCTCTTAGAACCTTTTGTATAGAGGGAATAAAATTTTGTGAATGTCTACTTTTCAATCTACTTAACAGATATAGGAATAAGTCTTCACCCACATATACTTCTTTTATTTGTTCTCTATTTTTCCTATATTTGTGCACAGACAGTGAAGAAGAAAAGGTTAACATTTTACTCTTTTTGGGAGTTCAGGGAACATGATTTGTTGTTTAAAATTTGACATCATTGAAATCATCTTTTCTTATTTTTTTATAACGCACGAGAGTTAAATCCAAATAATTAGATTGAAAATGGGATAGACTTTGTTGATGGAGACCAACTATCTTTTTTTGATTTATTATGAATGTTCATTTCTTTTATAATTGAAATGGAATCTTGCATAATTGTTACAACTAGTCGCAAACCCGTGCGATGCACTGGAAAATTATTGAAAATAAGATCTAAATTAATTTTGATTCCTTTTATTTCTTTTGTTGAATATGCATTTTTTTTTTCTTTTTTGTAATTTGAAATGTGGTAGGCAAGATGGATAAAGAGACTTTACGGATCAGATTTAGGATAGATCCTACTTTTTTGTTAAAAAAATAACTAAGAAAGTATATTTATCATAGGATAATTAAAATTTAATATAATGTAATTTTTTTTTGGCATAAGTTGAATATAGTCCAATTTTTATAAAACACGATTCATGTTTATATTTACAATATGGATCATGTTTCCAATCCAAAAATAAAATAAAGGATACTTAAAATAAGAAGAATGACAAATAAATACATAGGCACATGATTATATGATCAAACCTAAATAATTTTCATAACTCATTTCAAGCTCACGTGGTTTCATTATAACAAATCCATCCATCTTTCTCCATTGCCAGCAACAAAAATTAAATGAAATACATAAGAAAAAAAAAAAAAAAAGGAATCTTGATGAAAATTGATAATTATGATTATTATTAAAAGATATTTATATTGTGTTTATATATGGAATATATTTTAGTGTTAGACATTTATTATGATTGTGTTGTATATATGGAATAATATATTCTTTATATTAAAGAAAAATATGATGTGTCAAGATTTTAATGGAAGGTTTAATTATAGAATAAAATTTATATTCAATTAGAAAATATATATTAAAATAATGATGTGTAAAATTGTGAGATTTCAAAAGCTTATGTGGTGCAATATTATGAGATCAACCAAAAGTCAAAAAAGTTTCGGTTTTACATTATAGTATAGATTAGTATCTTATTAACGTATTTCATGCATTATGCAAAATATTCTTACTAAACTATAATGATATGATGATTGAACAATCTCTCACACTACAAAAAAATAAAATAAAAACAATATTTCTTTAAATCTTATTTTTAGTATTTTTTTTCCCGTGCATCGCATGGGTTTGTGACTAGTAGACTATTAATTGTGAAGACAATTTTTGAAAGAGATGGAACTTATAATAATATGGGTTTGGATTTGGATTTTGGAGATAAGAGATGAAGATGATTGGACAAAGAATAGTATTTTATTACAAAGATCTGAATTTTTGAGAGATGAAGATGATTTTTTTTAGCGTGCTCTGGTGTGACAACATTGGTGCCACATATCTCACAGCCAACCCTCTATTCCATGATTGTACTAAGCACATTGAAATAGATTCCACTTTGTCCATGACTTAGTTTCTAGCAAAGATCTCTCTATACGCTTCATCTCCTCTAAAGATCAAGTAGGAAACACATTCACCAAACCACTTCCTATGGCAAAATTCAATGTCTTATGTGACACTCTCAATGTCTGTGTCACGCCTCGAACCCAAAGCATGAGTTCGACACGTGACAACAGTTGCACACCCATAAAGCGTATCTTACAAGTGTGCCAAGCCTTACTAACAGATTCTAAAAAGAATAATATCTTTGATATAAAATCTCCAAATTAACATACTATCTAGTAAGTTCAAATGAATTGAATCCATGCATTGCTATTCCAAATCCTAATAAACAAAAGTCTATCATAAAGTCCCTAATCAACAAATAAGAAATACTAATATTATTCATGCCTAGAAGTCCTTCTCACACAACTCCCCCGCAACGTCCGATCTAGCTAATCCTCAGGGGATAAGCTGGGAGGCTCAATAAATAACTATAGTTTGAAAAGGATGGATCAAACATTTATTCAAATAAAATATAATAATGTTCATAGGATAAATCTCATAGACTTAAGAAATATATAACACAGTGCAGAGAAAATTATATATAAATTACAATAAGTTCAGAACATCAAAAGTCTCAATTTACTTAAATTAATATAATCAATTAGATTTCAATTGTTTAAGTAAGACATTACGACTATGGTCACGCTATATCCCCATGACTAGGCCCAGAACCACACATAGGCCGGTGGTAAGCTAAAAAAGAAACTAGTTTCTGTGCCAATGTATAACCCCCATTGGCTGGGTCCAAAGCATAGTCAAATGGTTCATATTCTTTTCAGATTCAATTTCATTTCAATCCATGTCAAAATATCATATTCAATAAAATCATAGTTCAAACAATGTTTGGTTCTTTTCACAAAATTCAAAATGCTTGATCCCAATTGAGGAAACCGAATTTTTCCAAATAACCAACTAATTCAAATACATTTATAATATTTCAAAAAGACAATACTCTAATTCTTTTCTATAAATCAATGTATCTACCATAATAAAAATAATAATCTGTATTGAAATACAAATGAATTTTTAATAAATACAATAGGGAAGTTTTAGCAAAATATAGCTAGTTAAGAAAACATTACTTACCTCTAGCAAGCAAGGTATCTTGTAATACTCTCTACCTCTTCTATTCACAATTCACAATTCAATTCCTAAATCAATTGTATGGTGATCAAAATACATTAATTGACATAAACAATAATGCTATTTACTCTCAATGTACGAAATTAAAGCCTAACATGTTTCTTTCTCAGTATTAATGTTTTACTTTATTTCTCTTCTAAGGTACTACATTCAGGAAGCCTAACATACTTCACAATTCATTCTCCCAGGAGCCTAATATTGGCTTTGTACGTTAGCCATTAATTCTTCTTTAAGGCCTCAGGTCAATAGCCTATTAGTAGGCTTATGATCTCTTTTTATTTTGTTTCTTTTTCTTTTACTTATTTTTCTCATGAATTGATATACTAGTGCCGCATGCTAACATGATATAACCTTAACATCACACTACAAAAAAAAAAAAATTGCCTTTTACGTCAAGTCTTTTCCGTCAACTTAAAAGTTGCCGCGATAAGCTTTAAAATAGGTATGGTACCAGCCCAAACTTCTTTTATATTTTTTTTAAAAAGCCCGGCTACCAGCCCAATCTTCTTTTATATATTTTTTAAAAAGCCCAGCTACCAGCCCAATCTTTTATTTAATTTTTAAAGAAAACCCCATAGATTTAACGTCAAAACTAAAAGCCCATTCAAAAAAAGTTCTCTCTCTCTCTCTCTCTCTCTCTGCTCTTTGTAGCAGATCGATCTTCGTCTTCATCTTCATCGCGCTCTCTCTCTCTCTCAAGTCTCATGGTTGCCTCTGCGTATCTCACTCTGTAAGTCATGAATCTAATCCCTCACCCTCTCTCTCTCTCTCTCATCATAGGAAAAATAAAACCCTAGAAATTTACACTATATTTCTTTCTATGGATTTATTTCAATTTGATCTTATTTTGCATTTTAAAGCATTTCGTTTCAAGATTTGAGCTAGGTTCTTAGGTTCTTCACTTATTGCTAATTTGCCTTCTAGATTTGACCAATTTATTTTACCTCCATATTCACAGTGCCTAATCCTTGATTTACTGAATTTTTTAGAGTCATTTGCTTAATTATTAGTGTTTTGTTGCATAATTATTAATTTACTATCATTATGCTATGAAAATTTTATATTGCTTATGACTCTGCTTAAAAGAATAGGAAAAGAACGTAATTATGTTGGAAAGGACCTGTTTGATCTGATGTAGGTTATATTTCTTATTGAAGGTATTCAATTGGAGTTTGAATGTATGTATGGAAAATCGTATTGTATTGTATTTGTATTTATATATATTTCTTATTTAATTTTAATCTAGGTTTGTAATTAAGTTTGTACCAGTGCAGTGTTGTCTATAGCTCCTTATCCTGTTTTAACATTCTGCATAAAATATAAAATAAAAAATGAAATCTATGTCTTAAATTTGCCTAGATTTTGCAAAGAATAATATCATGCTATCAAAAAACCTGGAAACTTTTGATGCACCCTTGTATATTGATAAAAGTTTTAATATTTCACTGTGATTTTTGTTGAATTTGAAAGCTCACAACTGAGAATAAATGCGTGCCTGTTATTTGTATTGCTTTAATTGGATTAATATCAATATGCTTATTCTTGAATTTGAGAAAGAATCTGCTGCTTCATTTTGTTATTGTTATTGTTTCTTTGTTTAGTAGGATTGGTTAGTTTTTGTTATCTAGTTGTAGACAACTTGATTGTAGAAGGACCGTGTGAATTAGTCAAAGTATTTGCTTAAGTCTCCATAGACTGAGATTGGACTTCAAAACCCTTTTTCTTTCCTACAACTACAGAGTAGCTTTTGCACTCCCTCTTATATGACTCTATTTTTAAAAAACAAAATACAGATATTGCTTATATTTCCATGTAAGATGTTGTCAATTTCTACTTACTCAGTTACTAGTTGTTCGCTTTATCAAAGTGTGCATTAATTTACATTGTTCTACATAAGGTTAAAATTAGTTTGTGACTTTTATCACCTTGTCCTTAGACCATAAATTTTCAATATAGGCTATTAAATAAGTTATGAACTCTAAAAAATTTCAAATCAATATATAAGCTTTTTGGCTTCACTGCTAAATGGAGGTGTCTTTAGCCCTTCACTAAAAAACTGCTCATGGTGTGATCCTTTCCTTCAATGAATTGATTTTACGTAATTACATTTGCTACTACTGTGCACTTGCAATACATAGCTAGAATACAGTATAAGTTTAAAATCTTTGATCATATGGCTGATGGCGATAAGAAAAGAGATTCCCTTTAGATTCACAACACTATAGTTAACACCCCTCCCTGGTAAGATCTTTTTTGTATGGGTTTGCACATTCCACATGCAAATTTTCTTGCTTTTTCCTTTTTCATTTTCTTCTTAAGAAATCTTTTTTGGTTTAAGTTTTAATGTTCTTTTCCTGGTTAGGTATAGATTAGAGCTGCCAATCTTTCCATGTAATTAGTGGCATATGGTATAGAATGCTCACTAGCGGCTCCGTTATGTGTTATGTTGGCTATTTGGTGTGAGTGTAATAGCAGGACATTTGAAGGGGTTGAGCAATTTAGCCATGCCATCAATAGAGGTGTGTGACACAACATTGAAGTATTGAAATTCTAGGTTTCTGAATAAGGCTGGTCCTATTATTTATCCATTTTTTTAGTTTTTCTAGTGAATGCAACTTTTCATGACATGTGAATGACATGTGGCTTTCACATGAAAAATTAGTCTTGCCTTCTACTATGTTTTGCCTAATGCTAAAGTCTGTACTTCATAATGTATTGATACAAGGTAGAGGGATGGTGTAATACAAAAAGAAGCTGTGTTTACCGTAAAACTACTTGTCGTGGTTCATTGGATTATATGGAAAAGCAAATACCATTCACGGGAATATTGAGCAATAAAGGTGAAGAAAATCCTGTTTATTTCCAAGCTTTGATACTTACTCTATGTATATGACATTTTGTTTGACAGACCAAACTTTGTTTTCTTCTAAACCTATTTAAAGCAAATCTCCATGTACTATAATTTTGTAAAATATTCTGTTGGCATAGAGACTATGTCTACATTTTTGAGCTAGATATTTTTATGTCTTCTTTAGTGCTAATATAAGAGACCTCTTATTGAACTAGATATTCATGTCTTCTTTAGTGCTGCTTGTGGAAGGAATTTGTGGGGTCAATAGGTCAATTGGGGTAAAAGGATTGTTCTGATTTTATTAATTAAATCATATGTGCACTGATTTGCTTTTAGGTTGAAAACTCAAATTTCGTGGACAATGGATTTGGTTAGCTGCTATGGAAGAATTAATGTCCAAAGGAATGCAAAATGCTAGCCAAGTTTTGTGTTACATTTACTTTTTTATTGTTAGTCAGCTTTGATATTTCCAGTTATTTTATGTCAAAATGTATTTCAGACTCTTCTTTTTGGATGCTCTGCCGGGGGTCTAGCATCTATACTACATTGTGATGAGTTTCGGGACCTATTTCCTGAAACTACCAAAGTGAAATGTAGAAGTGATGCTGGAGTTTTCCTTGATGCGTAAGCAGCTATAATACTTAAAAATCTTTTATGAGTTCTATAAGCATGTAAGTTGTTGACTGGAGAATACATGTTATATTGATGATTTCATTTGACTATGTAGAATCGATGTATCTGGTGGGCGCACTCTAAGGAATTTGTATGAAGGTGTGGTTATCTTACAGGTAATGTGCGTCATTTTTTCATTTCCATGGATGTCAAAAACCAATTCCAAATTAAAAAGAGAAAATGTTGTCTTGTGGCTTTAAAAAGGACTAATTGTAAGGTTTTATTTAAACTGATTGAGTGCTTCATTCTGAAAGTTTTAAAACTTTTATCGGAAATTTAGTGCCATTTTACTTGTTAAACATTGAGTCTTGGTTGATCACTTGCCCAAGTTATGGTTTTTCATTGTGAAGAATTATCTTCTTGAAGACTTATTATTTATTATTTTAATCGAAGCAATCTTGAATTTATGGGTACTGAATACTTTTCCACTTAGCATCTCTGAAGTTATAATAATTGATATATGTATGAAATTTTAGGATGTACAAAAGAATCTGCCAAAAACTTGTACCAAGCAATTGGATCCAACTTCGGTGAGTTTCAATCTTTCTGGATTGTCACAAAATTTCATGAGTTCAATGTTGTAGTAAGAGAGAACATTTGGAAATTTTGACGTCTAAGTTGTTGATTCCTGCTAACTTTGTTCTTGTACGTCTAGATACTTTCTTTTTTTTTTGGGCTAATTGTTGTACGTCTAGATACTTATTTCAAATGTGTTTTACATTTTTTTGCAAGTTCTCTATGTTGGGGATCATATCTATGGAGAAATTTTGCGCAGCAAAAAGGTTCTTGGTGTACTACTCAATATGTACCTTCAAATTACAATGAGATATTTGACATCATGAATCTCCTTGAAGATAGACTTCAGCATGCAAATGGTGATGTTGTCTTAGCAACCATGAAAGTGTTTCTATAGCTAACTTTGTCCATTATTGATGTTCATCAGCAGCCAGCAAGTGCTTTCCACCTCCATGTGTTTTGCTTGAAAATTTGTTATTTTTTTTTATTAGTTCTATTTGTAAATAGTTACAGTTTAGAGGGGTTTGACCCTTGATCTTTTTTGAAAATTTATGCTATAGCATTGATATTGAAATCATCCATGAATAAAAGATATATTCTCGATGTTTTTGGAAATCTTTAGCATGTTATGTTTTTCTTTTTTTTGTGTAGACATTTTCTTTTCTTTTTTCCTTTCATCATCTCTATTTATTTTTTATTTGATTGAGTAAAAAATCGATGAAAAAAAAAAAAAGATTTTTACTGCATGCCTTTGGCGTCAACAAAATGTTGACGCAAAAGATGTTATATGAGTTTTTGGCGTCAACAAAATGTTGACGCTAAAGGATGTTATATAAGATTTGGCGTCAACAAAAAGTTGATGTTAAAAGATATTAGTTACCGCAAAAAGGTGTTATTTTTTACGTCAACTCATTGTTGACACAATGATTTTAAGCGACACGATTTATTGCATCACTATGCGTTAATTAAAAAGTTGATGCAAAAAATGTTTTTTGCAACAACTTTATATCTTTAGCGTCAACCTTTGTTGACGCTAAAAGTGATTTTTCTTGTAGTGTCATAACAATTTCTTTTGCTCTTCAAGTAATCCAATGCAGCCTTTCTTTTCTTTTCTTTTCTTTTTCTCTTGAACCTGATTCACACTAATCTCTTTACTACAAAGATTGAAACCCAATAATTCCAAGAATGATGGTTTCGTTCTTTAAGTTAAAGCTGATTCCTATAAATACATCAATCTAGATCTTGCTACCTATTCCTAACTAATTTTGATTCATACATATAAATCTAAAAGAAAGGATTTTATTCAAGATTTTTACGTCAAAACTTTTCTTCAATTTGTTTCTCCTTGAAGTTCTTGAATATCTTGCCATCAAAGAGTGTCTGTAGGTATTCAATAAAATTTACAACTCTATTTATACCCTAATATTGCTAGGGTTACAACCTATTTATTTTTATTTCTAGAAACTTCTTAAATTAATGACTTATTTATATTTTACCCCACAATTAAAATTTACTAAGTTGCCAATCTAATCAAAACTCTTATTTCCTTTCTCATGTGGGTTACGGGTATTACAGTCTGTGAACTCCCCTTGCGATTACAGATAAGCAATAGAAGCCATCCTCATCTGACACATCTAATACAAATAAGTAGTAGAGGTCATCCTCATCTGACACAAATAACCAATAGAAGCAAATTGTGATACGAGAAGATAAGTCACCAAATAGTTAGGAGATTATTATTAATTATCTTGTATATCAAATACAATAGTTATCTCAATAACTATCTTCTATACATCTTATATATAAATGCCACTAAACAACAAGACTCTTGGCATATTTAATAACATATACTCCAAATAACTCATAAATATATAGAATTTATTGAGGCATATTCAGAATAAAAATCAAATGAAGGCAATGAATAGGAAAATGAATGAGAATGAGTGAGAATCTATAATCTAAACTAAAAGCTGAAGCTGAGAGAAAATTTTTCAGCTTCCCCAAATACCGCCACGTCAGATTTGTTGCTCCCAAAATATTTCATATCATTTTTCTTTCTATTTCAATTTCTCTCTCTCACTTTCTCTCCCCATTGCCTCTCCATCTCCCTCAAATCTTCATCTCCCATAGGTTTTTCACATACCCATTAAATTACCTATCCCAAATCTTCCACTTAAATCCTCATATTTCTGTTTCTTTTTAAATCCTATTTTTTCTCATATTTCCAAAATTAAATGTATTCAATATAAAGAGTATATGCTAAAATCATTAAAGCCACAATTACTCTTTAAAAAAAAATTTCCTTCTTCCTATATTGAGCTACCACTATGCCATCATGCCCATTGAGTTTTCAGTTATAAGTCTTATGACTATTCACATCCTTCCATTGATGAATGGAAGAAAAACAGTCTCTAATATTGTAACATTCCTTGAAGACATAAAGTCTCTATATGTCTAAAATCTCAAATCTCAAATCACGATTCCACTTTAAATAATTGAATCCAAAATCTTATATTCCACCAGTAAATCCTCTCTCTCTATCTCTCTCCACTTTAGATATAGATTTTTTTTTTCTTTCCAAATTTCTTTCTTTAATCAATGCCTAACGAATTTGAAAGATGTGTGGAAATTATCAAGCATTCAATACAACAGTATGTTTATTGCTTGCAATCTGAGAGGAATTCTTCAATCCTTTCTTGAATCTTTGGTAATCAAATTTCTTTTACATATCAATCATTTTTTTTATTGTTTTCATTCCCTCTTGGTTTTTGTCAGGTATTTCAACTTTTGATTACTTTTTCAATGGTTAATCTTTTTAGTTTAGCGTTAAGACTAAATGCTAATTTGCTCTAACATGTTTTGATATTTTGTTTCTAGAAGGTAGCAAACCAATCAAGCTAACTTATGTTTTGTTACTAGAAGGTATTTGTTATCACTCATTTTTCTTTATCTTTTTTTTTATTATTTTTTTTAAATGTAGTATTATCATTCTTCTTTGTTTTGTTTCATCCACATGTTTCAAAAATTTCCATTATCTTTTTCCGTCAAACATTTGATGCCTAAATAACAAGGAACTTTTTGACATATCAAGTGCTTTTTAAAATGATAGAGACTATTTGGAAACATTCGGTAAAAGTTGAGGACTAAATTTATAATTAAACTAAAAAATAATCATATTGAATCTTTCTGCGCATTGTGCGGGTCAAGGGTCAACGACTAGTTGACTTAATTCGAGGTGGTCACCTTCCAAGCATAAGAGGAAAAGGAAGAAGGGAACATTAGATAGGAAAATAGAAATTTTAGTAATATTCCAATCAAATTGTACTCTCTCAAATTCTTTATCCATCTATCCCAAAAGATCAAATTATCTCATTTTTTAGTTGTATAATGTTCATTTTTAAACCATCATTTAAAAATATTGTTTCGTTTGTAAAGTTTGCATGAAGTTCATTTTCCGTCTCTAAACTTTAAGAAGTTCACTTTCCGTCCCTAACTATCTGAAGTGTTACACTTTATGTTCTTAAACTTAAGTTCATTTTTCGTCCTTATTTTTGCCCCTAAACTATTGAAAAAATATATTTAAAATGTTTAGGGATGAAAAACAAACTTTTAAAATTTTACAGACAAAAAACGAACTTCATACAAACTTTAGGGACAAAAAAAAAATTTAGACTTTTATTTTAATTTTAATTTTTTGGTTTCGAATGTAGAGGCAAAGTGAATGCTTATGTTCAAATATGAATGTTGAGATTGTTAAAACCAATTTCTCATCACTCTTAGTTCCACATTTATGTATTCATAACTATAGAACCATGTATATAATGCCATTCTAGTTGTCATTTTGAACTTATGGTCAAATAAATTGCCATAGCATACTATCCATACTCTTAGGGTGCGTTTGGTACACTGTAATAGACCCTGTAATATAATAGCTATTACGTAGGAATAGCTATTCAGTTGTTTGGTTATGTTTTTATTACGAGGAATAGTCATTCCTTAGTAATAGTTATTCCTTAAAATGAAGAATAGTTATTCCTCCCAAAAAGGAGTGTAATAGCTATTCCTGTATCCTATGTAATAACTATAAAATATAAAATACCCAAAAGACCCAATCAAAACATACGCTTCTACTTCTATCTCACCTCTTTCTCTCTCTTGCTCTTCATCTTCCTCATCAAGTTCTTTCTCTCTCCTCTTTCTCTCTCTTGCTCTTCATCTTCCTCATCAGGTTCTCTTTCTCTCGTCTTTCTCTCTCTGGCCGTCAATGTCATCTTTCTCTAGTTGGCCGTGGAGATACTCTTTGTCTCATCTTTCTCTCTATGGCCATGGAGGTCCTCTCTCTCTCTCCTCTTTCTCTCTCTATTTGTCAGGTTGGTGTTTTAATCTGTACAGTACTGATTTTTTTTTAACCATTGTTGTTAATCTATACAATACTGGTTTTATATTTACTGGTTTTCAATCTGTACAGTACTGGTTTTTTTCTCCTATATAACCATTGTTGTTAATCTGTACAGTACTGGTTTTTATTGGTTTTTGTGTTTATTGGTTTTTCAATCTGTATAGTACTAGTTTTTTCCCCCCTATATAACCATTGTTATTAATCTGTACAAACTGGTTTTTGTGTTTACTGGTTTTTCAGTCTATACAGTACTAGTTATTTTTTTTTTCTTATATAACCATTGTTGTTATTCTATACGGTATTGCTCATGAAAAAAAGAAACCAGTTATATAATTATTTTTGCTTTTGGTTTTTGTGTTTATCGGCTGGTTTTTTTAATCTGTATAGTACTAGTTATTTATTTATTTATTTTTCCTATATAACCATTGTTGTTAATCTGTACGGTACTACTCATGGAAAAAATAACCAGTTATATAATTTTTTTTTGCTTTTGGTTTTTGTATTTACAGCATATACTAGTATTGTTTTTATTATTAAATATGTATTGTACTAGTATTTTTCAATTTATGAATAATAGAATACTAAACAAGACTCACAAAAAGTGTAAATATATAATGCATTTCAAAAAGGGTATTTTAGGAATTTGACTAAAATATAATGTTATTCCACCACATTATTATACTATACCAAACTATAGAATACAGATTCAAGGTTCTATTCATGTGTTGTTACCAAACTAATGAATAGTAATAGTTAATAGTTATTCCATTACAACTTATTCTATTCCTTGTAATACTGATTCCTTTTACAGTGTAATAACTATTACAGTGTACCAAACGTACCCTTAAAATAAAAGACCATACCTTACAATGAGTTGAAACTTAACTCCAATTACATTTAGCAACATGAGTTCCCAATTGTTAACACTGTACCTGGTTGGCTAGCACTCTCTACAAATGAACTTCTAAAGCTTGACATCATTCGTCTAAGATAAACTACAACCTATACACACCCTTTTTAATTATCGTTGTTTAGTTTTATCTCATTGATTGGGTTCAACTTTATGAAAATGAAAGCAGAAAACTCTCAAAGTTAATGTTACTTTTTCTGATCAAGGAATTCAATCTTTATCCAAATGAACTGAAAAATAGTCCAGCTCTATATAACATTTGCTACGGTATGGAAGAGTTGGAAGTGTTTATCAATTGAGTTGAAAGTTTCATGTCACTCAATTAAGGTAAAATCCAAAGAAATATCTGCACAATTCTATGTAATTGATATAGGATATGCTTTGTTGTTGCAAAGTAATATTATGAGTTTTGGAGGTGGAGAAATTAACTTAGACATTTCATCAAACACTTTGGAGATGATTGCGCTGTATGAACCAAACCCTTTTCCCACAAACCCACACACCGAACACCTCATTTGGCTTGCAAATCTTGTTCAATATTTCAAAATCTGAGTTTCAGGAGCCGTAGTTGCTCTTTTGAGTGTGAGATAATCTCACTGAGATTGTTTGAATTGGTGTAAAAAAAAGGAGGAAAACTCTCTAGAAGGAGCTGGGAAACTCTCCAGAATCTGGTGGAACCAACGCCTTTTGGCTAGGGGCAGTGCGCCAATGCTTGCTTGTACATCTAAGATTGTTTGAATTGGCAAAGAAAAAATAAAAAAAGAAAAACTCCACAAATCTCTAGAATCTGGTGGAACCAACGTCTTTTGGTTGGGGCAGTGGCCAATGCTTGCTTGTACATGTTTCATAATTTGCGATGCATCATATATGGATGCCTGATGGAGAAACGCGGAGTTAGAGAGCTTCGAGAGACATAAGAAATATTGCTGTGATAGAAAAAATTATATAAAAAATATAGAGATGAGCTGGAAAATTGTGAGAATTCAAAAGCTGATGTGTCAAAATATTAGGAAGTCAATAAAAAAAACAAAATTCATTTTATATTATAGTATAGTACATGGTGTACAAGGCTTTTATACTTGTCCACGCTCATCAAGAAAAGCCAGAGAATGACAAACTAACTTGTAATTCCAACTTGTAACTAACTATTTTGTAACCATGTGTCATGCTTGGGTTCATTACACTTATTTTTGTTTGTTTGACATGCGATAGTAATGTTATCTATTATGTAAATTTTTGAGATAATCTTATTAATACCTTCAAGAAAAAATAAAGAAAATAGAAAAAAGAAAAAGAAAGAAAGAAAAAAGAAAAGAACATGCCAAACATACTTAGTCATAATGACTTCATACATATCAAACATGCGCACTCTAGCAACATACATAGTCATAATGAGATAATGACTTCATTACCTTCAATCTGGCATTACTGAATTATCCCCAAGAATCTCTTAAGTTCAGGGTTTTTTTTTTTTTTTTTTTTTTTGGTGTCAAATTATACTTTTTTATTATAATCTTTTACTCATTTTCAATGTCTTCCAAATTTTCGATTGTAACAATTTCTTCCTAATTGCATAGAATTGCATGCTCGGTACCTTCTCTGTCTAGACGAAAAGCTGACTCATGAGGTCACACTGAAATGAAATTTCGAAAATACTCTCATTGAAGGAAGTAAATTCCTTAAATTGCACTCATTATCCTTACACATCAATGATTTTTTTTTTTTTTTATCTAATTTAACCCCAATTTAGACAGAGAGAGTATTGAGCGTGTAAATATGTTTAAATGGAAAATAAATTATTACAATTAAAAGTTTGGGGGACGTTGAAAAATAGATAAAAGATAAGCGTTAAAAAATGTAATTAACTTTTTTTCTTTTTATCAAATTGTAAAATAAGATTTTTTCGAACTATTCAAAGAATTATGGTGTCACACTATCATGGTAGAAAGTGAGCATGTGTTTTGTTTTTTTTTTCAATGGAATTTCGCAAGATTGCAGTTTGAAAACAAAATTTTGAAGCTTGTGTAAGAGAGGAGAATTTTGTATGGCTAAAACAAAGCCTCGGAATCAAAGTTGGTGATACCGTTTTGGCACCCGTTTCGGTTTGGCCATTGGAATAGGATATTTCGGTACCGGTCAATACCGGCATTCCATTTCGGGTTTACCGCAAATATAATATATATATATATATATATACACATTTTTAATACCAATAAAATTAGCAACTATAAACAAATAACATCAAATAATACAAATTTTTAACTAATATCATATCAAGAAGGTTTATAAAATCTCATTACATAACATAACATAACAAGGAAGTCTAATTAAACAAAAAATGAGAAACAAAAAAAAAAATTCCCCCAAAAAGTGTACCGACCGAAGTGACCATCTCACCTGGTATTTACCAAAATGTCCTGAAACGCCCGAAATGACCCGAAACACCCCAAAATTTTATCCGAGGTGGAATGAGAGGTTACCTTGAACCGGTTTGCATACCGGTACAAGATATTCCACCCGTTCCGACCTGAACGGAACGGAATCAATAACTTTACTCGGAATTGTCTCATTAATGTTCTTTCATATGATTTCTTAAAAAAAAAAGAGTTTTTTCATAAGATCCAAACTGAATTTTGTAGTCAATAAGTCCAACAACACAATAAATTTCATAATACTTTTCACAATTCCTAAGATGACAAATTGTTATTAGTATACAATAAAAATAATGTCAATAATGGTCCCACTAAAAGTAATATTGCATTATTGTGAAATTTGCAATGTCGATAGCATTATTGTTTTGTATTTCATCTTCTAACAAGTGAAAAAGTATGGATGCCATATTAGATTACATTGTTTAAAGAATAAAAAATGAAAAGTAAATTTGTATGGTGTAACCAATTAGCTCATCTATTTCAAGGTGAAATTTATCTAAGCTTCCTAAGTGGCAATGCTTTTCCAAAGAGCTTTTCTACCTCACTTGCTTCCATCTTGAGCTCGCTCAATACATCCATCTCTTCTTTACCTAGCTCTCTTATGAAATTTTCCTCATCTTCTTGAAGCACTTTAAATCCTTCTGCCAACCTCTCAAACAAGGTCCTTTCAGTCTTTCCCACCTTCTCAACTTCCCCTTCTATCTCTTTAACTTCCTTTATAATGGTCTTCTCCCCTTCCTCTACTGTCTTCTCAAGCCTCTCTACAATGGTAGGCTCCGGACCACAAGTATTATCTGTTTTGATGAACTGGTTAAAGTCTCTTCCTATGCTCTTAGCTGCTCTTTCAAGTTCAGGAACAATGCTTTCTGGCAAAACCGCACTTCTTGTGTACAGAACAGCACCACCATAGCCATCCCATGCATCATTCCTGCCTCGATAGTACACGAATATGTAGTCATCTTGTTTGTTCTCTATTTTGGATGATAGAATATACCTGTTCAAGTCATTTACTGACGCTGGTAAATGAATCTGAATAATTCACCACATTAATAGATTTATGTAACTAGGTAATTTTCAATTTAACAAGGCTATATGTCTAAAAAGGCTGTAGAATATGAAAACATTCAAAAGTCGGTCCTGTTCTTTGTCCGTATGAAATATACTTGGTTCATTTGACATAAATGATGAAAATCTAGATGTGTG
This sequence comes from Fagus sylvatica, assembly GCA_907173295.1. NCBI lineage: Eukaryota > Viridiplantae > Streptophyta > Magnoliopsida > Fagales > Fagaceae > Fagus > Fagus sylvatica. The sequence continues at coordinate 39,551,646 of OU015761.1, read as the reverse complement.
GTCAGACGTAACACCAACAATATCAAAACAATCAAGAATCCTGTTAGAATGTAATTTGTTCAACTGATGAAAAAATACACTTGGTGACGTGTAAGTCCATTGTGCATATCCATTCTAAATTATGTCACATACATACATTAGAATGCATGTGCACAGCTTAGCAAGTAACTTGAACTGAGGTGTCTGCAATTTATACTAGTCAGAGCAACTTACCTAGAATCAAATTCATGAATGGTAAGATCTTACTTGAACTGACAAGCTGAGCACCTGGGAAACTGGGTCAGTGGTTTGCCCAGACAAGATGGTTCCAGATTGATAAAAATGCACCGTATAAATACATGATGTTTGACATCTAGTAAGAGGCCTCCAACAAGGGTAGATGTTGACATGTCTAATTTGGTGTGGATCACACCTCTTGAAAGCTTTATTTTGTTTCCCAAAACAGATATATTTAACTTTTCTCCCTACATCGACTTTTCACCTAAATCAATACCCTGTGGACATGAACAATCAGAACCCTGTGGACATGAACAATCAGAAACTAATTTTCCAATGATTCCCCTTCAAACTATCCTGGGTGCCTCAAAGGATTGGCTATTGTCACTGAAGATGTATGTTAATGCAAACACATCCAGAACTATTCTAGTTTGGTTTCTCTCTTTATCTAATACTTTGTCTATTTAACCCAATCCCTAAAAGCAATATTTGCAATATATGTACACATCCATATATAAATCATATAATAAACAAAAAAAAAATCAATGACAAAGTACCTTTTGTTGGATCATAAATCAAAGAACATTTAGTGAATTGAATTTTGAATGCAAGAGGATCCCATAGGAGGAATTTATTTCGTAATTCAAACTTAGTTACAATGTGATATCAAAGACATTCAAAGTTAAGGACCAAATGCTAATTCTGACTTAGAGACTGTCCTTGGGATAAAATCTTGGGAAGGACATTCAAGAAAAGATGCTTGAGTAGAAGTAAGGTAATTCCAGAAGAACAGATCATCAACAGTATTAAGGTTATGGGATGAGAGACATCAATGATTCAATAGGGATCCTCCTCTATTAGGGGAAGAGATCCCACACTAATTTTACAGTCTAATGGGTTTTTATAGTAGCAGAAGATAACATCCTTCTAATAAAAAGCTGTCATTGTCAGTATCTGACCAACTAAAATAATTTAATTTATAGTTCACCCTATAGGATAACACCCATTTCATCTGGAGGATACAATGAGGCAACAGTGACGTATTTACAGGAGGGGAAGAACTAATCACTGTGAGAGAGAGCTTGTGTGTCACATATCCCCAAGGAGCAACACCAGTGCTATACGCTTAGCTCCTTGGAAAGATTTGAGGCGTGGGGGTATGGGCCCAAAATTTCCCTCAATAAGTGGGGCTCAACACGTAGAATTTTAACATTTATTATTATTATCATTATATAAATGGGACATAGAGTGAACTCAAGACCACTTGCTTTGATACAATAATAAACTGTCACTTGTTTCAAAAGAATTAAGTTAATTGGAAATTGTGCATTTAATCATCTAACCATTATTCTAATAGGTACCATGAGCTGAATGGATATGGAAATTGGCAATCATTCATACCATCGGTTGCTATGGGGAGGGGAGGGCGCTTTGATTTAGAGAAGGTGATTTTTGACTGAGTTTATTCCATTATTAGCATACTGAATAATTAAGTATGAGAGTGCATTGACAGGATCATGCTTATCAAGCAAGATGTAGCATGCGTAGAACATGTAACAACTTGGAGAAGCCACTTACTTTCAGGATTTGCTTTAGAGATAAGGTGCATCCTGTAAATAAAATAGAGATGATCTCCAAGAAAGAGGAACCAGTTGCTTTAGAGATACTATTTTTTCTCAATCTACTCCTTCAATAAGGACTCTCTCAAGCTGAAAATTTCTGTTTATGTTGTAAGATCTGATTTGTCTAATGATGTTTTGGAAATGAGAAAATGCGCCAGCCTTGATGCTAGGTAGTATTACAAAATTTGCATGTTCTCTTTCTCCGGAAGAAAGTCCTTAGATTGTTGTTAAAGAATGGAAGATCTTCACCATTCATGTTTGTTTGATATGAAGTGTTATCATTTTGTAGTGTCCTCCAATGCCTCTAAAAAAAAATAGGGGAAGCAGATTTAGGTAGAACCAATTCCACATCGATGTCAAGAATATGGAAAAATACATGTAGTTGCACCAATGTACTAATGTGGAATTTCTGGGGTTCCTGGGTGCATTTAGAAAATTAATTTTGACGGAGACTTGGAGAGAGATGCCTAGAGAGTGTACCAAGAGCCTGGTGATATGCATGTTGGGATGCCACTTCAAGCCAAAAGCTTATGGCTTTAGCTTTAAGACCAATTATGTATATCAATCACACACTTTCTTTACTCTTTAGCAATGTGGAACTAAATATTTTTACAACTCCACTCACAAAAATAGCTTGCCAACCATTCAAACTTCCTACTAAACTTATCAGCCATATAAACTTAAGCTCCTAAAGAAGCCCTTTTCAAGGATTCAGTAAAATGAAAAATGTAATCAAGCTATTCTGAAAACAGCAAGGATATAAAAAAAGAAGTAAACATCTTCATAACTGCAGACTGCTTTTTACATTAATGAATGAAAATTGCAGACTATTCATTTGAAATCTAAATTCAAATATTGAGAATACACCCCCATAAATGACAGAAACGTCTAACTCCTGTTTAATCTAATCTTCTGTGATCTTAAACCTATTTGTATGATTACCACATTCTAGCTGATGAAGGAAGGAACTTTGTATTCATATTCCTGTTTCTCGAGCAAGCAGCACTCTATTTTTGTCTCCAACTAATCCCCTCCATCATAGCCTATCCCTCCAATTCCTTATCTGATTTTCCCTGTACATATCATATCCTCAAAGAACAAACACCCTCCCCCCTCCAAGATATCAGATCTCTTATAATTACTTTTGGAACCTCACCTTTCTTGACACACATTTTTAAACACTTTAACAGAGTGCCTGAAGCTCTTGTGCAAAACTGAAAAATGATTGAATTCTAAAACTAATAACTATACCACAAGCTCTATCTTTCTCTAGAAACCCATCTTCTTCTACACAATATATTCTTAGAGTAAAACGAACCCTGATTCCTCAATTTTGCTTTCAAGTGATATGGGAGAATAATTTAACACATTTCTAGGACTGGGAGAAGACATGAAGTTGCATCTACAATGTGTGTTCCTCCCAACTTTAGTGAAAAAACCTTTAAGTTTCTGATATATACAACTACAATATTAATATAAAACAAATATTTATCCAAAAATAATTGTCAAATTAACCGAATTTCCCCTAGGGAACAGACTCTACATGTACAATATGATTACAGAAAAAAATTGCATATTACCATCCATTGAAAAGGTAAAACACACCAATTTTTATACTATTTGAAAAATACATATTACATGCATCTAAACTTGAGAAATGCTTCATATCGAGTAAGTGAATGACATTTTGTATATTTGTATCCTACATTTGCATGAGATTAGCTTATATTGTTGTAATAACAAGTTTCAGCAGAGCACCACCTTTTCTTTGATCTATTTATGTTTTCTCGACATATATACACCATTGAAATGAAAAATGTCAGCTTGATGATTTTCCAACACAGTTATTACAAGATGTATTTAATAAAAATTTTCTACCAAAGACAATATTTGGTAACAAACATGTAGCACATATTCATGCAAGCATATGCCTAAATGGATAAATGAAGAGGGGCAAAAAAGTGGCTGCAGAAAGAAATAGAGAAAATACCAGTCATCTTGATAGTGAAGATACTCATTGTCATGATTATACAGTATCCCAGGCTGGGTGGGATCTTGCACAAATCTTTGTACAGCTGAGCGAGTGAAAAAGCCACCATCTGGGGTTCCTATTCTCCATGACAAATTTCCAACAAGTTTTTTGGACTCTGTGTGGAATTCATGCAATTGGCAATTGAAAGTATCAAAGGTGGGATTTAAGCCACTAGTAATGAACCACTTCCCATTAAAATCTGCAATGTTAAAATTCTTAACTAGAACAGCAGGATCAGGGACAGGAAATTCCCCAACATCTGATTTTTTAGGTACACACTTCTTTCGTGATACTGCACATTCATTAAATTCATCAACAACACTGTTTTCAAACAAGTTCCCACATTGAATCTGCAAGACAAGAAGAGAAAAAAGTCATACAAGATACAACAAGAGTTTACCTTGCTCAGTATAAACTGGTAAGTCCATGAGTGTATCCAGAGAAAGATGTAGAACTAACCTGACATTCAGTCTCATCAGGTCGATTGTTGCAAGTTTGGAGACAAGCAACATTGGCAGCACATAATGGGTTTCCAATGCACTTGGCAAGTTCGATCCTGATGTCAACAAAAGCACCAGAAATCAAATTAAGGATAAAGGAGAGAAACTTAAATTTGGAGACAGAATGCATGTTTGGTGATAAATAATAAGAAAATGGTAAAAAATATAAAACAAAATATGTATCCAGTTACATATAAATTGTTGGAGAGTAAACCACCAACAGATCTTTGATGAAAATCCTCATGTAAATTGATAGTAGAACATGGTGGTGCTGGGTCAAGAAGATGGATCGCCTTCTTATTTCATACCAATCAGTGGTTCATAAAATTTTTATTCTTCATTGAACCAAAAAGTGAAAGATATAAGGAACACAACTAATGGGATGTGAGCTACATAAACCAAAAAAGAAGAATGAATTTAGTACCACTAGCAACAGTTCTGTAACAAAGTGATGAACAAAATCATGAAATGAAGATTATGTTCAGCCAGAATTTCTTGCACAACTGCCAATAAACCGATGTAAATTTTTCCTTACACAAGCTATTATATGAACGAACTATACAATTGTAATGTTCCAACTACATGCTATTTTTCAATCATGTAGTGGGCACTAAAAGCTATGACACCAAGACATCATCAAAGCATTTGAGGCTCTAACTCAATTCATTACTCTCTTCTTAGTGATGTGGGATTACCAACTTTATGTAAGAACTATGAACAACTGTATCTCCTTATTTTCGCATTTTCAATGTGGGAATCACCAAAGGTTGATTCAATTTACAGAACTTTGCATTAACCTGGTCCTGGGGTCATTTTCTAAAAAATTGAGGCATATAGCTAAGTTTCCTTCTAACCCGTCTTATATCTAACAGGGAGCATGGGTAACACATTTCAGTATTCTTGTATCAGTAGCTGTCATGCTATAATTAGTATGAGATCATACCTGCATTCCTTAAGCAAGCAGGCACAAGTTTTGAGAGCATCTACAGCATCTGCTGATGGAATGACCATGAAAGCGCATGCCAGTAAACCAACAACTTTCATCAAGTGTAAATGCCTCCACTCTTTGAGAACAGTTATTACTTTATCAACCAGAAAGTCAAATGATTGATTCGCCTTGAAACCAAAATAGAGTTAGAATAAAATAAAATAAAATAAAAACTATGGAAAAACGGTGGCAAATTACACTTTTCCACTTTAAACTTTCGCCCATTTTACAACGTCTCCCAAACTATCAATTTGCTTGATTAACACCTTAATTTGAGAGAACTGTATCAATATACCTCCTACTGTCTAAATTGAGAGTTAAATTAGACCAAAATTGTGGTTTTTCATTGCAATGAATAGGGTAATTTTATAATTACACCCAATTTCTGTCTCATTTTAAAGCCCAATTTAGACGGCAGGGGCACGTTGAGACAGTTCTTTACATTTCAAAGCAGTGAATGTATCATTAATTAAGCAAACTCTACATTAAGAGACATTTGGGGAGGTACCTCATGTTTAGTTGCACAAGTAGCCGATGATGAAGAAATCTTTTCAGACCTGCTGGAGAGCAGTGTTGAAAATCTTGACCCAAAAACACAAAAGTTTCTATAAGGTCTGATCAATTGGAAGTGTTTAGACTTTCTGGTAGTGAACCTAATTTTCATGAGAGTCACACCACGTAAATTTACGAACCTTTGCCTGTGAAACCTTGCATGACTAGTAAGTCCTGATCTAAGATATGCAGCATTACCAATATGTTCATCATGGGAGAAACAGATTGATTGTGCAGTGGCCAATGCCATAATTCAGTCCAAATTTGATCTGAGTACAAGTCTATAGATATATCAGAGGTTAGGTATCAAGAATATTAAACACATTCATCGCCCTATGTAGTAAAATTTGTAGTTTTTGTTTTAAATTTGTGTTCAGCACATTATAAAGCAAGAGACCCAGAAGGCATTATGAATAGTGAAAACGCTGTAAATTTGGTCAAGGAATCTAATAACCAATTGTTCAAAATGAGGGGCGAAGATTAAACAATATATGAGATGATATTAAAGTTGGAAAACATACCAAGAGGCGGAGCTGAAAGAAGGCAGTGGATTGGTAGAGAAGATGATACTGCTTTTCATTGCAGTTAGAAGGGAATTAGAAGAATGAGAGGACAACGAAAGAAAGGAAATGCATGTGTGGGAGTTTTAACGCCACAGAAGTCGGATAAGGCATCTTGAGGACTGAAAACAGACCCGCAATTTTAAATTACATCGTCCGTGCATGTCGTTCTCCATTTACATACTACTGGTCGTGTTAACAACATTCCAATCATTTAAATTCCGTTATATAGGTTTCCATTAAGTGCTCAAAAATGAATGAATTTTTATTAAAAAAAATTCATAAAACTAAATGTAAGTTAAAGAATTGAAATGGAAAAAATATATATATATCTATATATATATCTATAAATATATAGAGAGATGTTCAAGGGTCTCAAATTACTACTAAGATAGTAGTGTGTGGATGAAATTTATTTAAAAGATAGTGTGATATACTAATCTTGATCAGTATGCATTCATCATTTTGCATTCATCCAGTCTGTAAATATTATTAATTATATTTATTAGATATTGTTCTTGTTCACATAATCACAATTTAAATTAGACTAAAATTGATTTTTGTCCTCTTAACTTAGGAGGTGTTTTCATTTTGTCTTTTTAACTTCAAAATTTTTTATTTGAGCCCTTTACATTTAAGTTATTTTCAAATGAGTCTTTTAGTCCTTCCCCTCTTACTCCAATTCTTTTAACTGCCACATCAGCCAAATTTTTAATATTATTTAATTCAGTTCAACATTTTTTTAATATTATTTAATTCAATTATCAGTTTTCTAATTAAAAATAAAAACTGAAAATATTAGAAATTTTTATTTGTTTTCTTTTTCTTTCTAATTTCTCCACACAAGATCCTAGATCCATTGGATTATCCTCCTCCTCCTTCTCCAACCCCAATCCGATGTCCACCACCACTACCACTGCCCAATCCCTAACTGCCACGCTCCGTCCATGGCGCAATTTCATAGACTCGACCTCACTGAGTCTCCCATCCTCCCTCTCCGACTCCACCAGCCGAACATCCAACTACGCCCTCGTAGTCCTCCTCGTCCTCTTCCATACCCACCCGGACCAAGGATTGCTTTTATTTGGGCTAAACTCATTAAACATGTGCTGTATGAGTTTCTGTTCTGACATTGGTGAGTTCAATAAAATCCCAGATCTATCAGCTAATCCTGTTTTTTCATAGCTCTTTTTTATTTTTCTTTTTGCTTCATTTGTATATAGATTTGATTCAATTTCTTGGGTACAGGTACAAGAATGCGTTAGGAGGCCTATGGGTGGTTAGTATGCTCTTTACATGCTATTTCTTGACTGAAGTTCTACGAGTTTCAAGTAGCACGTGGTTAAGCCATTGGAATGATCAAGGCACATCAATGGGTTACAATCCTGGTTACTATATCATTTTTATCATTTGTCAGGTATAAGCCACGTAAAAAGAGACCAGAAACATGTTTTTCGGAAAAACGATTTTAGGACTGTTTTAGGCAAAAGCAAACGAAGTTTTTGTCTAGGATAATTTTGTATCAAAACACGCCACATAGTTCGTTTGGCCCCGAAAATAGGTAAGGGGCGGTTTAGTAAAAACGGACAGGAAACGTGTTTTTTGGAAAAAAAAAAAAAAAAACGATTTTGGGGCGTTTTAGGCAAATGTAAGCGAAGTTTTCGTCTGGAATAATTTTTTCTCGAAACGCGCCACATAGTCCATTTGGCCTCGAAAATTGGTTAGGGGACGGTTTCGTAAAAACGGATTGGAAACGTGTTTTTAAGGAAAAAAAAAAAAAAAATTTCGTCACCGTTTTAGGCAAAAACAAGTGAAGTTTTCGTCCAATACAATTTTGTCTCGAAACATGCCACATAGTCTGTTTGGCCCCGAAAATAGATGAAGGGGCAGTTTCGTAAAAATGAACTGGAAACGTGTTTTTCAGAAAAAACAAATTTCGAGGCCGTTTTAGGCAAAAGAGAGCGAAGTTTTTGATCGGGACAATTTTGTATCGAAACACGCCACATAGTCTGTTTGGCCCCGAAAAATAGGTGAGGGAGCGGTTTCGTAAAAATGGACCGGAAACGTGTTTTTCGGAAAAAACGATTTCCAAGCCATTTTAGGCAAAACCGAGCGAAGTTTTCGTCCAGGACAATTTTGTATCGAAACGTGCCACATAGTCCGTTTGGTCCCCAAAATAGATGAGGCGCGGTTTTGTAAAAACAGACCGAAAACGTGTTTTTTGGAAAAAATGATTTCGGGGCCGTTTTAGGCAAAAGCGAGCGAAGTTTTTGTTTGGGACAATTTTGTCTCGAAACGCGCCATATAGTCCATTTGGTAGGTGAGGGGGCGGTTTCGTAAAAACGGATCGAAAACGTGTTTTTTGGAAAAACGATTTCGGAGCCGTTTTAGGCAAAAGCGAGCGAAGTTTTCGTCCGAGACAATTTTGTATCGAAACGCGCCACATATTCCATTTGGCCTCAAAAATAGGTGAGAGGCAGTTTCGTAAAAACGGACCGAAAACATGCTTTTCAGAAAAAACAATTTCGAGGCCATTTAAGGCAAAAGCGAGCGAAGTTTTCAACCGGGACAATTTTGTCTCGAAACGCGCCACATAGTCCGTTTGGCCCCGAAAATTGGTGAGAGGGCGATTTTGTAAAAACGAACCAGAAATGTGTTTTTCGGAAAAAAAATGCTTTCGCGACCGTTTTAGGCAAAAGCGAGCGAAGTTCATTGATTATCCCCTCCCCCTTTTTTCTCTTTGATTCCATATAAACCCTAATTGGTCTTAGAGGTTTATGTAAAACTTTCAATAGCATTAACCTCCATATAATTCTATAAGGTATTGGACCCTTGAGAATTCCCCTTTGTTTAATTTCATTAATCCCCCCTCTTCAATGATTTCCCCTATTTGAGCATATAAACCCTAATTGGTCTTGGAGGTTTAGGTACGACTTTCAATAGTACTAACCTCCATGTAATCCCATAAGGTATTGGACCCTTGAGATTCTCCCTTTGTTTAAATTCATTAATCTCCTCTCTTTAATGTTTTCCCCTAATTTGGGCATATAAACCCTAATTGGTCTTAGAAGTTTATGTAAGACTTTTAATAGTATTAGCCTTCATATAATCCCATAAGCTATTGGACCCTTGAGATTCCCCCTTTATTTAATTTCATTAATCCCCTCTCTTTACTGTTTTCCCCTAATTTGGGCATATAAACCCAAATTGGTCTTGGAAGTTTAGGTAAGACTTTCAATAACACTAACATCCATGTAATCCCATAAGATATTGGACCCTTGAGAATCCCCCTTGGTTTAATTTCATTAATTCCCCCCTCTTTATTGTGTTCTCCCATTTGGTCATATAAACCCTAATTGGTCTTAGAGGTTTATGTAAGACTTTAATAACACTAACCTCCATGTAATCCCATAAGGTATTGGACCCTCGAGATTCCCCTTTGTTATTTAATTGATTTTTTCCTTTGATTAAGCTTGAATATTTGCTTGTTCATATAAATCTTAAATGGTCTTGGAGTTTTAGGTAAGTTTTTCAATAGCACTAATCCTCCATGTAATCCCATGAGGTATTGAACTCTGCTTTACTCTTTCCCTATTTTATTCATGTAAACCCTAAGATGGTATTGGAGATTATATAAGCCTTTCAATAGCATTAATCTCTTATCCCATGAGGTATTGACCATTTCCTTAAACCCATCTCATATTGTCATCTCATGATCGTTCCACATTCACTATTTGATTGAGTATTATAATTATGTCATAAATTATACTTGTCATTTTTGCTTAAGTGTTATAATTATGTCATAGTCATTCTATATTTGTCATCTTGATCGTTTCCATTATGTCATAATTATCCATACTTGTCATTTTGATTAAGTGTTGTAATTATGTGATATTCATCCCATACTTGTTCTTTGTGATTAAAGTGTCACAAACATGCCATGATCACATGCTTTAAATGCTTATTTGCTTTGAAATAAATGTGGTTAAAATAAATACATTTGCAATGACAACTTTAAAAAGAGAAAACATGTTAGTGTGGGCATTACAAATGAAATTGGTCCATCCTAAAGTGCTATGGCTTGACCTAGTCTTGGGACACCATGGTATGAGTCCTTTATATGTCGAAATGGCTTGATGTCGACGCACTATAAGAGATTCTACACAATATAATACCTACAATATTATGGTATAAAAATTCTCAAAGAGAGAATTAATCATCCAAAAACCCGCTATTCGACGGACCACTTTACTCTTGGAAATCAAGGGTAAAAAGATCCTGAATATAGCACCAAAAATACAATTGTTTGTCTCGACATTCAATGTTAGGATTTCAAGTGCATTCTACCATTGTATTGCTCGGAACCCTAAAAAATACAAAGGATAAAGAAAAGTGAAACAAAGAATCTAAACAAAAACCAAATGAAATCAAATTGCATATACTATTCTTGGTATATTGCTTGACGGAAATTGGGACATTTGTGTCTAATTAAAACCAACATCCATGCTAAGCAAACACAAAAGAACATTTGAAAGGAGATAACCGCTTTTAACGGATGTTGTGGGGTGCCTAACACTTTCCTCATGCATAATCTAACCCTCGAACTCATCTGTGGTTCAAGACCATTTTTAATATGTCTAAGCAAGATAAAATCCATTAGACATAGGTGTCCAATCACACCTCAATTTCCCATGATTGGTGGCGCCTCCAAATTTGTGCACTTACACACACACACACACGTGTTCCCCTTATACTCACACACACATTGCATATTGAAATTTGGCAATGGAGGTCGAAAAAGGATTGTTTCCATTTAGAGCATCATGCCATATCATGTAAGCCGATGCGGTGATAAGCGCATTTATATGCTAATTGAAAGAATGAAATTCTTCGGTGTCGACAGTTGCGGCAGACCTACTGGACTTGGGCCACGTTTGGGCTGTGGTAGATTAGTTGGATTTAGGCTTCACTTGAGGCTTTTAGAGCAAAGATTTAACACTTTAACTTTGTTCTTTGACAAAAAAAAAAAAAAAAAGGGGCATCTACAGTAGTTTTATATCTTGGGTGTAAGGGAATTAAGATTGGAGATTAAGGTAATGTTGGAGAGAGAGAGAGAGAGAGTGAGAGGATTCCGTTAGACGGTTTATAGAAAAGTTATAGACTTTTTTTGACGTGGTCTAATTAGGATCTGAGTCACTTATTTAAAACAAATGGCATAATATTATTGGTTGGATGGATTAGTGGACACTGTTGATATGGTCCATTGGATCTCAATCCGGTCCATTAAGAGTAGGGAATAATTTTTGGTTGAGATGGAACTAAATTAGAAAAGTTGGCAAGGCTGGATAGTACCCATAAATAGGTAGAAAAGTCAGGATTTTTGTCCCACCAACCGAATTTGAATCCCACATTTTACCCTCCTTTCCAATGACACCAAAATGTCCACTCATATCTCCCCATTTTTCTCCGAGAACGAGAACTCTAAGGAAACGTCTTAAATTTGTTTTCCACCAAATTAAAACATGGCATCTTCCACTGTTAATTAATTTTTGCCTTTCTTTTGTATCCCGAGAGCTCCTCGTATCCCGAGAGCTCCTCTCCACCTGCGGGGTTTCAATATTCTTAGTCTTAGAGGAACCTCCATGCCTCACAATATTTGCTCAGCTTCTCCTTGCCAGCTATTCCTAAGGGTTGGCTTGATGACAACGAATGTTTGAGAGTACATAGGATAGGATGGGCTGACAACATTAATATTCTTCTGGCTCAATTTGTTGTTGATTGTTTAATATTATCCTTCAATTCGTGGTCAAGAAGCATTTAATTAATTTTGAGACATGAGTTGCTTCCCGTGCTTCATGTCACAGAGGAGTACGAAAGCAAATAGCAAGAGGGACCACATATCTCCATCTCATGAACACACTCCAAGATCGCCCGGTAAATTTTCTTAAAACTACTATACCAAACATTCATACAATATCCAAACTCCAATATTTCTTTTATGGGTCCTATATATCATATGCCTAGAAGAAATTTATCAAAAAATATATATAAATGTCAACAGCGAGTGAATTTGTCAAAAAAAAATGTTGTTTTAATATTAATTTATTAAATTGTTATTGTTTTAAAATTATTTGGCAAAGTAGCATCTCTTTAAAATCGTGTTTTGGAAACACGAATTTAACTATTGAAATCATGTCTTGAACCCACGATTTTAGGGTACGTGACACTGCTAAGTTGTAAATTTTTTTTTTTTTTTTTTTCCTTTCCCAATTCCACATTGAAATCGTGTTACTGAGACACGATTTTAATTTTCTTTGAAATCGTGTGTTGAAATCGTGTTTCTAAAACAATATTTTGACAGAAATTTAAAATCGTGTTTCGGTAACACAATTTCTTGTTAAACTCATATTATTGAGACACGATTTTAATGAAGTCCAAATCGTGTAACGGGAACACTATTTTAAAAAAGGCTATTCTCACAAATAATTTCATTACAATACTATTTTAAATAATTAATATTAAAATATATTATTTTGCAAAAAAAAAAAAAAAAATCTTTCAACAGCCCTTCTATTAATTCCCTCATCTAAGACTCTTATTTCCTGTTTCTGTATTGCATCATTTCTTTTCAAATTTCATTAATCAAAATCATGGGCAGATTGTTAAACTCTTGTAAATATTCGATTCTCATAATGGCTGACTTATAAAATTTTGGAACTACCATTGGCAGTGGCGGCTCTAGAAATTTTTTTTCAGGGGGTCATTAAAAAACTGTGATTTCCTTATAAAAAAATTTGTTCATAGTAATAGCAAAAAAATAAAGGATAAACTATAAGACATTTTCCATGTGATATGTGAACAAATAGAAAAAAAGAACTAAATTTAATTAAACTATAAATTTGTAATTTACGGGGTTTTGCGATTTGGCCTCCTAGCAACTACAAATATTCCATCCATGTTCGGGATAGGGATTTTATGCTTGATACAAAATGAAGATACTTCAGTCAATAAAGCTTCTCATTCATCATCTCTCATCGTCTGCAATCGTTGCTTAAACATTTTAACAAGTGTCATAGCATTTACAATATCTTGAATTTTCTTTTGCAATGCTAGTAACAACTCATTTGTGATTCCCAAAATATTTTTCATCAAGTGTAGAGCAAAGGCAAATTTAAAAAGTAGAAACACGGTAAGTGAGTTTAGTATTAATTTTTTTTTTTTTTTTTTTAAACCACTGTTCAAGTGATTGAGCCATATGTATCAGATTGGGCTGTCTAATGGGTTTTAAGCCATTTTGTTGTTATTTAGTTTATTTATTGTTTGTTATTTGGGCTTTTTTTAGGGGTTTAATAAGTTAGATTTACTGGGATCTTAAAGCCAGAGTGTTCAAAAAAATAATTTCAGAGGGTTCAAAATTTTTTTTGAGGGTGTTCAAATATTTTTTTAGGGTTTAAATACCTATAAAAAATTATTTTTTTTTTAAAAATACCTATAAAAAAGAAAAAAAAAAGTTGTCCAAGTCAAATGAATCCCTTGGGAAGTATGTGGCGCTGCCACTGACCATTGGGAATGTTCTTGAAAGAAATCCTTTAAATATATATAGCTTGTAAAATCCTAGTCGACATCCAATGTCTAATTACTTATAAAATAAAATAAAAATGATTAATTGCAGATATGGCTTCGAACTATAAAAAAATATTTGGAGTATGTGACTTTTTAGGAGTATTTTGTATACTAATCTTGTGTGCATGAAGTACTTCCTCCACATTATAATTAATAAAATACATTACTTACTAAAAAAATGCTAGTTAAAAAAAAATCCTAAATAGTCAATGAGATGATTTATTAAATTAAACTTTTATAAGCCAGAGAAATATTAATATAAATACAAGTTAAAAATGCTAATTTTAAAAGCTTCTGCCATCTAAAACTCCATTGAGAATTTGTCCTAGGATCAGAAGCTAAAACTCCATTAGTTGTGTGTAGATATTAAGAAACAAAAGGCAGCTTGTGAAAGCAAAAACATAGGGGAGAATAACAAAGTTCAAGACAGAAATAGTGCAGCACAAAGTTTCAGTTTCCGTGAGTTAGCAACAGCAACTAAGAATTTCCGCCAAGAATGTCTATTGGGCGAAGGTGGATTTGGAAGAGTATACAAGGGTACGCTTCAAGCAACCGGGCAGGTTATTATAATGACCTCAACTTTCTGCCTTTTCATTGATTATTGTTATTAGTGGCAAACCCGTTGCAATTTTTCAATGAATCATACATCTGAATTAAATGCTAAGTCTTGGTTATTAGATATTGTATATAAACTTACATTTTCAATCAATCTCTCTCTCCCCTCTGTGTCATTGTGTAGGTGGTGGCAGTCAAACAACTTGACCGCAATGGATTGCAGGGACACAAGGAATTTCTTGTGGATGTCTCGATGCTGGGTGTCCTCCACCATGAAAATCTGGTCAATCTCATAGGATACTGTGCTGATGGAGATCAAAGGCTTTTGGTGTATGAATACTTGCCAGGGGGTACTCTAGAAGACCATCTTCATGGTATTCTTTCTTCTCTTTCTCTTCTTGTTTCTTTAATTCTACACCATATATATATATATATATATATAATATATATATATATATATATATACTAGTGGTGCTGAACTGCTGAGACTATAAATTTTATTAAATAAAATTTATTACATAAACTAATCACATTGTCACGTGACTCTATAAAGTATTTTAGGATAAATCATTGTTTTCATCCTTAAATTTTACATAAAATTTAATTTTTGTTCTTAAACTTTGGAAAAATTCTTTTTAAATTTGAATTTCGTCATTTTTAAAAATGCAAATCAACACTGTATATTCATGTTAGGGATGAAAAAGGAACTTTTTAAAGTTTATGGACCGAATTTCATTCAAAGTTTAGGAATGAAAACAATACTTTACCCAAGTATTTATAGTAAATTTGTAAAGCCTTTAGTATTTTCCCTATATTATATTATAACCTATTGAGTTTTGATGACCCTTTTTGCTCCTTTATTTGTTTATTAGGGTGTATTTGTTTGCTGTAGCATGGTCAACGGAAAATATTATTATTTGACCGTAAAATTTGTCCCCCCTCAACTGTAAATTGTTTTACCCTTCTCTTCTTTCGTAAACCAATTTCCGAAAAATATAGAGCATACTAGCTTCTCACCAACTAAAATTGACCAAAATACCCATAAAACTTCCAATATGATCAAAATAACCTCGAAAGCTCACAAATATTTTAAAAACACCAAAATAACCTCAGAACCTCCAAAATGATCAAAATACGCTCAAAAACACCAAAAATACCAAAAATACTCTTGAAATCATAATATCACCAAAATACGCTCGAAACCAACAAAATGACCCAAATATCCAATGGAGCTCTAAAATAAACAAAAATACCCATCAAAAACACCAAAATGACCAAAATACCCCGAAAACACCAAAATGATCCAAATAACCCAGAAAACCTCTTAAATGACCAAATAACCTCGTAACCTCCAAAATGACTAAAATACCACCAAATTCACCAAAATGACCAACATACTCTTGAAACCCTTAAAATGACCAGAATACCCCCAAAAACACTAAAATAGCCAAAATAACTCTAAAAACTTATAAAATGACCAAACTAACCTCAAAATGACCAAAATATCCCAAAAAACATTAAAATGAGCAAAATATATTGAAAATACCAAAATGACCAAAATAACACTGAAACTTAAAAAATGACTCAAATGACTGTGAAACCTCTAAATTGACCAAAATAGCTCTAAAATCTTTAAAATGACCAAAATAGCTCTGGAATCTCCAAAATGACCAAAATACCCTTTAAAATATTAAAATGACCAAAATACATAGGAAACACCAAAATGATCAAAATAATCTTGAAACCTAAAAATAACTCAAATAACCCCGAAGCCTTTAAAATGATCCAAATAACCCCAGAATCTCCAAAATACCAAAATGATCAAAATACACTCAAAACCACCAAAATACCCTAAAATGCCAAAATGATCCTAATACACCCGAAACTTATAAAATGACCAAAATACCTTGAAAACCACGAAAATTACAAAAAAATGGAAAACCATGAATGAATTGGGATATGGATGGTATTATTTTGGTTATGAAACAATTTTGGATAGTTATGTACTACATTCTGGGATATGGATGTTGCATACGTGAATGAATTATTGGAAAAAAGAAGAAGCCATGGAATGAATTACTTTGGAAAAGATAAAAAGTTAAAAATTTTTTTTTTTTTTTTTTTTCAAAAACGCAACTAAACACCGTAAAATATTTTTCGGAAATTATTTTCTATTTCCAAAAATTATTTTAGGGCGAATTAAACATACCATTAGTATTATAAATCAAGAATTCTCAATGCCATTAATATTTCATTTCTTAGAATTCTAGATAGTAAACTTACGATTGTTGTTCCCGTTATTCCATGAAGCATTAAAAGTTTATTAAAACAATTTACAATATATATATATATATATATATATATATATATCATATTTATTGTACTCCAATTAATATTTGGATGCAGATATTGGACAAGATCAAAAGCCATTAGATTGGTATGCAAGAATAAAAATTGCTTTTGGTGCTGCTAAAGGATTAGAGTATTTGCATGATAAGGCCAATCCCTCTGTTATATATCGTGATTTGAAACCCTCAAACATATTGTTCGATGGAGATTTTAACCCAAAACTCTCTGATGTTGGACTTGCCAAGCTTGGCCCACTTGGAGACAATATACATGTATCGTCAAGGGTGATGGGTACGTATGGTTATTCTGCTCCAGAGTACACAAGATCAGGTCAGCTCACATTGAAGTCAGATGTATACAGTTTTGGAGTTCTTTTATTAGAGCTCATTACTGGACGAAGAGCCATTGACACCACAAGACCGACTGAAGAGCAAAATCTAGTTAGTTGGGTACGTAATTTTACTAATTAGTTAGAGAAGAAAGTGTTGTTACAATTATGGTTAAAAAATTAAATTCATTATTCATTAATAACTTAAGCTTTTGGGATAACTTGTAATTTATCATAGTAGGAAAACAATAATCCTGATTTCAAGCCATGTTTCCACTCTAGTCTACCCCCACATGTGAGAAGGGTGTCAAAATTATAATTAAATGAATAACGTCACAATTTCTATATAGTTTAAGCTTTTGCAATACTTGTAATTATTTAGCAAATGCCTTCTGATTTGTTTTTTTTAAATTCAAAAGATAGTAGTAATTTATAGTTAACCAGAAAGCATGGGATAATTCTACAATATCCATGTGGGTGCGATACCTCTAATAGATAAAATCTCACATTGATGATACCAATATCACACATGATAGTACCTACCTCACATATGACGGTATCTACAACATATTGTTTGGTACCCTAAATTTTTATTATTATTTAAATTTAATATATATAAAAAATTAGATAATACCAACCTCACGTTGGATAGTACCAACATCACATATGATGATACTTATATCACATTTGATGGTATCAATTGAGTGGGTATCATACCTACAAAAATAGTATGGGTATTGTAGAATGACCCTAACGCATGTTTAGTTGAGCCCTTGTTCATCATGTGATAAACAACATTTTGCTATTTATTATCATGTTGTTTATGGTTAAACAGGCACAACCCATATTCAGGGAACCAGGAAGATTTCCGGATATGGCGGATCGGCTTCTTAAAAAGGAATTCCCAGAAAAAGAACTGAATCAAGCAGTTGCAATAGCAGCCATGTGTCTGCAGGAGGAAGCAGGAGTTCGTCCCTTGATGAGTGATGTTGTTACTACTCTAAGTTTCCTTTCTACAACTCCACCTCCACTTCCACCAGAACCAGAGATCATCATCCCTCATGCTTCTCTTCCAGCACCCACCACACCTTCTCAAACTGAAAATCATCACGACAAAGACAACAACACAGATACTTCAGATGATGAAGATGGAGATAGTGAAAGTAGTACTGCAATAGTACAACACCAAGACGAAGATAGTACAGAGGACCATCTGGGGAGTGAGAGTTCAGGTTCAGGTTCAGACCACGAGGACATAAATATTCTAGATGATGAAGAAAATCATTATCATGATCACAGAGATGCTCATTCAGATTGTGAGGAAAGAGTTAGTGCAGCAGATAGTGAAAATAATGAATACGGAGGAACTTTTCTTAATTCTAACTCAAGCCGAAAAAGTAGCAATAGCAGCAGCATCAAGAGATCACAAAATGGAAGAGATTCTTCTTCGAGGCACAAAGGCAGAAACAGCAGCAGCAGCAGCAACAGCAGCTTTAGTTTACTTGAAGAAAGTGTGTCGTCAAGCCATTGAAGCAGCAACAGTAGCAGCAGCAAGGGAACACTGCAGGATGGAGATGGACGTGTATCTTTAGCCAACAACAACACCGGCAGCTGGGAATTATCATAGCATCATATTATTGCTGGCAAGTGTGTTTGGAAAGAGCCTATTCATCATCATATATAAAATATAAAAGGTGATTTGATGACATTGCTCGCATATAAATATATTCAACACAATACTAGAAGGAAACCAAGTTGATCTTCTTTGGTCGAGGAAAGTCACCTGGGGACAAAAATTTCTAATAGGTTCTGTTCTCTGTCATATTTTAAGAATTTTGCCTGTTCTTTCTTCAATCGAATATACATAAACTTAATTGAGAGAGAGACAGAGAGACAGAGAGATTGCTTATAAAATGATTGTTTTGTATCTATTCGATATGTTACCCTCGAAGACCATTGATGAGAAACATATGGGGTTATTGTTGTTTTCAAAAATAGTTTTCTTACTTGGGGAAGTAATTCTTACTCTACAATGAAACTTATTTCTATATTGTTAAAGGTATTTTGGCATTTCAATTAAATTGTTGATTAGTTAATTAAGGGCATAAACTAACAGTTTGTTAATACATTGTCAAATGAAGGAGGTAGTGTGTAAGGAATCATATATTTTCAATGAGGAAATTAGTGGATGTTGAAACTAAAAGGACTAAAGTGTAGGTTATCATAAACCTCACGAAAGTTCTTATAATTTTCTCTTTCCTGTTTTAGATTCACAAAAGAAAAGGAAAACTACACTTTCAAACCAAGTTTTAATTTTATTCTTGAAAGAAGCCTATTTTCAGAATATATCACAACAATGCTTTATATATATATATATATTTTCCAATTTAGTAAGAGCAAAAACTATTAAAGAACATCATGTTTATATTTATTCTGGTACTTTGAAAATATGTTTTAGAAACTATTTTATAAAAATACAGCTTTCTTCTTCTTTTTCTTTTTTTTTTTTTTTTTTTTTTTTTTTAAATTAAGTTTTTAGGAACTAGAAAGATAAAAGAGTAAATTACATTTTAAATCTTATATTTTTGGTCTGGTTTTAAATTAAATCTCATAGTAAGTTTCAAATTAAAGCCTGAAATTTAAAACTATTATAAATTCAAACTTAGAATTTCGTTAGTTTCAAATTGAACTCTAGACTTCAAAACTAATAATGTCCAAAATCATCAGTGATAATGTCCAAAATTAGCAAGCCCATTCACACACCACTCGATTAGAATGGAACCTGAAATGAAAGAAGAAGTAAGGGAGAACACCGGTGGGATGCTGCTGTAGGAGTCTTCGATGCTTAAGTAAGATCATAAGTCAATGAATCACTTAAAATTCATCAATGTCAAGATAAATTTTTTTATACCTCTTGTGTATGGGGCTGTCGGACTTTATAAGGATTTTGGTCTCCTAGCAGTTGCCCTTAATCAATGACTTTTTATGGATTGATTGATAACCGCTTGTCATTGATTACCTACCATTGATGGTGTGTAACCTTTAGACATAAATGTGCCTAACTGTCTTTTTATAACGTTTGTTCCAATTGGCGTTGGTTTGTTTTCATGGATGATCGTCGTGTTCATTTAATTGGTACTTATCAGATGCCGCCTATTTTAGGTTGGTCATGGGATGATGACAAACGGAATATCAAGCGTTTTGGGGGTAATATAGTAATTTTTCATGCTTCGGGAAGTGGGGAGCTTCATAAATGAAGAGGTGACTGTCAT
Source organism: Fagus sylvatica (assembly GCA_907173295.1). Lineage (NCBI taxonomy): Eukaryota > Viridiplantae > Streptophyta > Magnoliopsida > Fagales > Fagaceae > Fagus > Fagus sylvatica. The sequence continues at coordinate 39,531,049 of OU015761.1, read as the reverse complement.
AACCCTATTTTCACCCTCGGGATTTTCTCGGATATTGGAACACAAAATGAGGCAACCAGACTGAGTCAAGATTAGTTCGAAAGTAGCCCGAGCATAGCAAAAACCCTTCAACATGGCCGAGGGCACATTTCACAAGGTTTGGTAAAGTTTCACCAAGTTAGACCAAAGTTTGACTAGAGAAATGACTAGGCAAAAATCATGATTTGATCGATCATTTTCTGACCATTGGAAAGAGTACATCAAGACCTTCAATTCGATACTTCAAGGGTTGAAAACGGATGAGAAATGAAGAAGTTATGGGCAAAACTGTAAAAATTGGTCCAATACTTAGCCAAATTTGGCTCAGTGTTATTGACCAAAACAGACCCATTTTGGGACGATATTCGTGCATAGAGTCTTCTCGACTCGCTACGAGTTGGTCCACAAGTCAGAAACTTTAAGGAAGAATGTAATTTTACCTACGACTAGCAACTCTCGGATCGCCAAGAGCTTCTCCATCTAGGTCAGAATCTTGATTGGCAAACAACTCCTTACCATGAAAATCACTCCGGTAGCCTCTGTTCATAAGGCTGTAGTTCACGGGTCCAAGATCAACTCCTCACAAGATTTGTGACACTCAGAAGAAGGCATCATGAGCTTTCCAAGGACACCAAGATTATCGAAAACTGACATCGGGAGCCATGTCAACCATAACGAAATTGTGTTAGAAATCCGACACATTTTTCACCAGGAAGGCCACCTTCGGGCACAGAGTATTCCCGAATCGCTACAAGTTGATCTGCAAGTCAGGAACTTTAAAAAAGAAGATATCCTCAGCTATGACAAGCAACTCTCAATTCGCCGGTAACATCTTCGGTTTGGCCGAAATCTTTGCAAGAAAAGCAATGAAAAACTACTCGAACACCCTTGCTTCTAGGAGCCATAACTCTCTCATCCGAGCTCTGATTCATGCAAAATTGATACCATTGGAAAGAAGACATCTAAAGATTTCCAAGGATACCAAGAATGACCTATTGTGGGTGGATAAGGCCAACGAGCCTCACGCAACATCATGCTGCGTGACGCAGCATAAAGTTGCGTGAAGCCCCAAAATCCCTTATATAAATAAAGGGAGCCCCCCCACCATCATACACACCCAATTCGAGAGAAAAGAGGCAGAAACTCGGGAAATGGTCTATTCTCTCTAGTTTTTAGGCCATTTTGGGTAGTGTCGAAGACGAAAAAAATCATTTTCTCTTTCCTTCTATCTATTTTTCTAGATTGTGGATGGATTTTATGTTTCCCGACTTCGACCCCCATTGGGCTCGACGGAATCTCATTTTTAAGTGTGTTGTGTGCTGGGGTGAATATATTATGTAAACATGTGCAAATGTGTGTGTGCTTTGGCATGTTCGTGGATATGGCAATGGGGACGAACAACATGAGATTTGGAGTCGCCACCAATCATTAGGAAATTATGAGGTGTGATTGGTCACCTATATCTACTGGTTTTATTATCTTGATTAAGATATGCATGAAAACTGGGTCTTGAACCAGAGATGGATTCGGGGATTTGGTTATACATAGGGAAGGTATTAGGCACCCCACGACATTCGTCCGTAGACGGTTACCTCCCTCCATGTGCTCTTGTGTGTGTTTGATCAATCAAGCAAAGAAAAGTTGGATTATTATTAAGTCAAATATCTCGACGTTGTCGGGTGTACATCAATTGGTGATGCACGCATTCGACGCGGTCGATTTTGTTATCCTTTATTCGCCTTTTGAATATCTTGTATCTTTTAGGGTTCTTGGTAAAGCAATGGCAGGGTACACTTAAAATCCTAACACTGTTCACTAGAACAAAACTGAACTAGGTTTGGTCATGATCAGGACCTCATATGCCCTTAGGTTACAAGGGTAAAGTGGTCCGTCGTATGACAGCTTGGATTAACCTTTTTATTTTTGGGCTATTCCCCCCACTTGTTTGAACCCCGAATACAAATGGGTTTCCTATCCATGTTCACACACGCTAGGAATTCCCATGATTCGTTGTAGGTACAAGTGAAAGTAATAGTTTTGTTGAGTTTTGATTAATTATATGATTCCACAAGGAATACAACACGCAAACATTCTTTACATGTGACAACGCCGAAACACCTCAACATATATCGAATACCCGCATCATGGTGTCCTAAAATAAGGCTTGGCCCCAGGATTAGGGTGGACCAATCAAGATGCGTTATATTGCTTATAGAACGATGTTTTTGATATTATTAAGGCTTACATGGCAAGTTGTTTAAGTATTTTTCATGATTTAAACAATTGCACAATTTATTGGACAAATGGGCAAACCAAATGGCATGTGAGAATGAATGGGCCTAATATGAGATTAGGGCTTTAATTGAATGTACCTAGACATGTGATTTTAGGGTTTTGAATGAATGGGCTTAAACATGTTATTAGGGCTTTGGATGAGATGACATATTCAAAATGATGTAATGGGCCAAAGTGTGACTTTGGGCTTTATGCATAATGTCATATAAAAAGGCTCATTTATATACATTAAACGTAGAAAGGACCTAGGAACGTATGTTAGGGCTTGATGAAACACATACATAAAGAGATATGAAATGTATTTAAGGCATGTTTGGAAATGATTAAGGAAAGTAAACTATAAATGGATTATAGGCTTAAATACACATGAATATGGCATATGTCAAATGTAATAATATGAAAATGAATGATTATGGCATGTATCAAATGTATGAAATATACAAAGAAAACCTAGAAGTTCATTCTAAGGTTTAGGCATAGAATCAAGAATGATGAAATGAGGTAAACATGCTAGAATTGATACAAACATGGTAGAATAGGTAAGTTTAGATATGTGATTCTAAAAGTTACCTAATCATGGCATATTCATAATCAAAAACTCACCATAAAAAGTCTTATATAAACCTCCAAGACCAATTTGGATTTACATGCCCAAATTAGGGGAAAGCATCAAAGGGGGGGAATGATGAAATTAAAGCATGGGGGATTCTCAAGGGTCCTATACCTTATGGGATTACATGGAGGTTAATGCTATTGAAAGTCTTACATAAACCTCCAAGACTAATTAGGATTTACATGCCCCAAAGAGAAAAGGGAAAGGGATTAATTAATAAACATGTAGTAAAAGCTATACATAATGAAAGCTATAAAAAAAGCTTGTAAAGCATAGTGAAAGCTTGTAAAACATAATGAAAGCTTGTAAAACATAGTGAAAGCATTGAATAAATAATTAAAGCATCAAATAAATAATGAAAGCATTAAATCATGGATCATTGTGAATCATTTCCCATTGTATGATCATCACTTACCATCTCCACTATAAAAAAATGAAGAATGGGTATGGAGGGTGTGTGAATGAAGAAAAGGAATGGATGAGGAAAGCTTTGAGAGGTAGGGAGAGGGATTAGCTAATCAAAACCTCTTTTAATCTCCCAAAAATCACTTAAAACTAAAGGAAAAAAGCCTTTCTTGAGTTTCTACCTCTTTTCTCTCTATTTTCTGCCCTAAACTCTCGAGCCAACCTTGCTAAATGAGGAGGAGAGGGGCTATATTTATAGCCAAGGGTCATGTAGCATCATGCTGCGTGACACCTGGCATTCCTATCTGCCACCTGCCCCTTTTGTAGAACTTACCTCTTTTGGCTTGGAATTTTCGACAGCTTTTTACCCTCTTTTTCGAGGCAGCTTTTGGAGGCCTTCTGGTGTTCAAAATGATTCATGCATGGTACCGTTGGAAAGCTTGAGAAGTATACTTTCCAACATTATCAATTTCGCACAAATTAGAGCTTGGACGATAGGGGTGTTTGAGCAGTTTTTTTGTGTTTTTCTGGCGAAGATTCCGGCCAAATCAAAGATGTTGCCGGCGAACCGAGAGTTGCACATCATAGCCAAGGTCACCCTATTCCTTAAATTTCCTGACTTGTGGACCAACTCATAGCAAGTTGGAAAGACTCTGCACGTGAAGGTAGTCTCCTGAGTGGAAAAATATGTCGGATTTCCAACACAATTTCCTTACTTTCGTCAATTTTCCCGCACACAGTTGACGTAGCCCACAGTGTCGGATTTCGATGATCTTAATGTCTCTGGAAAGCTTATGATGTCTTCTTCAAAGTGTCACAAATCCTGTGAGGATTTGGGCTTGGGCCTATGAGCTACAGCCCTACTAACAGAGGCCTTTAGAGTGTTTTTTTCATGATAAGGAGTCATTTTCCAACCGAAATTCCGGCCTGACCAGAGAAGCTTTTGGCGATCCGAGAGTTACACGTCGTAGTTGAACTTACACTCTTCCTTAAAGTTTCAAACTTGCTCGTTAACTCGTAGTGAGCTGAGAAGACTCTATGAACGAATATCGCCCCAGAATGGGCCTGTTTTGGTCAATAATACTTGGCCAAATTTGGCCAAGTGTCGAACCAATTTTTACGATTTTGTCCATAACTTCCTCATTTCTCATCCATTTTTTACTCGTGAAGTATCTAATCGAAGGTCTTGATATGCTCTTCTCAGTGGTTAGAAAGTGGTCAATCAAATCTTGCTTTTGGCCTGGTCATGGCCTTGGTCAAACTTGGTCAACTCTGGTCAACTTTAGTCAACTTTGGTCAAACCTTTCCAAACCTCATGAGTTATGCCCTCGGCCATGTTCTAAGAAATTTTTGATGCATTTTAGCCATTCTCGGGTTGAACTCGGCCAGTCCAACTACCTCGTTTTGTATGCCAACACCTGAGGAAATCCCAAGGGTAAAAATAGAGTTATGACAGCAACCCAAGGGTAAATGAGGTCCTAATCATGACTAAGCCTAATTCAAATGTGTTCTAGTGAACAGTGTTAGGGTTTGTCATAATCCTATTTTTACCCTCAAGATTTTCTGGGGTGTTGGCATGTAAAACGAGACAACCGGGATAAGTAGGGTTCGACCTGAAAGAGGCTAAAAAACATTAAAAGATTCTCAAAACATAGCTAGAGGCACATTTTATGAGATTTAGGAAGGTTTGACCAATGTTGACCACGTTTGACTTGTTTGACTAGAGTTGACCGAAGTTGACCAGGTTTGACCAAAGTTTGACCAAGACCATTACTAGGCCAAAAACAAGATTTGATTGACCAATTTCTGACCATTGCGAAGAGCATATCAAAACCTTCGATTCAATACTTCACGGGTCGAAAACAGACGAGAAACGAGAAAGTTATAAGTGAAACTGTAAAAACTTGTTCGACACTTAGCCAAATTTGAGTAAGTATTATTGATCAAAACAGACCCATTCTGGGGCAATGTTCATGCACAGAGTCTTCCCGACTCGCTGCGAGTTGATCTGCAAGTTTGAAACTTTAAGGAAAAGGGTAACTTCAACTACGACGTGCAACTCTCAAATGGCCAAAAGCTTCTTTGGTTAGGCTGGAATCTTGATTGGCAAATGACTCCTCACCACGAAACCGGTGGCCTCTGTTCGCAAGGCTGTATCTCATAGGCCTAAGCTCAACTCCTCACAAGATTTGTTACACTTCGTAAAAGAAATCATGAGCTTTTCATAGACACCAATATTATCGAAAACCAACATTGGGAGCTATGTAAACCGTGCATGGGAAAATCGACGAAAGTAAGTAAATATGCTGGAAATCCGACACGTTTTTCCACCTAGGAAACCACCTTCGGGCGTAGAGTCTTCTCGACTCGCTGCGAGTTGATCTGTAATACAGGAACTTTAAGAAAGAGGGCAACTTCGACTGCGACATGTAACTCTCGGTTCATTGACAACATCTTCGGTTTGCCCAGAATCTTCACTGGAAAAACAGAGAAAAACTTCTTGCACACCCCTGCTTCCGGGAGCCATAACTCTCTCATTCGAGCTTCGATTCGTGCAAACATGATACCATTGGAAAGAAGACATCTCCAGCTTTCCAACAGTACCAAGAAAGACCTATTTGAAACACTGCAAGACCTCAAAAAGCTGCCTCGAATAAGATGGAAAAAAGTTATCAAAATTTTCGAACCGAAGAGATAAGATTAAGGAGGAGATGCACTGGTAGATAAGGATAGAGGCCTCACGTAGAATTATGCTGCGGCACACATCATGAACCTGTGTGCAGCCCAAGAATCCCTTCTATAAATAAAGGGAGCCTCCCCCACCATCATACACACCCAATTCGTGAGAAAAGAGGCAGAAACTCAGGAAAGGGTCTATTCTCTCTAGTTTTTAGGCCATTTTGGGTAGAATCAAAGGGATTCTACTTAGGTAATCCCTCCATCTCCCTCTCAAAGCTCCTCACATCCATCCCCTCTCTTCATTCACACATCCTCCATACCCATTCCTCATTTTTATGGTGGAGATGATATGTGATGATCCTACAATGGGAAAGGATTCAAAATGATCCATAACTTGATGCTTTCATTATTTATTTAATGCTTTCACTATGTGTTTATGCTTTAAATATTTCATTGCTTTCACTATGTGTTTATAGCTTTCATTATGTGTTTATAGCTTTCACTATGTGTTTATGCTTTAAATATTTTATTGCTTTCACTATGTGTTTATGCTTTAAATATTTTATTACTTTCACTATGTGTTTATAGCTTTCATTATGTGTTTATAGCTTTCACTATGTGATTGTGTGAATGGGAATGATATGTGAGGATCCTACAATGGGAAATGACTCATAAGGACTCATTATTTAAAGCTTTAACTATGCCATTATTGCTTTTACTATGTGGATTATTTGCTCTTTCCTATTAAGTCATTTGCATTAACTATGTGTTTGTGTGAATATATGAGAATCCTACAATGCAAATGACTCATGATGATTATCCCCTTTCCCCTTTGATTTGGGTACGAAAATCCTAATTGGTCTTGGAGACTTATGTAAGACTTTCAATAGCATTAACCTCCATGTAATCCCATAAGGCATTGGACCCTTAAGAATCCCCCAAGCTTTAATTTCATTATTATATTCTCTTTATTGTGATTATCCCCTTTCCTCTTTGATTTGGGTATGAAAATCTTAATTGGTATTGGAGCTTTATGTAAGACTTTCAATAGCATTAACCTCCAAGTAATCTCATAAGGCATTGGACCCTTGAGAATCTCTCATGCTTTAATTTCATTATTATGTTCTCTTTATTGTGATTATCCTTTTTTCCCTAATTTGGGTATGAAAATCATAATTGGTCTTGGAGGCTTATGTAATACTTTCAATAGTATTAACATCCATGTAATCTTGTAAGGTATTGGACCCTTGAGAATCCCCCATGCTTTAATTTCATTATTATATTCTCTTTATTGTGATTATCCCTTTCCCCTTTTATTTGGGTATGAAAATCCTAATTAGTCTTGGAGACTTATGTAAGACTTTCAATAGCATCAACCTCCATGTAATCCTATAAGGCATTGGACCATTAAGAATCCCCCATGCTTTAATTTCATTATTATATTCTCTTTATTGTGATTATTCCCTTTCCCCTTTGATTTGGGTATGAAAATCCTAATTGGTCTTGGAGGCTTATGTAAGACTTTCAATAGCATTAACCTCCATGTAATCTCATAAGGTATTGGACCTTTGAGAATCTCTCATGCTTTAATTTCATTATTATATTCTCTTTATTGTGATGATCCCCTTTTCCCTAATTTGGGTATGAAAATCCTAATTGGTCTTGGAGGTTTATGTAAGACTTTCAATAATATTAACATCCATGTAATCCCATAAGGTATTGGACCCTTGAGGATTCCCCTTTGTTTAATTTCATTATTGTCCTCTCTTTGTTGATTTCCTCTAATTTAGGTATGAAAATCCTAATTGGTCTTGGAGGTTTAGGTAAGACTTTCAATAGCACTAACCTCCATGTAATCCCATAAGGCAGGACCCTTGAGGATTCCCCTTTGTTTAATTTCATTATTATATTCTTTTCATGATGATTATCCCCTTCCCCCTTTGATTTTGGTATGAAAGTCCTAATCGGTCTTGGACGTTTATGTAAGATTTTCAATAGTATTAACCTCCATGTAATCCCATAAGGTATTGGACCCTCGAGATTCCCATTGTTATTTAATTGATTTTTCCCCTTTGATTAATTTTGGATATTTGCTTATTCATGTAAATCCTAATTAGTCTGGGGAGATTAGGTAAGTCTTTCAATAGCATTAATCCTTCATATAATCCCATAAGGTATTGAACTCTTCTCTACATTTCTTTCTTTTATTCATGCAAACCCTAAGGTGGTATTGGAAATTATGTAAGCCTTTCAATAGCATTAATTTCCACTCCCATGAGGTATTGACCCTTTCCCTAATTCATCTCATATTATCATCTCATCTCTATTCCATACTTGTTATTTTTTATTAAGTACTCTAATTATGTCATAAATTATGATTTATCATTCGCTTAAGTGTTATATTTACGTCATAATCATTCTATACTTGTCATCTTGATTGTTTCCATCGCGTCATAATCACCCATACTTGTCATTTTGATTAAATGTTGTAATTATGCCATATCCATCCTATATTTGTTATTTGTGATTAAAGTGCCGCAAACATGCCATAATCACATGCTTTAAATGTTTATTTGTTTTGATATAAATGTGGTTAAAATATGCACATTTTGTCATGAAAACTTTAAAAAGAGAAAACATGTTAATATGGGTATTATAAACGAGATTGGTCCGTCCCAAGTTCTATGGCTTGACCTAAATCTTGAGACATTATGGTATGAGTCCTTTAAGTGTCGATATGGCTTGCCGTTGACACACTATAAAGGATTCTACACGTTATAATACCTATAATATTATTGCATAAAAATCTCCAAAGAGAGAACTAATCATCCAAAAGCCTACTATTCGACGGACCACTTTATTATTGGAAATAAAGGATAAAGAGATCTCGAATATAGTACCAAAAACATTAATTGTTTGTCCCGACATTCAATGTTAGGATTTCAAGTACATCCTATAATTGAATTACCCAGAAACCTAAAAAATATAAAGATAAAGAAAGTGAAACAAAGAGTCTAAACAAAACCAAATGAAGTAAAATTGCATGTACCATTCTTGGTACGTTGCTTGACGGAAATTAGGACATTTGTGTCTAATTTAAACCAACAACCATGCTAAGCAAACATAAAGGAACACTAGAAGGGAGGTAATCGTTTTAAACGGATGTCGTGGGGTGCCTAACACCTTCCCCTTGCATAATCTAACCCCAAAACCCATCTCTGGTTCAAGACCATTTTTAATAGGTCTAAGCAAGATAAAATCCATTCGATATAGGTGCCCAATCACACCTCAATTTTCCATGATTGGTAGCGACTCCAAATTTGTGTTTACTTGCACACATACACGTGTTCGCCTTACACCCACACACACATTGCATATATATATTCGCCAATAGGGGTCGAAATAGGATTGTTTCCATTTTCATTAATCACGCCATATCATGCAAGCCTCCCCAATGTGGTGGAAAGCGCATCTCATTCTGAAAATGTGACGAGAGAAAGGAAATTCTCCGATGTCGACAGCTTGTCAACTCCATTGGGGACTTAGAGGGTTTAAGCCTATAATCTTTTAGTGTTTTGTTTACTAATCATGTGTTTACGCATTTGTTGGTATTTGTTAGAGAGTTTACTCTCTTTGTTTCATCTTGTATAGTGTTTTGATTTTAGCATGTCTATATTCCTGTACATATATATTGCAAACATAGGATAGAGATTTAATTATGCAACACATACTATATATTGTGCCTTGTAAAAAAAAAAAAAAAAAAAAAAAGTCTTTTCCCTTTTGTTTTCAAAATCATGACATTACCCTCATTGACTTATGGGTCGAACCCGGACTTAGTGGTTATCTGGCTGGTACGGATCCACCACAAACAAATATCTAGTACCTAGAGTCACGAAAATATGTATCCCTTCCTCCACACCCGTGGGGATAGTGGGTTTGTGGAAAGTGATTCCCCTTTGATCCAATACCCTTTGGCTTTCTTCGAGAAGTCATTGTTGGCATGATCATTGGCCCCTTTACTATATATTGTGTCTCATATAGTAAAGTTATAGAGTAAATGACTACCTGTGAAGGCTCTGGTAAAAGCCAACCGAGTGAACATCCAACCTAAGATAGGATATCTAAAAATAAGACTTGTCTTTTCAAAATGAGTCAAGTGAAAAGCATCATGCTGTTTTTCAGGTGGTGAAAAAAAAATGGAGTCAAGCCAGTTTCTATCTATTCGAACCTTTGTTTGCATGTCTTTGTTGGGTAAAGGGGAAAGGATAACCATGTTGTCCATACCCGTGTAAACCATCCTAGCCCTAAGAGTTTCCAACTCTGTGTGGGGATGTATACATTCATCCATCTAGTCATCTTCAACAAGAAGTATGACCATCACATCAGCCATGTAGTAGTTCCACGCCCCCTCTCGCCCCTTAAACCAACCAAAAAGGAGAAGAATGTCAGTTCCCCCGAAAAAATGGAGTCAAGCCAAGTTCTATTTATTCGAACCTTTGTTTGCGTGTTTTTGTTTGGTAAAGGGGAAAGGATAATCGTGTTATCCATACCCGTGTAAACCATCCTAACCCTAAGAGTTTCCAACTATGTGTGGGGATGTGTACATTCATCCATCTTGTCATCTTCAACAAGAAGTATGACCCTCACATCAGCCAATGTCAGTTCCCTAAAAAAAAAATGGAGAGCCAGGTTCTATCTATTTGAACCTTTGTTTGGTAAAAGGGAAAGGATAACCGTGTTATCCATACCCGTGTAAACCATCCTAGCCTTAAGAGTTTCTAACTCTATGTGGGGATGTATACATTCATCCATCTTGTCATCTTCAACAAGAAGTATGACCCTCACATCAGCCAATTTTAGTTCCCCCGAAAAAATAATAATAATAAAAAATTAAAAAAAATAAATAAATCGAAACCGTGAGCCGAAAGGCTAGTCAAATTTTGGTAGTCGATGTGGGAAGTCCACTTACTTGTTGATGCATGTTGCATCCATACCCATCATGTGCATACACATGTAAGTCATCCAAACCATAAGAGTTTCCAACTTTGTATGGGGATGTATATATCCATCTATCTTGTCATCTTCAACAAGAAGTATGACTCTCACATCAACCAATGTCGGTTCCCCCAAAAAATTTTCAAAATAGGAACCGTGAGCCAAAAGGCTCGTCAAATTTGGTAGTTTGATGTAAGAGTCCACCTACTTGTTGATGCATGTTACATCCATACCCATCATGTGCACACACATGTAAGTCATCCAAATCCTAAGAGTTTCCAACTCTGTATAAGGATGTATATGTCCATTCATCTTGTCATCTTCAACAAGAAGTATGACTCTTACATCAACCAATGTCAGTTCCCCCCAAAAAAATTTCAAAATAAGAACCGTGAGCCAAAAGGCTAGTCAAATTTTGGTAACCCTTGTCTACTTGTTGATGCATGTTGCATCTATGTACATCATGTGCATACACATGTAAGTCATCCAAACCTTAAGAGTCTCCAACTCTGTATGGGATGTAGATATATTCATCCATCTTGTCATCTTCAACAAGAAGTATGACCCTCATACCAACTAATATTAGTTACTCAAAAAAAAAAATTTTGGGAACCGTGAGCTGAAAGGCTCGTAAAAATTTGGTAGTCCAATGTGAAAGTCCATTTACTCGTTGATGCATGTCACATCATGTACATACTCATGCCCAATCAAGGTTTACCCACGAAGTAAGCCGAGGTCATGATCCTAATTGTGATTTAGAATCTAACTTGATACCGTTTGCTTGTAGGTACTACTTAGGTTTTGCTTAGGTGCTGCTTAAGCTCTGCTTAGGTTCTGTTTAGTTCCTACTCAACTTAATCACTCAATACCAACATCAAGACTTATGGCAGGAGAGACAAGTGGGCCTAGCGCACAAGATATCCGCATGGCTTCATTCGAGGAGAAGTTCAACGACCTTCTAAATTTCGTACGCCTCTTGGTGAAACGAGACACGGAAAATGAGAAGCAAGCGGAGGACATTAACAAGGATACATCCGAAGATAACCCAAGAGGACATTCTAACACCAATTCAGGCCCACCACCGATGCAACCTTTGAAGCCTGAAAAAAGGGACTTCCAATTAGACATCAAGATCAAAAAGGCCATGAGGAGCACAAAGATAGTGGATGCATCAGCCTTACTAGCATTTGCCAAGCATGATGTGGAGAATGAAACACGAAAAGTAGATCCCAACGCCACGCTCAGAAGTGACCCACCTCCAAAAGGGAATTCAAACACCCTTAAAGGCCCCTAATCTCTACCAATGTATGGCAATGGAGGAGAGAATTTGATGAACAAGAAGAAGGATGATTGCTCAGACATTAGAAATTTACAAGGACAACCATTGAACCCCAGCGACCAAGGAGATACAATTGGATCCCATTCCGACATAGATGGGCATTCCTCGAAGGACAGTGAAGAATCTAAAAAAGAAGCTCAAAGTCCAATTAGCAGGGTCATCATCCAGAAAGAAGAGCTAAAGGAAGTTAATTGTTGTATGGTCCCTCACAAGCGGCATACCCCTAAGAATATGGTTGAGAAAGTTTAGCAGTTAGAGAAACAACTCGATGAAATGGTCCAATCAATGCACCAGCTAATCACCCTTACAAGCACTTTACTGAAAGACGACAAAAAGGCAATTAGAAACCTTGCCTTTCACTCTCCTATAGGACAGGCAAGTACGAAGTCACCAAACAAGAAGGGAATGGAAAGACACCAAAAGCAAGAAACTCTCATGCTCCACACAGGACGATACCAATCCAGCTGAAATCTTTCTTCCTCCGCAAAACTAAAGTCGGAGCCGAGAAAATTTTGCACTTTACCTATGCCTATGGTTGAGCTCTACCTAAGGTTGTTGAAAAAAAAGGTTAATCTCATCATTTTTCCTGAAACAAACCCGTCATCTTCTTTATGATTCATCCAAACAATTTGAGTTCTATTTTGGAAGACCTAGCCATTCACTAGAGAATTGTCATGCTTTGAAGCGTAAGGTACAAGACCTCGTTGATCATGGGATTCTTAGAATCATTGAGGGCTCTACTCCAAGTGTGATCATTGCATGTCCCCTAGAGCATCGCAAGGACGGAACAATCATCCCTTCTCCTTAATCTCAAGGACCCACTACCTGTGGCATTCAGCCAGTTCATTTGACCACGCTACCAACACTCTCAGAGGCATGGGAGCATACAGTGCCCAAAACTCGACTAAAGCTTACGTCAAAGTTTCGAAATCCAGATGACCAATGTAGTTTTGATAAAGAGAAAGCCGAATACCCCACCAACAGATGCATGACACTTAAGCGGAAGATACAAGAGCTTGGTCACTTGGAGCCAAAAGTACCTGTCATGATCCAAGCTGGGAAGCCAAATATGCATACTATTCTCACGAAGAAGGTTAAGTCGACACTTGGCTCTCGCGCCAATGAGCCATCAAGAGATCAGACAAAGTGAACCATTTCAAGGAGCACTAGAACCTGGATTTTGCATCGCCAAGAATGAATTTTCAAGACAATACATCACTTCAATTACTTTATGTCTCATTTGTATTTTCTTTTAAGACTATTTTGGATTATTGTTGTGGTTTGTAAAAGCTAAGTTTCAAGACTCATTTTGAGCCTAGAACAAACCTCCTAAGCGCCACGTGCAATGATGACCTTGCATTTAGTAAAATATTTGTTTTGTCTCATGAAAGATTTATCTACCCTAACACGGTTCCCTTCCTTCCGCAGTTACTGGGGAAGTATGTATGATCTAAAAAAGAGTCTTCAAATCATGATGTTTCGTCATCACTTCACAATTATGAGATGCACCAAAGTAACTCAAGATGAGTCTATTCGAACACCCATCAATTGCAAGGATGAGTTCATACATAGAGATGTGGGGTCACTCTACTGCCATAGCCCAAACAATGCTTGGGTAAGGAAGGCTAGAAGTAAGACGACTATCTGAAATCTGGAGTCCATTGAGAGATCGTGGCAAACATTACACTAGGGCAACCTTTTGCACGATCCCTCTCTCGTTCAGGAAGATAATATGACTCTCAGTCACGACTTACATCATGAGATCCATATAAAGCCCGAGTGGAACTCCTTCATAATTCATTGGTTAATCTTGTTATTCGCCTGGCAGCCCTCGCCATGAGCAATTTTCAAAAGTACAACCAAACTGGAATGCATTGCTTCGAGTTATGCCAACAATGGGAAAATTGGTGAATGACCAAGACTCAAGAAGGGACCTTCCCCACAATGATGGAGAACTAGAATACTTCCAATTTTATCAGATTCTTCTGAAAGCTGGATGTTTCACTAACAACTTCTGTTTTGTTTTCCAGGAATCTGCTCTAGTTGACAAACTATAGTTCGTGAGCTATTCACCTTGAATGCTCTAACAAGCACGGTCATCAAAATGACAACTCACCCGACGGTTCCCAGAGTGCACAAGATCTAAATGACTCGCTTGGAGCACCTAAAAATAGCCACAATATCAATATTTGTGGCAGCAGTATTAGGATAGCTATGCTAACAGTCAAATGATGGTTCACAAGCATCTCATCCTAAATATCTGCCAACACGGTGTTGGAACCTGGACAACAGAGGAAATAAATTGGGTCACTCATGTGACAGAATGTCGCAAAACGTTCTGATTTTATCGAATTTGGTTAAGCCCAAGATGCTAGACTAACCATGTTTACCCTGATGTCTTTTTCAGGAATGCCGGGAACATGTTGACAAGTCTGGAAATTCATGTGATCATTTTAATGAAGATTATGAAAAGGATCTCATTCTCGGTGCCTCAACAACTAGGCAATGACCTTTCCAACAAAGACTACAAGGAAATTGAAGAACCTTCTTTGAGGTTGAATTTCCACAGTGCCTTTTACTCTCAGGCTAACAACAAGTGAGCTAAGACATGGACTTCATGGAATAGTCTTGGTAGATCTAAGGAAGACACCAAAAATGGATCACTTTCAAGTGAAAAGCTTCACACAACTATATCCAAACTCTGAAGAGGTTTGCCTAATATTGGGAATGCCACTCACGGAAGACAAAGCACAAAGAACCTTTGAGATTCAATCATGATCCTACAAACTTTCCTATATCCATGTTGAGTAGTTTGTTGCAATCTTGTACAAATTTTTCAAAATATATACTTTTTCAAAATGTGCATAATAAAATGTAAAATCACAAAAAGATTGTTTGAAATGCATGCATCCATGAGAGGGACGAGTCAACACCATAATTAGACTCAAGGAAAATGAAGTGTCCAAGTAAAATTACTATCCACTACTGAGAAGAAGCGGCATGTGTTCTCTAAACACCTACGCCCAAAACACTTGTTCTCAAACATATGAAGCACTTAACACTTCACACATAATTTCCGAATTTCACGACCAATGTTGGTGTGATCCTAAACCGGTAAGTGACCAAAGGTTCAAGCTTCACTGATCAATTGATTGGATATGAAATGATTGAGGCATTGTTTCTACTATCCAAACAGTTATACCGCTTGTGAATCCCGCTGATCCAAATAATATATTTTTAAATAAAATTCACCCGGATTTATGAAATAGCGCTTAAGCTCTCTAGGCTAAGAAGTTAGTACCCAAGATGACGGAAAAGGCCTCCATTCATCTTCCTGCTTGTAGAAAAATACCACTTGTTAACCAAGTTGAGCATGTTCGTTCTTTTCTATGAAAAAACCAGTCAAGGATTACCCCCCACATTGGGGCAGGTTAAATGGTTGTGAGAGTCTCTTGCTAAGTAAAAGCGAACAAAGTGAGTAAATGAGATTTCCAAAGAAAACCAAGTCAATCAAGGGAATTTCCCAAAAAGAAAGGGGGGAAGAAGCAAAGTCATGAGCCAATAAACCAAAATGAAGCCCTTAATCATAAAAAGGGCAAAGTCCAAAAGTTGAAGAGAAAGCTAGCCCGAAGGAAGAAGTCTAAAGAGAAAGTCAACCCAAAGAAAGTTGAACTGAATGAATAGGAGAATCAAGTGAAATGTTCGAATTGAGGAGAAGGTTGGGCACAAAGTACTTAATGAAGTGAAATTTTAACGAAGAGTAATCCTTGACTTTAGGAAAACCCCTCAAGTAATTTCAAAACCAAAATTATCCTTCCATAAGCATAGGAGAACCAAAGCCTTACATTACGGTCCTTTAAAAGTCCTTCCTAACTGGGAGCAACTGCTTAGTCTAAAGAGCTTGTGCCAAGGAAACATCATGAAGTAATTTTGAGCCTTTTATCCTTCGTTTCAAGCACCCTTTAAACCCTAAGGCCACGTTATAAGCCAACAAAGACCTCATTGATCATTAATGCTCGGTTGGTCATGAAGCAATGAACTTTTGGTCAAAAACTGGTAATGATGGAATCTAAATTACACACCTTCAAGAGATCGTATCTCATAAGGGCACTGTCCACTTTGTACCATGGCCTTTGGGCCCAACAAGAATGACTTCAATGTTTGAAGCCTCACCCCTATTCAAAAGAAATAAAAGAAAGAGCTCACTCAGAAAGCTCACAAGATAATGCCAAACAGATTAACTCGAGAGATCACGCTTTCTATTCTCGGTAAGGGATAGTTATTAAGCAGAGGCACCCATTAACTATAAAGGAAACAAGGCTTTGTCTAGCCTCTCTCAGACGCTGCATGCATTCAAAAGAATTTTCAAAAGATTGTACTTTTTAATGATTTTCCAAGAACAAAAAGATTTGCAAATAATTTTTTAAAAAAAAAAAGTCTTTGAAATCTTGAATGAGGAAAATTTTTAAAAGAGAGGGATTTGATCAGAATTACAACAACCTATGAAATTCATTTCACCCTCTAAACCACTAGTCAAGCCACTAGCCTAGAAAGCCTAAAAGATGTTAAGCACTTTTTCCCCAGAGTTTCTTCAAACAAGCATTTCTTGACCAGAAAATGCCCAAACACTATCTCATACATTGGCTTTGGTTGAATATTGTCCAGAGAAAACGAAGGCTAGGCCCCAGTCTTAACCTTGATACTGGGGCAATTTTTCCTTCTTGGTTTTACCAAATCGTGGGTGGTATCCAAAAAGTTTCAAAAGGTAGAAAGGGAATCTCTCATCATAGACACACTTAGCAGACATGGAGTTGAATGCTGAAGCATATTGTTTTTAGGTCACTAAAAATCTACATCATCTAGGCGAATGGGCAACTCTTGCAGAACCTCCCAGATCGGTGACAATGTCAGAGCCCAGGAATAAGAAATTCTGAATAGCAATGCAAGAAAAGTCCTATAAAGAGAAATGGGACCTAAATTGGGGAAAATGTGTGAAAGATCTTCGATTTATCCATGGGTCTCACCATTGATCTTATTGTATCACACTGGGGCAATTTTTCCTATCTATTTGCAAAAAGGAAAAATTAGAAGGCATTACGCCACATTGGGGCAATTTTTCCGTGAGCAGAAAAATTAGAAGACAAACTAGAGCTCAACAAAGTGCTACCACCATCAAGAATTAGTTGAAAGAATCGAAGGCTCGATCGAACAGATTAACGATTAAGAAAGTGTCGTTCGACCAAATAATCAAGAGTATGTCATCAAGACAATCCGACAAGATGATTAGACGAAGAGCATGTCGTCAGCACTGAGAAAACCTGAAAAATCAAGAAAAGCCAGATTTGTAGATAAGGTGATTATTAGGGTTTTCTATCCATGAGTTGACGCCACACTGGGGCAAATTTTTCAGGAAACTGAAAAAATTGTGAAGAAAAACCGGGGCGAGACTTGAGCAGTCATTTTGGACCAAACCGAAGAGTATGTGCATGAAGAGTTTGGAAACTCGTACCGATCAAGATAATACCATACTAGGGCAAAATTTTTCTATCTTTAAAAAGTTGGAAAAATTTGTTGTGACATCATATATTGAGGCAATTTTCCATGTCTAAAAAAAATTATAAGACACAAATGATTTGCTGAAATGGGCCTCGTTAAGGAGTAAGATCCAATATTTGTTGAAATGGGCCTTGTGAGTGAGTAAGACCCAAGATTTGCTGACATGGGCCTCGTGAGTGAGTAAGACCTGATTATGATAGAAATAGGCCTCTTGGATATGTAAGACCCAAACCCTTTGATGTTTCAGGTCTGCAGCTAATCTACGAGATACCTAAGTCTAAACTATGGGATGTGTCTGCTCTCCGACCTAACAAATAGAGCAACAACTACCTCAATGGAGCTCACATAGCGCCTAAAGTGCACAAAGCCAAAATCCTTTAGGAATGGACCACATGGAACGCCACCATCGGCGACAAACCCAAGAAAAGGGAACAAAATTCACATGACCCCAAGGTTTTTCTTAAAATCCAACCCTCAGGTTTCATGCATGCGTAAAAATCCAAGGCGAGAAGAGCGGCATTCACCCCTACTACCTCGGTGAGACATCGGCAAAAGGAGAAGCAAACAATCTAAGAGTCAGAGAAGCAAGTAAAATTCACATTCTAAAGAAAAGAAACCAATGATCAAGATTCATTCAATTGAAATTCAAAAAAAATCAATCTACAATTTTTCCCCGACTATTTGGAACGACTCCAAACCGGGTCAGATTCCCCAATTGAGATTTGTGTAAATTCCAAATCCCAATTTTTCCCCGACTTTTTGGAAAGACTCAAAACCAGGTCAGATTCCCCCCCCAATTGAGATTGGTGTAAATCCCAAATCCCAATTTTTCCCCGACTGTTTGGAAAGACTCCAAACCGGGTCAGATTCCCCCCAATTGAGATTTATGTAAATCCTAAATCCCAATTTTTTCCCGACTATTTGGAAAGACTCCAAACCAGATTAGATTCCCCCCCAATTGAGATTTGTGTAAATCCTAAATCCCAATTTTTCTCCGACTGTTTAGAAAAACTCCAAACCGAGTAAGATTCCCCCCAATTGAGATTTGTGTAAATCCTAAATCCCAATTTTTCCCCAACTATTTGGAAAGACTCCAAACCGGGTCAGATTCCCCCCAATTGAGATTTGTGTAAATTCCAAATCTCAATTTTTCCCTGACTGTTTAGAAAGACACCAAACCGGGTCAGATCCCCCAATTGAGATTTATGTAAATTCCAAATCCCAATTTTTCCCCGACTATTTGGAAAGACTCCAATTCGGGTTAGATTCCCCAATTGAGATTTGTCTAAATCCCAAATCCCAATTTTTCCTCGACTGTTTGGAAAGACTCCAAACTGGGTCAGATTTCCCAATTGAGATTTGTGTAAATCCTAAATCCCAATTTTTCCCCAACTGTTTGGAAAGACTCCAAATCGGGTTAGATTCCCTCCAATTGAGATTTGTGTAAATTCTAAATCCCAAGTTTTCCCAGACTATTTGGAAGAACTCCAAACCGGGTCAGATTCCCCCAATTGAGATTTGTGTAAATTCCAAATCCCAATTTTTCCTCGACTATTTAGAAGAACTCCAAATTGGGTTAGATTCCCCAATTGAGATTTGTGTAAATTCCAAATCCCAACTTTTCCCCAACTATTTTGGAAAGACTCCAAATCGGGTCAGATTTGTCTTGTTTTCGAGATTCACTAGAACCCCGGACTTAATTAAAGTATGTCCTAAGTTTGTTTAAATCCCAAATTTAGCTTATACTTTTCAAAAATTCTACCCTCATTAAAAATATAAAAATAAAAAAATATTAAAAAACAAAATTTTTCCCATTTATTTTCCTAAGCATATATGTATATTCATATGTGCATATGCATACCCATTTGTGTATGTACTTACTTTTATACATAAATGCATTTAGTACACTAACGTGTTTGCTAAGTGTGTAGATAAATCAAACAAAATCCAAACAAAAAAAATGCAACAAATGGGAGGGCCAACGGACTTCCAGATTGAGAAATTTAAGCAAGAAAAGAAGAGAAAGAGAAAGCAAAAGTAGGAAATATGGAGCTTTGAGAGAAAACCGAAATCAGTTTTTGACACGTAGCACCTCTGTGCTTCGTGCCAAAAATTTGAAACCCACCTTTGACTTTTGACCCGTGTGCAACCAATTGAGAGCCAGCATATTCGACAACAGACATGCAAACCAAGCAAGATTTTTCACGTCTAAGGGCGGGCACAAGAACAAAGAAAATCCAAGTGGGCAAAAATTGAGTCATTTATTCTTTGTCCGATACTTTTTGTGCCAAATAATGCTAAACAACGCCAAACAAAGAAGGGGCAACTGTCATAACCCTATTTTTACCCTCGAGATTTTCTAGGGTGTCGACACGCAAAATGAGACAACCTGGATAAGCAGGGTTTGACCCAAAAGAGGCTCAAATACATCAAAAGATTCTCAAAACATAGCTGGGGGCACATTTCGTGAGGTTTGGAAAGGTTTGACCAATTTTGACCAAGTTTGACCTAGTTCGACTAGAGTTGGCCGGAGTTGACCAGGTTTGACCAAGACCAAGACCATGACCAGGCCAAAAACAAGATTTGATTGACCACTTTCTGACCATTAAGAAGAGAATACCAAGATCTTCGAGTCGATACTTCATGGGTCGGAAACGGACGAGAAACGAGGAAGTTATGGGCAAAACCGTAAAAACTTGTCCAACACTTAGCCAAATTTGGATAAGTATTATTGATCAAAACAGGCCCATTCTGGGGCGATGTTCATGCATAGATTCTTCCCGAATTGCTACAAGTTGGTCTGTAAGTTTGAAACTTTAAGGAAGAGGGTAATTTCAACTATGACTTGCAACTCTCAGATGGCCAAGAGCTTCTCTGGTTAGGCCGGAATCTTGATTGGCAAATGACTCCTCACCACAAAAATCACTCTGGTGGCCTCTGTTTGCAAGGCTATATCTCATAAGCTCAAGCTCAAATCCTCACGAGATTTGTGACACTCCGTAGAAGACATCATGAGCTTTCCATATACACCAATATCATCGAAAACTGACACCGGGAGCTATGTCAATCATGCGTGGAAAAATCGACGAAAGCAAGGAAATTGTGCTAGAAATCCGATGCGTTTTTCCATCCGGAAGACCACCTTTGGGCGAAGAGTCTTCCCGACTCACTGTGAGTTGATCTACAAGTTAGGAACTTTAAGAAAGAGGGTAACTTTAGCTGTGACGTGCAACTCTCAATTCGCCAGCAACATCTTTGGTTTGGCCGGAATTTTCGCCGGAAAAACAGAGAAAAACGACTCGAACACCCTTGCTTCTGGAAGCCATAACTCTCTCATCTGAACTCCGATTCATTCAAACTTGATACCATTGGAAAGAAGACATCTCCAGCTTTCCAAAGGTACCAAGAATGACCTATTTTGAACACCAAAAGACCTTGAAAAGATGCCCCGAAAAAGATGGAAAAAAAGTTGTCAAAATTTTTTAACAGAAGAGATAAGATCAATGAGGAGCTACGCTGGCGAATAAGGATAGAGGCCTCACGTAGTATGATGCTGCGGTATGCAGCATGAAGTTGAGTGAAGCCCAAAATTCCCTTCTATAAATAAAGGGAGCCCCCCCTACCATCATACACACCCAATTCGAGAGAAAAGAGGCAGGAACTCGGGAAAGGGTCTATTCTCTCTAGTTTTAAGGCCATTTTGAGTAGAATCAAAGGGATTCTACTTAGGTAATCGCTCCATTTCCCTGTCAAAGCTCCTCACATCCATCCCCTCTCTTCATTCACACATCCTCCTTACCCATTCTTCATTTTTATGGTGGAGATGATATGTAATGATCCTACAATGGGAAAGGATTCACAATGATCCATAACTTGATGCTTTCATTATTTATTTAATGCTTTCACTATGTGTTTATGCTTTAAATATTTTATTGCTTTCACTATGTGTTTATATAGCTTTCACTATGTGTT
Source organism: Fagus sylvatica (assembly GCA_907173295.1). NCBI lineage: Eukaryota > Viridiplantae > Streptophyta > Magnoliopsida > Fagales > Fagaceae > Fagus > Fagus sylvatica. The sequence continues at coordinate 39,509,174 of OU015761.1, read as the reverse complement.
TATAGCTTTCACTATGTATTTATGCTTTAAATATTTTACTGCTTTCACTATGTGTTTATATTTTAAATATTTTATTTCTTTCATTATGTGTTTATAGCTTTCATTATGTGTTTATAGCTTTCACTATGTGGTTGTGTGAATAAGAATGATATGTGAGGATCCTAAAATGAGAAATGACTCATAAAGACCCATTATTTAAAGTTTTAACTATGCCTTTATTGCTTTTACTATGTGGATTATTTTCTCTTTCCTATTATGTCATTTACATTAACTATGTGTTTTTATGAATATATGAGTATCCTGCAATGGAAATGACTCATGATGATTATCCCATTTCCCCTCTGATTTGGGTATAAAAATCCTAATTGGTCTTGGAGGCTTACGTAAGACTTTCAATAGCATTAACCTCCATGTAATCCCATAAGGTATTGGACCCTTGAGAATCTCTCATGCTTTAATTTCATTATTATATTCTCTTTATTGTGATTATCCCCTTTCCCCTTTGATTTGGGTATAAAAATCCTAATTGGTCTTTGAAGCTTATGTAAGACTTTCAATAGCATTAATCTCCATGTAATCCAATAAGGTATTGGACCCTTGAGAATCTCTCATGCTTTAATTTCATTATTATGTTCTCTTTATTGTGATTATCTCCTTTTCCCTAATTTGATTATGAAAATCCTAATTGGTCTTGGAGGTTTATGTAAGACTTTCGATAGCATTAATCTCCATGTAATCTCATAAGGCATTAGACCCTTGAGAATTCCCTTTTGTTTAATTTCATTATTATCCTCTCTTTGTTGATTTCCCCTAATTTTAGTATGAAAATCCCAATTGGTCCTGGAGGTTTAGGTAAGACTTTCAATAGCACTAACCTCCATGTAATCCCATAAGGCATTGGACCCTTGAGGATTTCCCTTTGTTTAATTTCATTATTATATTCTTTTCATGATGATTATCTCTTTTCCCCTTTGATTTGGGTATGAAAATCCTAATCAGTTTTGGAGGTTTATGTAAGACTTTCAATAGCATTAACTTCCATGTAATCCCATAAGGTATTGGACCCTCGAGATTCCCATTGTTATTTAATTGATTTTCCCCCTTTGATTAATTTTGGATATTTTTTTGTTCATGTAAATCCTAATTGGTCTTGAGAGATTAGGTAAGTCTTTCAATAGCATTAATCCTTTATGTAATCCCATAAGATATTGAACTCTTCTCTATATTTCTTTCTTTTATTCATGTAAACCCTAAGGTGGAATTGGAAATTACGTAAGCCTTTCAATAGCATTAATTTCCAATCCCATGAGGTATTGACCCTTTCCCTAATTCATCTCATATTGTCATCCCATCTCTATTCCAAACTTGTCATTTTTTATTAAGTACTTTAATTATTTCATAAATTATGCTTTATCATTCAATTAAGTGTTATATTTACGTCATAATCATTCTATACTTGTCATCTTGATTGTTTCCATCACGTTATAATAACCCATACTTGTCATTTTGATTAAATGTTGTAATTATGCCATATCCATCCCATATTTGTTATTTGTGATTAAAGTGCCGCAAACATGCCATGATCACATGCTTTGAATGTTTATTTGCTTTGATATAAATGTGATTAAAATATGCATATTTTGCCATGAAAACTTTAAAAAGAGAAAACATGGTAATTTTGGTGTTACAAACTAGATTGTTCCGTCCCAAGTTCTATGGCTTGACCTAAGTCTTGGGACACCATGGTATTATGTGTCGATATGGTTGCCATTGACACATTATAAGGCATTCTACACGTTATAATATCCATAATATTATGCCATAAAAATCCCCAAAGAAAGAACTAATCATCCAAAAGCCCACTATTTAATGGACCACTTTATTCTTGGAAATCAAGGATAAAGAAATCCCGAATATAGCACCAAAAACATTAATTGTTTGTTCTAGCACTCAATGTTAGGATTTTAAGTATATCCTACCATTGAATTACTCGAAACCATAAAAAATATAAAGATAAAGAAAAGTGAAACAAAGAGTCTAAACAAAACCAAATGAAGTCAAATTGCATATACCATTCTTGGTACGTTGCTTGACGGAAATTGGGACATTTGTGTCTAATTTAAACCAACAACCATGCTAAGCAAACATAAAGGAACACTAGAAGGGAGGTAACCGTTTTTAACGGATGTCGTGGGGTGCCTAACACCTTCCCCATGCATAATCTAACCACCGAATCCATCTCTGGTTCAAGACCATTTTTAATATGTCTAAACAAGATAAAATCCATTATACATAGGTGCCCAATCACTCCTCAATTTCCCATGATTGGTGGCGACTCCAAATTTGTGCTCACTTGCACACACACACACATGTTCCCCTCACACCCACACACACATTGCATATATATATTCGCCAATGGGGGTTGAAATAGGATTGTTTCCATTTTCATTAATCACGCCATATCATGCAAGCCTCCCAAATGCGGTGGTAAACACATCTCATTGTGAAAATGTGACGAGAGAAAGGAAATTCTCCGGTGTCGATAGGGTTTCAAGTACACCCTGCCATTGCTTCACCAAGAACCCTAAAGGAAACAAAATATTCAAAAGGGGAACAAAGGATAACAAAACCGACCGTGTCGAATGCGTGCATCACCAATTGATGTACGCCCGACAAAGTCGAGATATTTGTACTTAATAATTAATCCAACATTTTTGCTTGATTGATCAAACACATACAAGAGCACATGGAGGGAGGTAACCGTCTACGGACGGATGTCGTGGGGTGCCTAACACCTTCCCCATGCATAACCAAATCCCGAATCCATCCCTAGTTTAAGACTTGTTTTTCATGCATATCTTAATCAAGATAATAAAACCAGTAGACATAGGTGACCAATCACACCTCAAAATTTCCCAATGATTGGTGGCGACTCCAAATCTCGTGTTGTCCGTCCCATTGCTATGTCCACGAACATTCCGGAGCACACACACACACGTACACACATTTGCACATGTTTACACCCAACACCCAACACACTAAAAAACAAGATTCCATTGAGACCAATGGGGGTCGGAGTCAGGAAACATAAAATCAATCCACAATCTAGAAAAATAGATAAGAGGAAAAAAAAAAAAAAAACGATTTTTTCTGGGGTCGACAGAAGAGAAATAACAAAGACTAAATTTATTAATCAATCAGTTCCTAGCAAGAGACGGTACGTCATGGTATGCTGGAAGAGGATTCCCTTGGATATTGGGTGTGACAGTCTCTGAGTCGGGTATAACATTGCCATCTATTAGGTCTTGAATTTGATGACGGAGTCATATGCAGTTATCAATCTTGTGTTCGGACTAATGGAGAAGCCAATCCATAAAGATTATCCATAATAAATTCAACGTTGATTCCCACTTAACCATATTTTTAAAAGATGTATATTCAGAGGAGAGGCTTGTGGGCCTAGGGAAAGGAATCAAACGATGCCCCTAGAATGGACTCAAGGTCCAAGAGAAGAATGATCATGGGCATGAGCTCAAAGGCAAAGAAGTTTGTAGTTTCCAGATAGAAAAAGAGTGGAAGATGGAATGGGAAAAAAACCCTTAAACATAATAAGCATAGGCATGAAGCTCAAAGAAGAGGACAAAGTGTGCCAGATGCCCCTAGAGAAGACCATGATGGAAAAATTTGAAACATCAAAAAATATAAGAAGGGAGAAAAAAAAAAATTCAATTGAGGAGAAAATACCATTAAAATTGCTAGAAAAAATATTTTTTGATTAAAAAAAAAAAAAAAAAAGAAAGACCCTAAAAATGAAAGAGAAATATTTTTGATTTTAAAAAAAAAAAAAGAAAAAAAGACCATAAAAAAAATGCAAAAGAAAATATTTTTTGATTTTTTGAATTTTTTGAAAAAAGAAAAGACCATAAAAAAATGCAAGAAATATTTTGGATTTTTTTGAATTTTATTTTTGATATATTTCTTCATAGAAAGGAAAAGCGAACAACAAACATAAGCAATTGGACCATCCTATAGGTATTTAGATCTAAGGCGCAGTACATGTGGGTGGGCTCAACTAGGTTTCAGAAAGGTTCGTTATTCCAATAGGGACGCCCCTCCTAACATGTAAACATGTTAGCCCATGGGCTAACCTTTAACTGTACACCAAACCCATCATAGGCAAGGAACACAGGTAGTGAGGTAACAGTACCAACCCTATGTCTTACAGGACGAGTGGACCTCAAGGGTAGTAGGTTTGGCAACGTCAAGTATCTTAAGTTTAAAGAATTGTGCGTGTGTGTGAAATTTAGATTTCCTAAATAAATATTTCATCGTCTATATCCCAATAATACTTTGAAGTTTAACTAATTAGTCCCCATTGGAGTCGCCACAGTGAGCTACTTGCAAGGCACCTCTCAGAATTGTGAGAGCCACTAAATCCTCATTGAGGTTAGGGTAAAGAAGGGAGTCGCCACCTGGTTTAGGTCTAGGAACTATTTATAAACTCCATACAAAAATTAAGGTTTACTTGCCTAATCTTAGTTCAGAGTTAGGATACTTCCTTGGGAAGGTGTTAAGCACCCAAGCCCGCCCAGCTAATGCTGGCCTTCTTTCATATTATTGAGCTATATCTAAAGAAATATTAATTAAGGAAATCAAACCTAATCACACAAAAACAATTTAAACCTAGAAACTATAGCAACCAAAGCATGTGAAGCATAATATACTAAAAGATGAGAGAAAACTTGTTGATCTTCCTTCAAGTTAATATAACAATATTTTACCGGTCCCTCAATCAAATCTCTTGTTGATCTTTGTGTTGAAGAATAAAAGAAAATTTAGTTGAACTAAGGTTGATGAATAGAGGCTTGTGAGAAGAAAGGTTAGCCTTCTAGTATGAAGAATTAGAGAATAACATTCTTCTTTCTAAATGGCTAGGGCTTCACCGCTACTAAATTTGACTTCTACCTATGCTCTCTTTCTTAGAGTTTCGTTATTCCTAAACTCTAGAAAACTCTTAGAGTTCTAATCTCTCTGTCTACTTTCTCTCTTTATGGTTTGGGGGCTCTTCGGTGTGTTTTGAAATGTGAGGTGAATACCTCTTTATATAGTAGTAGGAGGCAATTAGGATTTCTTGAAGAAGAGGTAAAATTAGAGTTTCTTGGAGAATATGGTAATTCGGGTTGCTTGCAATCCTAATTGTAGATAGAACTTTTGAAAATTAGGGTTTCTTATGACAGTGGTGTACGTCTGTATTTAAGTGGCATAAACTTGTATTAAAGTGGCGTACGCTATTAAGGTTGGAATTTGAAAATTTGGGCTTTTTGGTTCATTGGGCTCTCAAAATTGGACTTAATTTTTTGGGCTTTTGAAATAGGCTTGAAGTCCTAGGCCTTAATGGTTAAAGATTATCTTTTTGTCTCAACACAAGATTCTAATTATATTGATAGAGATTAATATTTTCATCGTTTAAACCGAAGATTCGAGTTGTAAGGGTGCAAAATGCGATGTTTACGTTGTCATAATTTATGAGTGAAGGTATATTGGAATAAGTTAAATTTGGAACCCATGGAGACGAATCCAGCTTATAGTAATAAATTTTGTAAAACGAAATGAAGAAAATAGTCTTATTATAGAAGAAACAGTGGAGGAGATTTGAGTGAAAGAATAGAAGTGGTGAGTAGTGAGAGGCACCGCACAACCACCCATTCCTTACCGGTTGAGTGGGGCCAGGCCTGTAGCTGACTCAAAATTATAATAAAAACTCGTAGATTTCAAACAAAACAAAACTAAACCCCAAATGATGAGCTGCAAATGTGGTTCAAGCTTCATGTTTATTAGAAGCCATGAAAATGAAAGAAGCCTCCCCATCATCAGATTTCAGTTTCAATTTCGCAAAAAGCAGCTGAACAGCAACTGCATAGTCCTCGTCTCATCCAAACTCAGAAGCATAAGAAGAAACCACGTGTCATTCTCAAACAACCATTACCTTGTTAATAATAATAATAATAATATAGAAGAAGAAGAAGAAGAAGAAGAAGAAGAAGAAGAAGAGAAAGAGAGAAAAGTGCATTGTGAAGTGGAAGTGATATCTTGGAGGGAACGCAGAATAAAAGCCCAAATACCCATTCATGCCAACATCCATTCAGTGTGGAACGCTCTCACTGATTACGAGCGCCTCGCCGATTTCATTCCCAATCTTGTTTCCAGGTAACACTTAATACTTATTTCTTTCTTCCAATCAATTATTTAATTACCCATTACTCATAAATTTGTTTTTGATTAGTGGGAGAATCGCTTGCCCGCATCCTGGTCGGATATGGTTGGAGCAAAGAGGATTGCAAAGGGCACTCTATTGGCTTATTGAAGCACGTGTTGTCTTGGATCTTCAAGAATTTCCCTTTTCTGTACTATCTCTCTCATGCATTTCATTTGCTTTTTTATTTTTTTTATTTCATTTCTCATATATATATCTTTTATAATGTTTCAGGCTAATCATCGTGAACTCCACTTTTCTATGGTTGATGGAGACTTTAAAAAGTTTGAAGGCAAATGGTCCTTAAAATCTGAGACAAGGTACAACATATTTCTGTTTATGTTTGTGTTCTACTTCTATCAAACTCAACAATCTTTTTTGTCTTAATAACTCAATAAAGTGGATGTGGGAATCAAGCCTTATTAGAATAAATGGATTACTCAGCAACTGCTTCTGGCTAATCTAGCAACTGCTTCTGGCGGATTTTGCATGTATGAGTATGAATTTGACAGCAGTGAAGAGTATATAATGCTCTACTACGTGCAACTCTCTGAGTGAAGTTGTCCTATGTTATAAAAAAATAAATAAATAAATAAATACATATAGTTTCTTCATGGAGACTTTGACAATGTTGATAGCATCAGTTTTATGTTGAAAACTTCACTTCTTTATGTATGCATGAGCTCATTGATCAGCATACTTGGTCAAGGTGATTCAGTATTTATGCAAATACTTGTGCAATTGCAGGTATTGAGATTATTTTTTTATTTTTTTTACTTTTATAACTTCTCCATTCTTTGTTTTTTTTCGCAGTTCATCATCAACCACTCTATCATATGAAGTGAATGTGATACCAAGATTCAATTTTCCTGCCATTTTCTTGGAGAGAATTATCAGATCAGATCTGCCTGTAAATCTTCAAGCCTTGGCTTGTAGAGCTGAAAAGAATTTCCAAGGGATTCAGAGAATAACACTCACAGACAATTCCTCTGCGGGTGGTGCCTTGTGTGAAATAGATAAATTGTCACTTGGAGAGTTTAAAGAGAGATTTGCTGGCTCTAATTTTGGTCCCTTGCCTCCATCTTCTACTGACTTGAACAGTAACTGGGGTGTTTTTGGAAAAGTTTGCAGACTTGATAGACCTTGCCTCGTCGATGAAGTTCATCTTCGTAGATTTGATGGTCTATTGGTAACTCATCCAACCTACACTATTATTCTCTCCAAACTGTTTTCAGCAGTTGCTAAAAATATGATTTTGGGCTGAAGGAAAATGGAGGCGTTCATCGTTGTGTTGTTGCTAGCATCACAGTAAAAGCTCCTATTCGCAAAGTTTGGAGTGTTTTAACTTCTTATGAAAGTCTTCCTGAGTAAGTAATATATGCTTTGTTTTATGAACTTTTGCTAAATAAGTTAATTCCATTACAGCTAGTCCCTCCCTGAGATACTGGCTACTTCTGTAAATCTTTCATCATTCCTTGTACCATCATTAAGCTTAGGCTAGTCTTCCCATGTGTAAGTAAAATAAGAACAGAAAGGTCCTTTGCGTTATGTTCTTGTCAGCATATCTTCTACTTCCTACATAAATAAATTAATCTGAGGTCATACTCAAAACTAAACTGGAACACAATAAACTAAAATTTCCATTATTCCAGATGCAAACCAAGTTGAGTGTTCCTTACAGCATATTCTTGTACAATTAGCTTTGTAAAAGTGATAAATAACACATGGATTGTGTAATCTTTCAATCTTGCCATAGAGATAAGGAGAAAAGGAAAGAAATTTGAGATATCCTTAGCTGTGAGATGCAGAGTATTTTTCCTCACTGATGGTTGGCGTGTTAACCACTTGGGCACACCACATTGAGCACCAACAAAGTCCTCATTCGATAAAAAAATCCAGTGGCTTATGCTCAAGTCTGTTGTGGATTTATTGGCGTGTTGGAGAGGTCACTTTAATAGACCAGAGTAGACTCATATGGGCATACCATACCATCATGTCTTATACGGAGAATGCGGAGGAACTGAAATCATATTGACTTAAAAGATCCAAGTATATTAACATTCTTGGACTTAATGTCATATTAATATATAATTTCTGCTTGCACTGGATATTTCTTCATGACTTACCAGTTCCAAGGAACATGATGATTGATTATGTGAGCCAGAATATGGTATTTGGCTCAGGTTATCTATTAGGATTTCTAGGAATCTTAAGAGAATTTCCCAAGCTTACCCTCATTTCGTTGCAGCTCAAGGGAATGTAGATGCCCATAGGGATCCAAATTTCCATTAAACCTCCTTTCTATGGGAATGTGGATTCCCCTCAAAATAGGTGGGAATCCACATTCATATGATTAAGCAATGCTTTATTTTTTATAAAGTGACAATAATGCCTTAATTTACCCCTCCAACTAACAAAAATAAAAAAATTCCTTTTCCATGCAAACCCTTTACTATTCTTTACTTTCCCCATTTGAGTGTTGATGCACAATTGTTTTTGGGTAAATTATATTTTAAATCCTATATTTTAAGGGTGATTTAAAATTAAACCCTATTATTTCAAAAGTTTCAAATTAAACACAGAAGTTTAAGACCATTACAAGCTGCTGTTAACTTGAGTTTTAGGTCTGATAATTTCTTTTGCCTCATTCTTTTTCTTTTGATTATTAATTGCAGGCTAGTTCCAAATTTAGCAATAAGCAAGATATTGTCACGAGAAAACAACAAGGTCCGCATTCTTCAGGTACAAGCATACTATTTACTAATTGCATTATAACACAATGCCTCTCTGGAACAATGTTTATTTACTTTCATATAACTAGTGAAATTTTATTAGTTTCATCTCTATAGATGTGTTCCATTTTTTTTTCCTCATAAGTAAGTTTGTTACCAAAAAAACCCAGAAATATACAATGAAGTCCAAGCATGCCTTAGGGTTCCTAGTCTTTAAGTTCTACATGTCAACCTCTCTAAAAGAGAGAGCAACTACTACAACAACAATAGAAATAACCCTCTCTAAAGAAAGTACCCCTAAAGCACTTAAGCTCCCAAAACCTGAGACCATAGGCTGACTGAAACAAATAAACATGGACATGCTTAACAAAGGCTACATAGCCATAATTGACAGAGGAGGGTCTTCAAGACTGCAGTTGATGTGAGCTTGTTTTTTGGCACTTTTCTTCTTAGGAACTCTAGGGTGAGAGTCAACCTGGTTGCACTGAATCATCAATTAGCTGCATGACTGCTTGCCATGACTTAGTATCCTCTTCTTCATCAGCACTATCATCCATCTGAATCAAAACATGTAGCTACTTATTGTTTTGATAAACCTCTTCAGCACTTTCCACTTTATTTCAATTCTAAATGGCATGGGAGGATTCATTATCCTCTGATTTCCTGCTTACCACCTGTTTCCACTCTTGGGATTGGCTCATAGCCTTTACATCTTTTTCCTCCATTCCTTTTTCTCCGCTAAATTTCTCTTTGAAGAGCTATTACTACTCAGGGGGCATTTGAGAGTAGAGTGCTAAAAAACTCTACAGTTCACACACTTTGGTGATTTCCATGGTACCTTCACATGTCAACTGGTTTACAATACCTGAGATTGACCTGGAAGGATTTGGGAATATCCTTATCAAATTGTACTTATATGCATAATCTAACCAGTAAAAAAAACCTTGTATAATCCACTGCCCCTCGCTTGCAAATCAGCATAGAGTGGCTTACCCAATATCACCCTCTGTTTCAACTGCAGCACCCACAAACTTGAGCCACGCTTTGTGGCTCATGCACCACCTCCAGCTTGCCATCAACCACCACCTCCTCTGACCGGGATCAACTGTGCTTTATCACCCTCTGATTCAACTGCAGCAGCCAAATTTTCCACTTCTTGCTGTCTTTGCACTTCCTCATTCAATAGCTCTATTTCCTCCTGTATTTTCCTTTTCATCCCCATTCTTATCTTCAATTGTGCCATAGCAAGAACAACATTCTGAGCTAGCTACCACAGGAGCATTCTTCTTCATTGTTCTCCTCATCCTGTTCACAAGTTACGCCATCTGCATTTTCCATATCATTATGAGCTACTTGCTGACCTTGGAGTTGAGATTCATTATCAGATACCGGTTAGCTGCAGCCCAACCTTAACCCCTGTACGTTTACAGTCATTCTTACTATACTCTTCTTTGTAGCATTGCAAATCATTCCCTCTGAAATTATAATATTAGGTAAGACCTCGGCTTTCAGAATCATGACTTTGGATTTCAGAGTTAAAAAGCACTCTGTACTTTAACCATTTTTTCTAATGAATGTCGCTGTAATTGAGATGCCATTTACCACCCAAGCCAGATCTAGAACAAAAGTTGCCTAATTTATGTTCAATCTTCAGAAGAGCTTCTGGTTCAACATTTGAATTGAGATCTTAATGCACTTTAAATTATTACACAATGAAATCCTAGTTGCAATGAGGTCTTCTTAGGTGAATGTTTTTAGATTTCCCTCTAAATGGAACTTTTTGTTTTTACTTGGAGGAAGGGTGGGGGGGTTCGAGTTATTGATGTAGTCCAAGGGATTGAAAATTAACAAGAACAGAAAAAAATAAAATAAAATAAAATAAATAAATCTAGGCTTGATTGGAATTAGCACCAATAAAAAAAGATTAAACAAACATCAACACCAAGAGTTGTCTGTAGGCAGCACCAAGCCTTTTTGAAAAATTCCAAGAAAACTGTAAACTGTAAACAATACTGAACTCAAGGCTTTTTAAAAAGAGTTCCAAATTTAATATCCTAGTAAGGAAAGAAAACAATTCTAACCAATTATATTAATTCTACTAACTTAGTAAAAAAAGGAATTAAATCTTTAAACCAAGCAGGAAAAAGGAAACAATGTTTAACCGATTACATAATAAAGTAAATAAAATAAACTAAATCCTAAAAATTAATTGATTAGGCATAACCCAGCTGGTAGCAGGCTCCATTCATAAGGTCACTGGTCGGCTGTATTCTTGCGTCATCATCCATAAGAATGTGTAATTGGAGGCTTGTATTTTGTGTCCACACCAGTTATATATTAAAAAGAAGCATTGTCTAGTTCATGTCATTCTTTTCTCTTGAAAAGTAGATTAGTAGGTATAATGGGGAAAAGATGAAAATTAGGAAAGAGGAGAGAAAAATCCTGTAGAAATGAATGTAGTTGTTATGGTCAGAAGATTATGCCACAAGTTTCAGGGTTATAACATTAAGTCACCAGTGCCACTGTAGCACCAGCACTTCAATGCTTCCACTGACACCACATACACCACTGCTAGGCTCCGCCACAAACACCTCTAACTGTAAAACCTCTAAAATGTTCACTATTGTGTATGAATGCTGGCAATGATGGTTTGATCTTGTTAAGAATTTATATTGAAACTAACATTCTTTTCTATTATTATGATTATGCAGGAAGGATGTAAGGGCCTACTTTATATGGTACTTCATGCACGTGTTGTTCTAGACTTGTGTGAACATCTTGAACAAGAAATTAGCTTTGAACAAGTTGAAGGGGACTTTGACTCATTTCAGGGTAAATGGCTTTTTGAGCAACTAGGAAATCATCACACGTTGTTGAAGTACACTGTGGAGTCAAAGATGCGCAAGGATACCTTTCTTTCTGAAGCTATTATGGAGGAGGTTTGTATTATTTGTATATCTCTTCTTGTAGTGACTACAATGGCTTTGGACTTTGTTAAATGTATTTGTAGTCGTCCAATTCCAGTTATTCATTTATTTTTGGAGAAGACTTTTTGTTTGACCTTTGCATAAACATAAAGGTTTATTTCAAAGGAACTAACAATTTTTGGCTGAAAAGTAAAACAAGTTTAATTTTAAGAGTGTTTGTAATATGTTAAAGCGGATTATCTTATCTGCTGAAGTGTGAACTGTAACTTAGCTTAAATGCAAAAGACCCCTGTCGTATGGGTCATTATCAAACACAGCCCTTGTGCATGTGTGCTACAAAATTGAAATTTTTAAACCCTTGTGTTATTTAAAATAACACAATTGACCTTAATGTTAGACTTCCGTCATTTTTTTTGTGATGACCAGGGCATTGTGTGAGCCAAAACACACCTGTATAGTAACTAATTCCTACCTAACAATAAAAGTGACAGAAGTCTAGGGTCAATTGCATTATTTTAAATACCACTAGGATTTTAAAAGTCAATTTTGTAGCACAGAGGGTGTGTTTGATAATGACCCATATCAAAGGGGGTATGTTTGCATTTAACCCTTAACTTCATTAAGAGTAAATCTATGTTTTAATGAGAAAATCAGTCTACTTGTTACATCTTTAGTTGTTTGAAAGAGTCTTGAAAATGTTATTGATATATAATCTCTATTACTTTCTAGGTTATATATGAGGATCTCCCATCTAACTTATGTGCAATTCGAGACTATGTTGAAAGTATGGAAGTGGCTCAATCACTGGAATCCTGTGACCGAAATAGATATTCAGAGGAACAAAATGCTTCATCTAGCATTGATATGGTTGGTGATTGTAGTATAATAACTGAGCAGGTCTCTGATTTAAATGGTCAAAGTTCATTTAGACAAAGGCCCAGAGTCCCAGGCCTACAAAGGGATATTGAAGTCCTTAAAGCTGAGCTCCTGAAATTTATTTCAGAACATGGGCAGGAAGGATTTATGCCAATGAGAAAGCAGCTTCGTTTGCATGGAAGGGTAGATATCGAGAAGGCAATCACACGCATGGGTGGATTTAGAAGGATTGCCTCATTAATGAATCTCTCTCTTGCATACAAACACCGCAAACCAAAGGGATTCTGGGACAATCTTGACAATTTGCATGAAGAGGTAGAATGGAAAACTTGCATTGTGTCTAGTGATAGATCATACAGGAGTCAGGTTTCTTGCTATTAGTCTTTCATTTTATTTTTTTTGAAACTTAAACCATTCATGCAGAGGTAAATAGCTACATGAGGTAGGTGAATCTCAGTTTGAGTGTCCTTAGTTCATGAATGTTGTTTCACTTAGCCTGAAATTTCCCTAAAAATGTAGTGTTTCTGTGGTTATAATTGTGTTAATTACCTAGTCTTGATGGAGTTTCTACTTTTTTTATTTTATTTACAGATAAGTCGATTTCAGAGAAGCTGGGGAATGGACCCTTCATTCATGCCCAGTAGAAAGTCATTTGAGCGTGCAGGTAGGTGACAACAATTCTCCATTTCCCAATAAGGCCACAAACAGTATGTAGCAAACAGTCTACGAAAAGTTTCTCTTACAAAAGTCTGTGTTCATGCTTTATGCACACAAAGTGATCTTTTAATAAAACTGTTCTATTACTTATAAAAAAGAAAAAAGAAAAAAGAAATGGACTACATCGACAATCCTTCGAAATATTGGAGAATGAAAAGAAAATAAAGTTGAAACTCTTACCCTTTTATTTTTTCTTCCATGAGTGAAGTACAAGAATTATCGCTTCAAAATCAGGTTAAATTTGGTACTAACCATAGATATTATCCAAAAAAACATTTTCTGCGAGCCAGTGAAACTATAAAAGCCGAAATGGTCAGTTGTACATGTTGCACAGCCTACACCACAGCATGCCCACCTAAGCCAATACCCAGTGTTCTGAGTAAATTTCAACCTCAAATGTCTAGAGATGTTTAAAACACCTAATTTACATATAGGACTTACAGCTACATTTTCTGTTTTGTGTGCAAAGGCTGATCTACATCTTTCCTTTTTGTTATTCTACACATCAGGAATTCAACTAATTTCAGCACGTGAAATGAATGTTGTGAATTGTTGGTTCATTTTCAATACACTTAAGAGTTGTATTACATTTCATTATATAAGCCTTACAAACTTGTGTGTCACCAATCACAAAAAAGAGATTCAAATATTTATTTATTATGTTGTTGAAGTGACATTAATCACATTCATTTTCACATCAATTTGTAAGCTCTTTGTAGTAAAATTGATAGTAGTTTTAACATTTTTCATAAATTTATGTGAAACTTTTACAGGGCGGTATGACATTGCTCGAGCATTGGAAAAATGGGGGGGCCTCCATGAAGTTTCACGTCTTCTCTCACTCAAGATAAGGCACCCAAATAGACAGGGGAACCCTGCCAAAGATAAGAAAATTGATTATATAACATCAACCGATACAGAGGGAGAAACCAAGACACCATCAAAACCGTATATTTCTTCAGATACACAAAAGTGGCTCACGAAGCTAAAACATTTGGATATCAATTGGGTTGAATGAGAATGCAACTATTCATTTATGTATATAATTCGGTGATTATAATGTTCATAGTCTTTTTAATATGTTATTGCTATGATGATTGAATGTAACTGTTCTGGTAGTACTCAGGTAGACGTACTCAAACTCTGTACATCTATTTGTGAGGCCAGGCTTAATTTTTCTTTCATCTACTCTTCCGTATAAATGCTTTTTTTTTCTTTCTTCACAAAAATATGGCTCTAGTAAGTTGTTGGATGGTGGTATTGGGAGGTGATTAGTAGTGGGTGGGAATGGAAAGTGAAGAAATTGAGCAGATATGGAAGCAGAGAGCACAAGGTCGCCGTCCCAGGTTCCGTCATGGTCATGCGATGTGTGTGAGTTTTGTTGCCTCCTGTTTTTGTTACACAAGTTTAGTAGATTTCCTAAGTTCACCAAATAATCAAGCAATGCTGAAATAATATCCAAGAGCCATACTTTTTTTTTTCCTTATCATGTTTTTGTTTTCTTTCTTAAGTGAATGGAGGAAATGGGCCATTTTTGTTTCATTATATAATTTTAAAAAAATTATATGGCAAAATAACATTATTTGAAAAATATTTAGAAAATAATCTTTTTAGGTGATGAGACGAGTTCCAACATGAATCTTGTCTCTTGAAAAGATGAGATGAACTTATATATGCCGATGTGGTTAAGTTGATGTGTCCATCTCTTTAATACAAGCATGTGATGAGTTTTAAAATATATATATATATATATATATATATATATATTATATTCCCAAAAGATTTTCAAATTGTTATTTTTTTTTTTCAAATGTATTATTGAACAAAAATGGTTGGAGGAAATGCGTGGACTAACACTTGATAAGTAGGGCGTAATCAACGTCATTAAATTGGAAACCTTTGTTAAAATTGAAATCTTATATATATATATATATATATATATACACATATACATATAAATTAAATATCCACTACCCCATAATAAAAATAAAACAATTAATAAATTAAATACCAATTACCTCATAATAAAAACTACACCATTAATAAATTAAATACTCACTACCCAATTATATGCTCTAATTAAAGTCAAATATGTTAAACACAATATATGTTATTTCAAATATGCATTTAAATTACAACTTGGGCATTGGTTGATAAAATTTATAGCTTCAAGAATCTAAACTTTGCATTCCTTAAACCCCTAAACTTGAATTTGAATATGATCCTTTTGTGTCTTTGAAATCTAAATATCTTTAATCTCTACTAGGCTTGTATTATTCTCCCTTGTTCCCTATGCTGTCAAATTGAGGGCCTTTTTGCTGAATTCAAGTAAATTTGATATTTACTCAATTCTAGACTTCTACTCTTGCATTGTTAATTCCTATCTCTAGTATTCGTTATTACTTGCGCCGCATTATGTCCTTGACTCATGTTTCAAGCCGTGAAAGCATATTTGTACTTCACTTTGTTGAGAGAGTAGTTCTACTATATTATCCTTTTGCTTGGCTCGGTCAATAAGTGTTATGTTTGTTCATTTTGAACTTCTTCAGCTTGGTCTATATTCCTTGATATCACATTTGTACTCAAAGCATTTTGGAAATGGTATTAGAGC
Organism: Fagus sylvatica; assembly: GCA_907173295.1. Classification (NCBI taxonomy): domain Eukaryota; kingdom Viridiplantae; phylum Streptophyta; class Magnoliopsida; order Fagales; family Fagaceae; genus Fagus; species Fagus sylvatica. The sequence goes on along the minus strand of OU015761.1, from coordinate 39,493,058 downwards.
CTATCTCTCGCCAGAAGGGCGCCGCTACTGGTCGCACTGGGAGAGGTAGTGCTGAGATATTTGACTCTGTACATAATATGATTATATGCTATGGCCTCATCCAAAATAATGGAGATGATTCTGTTTGACACCCTGGCCATTGATATATGACCCACTTGATAATGAATCATGGGTATTTGTATGTGTGAACTCTGGGCCTTCCCAAGATTGCTACTCGATATGACTTGATCATTCTGTAAACAGATTTCTTATTCTTTGATATGTTCGAATATGTGTTGTGTAGGTGAACTCTGCTTCTTTGGAATATAATATTCTGAATTCCGAGTTTACTCTTTGTACATGTCCATTTTTTAACCAACATTTGGATTGGGCCTCCAATAAAATATTTGGGCTCAATTAAATATTTAATAAATTAGCCAAATAAGCCCAACCCATCTAAATACCTTATACAATATCCAACAAGTTACTTGGGCCTATATTAAAGTGTATCAGCACTGTTCACAAGCCCAAAAGAAAGCCACATAAAGTCCATGGCCCGAAATATACTTATAATATAATTATTGGGTCTAAATACTATTGGGTTGATTGAGGAAAATAGCTGGAGCCCAAGTACTAATAAGCCCAGCACTTAAATAGCTGAAGACAGCCTGTCCGTGAGCCCCATGAAGTCAGAAACTGAAGCTGACAGGGGATGGGCTCTATAACTGCTGCAGCTGAAGCCCAATCATGTCTTATTTTCATTAATAAAAAGAGAAACAGTATTCTCCATCTTCTCAAACGTGACAAGAGCAGTTGGTTTACCATTTCAAATTGCTCCAGCATTTCCAGCTCATCCCAACCCTCCATCCCACTGGAAATCATGAGTTCCGGTACTGTTCACGCAGCAGACTTTTGCATAACAGCTCAAAGACTATTGGAAGCAGCCAAGATATATAGGAAATGGGGAAATGTGATAAAAAAAACCCATAACCCATGCTCATTCCGGTCCCAAAAGGACTCAGGGAGTAGCCCCACGGCCCAGACCCGTGAGGATGCTACTCTTTTTATGTTGTTCTGACTTGAGGAGTGTGGTTTGGTGGAAGGGAGTGAGTCTCGAGATTTTGGTAACCGTTGAACTGTTATCATTAGGTCTGCTGGGAGGCACAATGATCGGTTTGTGGGAACCAAGATCAATGAAGACATGCATGGCCTGACCTGTCATAGAAAACCAACCAAATAAGCATAAAAGGACTCTGAAAAAGCTATTTCAGAGAAAAAAAAGGCCTTACCCTGACATTAGGGAAGGACCATAATCATTTTTACTTATGAAATACTCTCTTTAACAAAACATGTCATAGGGGGTTAATTTTGAAAATCAAGGGGCTTAAGGGAAATCATAATCTCGGTTTTCCCATAAGTTAAGCCACTCTAATCACTCCTATAAATAGGATTGATTGCATTTTTAATGCAACAACACAACCATATTGATCAGTAATAAGATCAGAACATCAAACACACAAAAAAGGCTTTCTCTAAGAAACCCATTAGTTCACTTCTAGGATTCTTCAAGGGAGGATCCCGGGAAATAGGTGTTTTAAGGTCATCTTCAACTTAGAAACACCAATCTAAACCCAGAAATACAATTCCACCTGAAAAGATCAGGATTCATCACTTAACCCATTATATTCCCCAGAAAACTCCCCTGGCAGATGTCTGGGTTAAAATCCTGGAATGACCTTTTATGATTATAATGTCTTTCCATCACTGATTTTGCTCCATAAAAGACCTAAACACGTCTTTCCCTCACCCTCATGCATGTCTCATCGGGGCTAACTCTCTCCCACCAAGTCAACTCTTTTTTTTTCTAGTCTCAATAAGTTTATTATCAATCACAGACCTTATGGCAGATGTCAGCAAAAGTGCAGAAAACACATGTTTTAACCATTTTGATTAAGGTTATTCTGTTTTAAGCCCGATCCAGCTAAGGAATAGTGAGAGGCTCGGCCCAATAACTGTTCTTTGGGCTTTTGTTGGCAATATCACATTGGTAAGCCTTCTTAGTCCTTGTTCTTATTTTATTCGGGCTTTACAATCTCGATCTTAAGTATTTTTTTGGAAGATGTCCCACTAGCCCTTAGGCTGAACTTTGGGCCCTCAGTTTGAGTTTTGGGTTCGACTACCCCTCATCTCAAGACTCAAGTCCACGTCATGATCGCCCTCGGCACGCCACGTGGCACTATCACAAAAACACCCATCACACTCTTTGATATGATAAATTCTATTTATTCTTGAGCTATAAAAGGATTTCTGATGTGATATTCGCAATTCCGTTAGTCTTATTTGAATTCTGATATCTTAGTAAGTTTTATATGTCATAATACTCTTTGTGTTGCTCCGTTTGTATCTTATTACTATTGCTATGTTTCAAAATGCTAATTGTTATGTTTCAGTCTTATTTTTGTTCATCTATTTCTGTCTCGTTATCAGTTTATACAATTTTTGAAATTTGTGAGGGGTGTTTTTTGTGATGATGCCACGTGGCGTGCTGAGGGCGATCACAACGTGGGCTTGGGTTTGAAGAAGGAGGAGTCGAACCCAAAATTCAATTGAGGGCCTAAAGTTCGGCCCAAGGGCTAGTGGGGAATCTTCCAAAAATATTTAAGAGTCAAGATTTTGAAGCCCAAGTAAAATGAGAACAAGGACCAAGAAGGCTTGTCAAGGTGATATTGCCAACAAGAAGCCTAAGGGACAGTTATTGGGCCGGGCCACTCACTGTTCCTTAACTGAATCGAGCTTGAAACACAATAACTTTAATGAAAAATTACTAGAACAGATGCTTTCCATGCTTCTGCTGACATCTGCCACAAGGCTTGTGATTAATAACAAACTTTGTTGAGACTAAAAAGAGAGTTGACTTGGTGGGAGAGAATCAGCCTCGATGAGACATGCATGAAGGTGAGGGAAAGACGTGTTTAGGCCATTTATGGAGCTAGGTCAATGGTGAAAGACATTGTAATCCTAACAAGGCATTCTATGATTTTCACCTGGACATCTGTCAGGAGAGCTTTCTAGGAAATAACAGGGGTTGAGCCATGAATCTCAACTTCCTTTGATGGGGATTGTATATCTGGGCTAGGGTTGGAGTTTTCAGGTTGAAGATGACCTAAAGACTTCTATTTTCTAGTGTTTTTTCTCAAAATCCCTTAGGGGTTCACTAGTTGGTTCTTAGAGAAAGTCTTTTCTTTTGAGCTAATGGTGTTGTTTCTGGTTCTGTTTTTTGCATTAAGAATGCAATCAGTCCTATTTATAGGAATGATTAGAGTGGCATAAACTCATGGAAAATCGAGATTATGATTTCCTTTAAGCCCCTTGACTTCCAAAATTAACCCTCTATGATATGTTTTGTCAAAGAGAGTATTAATCATAAGTAAAGATGAGTGTGGTCTTCCCTTAATGTCAGGGTAAGGCCTTCTCTTCCTCTGAAATGGCTTTTTCAGAGTCCTTTTATGCTTATTTGGTTGGTTTTCTATGACAGGTCAGGTCATGCATGCCTCTATTGATCTTGGTTTCCACAAACTAATCATTATGCCTCCCAGCAGACCTAATGATAGCAGTTCAATGGTTGCCAAAATCTCAGGACTTACTCCCCTCCACCAAACCACACTCCCCAAATCAGAACCACATAAGGAGAGTAGTACCCTCAGGGTTTGGGCCGTGGGGCTACTCCCTGAGTCCTTTTGGGACCGGAATGGACATGGGTCAAGGGTTTTTTTATCACATTTCCCCATTTCCCATGCGTCTTGGCTGTTTCCAATGGTCTTTGAGCTATTATGCAGAAGTTTGCTGCATGAACAGTATCAGAATCCATAGTTTCCGGTGGAATGGAGGACTGAGGTGAGTTGGAAATGCTGGAGCAGTTTGAAATGGAAGACCAACTGCCTCTTGTTACGTTTGAGGGGATGGAAGCTATTGTTCCTCTCTTTATTAGTGAAAATAAAACATGATGTGGGCTTCAGCTACAGCAGACATAGAGCCCGCCCCTTGACAGCTTCAGTTTCTGCCTTCATGGGGCCCATAAACAGGCTGTCCACAGCTACTCAAGTGCTGGGCTGCCCACTACTTGGGCTCTAGCTGTTTTTCTCAATCAAGCCAATAGCATTTAGACTCAATAATCATGTTATGAGCATATTTCGGGCTATGGGCTTCATGTGGGTTTCTTTTGGGCTTGTGAACAGTGCCGAAACTCACTTATAATAGGCTCAGATGGTTTATTGGGTGCTGTATAGGGTATTTTAGTGGTTTGGGCTTATTGGGCTAATTTATTAAATATTTAATTGAGCCCAAATATTTTATTGGAGGCCCATCCAAGTGTTGGTTAAAAAATGGGCATATACATTTAGCCCCCCGAGCCCGTGACTTACCCATGGTGAGTCACGTGCGAGCTAAAGTAACTGTTCAGTTTCCTTCTTTGTACTGGCGGGTGTTTTTCAAAAAAAGATAGTGGCTCATTTTTCTGTGAAAATAGTGGAGGAGTGGGAAAGCCATACCTGTTAGTAGCTCTTACCTTCAAGGACAACCTGAATTAATGGCCATTATTCCCCATTTTAATGGCTCAACCACCTGGTTGACTTCTCCATACTCATCCGTTACTTATTTTCTCAAGGAACAGAGAGCATATTCGGCACAAACAAATCCCAACTCTTCTTCTTCCTTCTCCTTCTATTTTTCTTCTTCTTCTCTTCCTTGTTCACCGTCAATGGCTTTTTCTTCAAGGAGATCGACGAAGGGACGTGGAGGGACCTTTTTCGGTAAGAGAGGTCCTCCCGTTACTGGTGAGGCAGCGGCGCCGAGAGGCTTAGGGGACAATGATGACAGCTCCAATTCTGGTTCAAGATTACCAAAGTCTCTTGAGGAGGTATTGGGTCGACCCACTGTTGACCCGTGGTATAGAAGTGATGAGAGATTCCCTTCCGTTCCGGTGAACCCTCAACCACCACCGGCAGACTGAGAGTGGTTGGTAATCAGAGAAGATGCCACAGCAGACGTGGCCTGGACTCCATCTTTCCAAGAGATTTTGACCTGCAAATACAGAGGAATGAAATGCTTGTCGTCCCTCTTGTCTTTGATTTCCAATGTTCAAAAGCTGCTGGCTGGGAAGCTTGGATAGATTCGGAGCTTGCCAATAGGGAGTTTTGTGACCGTTTGGAGCAAGCCGGCGTACTCCGCTCCATTCTTATCTCAAGATCTTCGAATATTTTCTGGGATACTGAGGCATTACGACAACTAGTCCGAAGATGGTGTCCATCCACGCACACATTTTTCTTCGCTCACAGTGAGTTAACCATGACATTAGAGGATATAGAGAATCATTGGCTGCTGCCAATATTGGGTGATCAAGACCCAACAGAAGTCAAGCTTTCCCCTGAGAAGTTGAGGATAGAAGCTACTCTGACAGATTACATAGGGAGAAAGAACATTTCCTTAGGGACTCAAGCTATGAGGTTTACTTCTTGGATGGATCATTTCAATAAAGAGGAGGATGCTTCAATTCGAAGAGCTGCCTTCGTAGCGTATTGGCTCAGCAAATGTGTTTTTGGTGAGCATCCTACTTATTCAATTAAACCTTTATACTTCCCTCTTGCTGTAAAAATTGCTGCAGGCGCTTGTTTTCCCTTTGCTCCTTTATTGTTGGGTCAACTTTATACTCAGTTGGTTTTGTTACACGCTGAGGAGTTGATTTGTGCATCCTGTCACACAGTCACTACGGCCTTTAATTCGTCCATTGTGCATACAGTCCTTTGGAAACATGTCTTGAAATACATCACAAAGGGTAGGAAACCCTATAAGGCCCGGAACAAGTTTGCGTCCATGCCGGAAGAAGTCGTTGCTCATGTTGGTGACTTTCAAAGAGATGTACCCATTGTGTATCGTTGGGTAGGTAATAAATTTTATGATCATAGCTTGATACCCTATTTGGATAATGAGAGTAAGGTCTGTTGGAGACCCTATGGAGTGACCCATCGTGGATTTACGTATGATTCGGTGATGTCCGGGTTCCGTGACGTAGAAGCTCAGGACTACACTCTTATTGCTGAAGATGTGAGATTTTTTACCTATCTTCTTGTCACAAATGCTGGCTGATTGCCAGTGCTGTCTTCTGGCAGACTTTAGTTTACTGCCTATGGTGCTCATAGAGTGAGAAGGCAATTTGGCTTCGACCAAGAAGTACTAGCTATCATGGGGATAGCAGCAGGTGAAATTCCCACCATATCAATCCATTTTTGAAGGCTAGGGCCTTTGCTTATTGGAGTGGTATTGCTCCTTGGGTTATAGTCCCAAGTCGTGATAGAATCAGTGTTTATACCATGGGTATGGTCAATTATTGGAGGGAGTTGATGGCTGCAATGGTGGAATTCAAAAACAATGGGAGAGGAGTCATTTCCCATCTGCTGCAGTCACGCATTTCCCCGTTACCTCACCCTTGTTTGTTTGTGGCCACAAACACCATAACTACTTATGCAAACCGCCAAAGTTTGGGCTATACTGTGTGGTTTCAGGAAGAGTCACGATAGATGATATATGACAATCACCATCCTCCCTTGGTGGTTGAAGGGATCACCCTCATGTATCCCTGCACCCGGGGAAAGTGGTATTAAATAAAGGAAGGAACTGCTTCTACTGGCACTACTACTGCCAAGGAGAAGCAATCCAGTAAGATTTAAGAAAAGAGAAGTCCCCAGCACAGACTCTCCTGCCCAAGCTTCAAAGAAAAAGAAAACAACTACTGCTAGGGCCAGTAGAGGAGTGATAATTCTGGGGACTGATGCTCAAGATCCGTTACCAGTGGAGAAAAGTGCTGCTCAAGGGATTTCTGCCCCTGTGAGTAAGAAGCCAGTGAGAAAAACCAGAGTTGGGAAGAGAACTTTTGTTCCTCTAGCCTTCCTAAGTGTGCCAACATCCATTGCTGCACGCGTTGCCGCACGCAAATCAACTCGAGGCATTGTTTATTCCGAGAAAAGAGTATGTGTCTTTATCCTTGCTTCTTTATTTGTCAATTGATTCATCTTTCCCACGGTATTGACATGATTTTTGTTTTATAGCAGTCCAAACAAAGAGCTGACACGCTTAACCGTGTCCCAATTGTGATACCAGTATGCATTTAGCTATGGTACTTTACTTTTAGTAAAGATAGTATCCTCATGCTCTCCTTTTTTTTTTCTTTTTTTTTTTTTTGTGTAGGATGATTTGGATAGTTCATCATCATCCTCAAGTGATGGAAGTGAATCCATCTGGAGCTGTTGCAGAAAGAATTGATGCAGAAACTGTTGCAGCAGAAGTTAACTCTGCTGATGAGGAGCACTACTGCTCAAGTGCTTCTTCTGGAGGAGAAGGTGTGATGACAGGAACCAGTACTAAAGAAGATGTAGTATCCATGGATGAACTGGAAGCTGCAGAAGCTTCTTTTGATAATGGCCCCATTACATCTGCCAGTAACCCCAAATCTGCAAAGAGGACTGTTGATGAGCATACAACTGTTGGAGTTGTTACCAGTGCTGTGAGAGCTGCTGAGACCACACTAATTACCATAACCAGCAGTGGTGGGACTACACAAGGTAACCCTTCTGGGAGTGGCAGCCACGCTGATCCTTCGTTGTTTGATTCAAGCCCTTCCACTTGCCATTATGTTCGGAGGCCTCGTAGGGGAAGTATGATGTCTTCAGATTCGGAGAGGACTATTTCAGCCACTATTAGGATACCAACACCCCATAGTCCTCTTCATGAGTCTGGTGGTGCTACTCCTACACCCATAGTCATAGCTGCTGTGATATCTGCCACAACAATTGTTCAAGACAGTGAGACTGTGCAAGCAGCTGCTGAAGAAATTCCTGGTAGTGAGGAGCTTTCTGCACACATCTCTGACATCCCAGAAGGTAATAATATTGTTAAGAGCATACCAATTGATGAGAATCTTGTGGTTGATACTGATTTTGGTACAGGTGTGACTCATGTTGAACATGCAAAGGTTGCTGCCAATGGAGATCCTGTTCAAGCAGAAGTCATACCTAGCAGTGGTATTCCAGCTATGGAAGAGACATTTGTCCAAGACCCTGCAGATGACATATCCATGGAGGATATGGCAGATACCCATGATAGCTACGATGCAGTCTTGTCCGAGACAGAAGATCATGTAGCTGGTACTCAAGCAGCAGATTTGGATGTTGCTGCTCCTGTAACAGCTCATACGAGTCCAACCAAAATACGTAATTGGCTTTTTATCAATTTTGCTGTTCTTTTTGCTTTGGCTTTTTAGCATCAATATGAAACAAGTTTGCTTCTCATTAACATTTTCTGTTCTTCTCTTGCTTGATGGCAGAGATTTCTTGAGATGTATAGACTAGTCTTGATCATTTGCTTGTTTGTCATGCATAGAACTTGTATGTATATCTCTTATTTCCTGATTATGAACTGCTTAGACATGAGTTGATGCCCATTTGTTGTCTATGACTGCAAAACCAAGGTTAAATAGATGCAACGGACATGGGTTGATTCCCATTTGCTATCTGCTGCTGTTGTTGCTTGCTGTGTAGGCTTGGAAGACATGGGTTGATGCCCATTTGTTGTTTGCCGTTTGTAAGCACCAAATTTGTTGTTGCGGAAGTATGAGCCTAGTAAAGATAAGATGACTTCCCACCAGTTGTTTGCTGTTTTCACACCTTTTTTTGACCAAGTGAGCCTGGTAGACGTGGGTTGATTCCCACTTATTGTCCACCATGTTGTGGCCACACCCTTTTGTGATTGTGTGAGCCCAGCACTGATAGGTTTTGTAAGTCTTGTCCCATCCTTTGCCCACTATTTTTATGGCTGCACACTTCCGATAAACAAGTTTGGTGGACATGGGTTAAATTCCCATTTGTTGTCCCCCAACCGGTGAACCTAGGTTAATGCCCAATTGTTGTCCTCCGTTTGGTGTAGTAAGTGAGCTCAATGGACATGGGTTGATTCTCATTTGTTGTCCCCTTTCTGATGAACCTGGGTTAATGTCCAGTTGTTGTTCACCATCCAGGCCTAATTGGCTGAGCTCGGTGGACATGGGTTGATGCCCATTTGTCGTCCTCCATCTGGTGAACCTAGGTTAATGCCCAGTTGTTGTTCGTATCAGGTCCATTAGGTAAACCGGTGGACATGGGTTAATGCCCATTTGTCGTCCCCCGTTGGGTGAACCTGGGTTAATGCCCAATTGTTGTTCCCCGTTTGATCTGTTAGGTGAGCTCGGTGGACATGGGTTGATGCCCATTTGTCGTCCCCCGTTTAGTGAACCTGGGTTGATACCCAGTTGTTGTTCCCTAAGTGGCCCAACCAAACCAACCTAAGAATAAATTGTAACTAGTGTGGCTTTTTTAGTAAAGGAGTGACAATAAGCATTTTACTCACTTACTTTCTTTGCCTTCACTTGTATTGTTGTGCTTGTTTAGCTGACTCTTTCCTCTTTTTCTTTCATTTTTTCTGCAACTGGAAGCGGCAATGAAGCTTTTGCAGAGGAAGAGAGAAGGCATCAGACTGCAGTAGTGGAATCTGCTATCAGGGGTCAGCTAGGGCTATTGTCTGCTATCAGGTCTGCCACACTGGGATCATCTGTACTTGCTGAGATGGATGCCTTTTTCCGGGAGTTTGACCGTGTATCAGTCAGTTCTCGTCATGCTGAGCATTTCTGGATTTTTGACGATGCAAAAGATGACTTCGAAGGCTTCCGAGTGCCACAAGGGGGAATTCAGTTCTTAAAAGCCTTATGGGAGAAGTATGGTAGCTGCTCAGCATATCATAAGCTTGGTGTGCACGTGGGTGGCTCAATGTTGACTCTCCTTTGCTGTATGCTTGCCCATATGGAGTATACCAGGCTTGAAGATGTTACCGAGGTCCATATCCTTAAGTGGAAGGCCGTGGTTCAAGAGGTAATCAGAGGAGGCTTCAAGTTCAGCTTCATTCTTGATTATTTGCGGAGACTAGCCCACGATATGTTTAGCAGGAGAATATTGGCTGAATTGAGGGTGGTGGAAGCTCGTGCTGCTGCGTTGAGAGATGCTCTAAACATGGTCGTGCCAAACCCGTGGGACTTGGCTTCTGCCAGAGGAGTTTCTGTAGAACCTCATGCTGAATCAGCTCTCTATGGCTTACTGGCTTGAGCACATTATCCACTGCATTCCTCTTTTTTGTTGCTCTTTTGTAATGTATTAGCCGTGTATAGGCTTTGACATGAAACTTGGTCTCACTTTGCTTTTTGGTACATATTTGTTAAGTATATTAACTTGTGAACAATGAGACTTAACTTTTGTCACCTTTGCTTGCTTGAATTGCATTATACAAAAAGGTTGACATATTTTGAAATACAAAAGAAGAGCATTTTAACTCCTATTACTCTTAGCTTAGCATAAAGTGCTTATAAGCTATTTTAAAAGAAGAAAGATACATAATGCAGATATGCTGGAATGCATCTTACGAGTAATAGTGTTTCAACCACTTTCCATTGATAAGGTCTACCAAAGTAGTTCTATCAGATTTAGACAGCCTGTAGTAACCACTTCCATGTGCCTCTCGGATAATGTATGGTTCATCCTAATTGGGGGAAAACTTCGACGGAGATGGGAGGTTTCTCCTTACAAACTCCGCGACTTTCAAAACCATTTGTCCCTCTACGAAGATTCGGACTCGAAGGGCTTTGTTGTAAACATTAGTCATCTTTTGGTAATTCCTTTGGCTTCTTACTTTAGCTAAATCCCTTACTTCATCCAATCCTTCCAGATTTGTCATCTGTGCTTCAGCACACATATTAGCATCTACCTCCAACTCACTCCCTTGCATTACTCGTGGGCTAGGCACAACCAATTCAGTAGGAGAGATAGTATCTATGCCATAAATAAGTGAGAAAGGTGTAAAGCCTGTTGCTGTTTTGGGTGAACTTCGGTATGCCCATAAGACATCTGCCATGTGGGCTCTCCAGTCGTTCCCATAATCAAACACCATTTTGCTCAAGATTCGGAGCAACATTCTGTTTGTGATTTCGGCTTGCCCATTACCTTGAGAGTAGTAAGGTGTGGAATGTCGATGCTTGACTCGGTAATGTTCTAGCACTTCCTGCACATCCTTGTTTATAAATGAAGTGCCATTATCGCTAATGAGCTTTTATGGTATACCAAAACGAGTGATTATGTGCTCTCGGATGAAATTTGCAACTGCAGCACCTGTTGTCTTTCGGAGGGGAATGGCTTCTGCTCATTTTGTGAAGTATTCGATAGCCACAAGAATCCAAATGTAACCACCAGAGGCCGGATTGATGGGGCCAATGAGATCTAGCCCCCAAGTGTGAAATGGCCAAGGTGTAGCCATATTTTGGAGACTAGTTGGGTGAGTATGGATCAAGTTGGCTTGGACTTGGCAAGTATGGCATGTTTTCACAAAATCTGTTGCATCCTTTTTCATTGTAGGCTAATAATAACCGAGTGTGAGCAAATATTGGTAGAGTCTCTTCTTCCCTTGATGCTCCCCACATTCTCCCACATGAGTTTCCTTCATAACCATTTGGGATTCCGATGGGCTAAGACATCTAAGTGGCTCTCCATGAAAGCCTTTCCGAAAGAGAGTTCCCCCTTCCACAAAATACCTCAAGGCTAGCCTCTTAAGGCGATAAACATCCTTGGGGTTTGATGGCAAAATTCCTTCAAGCAAATATTCTAAGAACAGTGTGCGCCAATCAGTAGAAATAAAAGTTGCACATACCTCTTCGTTGCTATAATGGAATTGATAGGTTGGGCATTGGCTCTGTACATCTGCCGCTTCTGCACACATGTTTGGCTAGAAATATCTCAGCGGCTGAAGTCTACGGTAAAGGCTGATAGCTCCTCTGTCTCCACAAGTTTTCTCATGGACTTCAATCAGCTTTTCCTTTGCCTCCTCAATGTTGGTGCACCGTGTCAAAACTCCCCAAGCAGTCTTCGATAAAGATCTCCGGATATCAAGGTGTAATCCTTGATTTCCCTTAAGTCTGCCACAACAGCAGGAGACATGAGCTTGGCTTTGATTGGTACTCGCTAGTCTTCTTGATTTGGAGACAGCTCTTCAAATTCTTTCTTTAGTAATTCGGTGATAGGCTTCATCTTCTTACAGATGGTGACATCCATTTCTTCACCTTCGAAGGCTATTTGAGATCCCAAAGTAGCTAAAGCATCTGCATACCGGTTCTCATTCCTTTAGGCATGTTCTATCTCAAAAGTGCTGAATTTTGCTTCCAATTTCTGTGTCAAAGCTCTGTAAGGTGCCAAAGATGGTTCCTTGAGTGAGAATTCTCCTCGAGCTTGACAAACCACAAGGTTAGAATCGCCAATAACTCGCAAGTGCTTGATTCCCATTTCATATGCTATTGCCAATCCGGTTAGGTAAGCCTGATATTTAGCTGCATTGTTAGAACATGGGAAATCAAATTTGAAGGATTTTGTTACAGCCTCCCCATCATCCTTGTAAAGAACAATGCCGGCTCCTGCTGATGTAGCAGTTGATGAGCCATTAAATTTTAAGGTCCAAACAGAATCTGCCAAACCTGCCAGAAATACTTCATTGATTTCCCTGGGTATTTCATCTGAAATGGATGAGTTATCTTCCCCAGGAAATTGAGCTAATAGATCAGCAATGGCTTGACTTTTAATAGCAGTTGGTGTCTCGGTGATAATCTCATATTGTGACAGTTGTAGAAGCCACTGTGCCAGTCTGCCAGACAGTACAGGCCGTTGCAGCAGACTTCTGATAGGATGAGATTTTGTCATCAATTGGACCTTGTGAGCTAGAAACTAGTGTTGGAGCCTTTGGAAAGCATAGATTAGAGCTAAGCAAGATCGCTCAGCCCCCAAGTATCGGCTTTCGGCAACCTTGAGAGCAAAGCTAACATAATAGACAGGTTGTTCAATCCCACTACCATCTTCTTGGGCTATCAAAGCCCCAATTGCTTGGCTATTTGAAGCTAAGTAAAGTCGAAGAGGTTTCCCAAAAATAGGTACACAAACAGTAGGGAGTTTAGTCATGATGTCTTGTACCTTTTCAAAGGTTTGTTGGCACTCGATAGACTAATGGAATGGAGCTCCCTTCTTCAAGAGTGAGGCAAAAGCAAAAGTTACAGCAGCAAGGCCAAGAATAAACCTTCTTATATATGACAGCTTGCCCAAGAAACTCTTCAGCTCTTTGTGTGTGGTTAGTGGCTTCATAGTGGCTATGGCAGATGCCCTTGCTGGATCAACGTCAATACCACGCTGGTGCACTAAGAAACACAGAAACTTGCCAGATGAAACTCCAAATGCACACTTGAAAGGATTCATCTTGAGCTTGTACAATCAACATCTCTCAAACACTCTCTTCAAGATGCCAAAATGATCTCCTCTTGTCTTGGACTTTACCACAATATCATCAACATAATCTTCAATTTCACGGTGCATCATGTCATGAAACATGGCTGTCATGGTCCTTTGATATGTGGCTCTGGCATTCTTGAGCCCGAATGGCATGACGGTGTAGTAGAAATTCCCAATGGGTGTGCGGAATGCGGTTTTCTCGGCGTCCTTTGGGGACATGAAAATTTGATTGTAACTGCTAAAACCATCCATAAAGGAGAACATTGCATAACCAACAGCTGAATCAATCAAAAGGTCCATATTGGGCAACGAGAATTCATCCTTGAGATTACGGAAATCCACACAACACCGGATTTGGCCATTCTTCTTCTTCATGGGGACTATGTTGGACAGCCACCGTGGGTGTTGTATTGGCTTGATAAAACCGACTGAAAATAGCTTCTTCACCTCTTGAGTAATTTGAGCTTCGACCTCCGAATGGAGGTCCTCATAGGTTGTACCATTGGCCTAGTACCTGGTTCAACATTCAAAGAATGGGCAACAAGTTTCGGGTCTATCCCGGGCATTTCATCATATTGCCAAGCGAAAACATCTTGATATTCTTTTAATAATTCTACCAAATGCATTATTTCTTCAGCTGATAATGATGCACTAATAGAAACAGGTTTATATACATTGGGATCAGAACTTAGATTGATTACCTCAAGTTCTTCTTTTGCAAAAATTTTGGGATCTGCCATAGCAACTTCTGCTGTATCTGCAGATTCTGGAACATCTACTTCATTCACTATGACACATGAGGGCTGCAAGATTCCCTCTTCTAGTTCGGGGGCCTCTTGTTGGAGACAATTAGCCCCCGCGCACCTTCATAAGCGGTAAATAGTGCGCCCATCCGGTAAACGGACGCATACACATTGTGGCTAACTCTTACTGGTACTAGCTTCTGCCCTGTGCTTCCTTTTCTGTTCCAGCAGATCTCTCAAATCTGCCTCAAGAGCATCCTTTATTTCCTCCCATTTGGACAATGGAATTCCAACTGGTTTAGCAAGTGATGCTTCCCCTGCTGGAGCAACTTCATCATATAGGGCTGCCTCAACAAAATAGGACTCGGATTGGTCGAAAGGCATGGGGTTGGTGGCTATTCGAATAGGCTTTCCGTTGAGCCTCCCTTTTACACATTGGTGATAAGTGGAGGGGATGAGCTGGTGCTTGTGTAGCCAAGGTCTTCCCAATAGTATGTGATAGGGAACCACGGAATCCACAACGTGAAACCGTGTCAAAGCTACAATGGGACCAACCTTTAGAACAAGTTGAATGTGCCCCTTAGTGTACTCACCAATACCACCGAAGTCTTTTATCTCCATAGGTGCTCCTTGGATCTTCTCTTGAGAGATTTCTGCTGCTTGGATAGTGCTTAGGGGAATGAGGTTGATGCAAGAGCCGGTATCTACCAAAGCACGCCTCACTTGCACCTCATTGATTGTGGCTGAGAGGTAGAGAGGACGTCAGTGATCTGGATACTGAACTTCCATATCTTCATCTGTAAATGTTATTGCATTGGTTGTTTCCAGAAAAGCTCGGCTGGCATGGGTTTCAGCTGTAAAGTAGTGAGCTCCGAAATCTGCTGCTATGGCCATAATGGCCTCAGTAGCTGTTGTGCGAGCTTCTGGATTCAATCCCAGCTAGTTGAAAAGAGATCGAAACTTAGGATTTCTTTGCAATGTCTTGATGGCTGTAGGTGTCATGGCAGAATTTACAATGGCAAGTTTGTCCATATCCACATCACTAGCATTTCCATGAATGACAATCAAAACTACAGCTCTATCTTTATGCTTGAGGAAATGATCGATATGTACCTTTTGTTTTACTTGAGGGAGTTCCAAGGTTCCGTCTTGAATCTTCTCATGGAATTTTCTTCGAAGAGTCCAACAATCTGCTGTAGAGTGATGAACATATTGGTGGAAGTAGCAGAATTTTGGATTCTTCTTGTCCTCTTCAGTTGCTTTCTTTGGAGCTTCCGGGAGCTTGATAATGCCATCTGCTACCCACTTGTTAAGAATAGCCATCATTTCTTCCAAGGTGCAAGGAAACGGACATGGTGGCTCCTCAAAAGATCTTTCAGATGATTTCTTTCACTTGTTGCTTACAATGGACACCATAAGAACCTGTGGTTGGCTTTTCTTTTCTTTAGGCTTTTCGGTATGAGGCTTGACTGATAGTGCCGTCTTCCAAGCCTTTTGGAGAAGCTGTGCAAATCTTGAGATGTCGAGGTTCTCAAGGTGAGCTTGGAACTCTGGCAGCATATTATCTATGCAAACTCTTACTAGCTCGCCTTCTTCATAATTGGCATAGCAATCCAAGGATATATCGCGAAAGCGATGTATGTAGTGGAGTAAGTCTTCCCCACTTGCTTGTTTTGTAGTATGGAGGTTGACAAGGGTAATCTTCTCCTCCACTTGGAAATATTTTCCACAAAACAGCTCAACCATATCTTCTCACACCTTCACGGATCCGGGAGGTAAAGTGGTGTATCATGTATAAGCTCTATCATCAAGAGACTTGGAAAACTCACGAAGGCATAGATCACCATTGCCAACGTAAACCCCCATTGAGTCTATGAACTTGCTAATGTGTATAAGAGCACTCCCTTTTCGGCCATCAAAGAGTGAGAAAGTTGGAACAATATACTTCTCTGGGTAAGGCTACTTCAACAATTCAGTAGGATAAGGAGGTTTTCTTACAAAAAGTCGAGGCTCCTTTGGATTCTTTTCTCTTTCTTGTTTGAGCAAATTTGCCACGTCAAACATCGTCACAAAGGTAGTCTCCTTATTATGTGAACCCGAGTCTTGATGAGGCTTTTCTTGGTTTCCTCCTTCATTTTGAGGAAAGGTCTTGACACCAGCATCTTTTTCCTTGAGCTGTTTGATAGCTTCTGCCAGCTCACCTTGAGTCTGCTGCAAGCCCTGTATAAGTTCCAGCATCAAATTTGTTGGCAGTACCTCCCAGTTTGGATCACTTAGGGGTGGTTGTGGTGGATCTTGTCCTTGTCCGTTGACTGCAGATTCAGCTCGGGAATTCTCCGTATGGACTGAGACTTCCCTTCGACTTCCTCTTTGTCGGAGTTTAAGAGGCATGATTCTTGAGCTCTAGCTTTCTTTTTGGAAGTGTTGATCTCGACTCCCCAGTGGAGTCGCCAGAAAATGTGAGGGGTGTTTTTTGTGATGATGCCATGTGGCGTGCCGAGGGCGATTACAACGTGGGCTTGGGTTTGAAGAAGGAGGAGTCGAACCCAAAATTCAACCAAGAGCCTAAAGTTCGGCCTAAGGGCTAGTGGGGCATCTTCCAAAAATATTTAAGAGCCAAGATTTTGAAGCCCAAGTAAGATGAGAACAAGGACCAAGAAAGCTTGTCAAGGTGATATTGCTAACAAGAAGCCTAAAAGACAGTTATTGGGCCGGGCCACTCACTGTTCCTTAACTGGATCGAGCTTGAAACACAATAAGTTTAATGAAAAATTACCAGAACACATGTTTTCCATGCTTCTGCTGACATCTGCCACAAGGCCTGTGATTAATAATAAACTTTGTTAAGACTAAAAAGAGAGTTGACTTGGTGGGAGAGAGTCAGCCTCGATGAGACATGCATAAGGGTGAGGGAAAGATGTGTTTAGGCCATTTATGGAGTTAGGTCAATGGTGAAAGACATTGTAATCATAACAAGGCATTTTAGGATTTTGACCCGGACATCTGCCAGGAAAGCTTTCAGGGGAATAACAGGGGTTGAGCCGTGAATCTCAACTTCCTTTGATGGGGATTGTATATCTGGGTCAGGGTTGGAGTTTTCAGGTTGAAGATGACCTACAGACTTCTATTTTCTGGTGTTTTTCCTCAAAATCCCCTAGGGGTTCACTAGTTGGTTCTTAGAGAAAGTCTTTTCTCTTGAGCTAATGGTGTTGTTTCTGGTTCTATTTTTTGCATTAAGAATGCAATCAGTCCTATTTATAGGAATGATTAGAGTGGCTTAAACTCATGGAAAATCGAGATTATGATTTCCCTTAAGCCCCTTGACTTCCAAAATTAACCCTCTATGATATGTTTTGTCAAAGAGAGTATTAATCATAAGTAAAGATGAGTGTGGTCTTCCCTTAATGTCAGGGTAAGGCCTTCTCTTCCTCTGAAATGGCTTTTTCAGAGTCTTTTTATGCTTATTTGGTTGGTTTTCTATGACAGGTCAGGCCATGCATGCTTCTATTGATCTTGGTTTCTACAAACTAATCATTATGTCTCCCAACAGACCTAGTGATAGCAGTTCATTGGTTGCCAAAATCTCGGGACTTACTCCCCTCCACCAAACCACACTCCTCAAGTCAGAACCACATAAGAAGAGTAGTACCCTCACGGGTCTAGGCCGTGGGGCTACTCCCTGAGTCCTTTTAGGACTGGAATGGACATGGGTCAAGGGTTTTTTGTCACATTTCCCCATTTTCCATGCGTCTTGGCTGTTTCCAATGGTCTTTGAGCTGTTATGCAAAAGTCTGCTGCGTGAACAGTATTAGAATCCATAGTTTCCGGTGGAATGGAGGGCTAAGGTGAGCTGGAAATGCTGGAGCAGTTTGAAATGGAAGACCAACTGCCTCTTGTCACGTTTGAGGGGATGGAAGCTATTGTTCCTCTCTTTATTAGTGAAAATAAGACATGATGTGGGCTCCAGCTGCAGCAAACATAGCCCACCCCTTGACAGCTTCAGTTTCTGCCTTCATGAGGCCCACGGACAAGTTGTCCACAACTACTCAAGTGCTGGGCTGCCCACTACTTGGGCTCCAACTGTTTTCCTCAATCAACCCAATAGCATTTAGACTCAATAATCATGTTATGAGCATATTTTGGGTTATGGGCTTCATGTGGGTTTCTTTTGGGCTTGTGAACAGTGCCGAAACTCACTTATAATAGGCCCAGATGGTTTATTGGGTGCTTTACTATGTAATGTGATTGTATCATAAATTATGTAAGGTCAAATTGTGACAACAGATTTTTGGAGTTGTAATATATCTTTGGTACTTAATCTTTGATATAAACAAGCCTGAGAATGACTTAGGTTTGCTCTGTTTGTGATATGATCTAAATTCGTTTAGCATGTTTGATTGTTATGACTTCGAGGTTAGTAAGACCTAGAGATTTCATAAGGATTGAGTCTCGGGTCGTTACAATTTAGACATGTTATGATGGCATTTTATGCAAGTGAACTGTTTTCTAATCAATCACTTTGAGTTTTCAATCAGACCTAAGCTTAGGTCATTTGGGTGCTTGGGACGGAGCCTTTGACAGACTGCCTACATACCTCTTTTAGGAGGATCAAGGCCAAATATAGTTCAAAAGTTGGACTTATCCAATGGTCATGCAGATGATTGGGACTGAGTCTGTAATAGATTGCTTACGTACCTCTTTTGGGAGGATCAGATCCAGACGTAGTTTAAGGAGATGGACCTATCCAAAGGTCGTTTAGAGGATTAGGACTGAGTCTTGATAGACTACCTACGTACCCATTTTAAGAGGATCAGGTCCAAACGTAGTTCAAGACTTGGACCTATCCAAAGGTCATTCAGATAATTGAGACCGAGTCTTTGATGGACTGCCTATGTACCTCTCTTGGGAGGATTAAGTCAAGATGTAGTTCAAAAGATTGGACCTATCCAAAGGTCATTCAGATGATTGGGATAGAGTCTTTGATGGACTGCCTACGTACCTCTTTTGGGAGAATTAGGTCCAGACGTAGTTCAAGAGATTGGACCTATCCAAAGGTCATTCAGATGATTGAGACCGAGTCTTTGATGGATTGCCTACGTACCTCTTTTGGGAGGATTAGGTCCAAACGTAGTTCAAGAGATTAGAAGACATTTGGTCAACCAAAGTGATTATTTAGACCTTTGATCAAGTCTGCACGGTGATTTCAAAATGAACTTATTCAAGAGAAATTTTGAAAATGATATGAATTTTTCTTAAAAATTTGTGGTGTAGAAACCTTGCTTTTGCATGTGTTCTTGTCAATTTTGTGAAAAAACATTTTTTTTTTTCCTTTTTCAAATAAGCAAAAGGTAGTCCCTTTGAATAGGTCTTTTGGCTGATCATGACATTCGATAGCCAAGCCATTCTCTTTTATTAGGAAGGATCAAGGTTGTTAGCCTCAAGGTTTCAATACCTATTAATTGGCTAATTAATCCAAGAACATTCATGTAGTTTTGATGATAACCATGATTTTAAGTTGTTCATTAATGATATTTTCATATGAACTAATGATTTATGTTTTAAAGCTTAATGTTGACTATTGATTTAATTGGACCAACATTGGCCAATTCAAATATCAAGCAAATGCAAAGTCGACAAGTTGCTGAAGATCAAAGTCATCAAGTCTCAAGACAAAGAAATCAAGCTCAAGAATCATGCTCCGAGACATATGAGAAGTAAGAGTTAGGTTTTGTAAAGTTTATTAAGATTTGATCTTTAAGGCTCAACTTTAAAAACAACTTAAATTTCTTAAACATAAAAGTTTTTCAAAATATTGACAAAGTCAACATTAATGGCTAGATTGATATTTAAAGACAACCATGAAATCAATTACGGATGAAAAAATTTCTTAAGGTAGCCGACATGTAAGAATTGTAGGAGCATATGAGTTACAATCCCATATGCCTCCACCTACGTGCAATACATGCACACCTTGCTGAAAGTAAGCTTGACAAATATAAGAAAATGTTGACTTAGTGGCACAAGCTTATTAAAGGTGATTGACAAGCTAGGTGGTTTGAATTAATTGCATGAATCACATGGGATAATAACCCATGAATTTCCAAAAGTCATACAAATTAGCTACTAGCAGATTTGGATATCTTTGGCTGAAAATTGTGTTGACAAAAAGCAGAAAAGTTTTTCAAAAGATTTCAAAATAAAAAAGACGGTTTGATTGATTGAATTAAGTCTGTGTCTGTTGGAGAATCAAAACTTTGCCAAAGACTTGCAGCAAAGTTCAGTGCAAAAAAAGCAATAAATATAAGCTGGCATGCACTGGCACCGTTTATTTGAAAATGTTATTTGAATGTTTAAAAAGTCATGCAAATGATTTAAAAGTCTGATTACCATTTTCAATTGTCGGTTAAAGCTTTCTTTCTTTCAAATATAAGCCACAATTGTTGACTAAGTAAATATGGGCAATAATCCCATGTGATGCACCATTCATGTGGCCAAATACAAGCCACACCAAAGCCCAACAAATCTTCTGACATTGGCACCGTTTATTTGAATTTTAAAAAGTCATGCTAATTATTCAAAAGGCTGATTGCCATTTTCAAATGGTCGGTTAAAACAATCTTCTGACATTGGCACTTTATCATTTAAAATTATATAGAATCATGATTGTGTTTTCTAACGAACAAAAATTTTCAAATTCAAATTTCCTTTAGTCGATTGATTGAACAATATATAAAGAGAATAGAAGAGAGAAACAAAAACAACAACAGAGCATACAAGAGAAATCAAAGAAAGAAAAGAAAATATCTTTTATATCAATCCATCCTTTCTCAAGCTTATATTTTCATATCATTCAAAATCCTTGATTGAAAATCAAATTTCTCTAAACACTTTTTGAGCCATATTGATCAAATCTTTGATATACTATTAGAGTGAGCATATTGTGTACTACTACTCTTTGAGAGAGCCATATTTTGTACAACAATCCTTTGTTGAAACTATTGAGTGTTTTTGTTAGGGTTTTGGCATAAATCCTAAGTAGTGAAAAGGATTTTTCACTGGGTGGTTACTCTTCACCATGTAAGGAAGATTTGTGGGTTTTGATATAAATCCTAAGGAGTGAAAAAGATTTTTCACTCGGTGGTTACTCTTCACCGTGTAAAGAAGATTTGTAACGGTTTTGATCTTCACCCGAAAGAAGATTGTCAAATTAGTGAATTTGGGAATCCTCGAGAAGTGATCTTGAGGCGGGGAAGCCGAACCTCGATAAAAATCATCGTGTTTGATTTTCTCTATCTCTATCTTTTACTTATTCAATTGCTTATATATACTTGTGCTTGATTTCCTATCATATCTATATTGCAATTGAATTGTGTTCTTAAATTTGTTTAATCAATTTTTGCTAATTGAAAATAGTTTTCTAATTCCGCATTTAAATCGAAAAAGTTTGCCTCAACCTAAATCACCCCCCCTCTTAGGTTGATATTTGGGTAACAATTGGTATCAGAGCCAAGGCTCTACATATAGATTTAACAATCTTAGAGTTAAGATCATGGCAAACACATCTAGACCTCAAATGGTTGAAGGTCAATCTACAAATAGACCACCCTTGTTCAATAGTAGTGATTATAGTTATTGGAAAACTAGAATGACTACGTACATTAAAGCTCAAGATTATCTCATATGGAAAATCATTGTAAATGGTCCTCATGTTCCTACTAAAATAGTAGAAGAACAAGAAATACCCAAACAAGAAACTGAATGGGATGAAAATGATGTCAAACTCATTGAATTAAATTATAAAGCTATGAATTGTTTATATTGTGCGTTTGACTCAAAGGAATTTGATGAAATTTCAAGTTGTAATTCAGCTAAAGAAATTTGGGAAAGACTTGAAGCTACATATGAAGAAGCAAGTCAAGTTGAAGAATCAAAGATGAGCATGCTTGTTCATGATCACAAATTGCCTCAAATAGAGAAAGATGAATGTACAAGCATTAGCCCTCAAGCATCCAACGATGAAGAAGATTCTACCGAAGCTTTTTGCTTAATGGCATATGAAGATGAGGTAACTTCTAAACTTAATTCTTTAGAAGATGAATCTTATAGCTATGATGAATTACAAAATGCTTTTGAAGAATTGGTTGAAGAATTTGAGAAGAATGTTTTGAAAAATAAAGTTTTCAAAAAGAAAGTCACATCTCTTTCAAACGAATTAGATGATTTCAAAAGCAAAAATGAAATTCTAGAAAAACAAATTATTTCTTTAAATGATAAAAATCTATCTTTAGAAAAAGAAATAATTAAGTTGAAAATTGAATCACAAAGCTTCATTGAGAAAATGAAAGCAAAAGATGTGGAAACATCATCACAAATAGCTCATGATTCAAATCTCTTGGTAAATGAAAATAAAGAATTAAAACTCAAAGTTGAAAACTTAAATAAAATTGTGACTAACTTTACAAATGGAAAGAAAAATTTGGATAATTTGTTAGGTAGTCAAAGATGTGTTTTTGACAAAGCGGGTATTGGATATAACCCTAAAATCAAAGAAAAACACTATCAAAAATTCTTTATAAATGAAAAATTCTTGAAAATCTCCCATATGTAAACATTGTGGAAAATTAGGGCATAATATTCATACATGTCCCATGAAAAATATGATTTGGGTAGTCAAAGGAACTACTCCTCCAAAAGCTAACCCTAGTGGACCCAAGAAAATTTGGGTACCAAAGAAAGGTTATTTGAAGTTGTTCTTGTAGGTATGCTTGATATCCAATATCTACCAAGGATAAGTGGTTTCTCAATACAGTGGATGTTCAAGGCATATGACAGGTGACAAAAATAAGTTTACTTCTCTTACTCTAAAAGATGGAGGAAATGTCAAATTCGGTGATAACTCAAAAGGAAAGATCATCGGTATAGGTAATATTGGTAAAACACATTCTCTTGTTATTGAAGATGTTCTCTTGGTTGATGGCTTGAAACATAACTTGCTAAGTATTAGCCAATTGTGTGATAAAGGCTATAATGTAATATTCAAATCAATCATGTGCATTATAGTAAATGAAATTGATAATCAAGTTCTATTTGTGGCATTTAGAAATGAAAATGTCTACACTATTGATCTTGATAATATGACATCAAAAGAATCAATTTGCCTTGCTGCCATAAATGAAAATAGTTGGTTGTGGCATAGAAGATTAGGACATGTCAATATGGAATTAGTCTCAAAATTGTCTAAACTTGATTTAGTAAGGCTTGCCGGTTACTAAATTTGTTAAAGATAAAATATGTGATGATCAACTAGGTAAACAAATGTCATTTCTATATGGAATTAATCTAGCAAAATTGTATCATTTGTAATTGTTAAACTCTCGCTATACATGGGTATTATTTCTTGCTCACAAAAATGAAGTCAAAAGCATTTGTTAAACATTGTAGAAGAATTCAAAATGAAAAAGGTTATACAATTAACAATGTTAGAAGTGATAGAGGTAGAGAATTTGATAATCAAGATATTGAACTATATTGTGACAAAATGGTTTTAAATTTGTTAAAGATAAAAATAGAATATGCTTAATGAACATAATTTACCTCAATATGGGCAGAAGCTGTTAACACCGCTTGCTATGTTATAAATAGAACCATCATTAGAAACACTTTAAATAAAACTCCTTATGAACTATGGAATAACAAACTAAATTGGATATTTCAAAGTTTTTGGATGTAATCTTTGTATTGAATGATAGAGATAATCTTGGAAATTCGATGCTAAATCCGATGAAGTATATTCCTTGGTTATTTACAAATAGTAAAGCATATAGAGTGTTCAATCATGGTTGTTGATGAATCTATGCATGTTGTTTTTGAGAACTATTTCTCTTGAAAATAAAGCTAGTTCATCTAACCAAGTTGATTCAAGTGAAAAAGTCAAAGATCAAGTGGATGAACCAAAAGATGAAGAAAAAGCGCTTCCTCCAACCAACAATGAAGAATTACCAAAAAGTTGGAACGTAGTCCATAGTCATCCTAAAGAATTGATCATTGGTGAAATTGAACATGGAGTAAGCACAAGATCAAAGCTCAACATCTGCAACAACATGGCGTTTCTCTATTGAACCAAAGAACATAAATGAAGCTATTGAAGATGAATCATGGTTGCAAGAAGAGCTAAACCAATTTGAAAGAGGTATGGACTCTTGCACCTAGACCCAAGGACCACTCCTATTGGTACAAAATGGGTATTCCGAAACAAAAAGGATGAAGAAGGTATAATAGTAAGGAACAAAGCAAGGTTAGTCGCTCAAGGTTATAATCAAGAGGAAGGTATTGATTATGGAGAGACTTATGCTCCAGTTGCTAGATTAGAAGCTATACGCATGTTACTTGCTTTTGCATGTTTTAAAAATTTTAAATTATTTCAAATGGATGTCAAAAGTGCCTTTTTAAATGGTTTTAGAAGAAGTTTATGTAGAACAACCTCCTGGATTTGAAAATCATGAATTTCCAAACCACGTTTTTAAATTATCAAAAGCTTTATATGGTTTAAAACAAGCTCCAAGAGTGTATGAAAAGTGGTTTCCTTATTGAAAAGGGTTTTACACGTGAAACTTGACACAACATTATTTCTAATGTTTGATGGAAAAGACATGCTTATTGTGCAAATCTATGTTGATGATATTATATTTGGTTCTACTAATGAAAACTTGTGCAAAGAATTCTCTAAGACTATGCAGGATGAATTCGAAATGAGTATGATGGGTGAGCTAAAATTCTTTCTCGGACTTCAAATAAAGCAAACCGAAGATGAGATATTCTTAAATCAATCCAAATATGTCATAGACTTACTAAAAAGATTTGGATTGACAAATGCTAAAGCATATGGAACTCCCATGAGTCCTTCAACAAAGCTTGACAAAGATGAGAAAGGTAAACCGGTGGACGTTAAGCTATATCGAGGTATGATTGGTAGTTTACTTTATTTAACCGCAAGTAGACCCGATATAATGTTTAGTGTATGTCTTTGCGCTCGGTTTCAATCCTTGTCCTAAAGAATCACACTTAATTGCAGTCAAACGAATATTTCGATATTTGCTTGGAACCATTGATTTAGGATTATGGTACCCTAAGTCAAATTCATTTGACTTAATAAGCTACACGGATGCGGATTTTGCTGGTTGCAAAATTGATCGCAAAAGCACTAGTGGTACTTGTCACTTTCTAGGACACTCACTAGTATCATGGTTTAGTAAAAAGCAAAATTCTGTGGCCTTATCAACGGCGGAAGCCGAATATGTAGCGGCCGGTAGTTGTTGTGCTCAATCTCTCTACATAAAACAACAACTAGAGGATTTTAAAATTCTTTTTGATCATATTCCCATAAGGTGTGATAACACAAGTGCCATAAGTTTAAGTAAAAATCCTATCCAACACTCTCGCACAAAGCACATTGAAATTAGATACCATTTTATAAGAGATCATGTGCAAAAAGGGGACATTGAACTTGAATTTGTGAGCACCGATAGTCAATGGGCGGATATTCTCACGAAACCTCTCATTGAAGAACGATTTTGCACAATTCGACGTGAAATAGGTATGGCTAGATACGTTGATATCAAATAAGCTTAAATTTATTATCCTTCTCTTTGATTCAACTATGTTAAATCTATATATACCTTAAGAATTGAATATAAAATGATTTTATGCATATCATGTTCATAAAATTGTTCATTTTATATCTTTCCTAGTTATATTGTTTGAACATTAAATTATATGCCCAGTTCTATGTATATTTGCGTATATGTTCATGCATAAAATAAGAAATAAAACTCATCATTTAAACAAACTTGAGTTTATTAAAAAGAAAGCCATAAAGGAGAAGTCACCACAAAAGGAAAAACCACTACACTTCCCACTACATTTATTTGGGGATAGAGCGAGAAGTCAATTCCTTCACCTCAGCTAGTAGCTTCTCGTACTGCTTCTGCAGCTTATTAGTGGTCTTGCTCTGCTCTGTGGACCGGATTACCAAATCATCGGCATAAGAATCCACGAGCGCCTTCAGCCTTTTGTTCTCCTCCTTGACCTCCCCTACTTTCTTCTTACTCTCCTTCAGCAACCTTTGTAAAATGGTGACTTGAGAACGCAGCGTTTTCACTTCCATATTCCTAACATGAAGACGACGTCCCATGTTAGAAACAGTGGCAGTACACTGAATCGTGAGTGCCAATGAGTCATTTATTATTTGTGGGTCAGTCCTCCCAGCTAAAACCTTTGCATCCTCCGGAGTACAAAGACCGGCAGCTACTGCGGTGGCAGTCTCACCATTCAATATCACTGAATCAGTTACTGACACAGGGCCATTAATTGAAAGGAAGTAAGGACGCCAGACTTCTGGCATCACACTAGGTGTATCATTTAGATTAATTGTTTCTGGTTTGTTTTGAGAAGAAGAGGAAGCCATTCTAGAAAATCTAATAAGAGATTAAGCTAAAAGTTTGAAAATGATGAAGTTCATCGAAAATTAGTGTGTGTTAAATAAACCTCAGATTTTTGAACACCAGCCTGTACCTATCATCCGACTCCCGAGATTTTTCTTCAAAATTCAACGTTAAAATCTCGAGATTTAACGTATACGGAAATATCACTGACTCAGAACTCGATGCGTCGACAAGATCTTTTTTCTGAAAAAGCAGATATTTTTTTTTCAAACTTCCTGATTTATCGGTGTCTCTGGCGTGCGTAATTGGATAAGTCAGACACGTAGCGTCTTCTGAACCATTCATTCACACTTATGACACGTAGCAAAATCTGAACCATTCATTCACACTTATGACACGTAGCAAAATCTGAACCATTCCTTCAAACAGCGCGTCTGTCCTATAAATTCGCTTCACCTCTCCACTACATACTCACACCTCTCAGATAATATTTTCTCTCATTCTTTAGATAACACTCTAAGAGGATGCAGCATCATTTAGAGATTCATAAAATCAAATACTTGATCTTCTCAGATAGAAGCAAAATTATTATTGATCAAGTTTCCACGAAGCAAGATTATTATTGATCATGCTTCTCGGTTGAAGTACCTCTCTCATACACCAGGTTGATGGGAAGATCTTTGGCATACACTCCAAATATATCTTCCTCATCCGAATCATCCCGTTCATACAACTGTTGATACACCCTGAAGCTTTGTATGACAGAAGAGAGAGAGTACGTAATATATGGGCATCATCCCATGTCCTTTCCAGATTGCTTAAATCATCAGCATTTTAGGCATATGGCAAGGGACATCATATCCTTTCCAACATCGAACCAAACCCTCAATCCAACCAAACCACTAGGATGAAGAATCTTACAAATATGAATATATTTGTTTTATTTCTTTGTACCAAATAGGAGAAATATGTTATATTAGTTAGTTGTTCTATGTTTGAACTAAATCAAAGGAGAAATAATTTTTTGTTTAATTTTGGTTGTTTAAAATGTTGAGTGATGTTTGGAGATATTGAATATAATATTTATTTTTTTGATGATGCCAAGGGGGAGAAAGATATGACATTTTTTTTGTATCTATTGGTGAATTATCATATTTTATCATATCTATTGGTGAATTATCATATCTTGCAATAATTGGCAAAAATACGCATATATATTGATTGCTTGATAATACTTAAATGACAAATTGATCTATGCATAAAGATAGGGGGAGATTTAAAAATCTCTAATATAAAGATATGCATTATTTTAGGGGGAGCTTTTCAAGAAAAGCTTCAAAATCATAAATCGTATAAAAATATCATATCATATGTGTCATCATCAAAAAGGGGGAGATTGTTAGCCTCAAGGTTTCAATAATTATTAATTGGCTAATTAATCCAAGGACATTCATGTAGTTTTGATGATAACCATGATTTTAAGTTGTTCATTAATGATATTTTCATATGAACTAATGATTTATGTTTTAAAGCTTAATTTTGACTATTGATTTAATTGGACCAAGATGGCCAATTCAAATATCAAGCAAATGCAAAGTTGACAAGTTGCAAATTCATTGAAGATCAAAGTCATCAAGACTCAAGACAAAGAAATCAAGCTCAAAGACAATGATCCGAGACATATGAGAAGTAAGAGTTAGGTTTTGTAAAGTTTATTAAGATTTGATCTTTAAGGCTCAACTTTAAAACCAACTTCAATTGAAAAATCTCTTAAAGTTTTCAAAGACAAACTTGATTGGTTGAAATTCAAATATAAGACAACCATATCAATTGAAAAATCTCTTAAAGTTTTCAAAGACAAACTTGATTGGTTGAAATTCAAATATAAGACAACCATATCAATTGAAAAATCTCTTAAAGTTTTCAAAGACAACTTGATTGGTTGAAATTCAAATATAAGACAACCATATCAATTGAAAAATCTCTTAAAGTTTTCAAAGAAAACTTGATTGGTTGAAATTCAAATGTAAGACAACCATATCAATTGAAAAATCTCTTAAAGTTTTCAAAGAAAGCAACTTGATTGAAATTCACATGCAAGACAACCATATCAATTATGGTTGAAAAATCTTAAGAAGAAAAGTTTTCAAAGAAAGCAACTTGATTGAAATTCAATGCAAGACAACCATATCAATTATGTTGAAAAATCTTAAGAAGAAAAGTTTTCAAAGAAAGCAAATTGATTGATAATGAAGAAAAGACAATTTCTAAACATATCAATCAAAGAAAGCAACTTCTTCAATTGATTGAAAATTAAAATTGAAATTGACAAACTTGATTGGTTGAAATTCAAATATAAGACAACCATATCAATTGAAAAATCTCTTAAAGTTTTCAAAGACAACTTGATTGGTTGAAATTCAAATATAAGACAACCATATCAATTGAAAAATCTCTTAAAGTTTTCAAAGAAAGCAACTTGATTGATTGAAATTCACATGCAAGACAATCATATCAATTATGGTTGAAAAATCTTAAGAAGAAAAGTTTTCAAAGAAAACAACTTGATTGAAATTCACATGCAAGACAACCATATCAATTATGGTTGAAAAATCTTAAGAAGAAAAGTTTTCAAAGAAAGCAAATTGATTGATGAAAATCAAGAAGAATGCAAGACAACATGATGGCTATAAATACTACCCTTTCTTCATTTCTAAACATCAAGCATACAAGAGAAATCAAAGAATAGAAAAGAATAACATCTTATACATCAATCCATCCTTCTCAAGCTTATATTTTCATATCATTCAAAATCCTTGATTGAAAATTTCTCTAAACACTTTTTGAGCCATATTGATCAAATCCTTGATATACTATTAGAGTGAGCATATTGTGTACAATTACTCTTTGAGAGAGCCTTATTCTTGTACAACAAATACTTTGTTGAAACCTGTGAGTATTTTGTTAGGGTTTTGGTATAAATCCTAAGGAGTGAAAAGGATTTTTCACTCGGTGGTTACTCTTCACTGTGTAAGGAAGATTTGTAACGGTTTTATCTTCACCCGAAAGAAGATTGTCAAATAGTGGATTTGGGGAATCCTCAAGAAGTGTTCTTGAGGCGGGGACGTAGGCACGGAAGCCGAACCTCGATAACAATCATCGTGTTTGATTTTCTTTCTCTCTATCTCTTACATATTTAATTGCTTATATATATACCTGTGCTTGATTTCATATCATATCTATATTGCAATTGAATTGTGATCAAACATTTGCTAAATCAACATTTGCTATTTGAAGATAGTTTTTAATTCCGCATTTAAATCGAAAAAGTTTGCCTCAACCTAAATCACCCCCCCTCTTAGGTTGATATTTGGGTAACAAACCTGTTTGGTTTGCTGTGAGGGAAAGTGGGATTGGGGAGAGAGAGAAGAGGGTTATGGAGAGTGAGAATGAACACTTGACCATATTTACTGAACACTTGACCATCATATTTACTGAACACTTGACCATCATCTAGTTGAGCTTGAGTTTGGTTACGTTTGGCATCGAAATAACTCACAAGTTTGAAAAAAATGTATTGGACCATTGCAGTAATGCGTAGGCTACGGGTACCTTTTAATACACTATTGAAGAACTCAGATAAGTTTGTGGTCATTGCCTCATATTTCCATGGTTTTAAAAATCAACTAGATAAAGAACTGGGAAAGGATATCTATATAATAATATAAAGAAAAAATTTATAATCACTAATAATATTTTAAAAATATTCAGAATGCTTTTTAGATTAGATTTCTCTATTTTGTTGATTATATTGATGAAAATTGAAATATATTTTTGTAGGTGGGTGATCAAATATCAGGATGATGAATCACTCCAAAAATTCGCAGCCGAGCAGAACTACAAGCAAAAGGTGTTGCAACTAAATAAATCTCAAACCTACAAAGTTAAGTCAATCCTATTTCCTAGACTCCTAATCAATTAGAGGGGGTCAATCGGACCAATGTGACCCAAATGTTAGCCAAAATTGTTAGGTTAGATAATGGAGAGTGAGGCTGCCTTTTCTTTATTCTTCTCAAATATATCCGTAGCATATTTACTGAACACTTGACCATCATCTAGTTGAGCTTGAGTTTGGTTACGTTTGGCATCAAAATAACTCACAAGTTTGAAACAAAATGTATTGGACCATTGCAGTAATAGGTAGGCTGCGTGCACCTTTTAATACACCATTGAAGCACTCAGACAAGTTTGTGGTCATTACCCCATATTTCCATGGTTTTAAAAATCAACTAGATAAAGAATTGGGAAAGGATATCTATATAATAATATAAAGAAAAAATTTATAATCACTAATAATATTTTAAAAATATTCAGAATGCTTTTTAGATTAGATTTCTCTATTTTGTTGATTATATTGATGAAAATTGAAATATATTTTTGTAGGTGGTGTGATCAAATATCAGGATGATGAATCATTCCAAAAACTCGCAGCCGAGCAGAACTACAAGCAAAAGGTGTTGCAACTAAATAAATCTCAAACCTACAAAGTTAAGTCAATCCTACTTCCTAGACTCCTAATCAATTAGAGGGGGTCAATCGGACCAATGTGACCCAAATGTTTGCCAAAATTGTTGGGTTAGATAATGGAGAGTGAGGCTGCCTTTTCTTTATTCTTCTCAAATATATCCGTAGCATATTTACTGAACACTTGACCATCATCTAGTTGAGCTTGAGTTTGGTTACGTTTGGCATCGAAATAACTCACAAGTTTGAAAAAAAAATGTATTGGACCATTGCAGTAATGGGTAGGCTGCGTGCACCTTTTAATACACTATTGAAGCACTCAGACAAATTTGTGGTCATTGCCCCATATTTCCATGGTTTTAAAAATCAACTAGATAAAGAACTGGGAAAGGATACCTATATAATAATATAAAGAAAAAATTTATAATCACTATAATTAGAGGGGGTCAATCGGACCAATGTGACCCAAATGTTTGCCAAAATTGTTGGGTTAGATAATAAGTTTCATATATTTGATGTTGATATTTCACTGACATTGGGTAGACTTCATTGCATTTATGGGTTGTTCACCTTCTTTGACAGTGAGACAAAGAGGGAGTGGGAGTGTTATAGGCACTGTACCTTATAGATAGGGGAACAACCCATAAATGCAATGAAGTCTACCCAATGTCAGTGAAATATCAAAATCAAATATATGAAACTTATTATCTAACCCAACAATTTCGGCAAACATTTGGGTCACATTGGTCCAATTGACCTCTGCAGGGTTACTTGATTGAGTAACAAAAATGTGTACATGCTTTTTGTTACTTGATTCAATAACAAAAATGTGTTATGGTCGTAATGCTCAAGCAACTCTTTACACCTCATTCTTTTGGAAAAATTAGACTCGTTACACTATATTTTGAGAAAATAACACTATGCTCCCAAAGTTTCTATTAAAGTTTAATGGATTTTATCAAATAATGATTAATGTGTACCTACTTTTTGTTACAACATTAATCATTTTAAAATATTATTAGGATTAAATATTGTTTTAGTCCTCAACCTTTGGCCTTTGTGTCAAATTGGTCCTTAACCTTTCAACTGTGTCAAATTGGTCCTCAACCTTTCAACCTTGTGTCAAAATGGTCATTTGCCATTAAGTGTTAGATGGAAAATACTGACATGGCTTAACGGTTTATTTTTTATTTTAAAAATATCTGACGTGGCCTGCCAACTCAATTTTTAATAAAAAAAATACCAACTCAAATTAAAAAAAAAAAAATAAAAAATTATGAATATAAAACTCACGTGGTGTGAGTTTTTTTTTTTTTTTTTTTCCATCATGATTTCTAAGGGACCCGATACTCAATTTTTTTTTTTTTTTTTCCAAATCCCTAACCTCCTTGCACAGCCATTCAACCCACCCCTTCCATTACTGCGTTGAATTAGTTTCATTACTGCGAGAGGAAGAAAGGATGGGATTTGAAAAAATCAATGAAAGTCATATGATTGTGAGGATAAGTTCAACCACCGATCTTATGATTGTGTGGGTAATTTCAAGTTTCCTTTCGTTATCGACGCACACTTGGTTATTGATTATAGGTAACAATAAAAACAAGGGATCCACAAATAAGTAAATCTTGCTCCATTGACTAATGGTTTGTCCTCGAGGATCCAGTATCTTGTTCTTTTCCTTCTCAAAGTCCTCAGAAAATATTTTACGCAAGACTTTAGCTTTAAAAAATCTCCTTGTCTCCCCAGAGGTTGATTTTGATGTTTTAATCCCATCAAAATTGTAGTTCCTTATTACATCATTTTCCATACTTCTAGAGAGGTTTGGTTCTTCAAGATCATCTTTAACTCTGAAAAAAAAAAGTTAATCAAATTGAAAACTGGGTCATAGTAATTGATCGATAAAATTGGATTAAGAACTCTGATCAAGAAGATTGATAATATATGATTGATGTTAGAAATTAAGTGGAGGACACATACCTTTTGAATCTTGAATTACCATGACCCATGGTCATGCTCTTCCAAAAGTTTCATCGAGGTTCAATTGTTGAACTTGCTTGCTCTTTCAATGTTTAAAAAAAAAGTGAATGATATCGTCTCCTTGAATAAACTATAATGACCAAGAACGAGTTTGAAGCTAGAAAGAGTCAATGAAACTAATTCAACATAGTAATGGAAGGGGCGATGAATGGTTGTGCGAGAGGAAGGGGTGGTGAAAGGTTGTGCAAGGGGGTTAGGGATTTGAAAAAACAAATTTGAGTATCGGCTCCCTTAGAAATCATGTGGAAGAAAGGAAAAAAGAAACTTTTTTTTTTTATTATTAAAATTTGCCACGTCATATATTTTTAAAATTAAAAATAAACCGTTAGCTAAGTTAGCAATTTCCATCTAACACTTAACGGCAAAGAGCATTTTGACACAAGGTTGAAAAGTTGAGGATCGATTTGACATAATTGAAAGATTAAGGACCAATTTAACACAAAGACCAAAAATTGAGGATTAAAATGGTATTTAATCCATTTATTATTACCATATACGGGTTTAAATTTGTGACGCAATAACAAAGAAATTATAAACTTAATGATCAATAGCTAATTATTTGAATCAAAAGTTTTAGGATAAAATTGATCCTCATGTCAAATTCCAATCAACACTAATATTTGTTGATATGGGTATAAAAAATCAAATAATAAGCAATATTATAAGAATGGGTACGGGGAAGGACCTTCCTCAGTGCTTTTTTTGGGGAGAGTCCCATTGTGGGAAATTTCTTAACTATCCAAAGACTGAGACATTGACTTGGATCTTCCTTCCCTGTGCCTACAAAAGGAGCATCTCTAGGAAGTTTAAGGACATCCAAACACAATAGAATAAATCTCTGTAGAGAAACAAACTTGCTCTGTGCCTCACTGCCCCCAACAAAGTTTAGATATTTAGAAATTTCTAAATTTTATCGTTCGCCTCCCTAAGCATATATAGCCTATAAAAAAGTACATACACAAAGTTACTTGATTCATCAGTAACAAAAATGTGTTATGGTCGTAATGCTCAAGCAACTCTTGCGATTGGCAGCTGGCATAAGTTACTGTTGCCATTGATCTTACTGTGGGCAACAAAAGCAGTAGTTGTTGTTAATGCACTGCCCTTAAATGGCTGTGAAGACCAGTACTACTGTGGCAACATCACTATTCCATACCCATTCGGCACAAGAGAAGGATGCTACATGAATGAAAATTTCCTCATCACTTGTAATCGCAGCTACAACCCTCCCTTGGCGTTTATGGGTAAGACCAATATAAATGTGACGGAAATATGGCTTTCGGGTGAATTGCGCGTCACTGCCTACGTTGCCGAGGATTGCTACAACCAAACTGGTTGGACTACATCTTATCATGACCCTTGGTTACGATTGAGCAATTTCCCTATCTCCAACACCCGAAACAGGTTCACTGTCATTGGTTGTGACACGGTTGCTATGATAAATGGTTCTTCAGGGACAAATTACGCAACTGGGTGCATTTCGCTATGTGCTGACAAGAAGGACGTGGTTGAGGGGTCTTGTTTTGGTATTGGTTGTTGCCAGACTGCTATTCCAAAAGGAGTAATGGATTTCAATATCCGTGTCATCTCTTTCTACAACCACACACACGTGTGGGACTTCAATCCTTGCAGCTATGCTTTTGTAGTAGAGGAAGGAGCTTACAGCTTTTCTAAACGAGATCTTCGGGATTTCAGAAACCGAACTATACAGACCCCGGTGGTGCTAAATTGGGCAATAGGGGATCAAAATTGCAGTGAAGCTAAAAAAGATCCACAAAAGTACGCATGCACAAGCAAGGATAATAGAACTGTCTGTCTTGACTCGGACAATGGTAAAGGGTACTATTGCAGTTGTTCCAAGGGATTCAAAGGCAACCCTTACCTTCCAGATGGCTGCCAAGGTTACCATATCCTTTTTTGCAATATATTTTATATGGTCATTGTTTTCTGACTTTTATGTTACTTAATTTGGATTGCTGACTTTTTATCCAAATGTTTTTTTTTCATAGATATCGATGAGTGCCAAAATGCAACTCTCTCTCTCTGCGCCCAAAAATGCACCAATTATAATGGTACTTATGAGTGCTCCTGTGAGCCAGGATATGAAGGTGATGCCAAAAAGGATGGAACGGGCTGTAGACGCAAACCCAGTACCTTGATTGTCAGAGTTATGCTAGGTGAGAAACATTGATAAGTTGCTTTCCATTAGAATACTTTAATATTGTTAACATAGTTTTGCTTGAAGCTTTACCATGAAAGCTTTTTTTTTTTTAAAAAAAAAAAAGGGTAAACTATGCTCTCCTTTCAACTTAATCCAAATGACACTAGCTCCCTCTCCCAAGCTTTTGTATAAATGACACTTTCTAATAATCTCAATGAAACATGAGATCAATGAGATCGTAAGTTCAAACATCCCAATAAGTATCTAAGAGGGTCACTCCAAATAGATTTAATTACATGGTATGTGTGGGTTGGGAGGGCTAGCTACACACACCGGAATGAACAATCAAGCTCTCAAAGAGCTATAGACACTCACATTAGTAATAACAAAAATGATACTATCTACTTGAGGTTTTTACAAATGCATTGGATAAGTTCATTTTTTACTTTCTTAAAAAAAAAAAAAAAAAGGTAAATTACATTGACACCCCTTCTTTTGGGGAAACTAGACTCGTTACCCTAATTTGGAGAAATGACACTCTGCTCCCAAATTTGCAAAATAATTAACACTCACCCCTTTTTCCCCAATTTTTAAAAGAATATTTCCCATTTCAACTTAAAATAATTGAAATATAATTTTTCTTTTTAACTTTAGTTAGTTAGACATTGGTTAAAAAAATTATTAAAAAAATAAACAAAAAAAGGAAAAAAATGAAAAAGGGCGGAGTGTTAATTATTTTACAAATTTGGGAGCGGAGTGTCCTTTTCCCAAATTAAGGTGTAGTGAGTCTAGTTTCCTCAAAAGAAGGGAGTGTTAGCGTAATGTACCCAAAAAAAAAACTACCTAAACTATTGACGAAATGACACTTCTTCTCCCTTGTTTGAGATTTGTATAAATTGAGAAATTACCGATTATCCCAAAAGTTTAAGTTTTTAATTTTTTAAATGGGAGGTAGAGTGGAGTCAGGGTTCGAATTTGAGATCACCTGCTCTGATACCATGAGAAATTACCGATTATCCCAAAAGCTTAAGCTATTAGAATATGGTGAATATGATCATTTAACCAATATTCTAATATAAATAACATTCCCCTCTTGATATTTCTACACATGTGTAAGAATCATCTTTTTCAAAAAGTAGAATATTCTTTTATTGAAGTGACAATGTGAAGACATGGACTAATATGTTGTTTTTATAGAAACCTCTATGGAAAGAGTGTCGTTCCCAAAAACCTTAAAATATGTTGGTCTAATTTACCAAAAATATTATTCACACAAAACTTTCTATAAATTTAACCATAGTTTTATTATTTATTTTACATCATTTTAACATTCTACCATAATTATCTTAAAAATAATTGAGTCTTACAAATTGTGCTTGCATGTGTGGTTCAACCTAAGTAACCTAAGTATTACAAGCTATATAACACACTTTTACAATGTGATACACTTAGAAATGTCCATCTGGGATAGCTTATTTTGGGCACTTATTTTTTAAAAGACTATTTTTTTTTTTTTTTTTTGGCATCTTTAAAGTTTGCATTAATTTCAATTCTCATCCTTAAACGTTAAAAAGTTCTTTTTTCATCACTAAATTATTGAAAATGTTACACTTTATATCCTTAAAATAAAATAAAATAATCATTTTTCATCCCTATTTTGCCACTAAACTATTGGGAAAACTCTTTAAAAAGAAAGTGTAACGTTTTCAATAGTTTGTGGATAAAAAAAGAAATTTTTGAAATTTAAGGATGAAAAACGAACTTCATGCAAACTTTAGGACAACAAATATTTTAACCTTTTAAAAATGGTACATATTTTAATAAGTAAGGTTTTAATAAAATGTATCTAGGAAAAATAAAGTGAGGGTTTAAAAAGCTGTATCTAAATATTGGAAAAAATTAGCTCGACAATTTATTGAAATTACAATTAAAAGTATTAATAAATCTTATTATTTCTCAATAAAAAGGTGTATGGAGAATGGGACGATCCAAATTGAATTTTCATATCTCTATCTCTTCAAGTTCTACCGTGTGTGTGAACTAGACCCATTTCACTAGTATTATACTAAGACATTTAATCTCAATAACTTCAAACACTTATAAATTAATAATTAAGGACTCTCTCTCCCTATTAATATGGGAATTTATTTTTTTATTAAAACACCAACTATTCACTTAACTACATAAAACTCCCACTTATTCTCATTTAATTAATTCATTTAATCATTTTAATATCAAAATATACCAATAGAGGGACTAAGTATATAAAAATAATTGACGTAGTTTATTCTAAGTAAAACTTGAATATCAAAGTTCTAAGAAATTTTAGATAAGGTTATGGTTAAAACTTTAATACCAAAGTACCAATTGAGGTACTGATGTTACATAAAATCTGCATATTTATTATATAAGAGTGATGTATGAAAAATTATTCATAAGAGTGATGTATGAAAAATTATTCTAGTCCCGGACTACAAATAAATGCGTAGTCCCCCCTCTGATCAGAGAGAGTGGGTTCCTACCATGAATTTAATTAGTGGGACCCACCATTCATGATGAGATGATTTATTTGGTCCTAGACTACTGAATAATCATGATGTATGGGATGCAAAATGCAAATAAAAGCCAATATTTTGAAGGCTCACTTGATCGTATTTTATTTCTGCATATTTATTATATAAGAGTGTTGTATGGGATGCAAAGATGCAAATAAAATGCAATATTTTGAAGGCTCCCGTTAATCGTATGTTTATTTCTATTTCATCTTATTCAAAATGACCTTGTCAGTTTTTTAGTTCATGTAGTGAAGCTTCACTTTGTTAAATGTGTAGGTGTTAGTGTTAGCCTCTTGGTGCTACTTTTGTGCATTTCTTGGCTATATTGGGGATTTAGGAAAAGGAAGCTCATGAAACTCAAAGAAAAGTTTTTTGAACAAAATGGTGGTTTTCTACTACAACAACAACTTTCCAGACACAATGGATCTGTTGAAACAACTCAAATATTTACTGCAGAAGAACTCAAGAAGGCAACTAACAATTACCATGAAAATAGAATCCTCGGCCAAGGAGGCCAAGGAACTGTATACAAAGGAATATTACCTGATAACAGAATAGTTGCCATTAAGAAGTCCAAAATACTAGATCAGAGCCAAGTTGAACAATTCATTAATGAAGTGAGTGTTCTCTCTCAAGTGAACCATAGAAATGTGGTAAAATTGTTGGGATGTTGCTTGGAGACTCAAGTTCCTCTGTTAGTGTATGAATTTGTTACTAATGGTACCCTCTTTGAACATATACACAACACAAGCCATGCCTCCATGCTTCCATGGCCATCACGTTTGCAAATAGCAGTAGAAACTGCAGGAGCAGTTTCTTATTTGCATTTTGCTGCTTCCACTCCAATCATTCATAGAGATATCAAGAGTACAAACATACTCTTAGATGATAAGTACACAGCTAAGGTATCTGATTTTGGAGCTTCAAGGCTAATTCCTTTGGATCAAAGTCAATTAACCACATTGGTGCAAGGGACGCTTGGATACTTGGATCCAGAATACTTTCATTCAAGCCAATTGACTGAAAAGAGTGATGTTTATAGCTTTGGAGTTCTCCTTGCAGAGTTACTAACTGGAAAGAAGGCACTTTCTTTTGACAGACCTGAAGAAGAGAGAAACTTAGCCATGTATTTCGTCTCATCAATGAATGAGAACCATTTGTTTGAAATTATAGACCAACAAGTGTTGAATGAGGGAAATGCTGAGCAACTTAAGGAAATTGCAATGTTAACGAAGAGATGCTTAGGATTGA